>OY728130.1:602354005-603604005 GCA_963277665.1 Viscum album | reverse complement strand
GAGATAGGGATCAAATCCCACATAGTTCGAAGGGGTGATAAATCAGGGTGTTCTTAGAGGAAAACAACTCAGATATGATGTTGGGGCTTACACATGGATTGCGGCCTAATTTCTGCTAAGATCAGTGAGAAAGTAATTGACATGATCTCACCGGGATGTGGAAACCCAGGTAAGAATCATGATGGATATGGATGGTCAAGAGAAGTGGATGGAGAATGATATGGAACAGATGTGAGGATGATGGTGATGTTGGTATTGAGCCTTAGGGAGGAATCCTACATATCCCTAAGTTAGGGAATCAAAGTGCACGTAGTTCGGTAGGGAGATGGGATGCTTGCAGAGGTGGACCATGGGAATGTACGCATGGATGGGACCCGAAGGAAGTATAACCTCCGGGTTAGAGAATGATCTTACCAAAACATAGAGGATTGAGGGAGAAACTAGGATGAGGCATGAGTGATGGGCTTGAACCTCAAGGATTTTTCCTATGTATCCTCATGGTAGAGAATCAATGTTCACGTAGTTCAGGATGGGGACTATAATGGCTTACTGTCTGTTGGGGAATACAATAGCTTACCATAGGTTGGGGACTACAACGGGTTACCATCGATTGGGGTTGAACCTCAGGAAGGCTTCCTATGTACATTGCCTAAGATACATGAATAAAAACCCTCATAGTTAGAATGCATATAGTTTAGCATCATCGAGATGAAAATGGGAATAAAGTTTAACGTCTTGCAGGACAGAGGTGGAGCCGACATGGAGTGGTTGGGACCATTGGGTGTTGGGCTTGAACATCAGGGAGGCTTCCTACATACCTTTCTTGGAAAGGGAAAGGATAAAAGTCCATGTTGTTTGGAAGGAAGTATATAGTTTAACGTCATGTGGGACAAAGTTTAATTGATGTGAAGGGGTTGGGACAAATAGGTATTGGGCTTGAACCTCAGGGAGGCTTGCTATGTACCTTTCTTGGAAAGGGAAAGGATCAAAGTCCACATAGTTAGGAAGGAAGTATTGGGACTTACATTTTAGGGTATCCCATGAAGGATTTCATGGTCAATGATTACTCTAATCCAAAGTGAGTCATGCTCGGTGTGAGAAACAAGAGGCAGCAAAGACCTAACGATTACATCGTGAAAGGTGCGTACGTGGGGAATGAAGCAGGGATTACATGTTGTTAGCGGTCCAAAGATGAAACAAGGTCTTATTATTTATCAGTAGCCTAGGGAGATAGATATTGGGACTTACTCCAAGATAGATTCCCAATGGAAACAAAGCCCATAGGGAGAGGGACGCGGTAACGAAGGTCCTGGTTCCTATCTCTCCTATAGTCTTTGGAACGAAAGAATAGAGGAGGAATAGGGATGCTACCTCCCGCAAGAAATTCTAGGGGCTTACACCAAGATGGTGGCCCTTCCCCATAGACAGACGCCACTACAGCAAAGAGGATCCCATTCTATGTGAGGAAGATATCACTTCTGTGGAGACCAGTGGTCGTGGAGAATGTCTGAGATTGGGAACCCTAAGTATATTGCATGGGGAGAGGCCACAATTTAATGTCATGTGCTAAGTATGATGGTTATTGGTAGTTTAACATCTTGTATATCGGATGAGGTGGGTTTACTCTGCACCCCTAGGACTTACATAACTGACACCCACCCACCCTTGGGGAAGGGAAGAAATCAGCAATTTCATGGTTAGGTGGTGTTATGGAGTGATCCAGTAAGGGGATCACGTTAGTGTGGCTATATGAATATGTAATAGTCGTTAGCGTGCCTATGCGAAGAAGCATGATGCAAAGAAACACAACCTGAAGCACCGCCCAAGGGACCTTGAAATCACTTCGTACAAGCCTGAAGGGTCGTATGAGAGAAGGGTTCGTGAAGAAAAGGGGTCACAAGTGGAGACCATACAAGGATCTAGTGTCCCACAAAGTGGAAAGACGTCATGAAGGGTTATTATTTGTGAAGTGGAATGGCCTATCCTAGGCATGGAGTATACATGCATATAAAAGGTGTTTCGCGAAGTACACTTCGATCAACCCAAGAGGGGTATCTAGCAAGTATCTAAGGGATCTAAAAACTTATAACGATGCATAAAAAGGGGGATCAGGACTAAAATGAAAAACCTCCTACCTAGAGGGAAAATGCCTAAGATT
This sequence comes from Viscum album, assembly GCA_963277665.1. NCBI lineage: Eukaryota > Viridiplantae > Streptophyta > Magnoliopsida > Santalales > Viscaceae > Viscum > Viscum album. The sequence goes on along the minus strand of OY728130.1, from coordinate 603,601,847 downwards.
TACATGCATAACAATACCCAGGATACACTGATTCTCGATCTAGCGACGATTGGCGTCAAAAAAGGCACATGGTGGTACCTCCTCACCTTGGTTTGTCCGTCAGTCAAAGGGAGAGTAATATGGGGCGAGGGGGCTTCATCCTTCTATGTGCTCAAAAATGGGAGGATAGGGGAGAGAGATTTAATTTTTAATTAAATCCTCCCCTATACTTAACGTACCGTCCCCGACTCGCCTTTGACCTGACAACCGATGCTGACAAAGTTTATGTCATGTCTAGTGTAAATGAAACATTCTAAACTCAACCTCAGTCTTAGAAAACTGACCTAAGACTCCACCCATGAGTTATTCATGTTTCAAGAAAAATAGAACATGGGTGATAAAATATTTTTAATATTTTTAACATCACCACGCTGAGGCTCACCGTCCCTCAGATTCCTGTGACGACTCAGCCCCTGGATTCAGAAAAATTTGTAGAAATATTCCAAAGTCCGATAGAAAAAAACACAAGTCGCTATATCCTTCCCACCTTAAGGATTTTCATCCCTAAAAAGTGAAATCCTAGGAATATGGGAATGGAACTGAGCTCCCCACTGGTACTCTTATGCTAGAGAGCTCACAAAATGTTACTATGCTGTAGAAAACACGCACCAAGAGGAACCACAACACCGAAGACCACCACAAAGTCCGCCAAGGGTTCTCGTGCGGCCCATAAGCACACAGTCAGGGGAACCTTCAAGCGCAACCACACGTCATCTAGCTACCACCAGGTTAACATCATGCAACAAGTGGCACATGTTTCCTCGACTGTGACAAGTGGAAAAAACCCAACACCTTCCACACTATTACAAAAGGGCTTAGAAACTCGGCACATCAGCAAACCATACTAGAAAAAAAATGAGGATTGAAACTCATAGATAGCCTAACTTCCTAGCTAACACTTTCAAACCTCGAAAAGATCCAACTTAACAAAAGACCTTATCGTCAAACACCCAGGGCCACCTTTGTCACTCTACAAATACCCTAAAAGTGCCCCAACAGACCTCAACCAACTCCAAATGGATTGTTTCAACACTAACATGATGCCAAGGGAAAGATACCACCTCAGCACCCCATATCACCACATGACTGGAACCAATGTCAAAAGGTTAAAGCACTCCCCACCTTAAGGAAAATCCATCGTTAACATGCCCACTGGATATCCTACTATGAAAGACCTCGTAAAAAAACATGAAGACCACAAGAAGAATGCCTCCGCCACCTGGAGAACAAACAGTGTTTCCCAAATATACACACTTGGTCTTACAATCCATTTAAAAAACCACAACCAACACACAATACCCACCTTGAACTCACAGGTCAAAGGAACTCATCCACCACACCTTGATCCTATCCTTTTTGAGTGTCACTGACTTGCTTGCACAGTTTTGTATCATGTTACAAGGACGTGTCTTAGTGGGGGTATTGTCCATCCGTCATACGAATTCGAAGCCATGAAAAACCACACCACAACCTCCTCGAGCATCCTATATACAAGCTGACGGAGAGCACCTAAGGTACTAATGAAAAATAAAGGTCTTTCCAGACGCTAATGCTCAGTCTTATCGGTCCCTCTGGATACCAACCTCCCTCATGTAAATGATCTAAACACACAATTCTAAGGGACTCATACAACACACCTCTATACTATCTTCTTTGGGCAGCACTGACTCGCTCACACATTTTTCATCATTTCGAAAAAATGCATCTTAGTGGAGAATAATTCCTCTTCCTTGTGCATTAAAAGCAACAAAGAAAAACACTGACACATGAATCCACCGACACTCTGTGTCTTCCCAAATAAAAACCACAAGAAAGAAACTGAAAGGAAAGAGTACCTGTTGGATTTGGTGGCCTAGAACCAACTACTTTTTACTTTATTCATTAATAAATACCTTATCACATATTTATTATTATTATTGATGACAATGAATGTGATAATGTCCTAAGGATAGTTGTTTAACCAAAGGGTCATAGAGGATCCCTTCTATGATGAGAACCCGGAAGTGCCATAACACTATTCTTGAATATATGTTCTATGGCCGGATGATGTTATTTGAGGGACACAAATAATACAGGCCATTAGGGGTGAGGACTCATAAAACTTTGAGGTACCTTCTCTTGGTGTGAGCCCTTGGTGATATCCAGGAGGATATTATGAGAACGAGACCTACCAGTAGGAAATCCACATTTCATAGTGTCATTAGATGTTCTTATCTGTGGACGTGGGTATTGCTCCTTAGACTTTAAGATTATTATTAATGGTTATTAAAACTCACACACTAAGATGTATTGATGAAAGCTATGACAACACACTATTCACAGTGAGGTAAGATATGTTGGGTGTGTCACGAGTAATACTGCATTAATAGATAATATGAGAAAGTATTTTTCCCTTATGTTCCATAACAGAAGTTGATATCTCAGGCCCTTTTATAGAATTGATATATCCTAAATAAAACCATAGCCATAGTAAGGAATGGGAAAGTTCAATTCTGGGAAGTGAAAGAAAAAACAATTGAGCACATGGGTTGATGGCACTAACATGAATCCCGCTTGATCAGAGATATCGAGATAAATGGATTACATTACATGGTAAGAGTTTGTATGAGGTGAGGCATCATTGCGGTGTTAAATTATTTCTCTATGGGTGACTTGGTGTGTTTCTAGATGCTAACCTTGGACTTTAGGTAGGCTCTGCCTAATTCCACGGAGAAAGAGGCCTAGAGGGTCACACACTAAGTGTGTCCAAGTATCTTAGTAAAATATTCATTTGACAAGTTGAATAAATATTATTCCCGATTTTGGTTTAATAATTATTCAAGTATTCTTGATCGCATTTATTTTAACACTAGTTATTCGAGAGAATATGTTGTGGGAAAAATAATATATTTATTAGTGGGTAGTGCAGTGATATTTATTTGAGAAATAAATAGCCATTATTAAAGGTCTAATAAATGTGGTGTAGGAAATAAAGAAAATGAAAAATGACAAAAACAATACACGTTATGTATATTAATATACATGTCGTGTAGTTTTTTTGGGGATTTTTGAGAAAAAATAGTATTTATTTAATTAAATAATATTAGGTTTAATTCGTTGGGTGCATTTCAAGTGATAATAATAGTCAACTGTTATTATTACACATGGGGTCTTACTAAGAATTAAATGGAATGAATAAATGATTTTGGGTAATTAATTCATTTTATTATTCAAGGTAATAAAATCCCAATTAATTTATTCTCATTAAAGCTATCTATTCTTTGTGGTTGTGCACAATGAATCTGGAGAAATCTCTCAAGCCAAGATATAATTCCTTTCCTCCAAGAATGATCTCAAGTTATGTGGGAGATCCTCCTCCACTGAATCAAAGAGGTTACTTTTGAAGCGGCTCTCAAGGCGATCGAGGGTGGACATCACAAACAAAGGCTCTTCCACACTAGCACACAGATATCCCTTCAGCAAAATTTATAGATACATGGAGCATGTGTGGATCACCACTAGAGGAATCCAACACTTGGCTTTTGTGATGCAATGACGGATCACATTAAATCGTGACCGGAAACATCAAATAAGAGATAATTCCATCAAGGTAATTATAGTCTTTTAATTAAATTAATTATAAAAAACATATGATGATCCTATCTATGGTTTTAGGACTTCCCTCTTTCATTTTGTTCTTAATTATATTCTGAAGATCCGGTGTTTTATCATCATGAAGGATCTCGGATTGATCGTTGTTAATGGAAAAAAATCAAGTTGGGTACACCCATCCATGCAATTCTGATGCGCCCAGAACCTATGAGTGGTATTAGAGTGGTAATATTGTTTATTATAATTATTTATTTTTTCATTGATGATTTACACATTTAATAATTTAGTCGTTTTAATTCAATTTAATTGCTTTGTAAATCTGAATCGTGAGATATGTTCCTTCTCTTTTGTTTCTCATTCACCTTATAGAAATGATCTTTTTCTTTTAATTTGGATTCAAAAAAATGGAGGATCTCATCCGAAGGTTTAAAATTTTCCTATCCATACAACACCAGAACACATGATGTGTATTCAGCAGTACACGTTGTGTAGTCAAGGTTCAATGAACTGGGACTGGTCCGCCAAACCAATATGTGTGTTTGAGTTTATCTAAGTCTTAAATGACTCCATGTGTTGACCAGGAATAGGCAGCACACCATTGCTGTATTACACACCATGAGCCCCAAAGGAAACAGAGTGTAGTCCCTTCAGGTTAGGGTTGGACCGTGTACCCCATACACGGCTTACCCAGCTGGAGACCATGTAACGTGGACACTACACGGCATGTGGCTCACTGGATGTGTCATGTACTCTGAATATTTCTTAAGTACATCCACATGCCATATCCCTAGGCATGTACTTCGGATGGATGGTGAATGATAGTATACACCGTGTAGTCGGAACTACACGTTGTGTACTCATCCAAATTACGCAGAATTATTAAAATTTATTATTATATTATACAATCCCTTGAGATGTGTACCATGTTGTGGGCGTAAAGCTGAGGCACTACACGTGATAGGTGTTTTATATATATGTGTTTAATTTAACATCTGTATAATGTTCATTTCTACTCATTGGGTATTTATGAATGAGAATTAATCGGGTTGACTCCAAGGTACAGGTAACATACAAAGATAATTTAAAATGAATTTATTTGTTTAAAATTAAGATGGATGAGAATATCAAGGAAATTCATAAATGGGTTTAATATAAAAGGATTGATTAATTAAATATAATTAATTTATTCGAGTTTGATTTATCTTAAACAAGAAAGATTAAAGAATTGATTTATAGTTTTATTTATGCGTAAATATCATTGCATACATGGATGACCATGAGCTAGACCAGTACATTTTTATGTGGACGATTTCTTTTAATTTTTTTATTTAAATTAAATTTGTTGGCCTGTGAGCCTTCCCCTCATTAATATGTAGGGATTGTGTGACCAAGGTTTCTTTTATGTAAAACACCATTTTAACCCTCACCTGTGAGTGATATAAAATCATATTTAATGGATGGAGCCCCCAAGCTAGTGGAGGCACCTCAAGTTAGGATCCAAGGAGAAACCAATCTAAGGAGATACACAGGTGGATAGGTGGAAAGCTATAAACACAAACCCAAAAAGGTTCAAGGTGTTTCTCCCCTAGGTCTTGGGTTAGTTTATCAACCTCTAGATAAAATATCCAATAGAGAAATCTCACAATAATACCATTTATTTTATTTCTTTAAGTTGCATGGTTTATTTATTTTGGGTGTGTTTTCACGATCACACAATTAATGAATTAAACAAGCATGAAATATGGAACTAAAATAAGACTGACTTGTGCGTAAGTATTATCTTAGACATGGTTAATCACTTAAGTTTATCCCATTTAATATTAAAAAGTATGTAAGAAAGATAATAAAATGGAAATTTACATATAAGGATAAAATCCCTCAAAGAAATATTAAGTCGGTATAGCCTTTCATAATCTTGGTTAGAATCGAACCATAGTCCAAAGTGCTTGACCAACCCTATTTGGGGTGCTTTCAATTATCAGGTAATTATAATTCAAAGTTTTGAGTTGACTTGACTTGGTTCACATCAAGGTTTGAATTCCACAGTAGGACTTCGTGTGACCAAGAGGCAAAGGTTGAGGAAATCCAAAATAAAAGGATTTTAGGATTGGGAAGTCCACTCAGTGGATCAAGGAGCTACGAGTTAATGTGGTTGGAATTTGGAATGCCTACCTAAAACCTTTCATGTTGCTTGAACAACTCTAGTTGGGGTAATGCGAAGGGAAATATAGATCATTTACACTAGAATATTCAGGCAACATAATATCCCGAAGTCAATGGTGAGGGTTATTGGATTTCGATAAAATAGTGGGAGACTTATAAATATTAATTTATTTATTTGCCTTAATTTTATCATGGTAATGTAATAAAATCTTTTTTAATATTAATTTGTAGAAATGATAAGAAAAATGGCTTGAAACATGACATTGCGAACCATACTTGAGAAGGAAAACCATCTCACTAGCACTAATTTCCATGAGTGGCAGAGGCGTTTACGTGTCATCATTCGCCACAAGAGAAAATTGTATGTGCTGGAGTACCCTATTCTAGTTGCTCCTAGAAAAGAGGTCAGTGATAAGGAACTATATCTCTATATGAAACATATGGATGATTCCACAGATGTCCAATGTTTCGTGCTATCGAACTTGTCTAAGGAGCTCTTGAAGAAACATGAAAACATTGATGCTTATAGCATGATGTCTCACCTTAAGGATCTCTATCAAGAGAAGGTGAGACATGAGAGATATGATATATCCAATTATTTTTTCACAACTAATGTTGGAGAGTTTTTTCCATTTGGGCCTCATGTAGTCAAGCCTAATGGCTACATTGAATGCTTGTATATCTTAGGGACTAAGTTCCCGAATGAGTTGCGTATAGATCTAATCCTATCATCATTACCAAAGAACTTCTCTAGATTTATTGTCAACTAAAACATGATAAATAATGATAAGATTTTATCAGAACTTCCAACCTTGATTCTCCAAGTATGTTAGGTCCACAAGGTTGAATACCCTCAGAGGGGGGTGAATCAGGGTATGACTAATTTGAAATTAAAGCACGTTCTGATCTTGTTTCGCTGTTAATAAAAACACTCTTCTCTCTCTCTCCTGTTGAACGATATAAACAAAAAGTAAAGAAAGCAGAGGACACAGCAATTTTACTTGGTTCACCGCTAAGGGCTGCGTCCAAGGATCATACGCCGACAGGTTTTCGGTCGTACCAAATTCCACTAAACTTCACTAGCTATGGATTACAAGGTTTGGGCACAGTAACTCTGTCCCAGGCTCACTGCCTTTACAATGTTTAGGGTCATCTCACTGCTTTCCCAAGGGTCACTCCCTGTTTCTCTCTCTCTCTGGCTCACTATCGGTGGAGAGGATCACCTTTTTCCTCTTCCTTCGCTCACTTCTCTAGAAAGGATCCACTCATAGTTTATAGACCTATATGTCTCTTCATTTACTTAAAGGAATGAATCTTCTTCAGTATGTAGATTCTCTGTTGAAGTCCAACTTTCACCCATAGATTAATATCTCTTTGCACCGAAGGTATCGGGCAAACTTCCAGATTCCACGCAGCCTGAAAACACTGCCAGAAAATCAACCTTACTTGGCGCGCAAGTCTAATTCGGCGCGCAAGTATCTCCGCGCAATTCACAACTGGCGCACAAGTCTTCCTCAACCACTTGCAGGACTCAAGATTCTGCAACTCCAAACCTGCGTGACTCACTTCCTTCCTCGCCTAAACCACCTCAGGTGCGCAACTTCTAACACCGGTGCGCAATTCCCACTTGTGCGACACACCACCACTTGCGCAACCACCACACTTGTGCAATGAGAGCTCTGAATCTTCAAATTGTTGAACTCCGGTGAGAAATGAGGAGGGGTGGTCCAGTATTTATAGGCAAATTGACCACCATGCGCGACAGCGCCCAAGTCAACCCTCGACGTGCAAGTCTTAGCACGCAGCTCAACCACCCTGGCCTCTGTCGCACTACTCACTTGAACGACCAAACCAATACTTGCGTGACCCACCTTCCTTTGCCATATTTTGAAGTTCTGATCCTGAAAAACAATAGGCACGCAAGTTCCCAAGCCTCATAAGCACCGGCGCGCAAGTCTCTTCACGGCGCGCAACTCACTTGCGCGACCAACTCAATACTTGCGCGACCATTGTCCCTTTGCCATATTTTGATGATCTGATCTTGAAAAACATATGGCGCGTAAGTTTCCAAGTCTTCAAGTATACAGAACGCAAGTCCCTTTTCCAAAACAACTTTTCTTCATTTGTCGATTTTCAGGCCGAAAAATTTGGAAAACACTGGAAAACGGCACCACCTTGTATATATTATTTTTATGCCACCTCCAGATCATCCATTCCTTTGTAGAAATTCTTGAATCAAACATGGATCGTTGATCACAGATATTGAACTCAATATTCCACCATGAAATCCCCTTTGTCAACAAATTTGTATGTCATAGTTTTCTTTGTCAACAATCACAGCACAGTTGTCTACTTTTTCAACAAACACAATCACCTCAAAAATGATTCAATGATACCTTGAGGGATTTTTTCCCAACAAAGTAGATAAGGAAATGGGGAGTGAAAAACCCATAGTCCTTATGGTAAATAAGAAGAGGAAGGACAAGGAAAAGGGGCCAAGGGTTTATAAATGGTCTGAAGCCCCAGAGCACCGTCCCTCCAAGAAGGGAAAGATCCAAAGGCATAGAAAATAATGGGAGGCGGTATGTTTTTCATGAGTCAAGCCAGACCACAGGAATAGGAATTTCACCCAAAAGTGTGAGGATGCTAAAGGTGTGTTCTTTATCGAGTGTAATATTTCCATTTCTACACATTGGTTATTAGATACAGCTTTTGGGACTCACATATGTATTACAATGCAGGAACCATGTATATTTAGAAATATTTCCAAAGGAGATGTGGATCTTCAAGCTACCAATGGCGTGAGGCTGGCTATGTTGTCCATTGGCGATTACCATTTCTCATGTTCAACTAGGATGATTTTGGTTTTACATAACAGTTCCTAGTGTTACCAAGAACATAATTTCTATATCATGTTTGGATATGGATTGATTTATTTTCAAGTTTGGAAATAAGGGTTTATTCTTTTATAAGAACAACGTATGTTATAGTATAGTGCATTTAAATAATGGTTTGTATGTATTAAATTACAAAAACCAAGTGTTGGCAATCGATAATGAAACAAACTCACATGACTCATACAAAACCCAATTGTGGCATCACCGTCTTGGTCATGTAAACAAAACGCACTTGACAAAGCTCTACCAATATGGTTATTTAGACTTTACTGAGATAAAACCAATTGATAGATGGCATGCTTGTTTACAAGGTAAAATGACAAAGCTTCCTTTCGGTGGACAAGGTGAAAGGGCCATGGAGCTTCTAGAATTGGTGCACATAGATGTGTGTGGACCATTTCCAGTAGAAGCTAGATTGGATATTCTTAATTCATTACTTTTACTAATGATTTGAGTAGATATGGATATATCTACTTATTGAGGTATAAGTCATAGTCCTTGGAGAAATTTAAGGAATTCAAGAATGAAGTAGATAATCATCTTGGTAAGAATATAAATAAGCTTTGATCAGATCAAGGTGGAGAATATCTAAACCAAGAGTTCATCGACCTTTACAGGAGTCTAGGATTCTATCTCAACTCACTCCTACCTATACACCATAGTGGAATGGTGTTAGTGAAAGGAGGAACCACACCTTGTTGGACATGGTGAGGTCAATGATGAGTCATGCAGATCTTCCATTATCCTTTTGGGGATATGCATTACAAACTGCAACATACACATTAAACTGAGTACCAACAAAGGCGGAAAATGGAATTCCCTCTAAGTTATGGAATGGAAAGAAACCCATTTTTTTCACACACACATATATAGGGATGTGAGGCATTTGTTAAGGCCTTATTAGGCAAAAAAATAGCCCCCTGAGGTATGAGGTGTATCTTTATAAGATATCCCAAGGAAAGGAAAGGATATTACCTATATAACCCTTCAGACAAGAAAGTGACTCTCGCCAAACAAGATGCACTTCCTGAGAGGGATCACATCCTCAAAAATGATAGAGGGAGAAATATTTAATTGGAAGAAGTTGATGATAAAGATACACATGAGTTTTTATAGGAAAAATTTCTACAGGTCCCCGTGGAAGACATTCCAGAAATAGAAGTACTACGTAGGAGCTCAACAAAGGTAAGGGAACCAGAGAGATTTGGTTTCCAAGTTACTGAGGATGGTGAATCATTATTGTTGGAAAATGATGAACCTATATCCTGCAAGGGAGCATTAGAGAACTCAAAAGTTGTGAGGTGGATAAAAGATATGAATTTTGAGATGGATTCCATATATCAAAACCAAGTCTGGGTTCTAGTCGATGAGCCAGTTGATGTAAAGACTGTTGGATGAAAAAGGGTATTAAAGAGAAATCTAGACATAGAAGGTTAAGTTAGCACCTATAAAGCAAGGATAATGGCTAAAGGATTCAGACAACGTCAGGGAATTGACTATAATGAAACCTTTTCACTAGTTTCCATGTTTAAATCCATAATAATCATACTTTCCATAGCAGCTTACCATGACTACAAGATTTGGAAAATGGATGTCAAAACAGCATTCCTTAATGGGAAACTTTAGGAAGATGTCTATGTGACACAACCAGAAGGGTTTGTGACACTAGGTGAATCTAAACGGGTTTTCAAGTTGCAGTCCATTTATGGATTAAAGCAAGCATCTCGGTCATGGAACATTAGATTTGATGAATCCATAAATTAATTTGGTTTCATTAAGAACGATTGTGGGCCATGTGTTTATAAATGTTTTAATGGGAATGCAGTCGTTATCCTAGTAGTATATTTTGATGACATATTACTTATTGGAAACAATGTACCAATCTTACAGTAAGTTAAGGACAGGTTGAACAAGTTTTTCTCCATGAAAGACTTAGGTTAAGCATCCTATATTCTAGGGATCAAGATCATTCGTGATAGATCCAAGAGGCTACATGGACTAAGTCAGGGTACATATATTGACCAGATACTAAAAAGATTTACTATGGAACAATCCAAGAGGGAATTGGTTCCAGTGTCACATAGTCTAAATCTTTCTAAGAAAATGTATCCTTGGAAAAAACAAGAGAAATATAGAATGAGTAAGATCCCATACACTTCAGCTATAGAATCCATCATGTATTCCATGTTATGTACCATAATTGATGTTCCCTATGCAATGAGCATGGTAGTAAGATATCAAGAAGTTCCAGGAGAATATCATTGGACTGCTGTTAAGACTATACTTAAGTATCAAAGAAGAACAGAGGATATGTTTCTGGTATACGGAGGAGATGGGGAGATTGTCATCAGAGGGTATGATGGTGCTGGTTTTTAGACAGATCAGAATGATTTGAAGTCACAATCAGGATATTGTTTATGTCGCAGTGGAGGATCTATGAGCTGGAAGAGTTCAAAGAAGCCAATTGTCACCGATTGTACAGTGGAGTCCGAATATATAGCAACTTCTAATGCAGCCAAGGAAGCCGTATGGATTCATAACTTTTTACAGGATCTTGATTTAGTGCCTAGAAGTAGAGACCCTATCACATTGTATTATGATAATACTACAGTGGTGTCTCTTGAAAAAGAACCAAAGTCACATCAATGGACAAAGCACATTCTCCAGAAGTATCACCTCTTGTGGTATTTCTATCAAAGGGGTGAATTTGTAGTGAGAAGAGTGTCCACAGAAGAGAACATGTCAGACCCTGTGAATAAAGGCCTATCTCAGTAGAAGCATGAATATCATGTGAGAGCTATTGAGTTAAAGTTCATTAGTAGTTGGATCTAGTCCAAGTGGGATTTTGTTGGAGCTGGTGGCCAAGAACCAACAACTTTGTACTTTATTCATTAATAAATACCTTATCAAATCTTGATTGTTCTTCTGCATGACAATGCATGTGATAATTTCCTAAGGATAGTTGTTGCACCAAAGGGTCATAGCAGATCCCTACTATTATGATAACCCAGAAGTGCCATAACACTATTCTTGAATATATGGTCTATGGATGGATGATATTATTTTAGGGACACAAATAATACAGGCCATTAGGGGTGAGGAATTATAAAAACTTTGAGGCACCTTCTCATGGTATGCACCCATGGTAATATCCAGGAGGATATTATGAGAACGAGACCCACCAGTAGGAAATCCACATTTCATATTATCACTGGATGTTCCTATCTGTGGATGTGTGTATTAGTCCTTAGACTTTAATATTTTTATTAATGGGTATTAAAAATTGTGCACTTGGATGTATTGATGGAAATTGTGATGACACATTGTTCGCAGAGAGGTAGGATATGTTGGGTGTGTCACGAGTAATACTGCATTAATAAATAATGTGAGAAATGATTTTTCCCTTCTATTCTATAGTGGAAGTTGATATATCAGGTCCATTGATGGAATTTATATAGCCTAAATAAATCCATGTCCATGGTAAGGAATGAAAATTTTCAATTCCAGGAAGTTAAAGAAATAATAATCGAGCACATGGGTTGATGGAACTAGCAAGAAACCTTCTTGATCAGGTATATCAAGACAAAGAGATTACATTACATGGTGAGCATTCGTAGGAGGTGAAACATTATTACAGAATTAACTTCTTTCTCTATGGGTTCCTTGGCGTGTTTCTAGATTCTAACCTTGGACTTTAGGCAGGCTCTACCTAATGCCACTAAGAAAGAGACCTAGATGGTCACACACTATTTGTGTCCAAGTATCTCAGTTAAATATTCATTTAACAAGTTGAATAAATATTATTCCCAATTGTAGTTTAATAACTATTCAAGGATGCCTGACCGCATTTATTTCGACACTAGTTATTTGAGAGAATATATTGTGGGAGAAATAATATATTTATTAGCAAGTAATGCAGGGATATTTATTTGAGAAATAAATAGTCATTATTCAAGGTCTAATAAATGTGGTGGAGGAAATATAGAAAATGAAAAAAAAAATAAACACCATGTATATTAATATACACACAGTGTAGTTTTCTCTGGCGATTTGTGAGAAATAATATTGTTTATTTAATTAAATAATATTTGGTTTAATTTGTAGGGTGCATGTAAAGTGATAATAATAGTCAACTGTTATTATTAGACATGGAGTCTTACTAATAATTAAATGAAATGAATAAATTATTTTGGGTAATTAATTCATTTTATTAGTCTAGGTAATAAAATCCCAATTACATTTTTCTCATTAAATCTATACATTCTTTGTGGTTGTGCACAACGAATCTGGAGAAATCTTTCAAGACAAGAGATAATTCCTTTCCTCTAAGAACACTCTCAAGTTATGAGAGAGATCCTCCTCCACCAGATCAAGGAGAGTGCTTTGGAAGCGGCTCTCAAGGCAATCGAAGGTGGACATCGCAAGCGAAGGCTCTTCTGTGCTAGCACTCAGATATCCCTTCCATGATATCTGGAGAGACGTGAAGCACATGTGGATCACTGCTAGAGGAAGCCTATACTTGGCTTCTGCGAAGCAACGATGGATCACATTGAATCTTCACTGGAAATATCAACGAAGAGAGAATTCCATTGAGTTAATTCTTGTCTTTTAATTAAATTAATTATAATCAACATATGATGATCCTCTCTATGGTTCTGATACTTCCCTCTTTCCTTTTGTTCTTCATTCTATTCCGAAAATAGGGTTTTTTATCATCATGACAGATCTCATATTGATCGTTGTTAATGGAAAAAATTAAAGTTGGGTACACTTATCCACTTGCTTCCGCTATGCCCGAAATCTATAGTACCTCCTATTAGTTTCTATCAATCCTACTACAAAAAGTAGAAAGGACACAGAGTGAAACTCTATTCATTTGGAGCCTCTGGGTCAACACCCTCTAGGGCCTATAACCTCACAAGTCCATGTCCATCAGATCCTTGAGCCTAGCCTAGACCACCTAGGGTGGTGATGGTAGCAATAGATCAAATCACAAACCACCTCCTAACACTCTATCTCCGATGTCTCATTAGCGCTCGATGAACCTCGATGAAACTGATTCCACTACTAAGGTGGTACGCCGACTGACCCTCCCTCAATAGCATGATGGGTTAGACAATCTCTCAAAATATTTCCCCGATCGTCGCAAGCATCGTAGTGCCACTCCCGCTACTGATCAAAACCCTGGCGTGAATCCTGAGTTCGGGCATGGGTATTCCATCAAAAATGATGGTGCCTACTTTGTTGCATGTGTGATAACTATGCATCCTACTCCACCTGGACCTCAGGAGAACTCTATATTTGAAGCTCGAGGTATGCCCGTGACCCCAGTGCACTGGCGTCCAACACCAACAGAGCCATCCATTGCTCAGTCTGATAGTCTGCATCTAACTGAACCCTCGGAGGTGGGTCTACGCGATGCTCGATGAGTGGTGGCTCCACCAGCTGCAAAACTAGAAAAGAACCTACCTCGTGACTAGGCCCCTACAAGTTGACCTCATCACTCATTGGGAGGTACTCTAAGACCATCTATGGGAACCTTGAAGGCTATCATTGTGGAAACATCCTGAAATAAATTCAAGACACACCATAGTCAAAGAGTATATCTGGGTAGCTGAATCAAGGATAGAAAAAACACAAAACTCAATCTTATATGATGCATTTACTATTATTTCCATATGACCAGTGTCATAATGTTCTGATTCAAATGATAGGTTATTAGATTTCTAGTGAATGGATACGTTGGTCGCCTGCACCAACACTGGAGTCCCTGGCCTGAAAGCCGAACCCAAAACACCCTAACTTGGTCGCTATGAAACCAAAACCAAGCTCACAGCTAGACCAACTACACTCCGAGGTCCCAAAAGTGGAACCTTCTCTAATATCACTCTGTCACGACCTGACCCAACCAGACTCGACCCACGACTCCCTAAGACTGAATCTAATAGGCCAGGGGCTAACGACTAGTGACAAGTAGGCTATCACACACCTGGTAGGCCTTAGCCTAAATTACTTGTATGCACACACCCACATACACCTCCATGAAATAGTGTAGGGATATATATAAAAACTAAGACTAAAATTCATGCATATATCTATCCCAAACCATAGTAAAACAAATAAACAAAAAGAGAAAATATAGGGCCCACCAAATAAAAACTACAAAAGCATCTAACCTGCTCAGATAGAGGGGATCACTGTAAAACTCCCACCGGTAAGCTCTGCGTTATGACTTAGTTAAAACCCATTGTCATCCCAACTACTAATCTCTGCCCTATTTGGGTCTTACTAGGACTCCATCGAAGGAATCGCAGTCTGAACAAGACACAACACGTGTGAGAAAAGCCCGTGTGAGGGTGAGTATAAGAATACTCAGTAGGCGCCCCAAAATCCAAACCAAAAAGGAAGCAAATTATAGACATCAGTTAACTTAACCTATCCTGAGGGAAACCATATGAGAGAGAAAATCCATCTCAAGACCATTGTTTGCTAAACAAAACTTGTCATCTCAACGTCCCTGACATGTCAACAAACACATGCCACAGGGACTACCAGAACATTCCTAGATATACTCACAATATACTCTCAACTCTAATGGTCCAAACTATAGACTATCCACGGTATCCAAACCAAAGGTCCAACTCAACACTCAAAATGGTCTCATGACGTATATATCGACCATATCCTTGTACACATATCATTACATGATTTTAACCATAATAAAACATCATATTACAAGTCAAGGATTGTAAAGTCTAGTGTCTTGGAAGACTAGGTACATAATTAAATATCATAAAAGAAACTTTTATTTAATCTCCATATTGGTCTCCCTCTTTGTTGAAACTAGTTGATGTCAGGTATCAATATCAACTGGTCTTCAGGTATTGGGAAATGTTGAAACTCCCTAATAAGCGTCCATGGTGTTATATAGCAGTTAGGAATGGTTTCCATCTAGTACATTGGATCAAGTACTTACTTTACAGTTAGTTATTTTTTAATTAATAATTTGTCATTATTTAATTATTAGTTAATTGATAGTTAATCGTTAATTAGTCATTATTTTACCATAAGTTAGTCCAAAGTTAATCCTAGGTTATTCATTCTCTGATCATTCATTAATTCTAAATTATTCTTTTTATTCATTAGTTAATATATACTTAATCATCAATTTAGCATTAGTTAATCATTAGTTATTTAATAGTTAATTATTAGTGAATCATTATTTAAATATTATTTATTCATCATCTAGTTAATATTAATTATTAATTATATCACTAATATTTAAAACTATTAAGTTATATTAAATAATAATCTTCTTATAATAATAAATCTATTACTAAGACTAATTATAAATTATTTACTCAAAATTATTATTAAATAATAATAATTTAATTACTAATTTTAAATACTATTTATAAATTATATCTAATCAACTAAACAACTAAGTAAATAAAATATTTAAAACTAACTAAAACCTAAACACTCAAATAAATTATAAGCATTAAAAGAAATACGAAAAAATATTGTTAAATGATGATTTGAAAATTCCGCACATTGCACTCCTTTTAAACCATAAAAAACACACACAAAAGAGGAAACACTAGGGTAATGTGTAGAGAGAGATTGGAATTAGAGAGGGGTGGAATGAGTGAGAATAAGAGGAGGGGAAAATGGATTTTTATAGGGGGTTTGAGAAAAGTTGTTAATAGTGTAACTACCTTTCACCTTAATTTAGGCGTAAGGTGTTGAGGTGAAAAATACCTTTCATTAAAATTAAGGTGAAAGTGGTTTTGAACATTTACATATTTCACTTATATTTTCATGTCATCGATCTAGATTGATGAAAAGGTGAAGATGTTATTGGACTCAACGTATTTCGGTAAAGGTGATGGGGCCTTTGTAGATTTTAAAAATATTTTATACCAAAGTTTATTTAAATAAATTTTAATTTATAAAACGAATTAAAAAAACTCTTGTGAAAAAATTAGCTAGAAGAAGTGTTCCAAGGTTTCTATGGTGGAAGGAACCACCTTGACTTCAAACCCTAACTTTCTCTGTCTGCTTTCCTATCTCATTTTTGTCACCGTCATGGTCATGAAAAAGAATCTATCAGCGTCTGAGGTGGCGGCATGGAACCCGATGAAGCGGCACTCAACGGAGGTACGCGTAGGCTGACATGACAATTTCATCTCCATAATGGGAAGTTCCATCTGGCTGTGTGAAACTAACCACTTGTTCTGCACATGGTGGTTCTTGCACCAGGGTGGAAGGTGGATCTCTTTCCTCTTCAGCGATCTCCTGGAAATTTAGAGACCTTTTAGACAGAGATTGGAGAGAAGTATTTTGGATAACTCTAAAGGTTGGAATGGATTAAGTTGAACATTTAATAGTATTGTTTAAGGTTAAAACTTTTCCTAATATTATTTTTGTAATGTTATAATACTATAGTTTTAGAAAAAGGACAACCTACAGGTTAGGCGATAACCCGTCACGTCGGACAAAGCTGAGCGAAATGAACCCACAGCCCAAGTGCAACAAGGCTTTATCGCCTACCACTAGCCTACAAGAATTACTTGGTTATTATAAAATATTTTTCTTCATTTAAATAGTATATTTTTATATTTTTATCCTTATACGATTGAGATAAATAGAAGTTTTTTGAGTTTTATCTTTGGAAGAGAAAGATGAGTTGTGGTAGGAATTAGTTAAAGAATTAAACTCTACATGTAAATTAAGTATTCTTCCTTTTGTACTTAGTTTATGAATTTAATTAATTTTACAACACTAGGGAAAGGATCATAGAACCAAAAATGTTTTCCTAGTACTTTCTTTTGTGATGAATCAAATGGTCCCTTAGATCATCGTAGATTTATAGCTTTCCGGTTGTTAACTTTCTCCTGGTAATATTATCTATTACTCTCCATCAGAACTTTATGGTTTGTTTTGTCTTCCATATCCATGTTTTCAAACATGGAACCCTAGTATGTGTTATTTCTGGTAACCTTCATACTTACCTTTCTTTATTTTAAAATATAGGCCTCATTAATCTATTTTACGATGTAGGATTTCAATTAAGATATTTTGAAATGTCAAACCCCTAATTTTTAATCTTGAGTTTAAATTGCGTGGAAAAAATTTATTTAAGTAGGGGATAATGTAACACCCTAATTTTACATGGTATCCTTCTTCTTTATAATTCAATAGTGTGAGATGTACGCAACACCGAGTTCAAGTGCACCACGACCTATCAAACTCGCCGTTTAAAAAACGATTATGAATAGTATTAACAAAATTTAAAATTTTATATATCCCATATAATTTTAACATTAAATTTATTTTTTTCTTAGACATAATATAAGGACAAATTCAATTTTTAAGATAAAAGAAGTATTTTTCAAAAATGCAGTTTTTTCACCTTTTAATGGAGAACCCTTTATAAATCCAATACATGACACTTTTATATATTCAATTTGATGAAATTAAATTCTTATTTATAAGTAAGACATAAATCTTGCATAAATTTTTGATACTTTTCTGATAACTTTCATATTTTGATGAATAGTGAAAAATACTAAATTTTAATTGAAAACAACCTTTTTAATTAAAATAGTTTATAGTGTTAAATTATGAATATGAGTGGTATTAAAGTATAATTAGATTATATTTTTATCATTTAATATAATTTAGGTCATTATAAGTATTTTTACAGTTAAATTGGACATACACACATGTCTATATTTTGACAGTTTTTACTTATTAAAAACCCGCTTTTTGGTTTTGACAACGGTAATTAATTTTAAATTAATTTCTTCCAACTCTATGATTTGAATTTGGAAAAATGGATTCCATATTTGTAATCATAAGGTTCAAATTGTGTAAATAGGTATTTTTTATTTTTCTGAAATTATGAATAGTAACTTCTGTAATTATTTTTATTTACCACCATTAAAGGGTAAATCAGGTAAATAAGAGTAAAAAATAATATTATAATAATATAAAGCTACCCTGACACATGTCCTAATCATATTGGATGAAGATATATTCGACCATGAGCATACTTAGGCCGAATTTTTGAATTTGGGGACCACTTGGGTGTGATAATGACAGGTTATAAGAATTAATTTAAAGTAAAGATAATTATAACATAAACATATATCTTTCACTAAATCAATTTTAATATAGGGTTATATGACTTATATCTTTGACTATAAATATTCATTATAAGTCTAAAAATATTTCCTAAATCATGGTATTTTATTTTTAATTTTTATACATTAAATAGTTAAATTTATTTATGACAGAGCAATGATGTCGTATTTTCAATTAATGAAGGAATCAAAAAATGATATTATAAATATTAAAATAACGACAATTTTAAAGTTTTTATGCCATCCAAAAATTTTATGGATGACATTGACATCTGAGGTATGAGTTAATGCATTTTTTTATAATAAATAAAGTTTTTATGACTTTAAAAAAACAATTACTAAACAGTGTCAAAATTGATATAAATGGGTTTTTAAAACAAATACTATTTTATTAAATGATATAAAAATCCTAAAAATCTATGATTTGGAAAACTGACTTAGATAATGATAAAAAAGTCATTAATGATCCACTTTATCTCTCCTTAGCATTTTATTGTAACTAAATTAACCCTATATTATAAAAATACAAGAAGATATGGTAAGAGTCACTACTGGAAATGGAGGTTATACCAACGGATTTTTTCCAACAGTTTAAATAAACCATTGGAGTAGGGATGTTGAGAGGCATTTATCCAACGGTTTTAATAAACCATTGGAATATATACTTTTAGATGAGTTTTAACCAACGGTTTGATAAAACTATTGGGATATGTGAGACTTTACCCAACGGTTTTATAAAACCATTGGTAAATGTGAGTTTTAGGAACTCTTTGCCATCGGATTTTTAAACCGTTGGTAAATCTTACCTTTCCCAACGGTTTTAAAAAACCTTTGAGAAAGTTTTCCCCTAAAATTTTCAAAAACCCCAATCCCCAATCTGCACGATTGAAGACCTAAATCCGGGACACAGAGCTCTCTCGCTTGGAAAATTATTCCACCCTTCAATTAGAAAGTTCTTTTGTTTTGAACTTCAAATATGTAAGTGGTACCTTAGGTTCAATGTTTTCCATCTATTTTTTTTATGTTTTGATTTGGCCTAAACCTGAGGTCTGTGTGGTATAGTATACCCAATAATTGTAATTTTATTTGCTTTCTGTTTTTGTTCTACACTTCAACTACCATGATTTTGTGAGTCATATTTTGTGATTCAAATTTATTTGAAGTATTTATAGCCACTAATTTGTATAGTTAGTAAACCATATGAAGGGATTGAGGCTGGTTATAGTAGTGGTGCAGGTGGAGGTGAGGTGGGGGATCTGTAGGTGGGGGGTGGGCTGTGCAGGGTGGGGTGTCGGTGGGAGGGGGTTGTGCAGGGGGAGTCTGCTGGGGTGAGGTGGGGGGATATACAGGTGGGGGTGGGGGTGGGGGTGGGTTGTGCTGATGGGGGTGGGGGAGGGGGCTGTTCAAGGGGGGGTGCAGGTGGTGAGGGTGCAGTGGGTGGGGAAGAAGGGTGTGTAGGTTGGGGTGTGCAGGTGGGGCGGGGGGGATGTGCATTGGGTCAAGGGGGATGTGCAGGTGGGGGTGTGTAGTAGGGGGGAGCTTGTTGGGCATGAGGTGGGGGTTGTACAGGTGGGGGGGCTGTGCAGGTGGGGGTGGTGGGGGGGTTGTACAAGTGGGGGTGTAAGTGGAGGGGGGGGTTGTGCAAGTGGGTGGGGGGAGGAGAGTGTGCAGGTTGGGGTAGGCTTGGCAGGTGGGAGTCTGTTGGGGGTGGGGTGTACAGGTGGGGGGGTGTGCAGGTGGGGGTGGGGGGAGGGGGGCTGGGCAAGTGGAGTGTATATGTGGGGGGTGTGCAGTGGGTGGATGGGAGGGGGTGTGCAGGTGGGGGGGATGTGCAGTGTGCAGGTGGGGGGATGTGCAGTGTGCGGGTGGGGAGGGGTGTGCTGGTGGAGGGGGCTGTGCAGGGGGGGTCTATTGGGGGTGAGGTGGGGAGGGGGGTTGTGCAGGTGGGAAGTCATCACTTCCATAGTTCTCCAATAAGCACTGTAAAGTAATCACTTCTAGATATTTGGATAGGTCTGAGGCCTCTTTGGTTTTGGTTCTTGTCTAGTCATCTTGATGAGTAAGGCATCATATGATCTAAAAGTGACATCAACTATATAGGATGAATTCCCTCTCCGACAATACATTTTTCTAGAAACAATATATCTTTGGAAGGTGGTGAGAGCCTTTTATAATCCTTTTATATAGAGACCAGGGGAGGGGAATCTTTATATATATCCACCTAAACCAAGGACCTACTACCATATGCACGTCCCATATTCATAATCCTTCCTCTCCATGCATTAAATGAATAGTTATTCTATCTAGACTTCCCCATTTAATGACATCCTAAATTTAATTCATTTTGTGATGAAAAAAAATAATGAGGAATCCATACAACTTCATATAGAAAAACACCCTTAATCATCATGCCATTATGATGGCAAATCATTAAAAACTCATTACCATACATCATATCATTCCTAATAAACTACATATAGATATTCACTAACCCATATTCCTTCCACTAGAATCCAATGCCCCAACATTTTCCAATTGTAAACTTGATACCATCATGTTATTAAGTCACCAATCCGTACCAAATTGGATTTTCACTAAAAAATACTGCTCTAATCCTTAACACACATCATTTGTTTTTCATAACATGAATGACAACCCAATTAAATCTCATAGCTCTCAGTCACATCGTCGTGGACATCCCCCCACCCCCATAGACAGCCCGTACCCCCTAGACATCCCCCACCCCCATGGACAGACCGCCCACCCCCTCGACAACCCCCACCCGCCCGAACATTCCCCCCCGGGAAACCCCCCACCCTTGGACACCTCCGACCCCCCTGGACAGCCCCTCCAACCCCCCTAGACATCCCCCCCTGGGACACCCCCGCCACCCCCCTGGACAAACCCCCACACCCCGGTGGACAACCCCCACCCCCTGGACAGACCTGACCCCCTTGGATAGCCCCCCTCCCCCGTGGAAATCCCCGCCCACCCCCCTACACACACCCCACCCCCTGGACAGCACTGTCAGCCCTGTGGACAGCCAACCCATCCCTCCTGGATAGCCCCCCCACCCTGTGGACAGCCTTCCCCCTGGACACCCAAACCCCCCTGGACAGCCCTGCCACCCCCCGTGGATAGCCCGCCACCACCCTGGATACCCCGTACCCCACTTGATAGCCCCGCCACCCCTGTGGACAGCCCGTCCACCCCCTGGACACCCCCTACCCCCCTAGAGATCCTCCCCAACCCTGTGGACAGCATTCCCACCCCCTAGACCCCCCCACCCCAGGACACCCCCCATCCCCCCCGAACACCCCCACCCCCTGGACACCCCATACCCCCTAGACAGACCCCCCCCCCCCCACCCCCCGTGGATGGCCTGCCCACCCCCACTGGACACCCCCCTACCCTCTGGACAACCCCCCCCCCCCTCCTCACCCCTGTGGACAACCCCCACCACCGTGGAAAGCCCGTCCACCCCCTTGGACACCCCCTACACCCCTGGACAGCCCCGCCACCCCTATGGATAGCGCCCCACCCCCTGAACACCCTATACCCCTGGACATCCCTACCACCCTTGTGGACAACCCACCCACCCCCAACCCCCCTGCATAGCCCCCCAACCTCGTGGCTAGCCGGTCCACCCCCCTGTACACCCCCACCCCCCCAAACACCCCCCATCCCCCAGACACCCCCACCCCTCCTGGACACCTCGTACCCCCTGAATAGCTCCCCCCCCCCCCCCCCGTGGACAGCCCGCCCACCCCCCTGGACACACCCTACCCCCTTGGACAGCCCCACCACCACTGTGGAGATCCCCGCCACCCCATGGACAGCCCGCCCACCCCCAACCCCCGTGGATATCCCCCTACCCCCTGAGACATCCCCCCACCCCCTGGACACCCCCACCCCTGGACCACCCCCACCCCCTTGGGCAGTGTATGTGATCACTCAAATAATCTACTAAAATATTAAATTTTTTTGATCTAAAATTTACTCAACTCCTGAATAATACTCCTCCACAAGTGTACATGATCTTGTACACTCATGTATAGTTCTTCAAAGATATTTTGTTATAAATATTGTATTTTTTTTGTTTTTTATATGATGATTCTCATATAGAGTAGTGTATCGATTATGGTTTCATATAAAGTGAACAATTCTTGTTTACTTAAATATATTTTCGATGTAACATCAATATTATTGAATTTCTTTTGATGAAATGACTTATAACAATTTTTTTACAGAATGGATAGAAGTTGGATGTATGAAACCGATCAGATCTCAATCGATTTTAAAAACAATTTGGAGAGATATTTAGATTTTTCATTTCACAATGCTTCATATAGTGGTCACACACACTGCCCCTATTACAATTGTGTTGGAAGACCTTGGTTGAGCCATGAAGAAGTTAGCTACCACATAACCAAATATGGTTTTCAAGCAAACTAATCTGTGTGGTATCACAATGGGAGAAAATAAAATCTCAAATTGCTGATGATCCAAATGAGAGGACTGGATTAGAGAATTTTTTATATGACCAATTTCCATTTATTCATCATCATGAAAAAGAAAGGATTATGATCCAAGAAGACTTTGATATGAGTATACATGATGCGTCTAATGAAAATGATGATGTTGTCAGGTGAAAAAATTGAATGATGTTTCCACGACTCTAGTATATCAACAATGCGGTAAAAATGAAAAGGCTGGAATTTTTAATCTGATTGTTTCATGGAAAAATATGTATGGGATTTATAATACTGCCATCAATTACATTCTTAACATCTTTAAGGACTTACTTCCAGATGATGCAGATATTCCCTCAAACCACTATATGGCATGGAAGTTAGTTGAGGAACTTGGATTTTTAAGAAAAAAAATTCATAGCTTTCCCGAAAGATTACAGTTTATTCTGGGAGGAAACTGCTAAGAGCAAATGATTGTATAAAATGTAGCACATCCCACTAGAAGCCAAAAGCTGATGGAACACCATCTCGTGTGCCACAAAAATTAATGTGGCACTTTTCATTAATCCTTAGACTCCAGGATATTTTTATGTCTAATGAAATATCAATAAAAATGTGATGGAATGATACTGAAAGAAAGATGACTAATGATGAGTTGGTTCACCCTGCTAATGTGATTTTCATGGCAGATATTTGATGCTTGATATCCTGATTTTGTAGCTGACATGCGTAATGTTGAGGTCTGGGTATTTCATGTGACAGTTTTAATCCATTTGGGCATGTGCTTACGTCGCACAACACATGGAAAGTTTTTATACACATTTATAATCTTCCCCCATGGTTGTGTATGAAAAAACCTTTCACTTTCATAAGTATACTAATATCTAGCCCTTATGATCTTGGCAATGATATAGACGTATACATGCAACCTTTAATAAAAGAGTTGAAAATTCTTTGGTATGTGGGTGTGCGCACATATGATGCATGTTCGAAAGACATATTTCAGATGCGAACTATGCTTATGTGGACGATCAATGATTTTACTACTTATGAAATGATGTCTGGATGGAGCACAAAGGGAAAATTATCGTGTCTTTTTTGTATGAAGAATACAAAACCCATAATACCGAAACATCATTGTAGTTTTAGTTTTATGGGACATCGATGATTCTTTCCAATGGACCATCCATATAGAAATAATCATCAAAGATTTGACAATACCATGGAGACCGATGATCCACCTCAGCGTATTTCTAGAACTGATGTGCTTAATGAATTGAAAGATTTTAGTTTTTCATTCAGGAAGGGTCAAATGAAATCTGGAAAGATAAAGAATGTTTCCACTGAAACCTGTTACAATTGGAAGAAGAGAAGTATCTTCTTTGATTTTCCTTATTGGTCAAACAATTTGTTACATCATTGCTTAGATGTAATTCACATTGAAAAAAATATGTGGGAAATGTTGCTTTTGATTCTTCTAAATGTTAAGGGAAAGAAAAAATATGATTTATGGTCTTAGTGTGACTTGGTGGATTGGGGCATCAGACCAAAATTGCATCTTGTGTGTATCAGTGAAAATAAATGGCAAGTTCCATGTGCTTCTTAAGTGAGGAAACCTACAGAAAAAAATAAATTTCTAGAAGTAATAGAGACTATTAAATTTCTTGATGGCTATTCAAGCAACATATCTAAACGAGTCAACATAAGAGAGTTGAAGCTAAAATATTTGAAGACTTGTGATTATTACATCCTTCTGCATGAGTTGATTCCAATAGAAATTTGTTATCTTTTTTCCAATAATGTAAGGGTGGATGTTATTCAGTTGTGCCATTTTTTATAGATCTTTGTGCTAAGAAGTTGTCCAAGTATTTATTGCAAAAAATGTTTGCAGATGCCCCATTAATTTTGTGTGAGTTAGAGAAAATATTTCCTTTATCATTTTTCACATGCATGTTGCATCTGACTGTCCATATTCCACCTAAAATACTTCTCGGAGGACCTATTTCTTTTTGTTTCATGTATCCAACTCAGAAAATATGTACACATTAAAGTATTATGTCCGTAATAGGAATCATCCCGAAGGTTCTATCATGAACGGTTACTTGGCTCAAGAATGTAAGGATTTTTGCTCTGTATTTTTCTAATCTTACTACAAGAATGAGCAGACCAATGAGAAATGAAGAAGAACAGTATTAGCAAATTGAACCTATTTTTCCATCACTTCCTCAAATAGGAGGAATTCCTGGATCATATACATTGATGACATTAAGCCTTGAAAAGCGGGTGATGTCACATCACATAGTTTTGTTCAACTATGAACTGTTCGATGACTACATCTTGTAAGTAAATTGAATATGTATATTATATATATATATATATATATATGTTAAACTATTCCTATTTTTATCTATAGGGAACATAAAGTGATGATAAATAGAAAGCATCGTTCCTTATCTTTGAGAAGGGGGGAGACTTTTCATAGCAAAGAGTTTTATACTTGGTTAAAATTGAAGGTAATAATATTACTATTCAAAATAATTAAAACAATAATTAATTAAGTTTAATATTGATTTATATTTCAGGTATTGAGTTTTTCTGTTGACTCTCTCTCTAGGGAAATAAGAGCTTTGGATTTTGGTCCTAATACCGTGGTTCGTGACTGTAAATCAATTGTTATCAATGGGTAAATATTTATTATCACAGAACGAGAAAATAACATGAGAACACAACATTATGGTGTTATGGTTACTACCACAACATACTATTATGATAGTTCATTAGATAGTAGACCGTGATTTTAAAATGTAGGTTATTATGGAGTCGTTGAAAAAATAATAATATTGGAATATTATTCTTATGGATGAGTCATGTTGATTAAATTCCAGTGGTTTGATTCGATGACGAGGCAGGGCACATTTATTGATGATTGTGGATTTTGAGTAATTGATATGACTTGTACTCTTGCTACCGATGAACCATATGTATTGGAATCAATGGAGAAACAAGTTTTTTATGTCAAAGACCATCTTCAACCTGAATTTGGTGTCATTATTGAAGTAATTCCAAGACATATTTTTGATGATGGTGATGATGGAATTGACACCATCCCTACTTCCATTGGAAACGATCCATTTATTACTTTTGATGACTCTGATAGCTCAATTGTTAGAGTTGAGTGTGAACCTGAAGTTGTGGTGGGAAATATATAAAATCATCCACTACTAGAATTCTAGATATTTTCGACGCGATATTTGCGACTGGATCCCGTCGCAAATAAGTTTTTGCGACGGGGTCCTGTCGCAAATACCCCGTCACAGAAAATGGCGTCGCAAAAAATATTATTTGTGAAGGGCCCATCACAAATAATATTTTTTGTGACGGGCTACTTTCCCGTCGCAAATAAGTCTCTGATTATATACTTTATATATATAAACTTTTTTGCGACGGGCCCATCGCAAATACTTTTTGTGACGGGTCCCTAACCCCGTCAAAAATACTTGTAAAAAAAATTATTTAGACTATTTGCGATGGAAACCCGTCGCAACAGATCCCATCGCAAATAATAAATAAATTTTAAAAAAAATAAATTAAATAAAATTATGATTATTAAAAAAATAATTTTAATATTATTAAAATAATTAAAATAAAAAAATATTAAAATTCTCAATATTCATAAAATAATATTAAAAAAATCATAAAATATTATTATTATTATTAGTAAAATAAACAAACATTAAAAAATATAATACTAAAAAATATATTTAATAAAATTATGATTAATGAAATAATAATATTAATATTATTAAAATAATAAAATAATAAAAATTATTAAACTTATTAAAATTATCAATATTCCCAAAAAAATCATAAAATATTACAAATTAAATTATCTAATATTTGCACCAATATAAAAAAAAGAAACTGTAAATAGTTCATATTATAACAAATGTAAAATTCAAATTTTTTTAACATTAAAAAAATTACTGGGGGGGTCGTCTTTTGGAGGAGTTGGAGAAGCTGAATGAGATGGTGGAGGAAACTTCATCCCCAAATTACGAGTCAGACAGCTCATGTACTCCATCTGATCCTGATGCTGCTGCTGCCATCGACGCATCTCCTCCTTGTGCTGCTGCTTCTGTTGCTGCTTCTACTGACGCATCTCTTCTTGCTACTTCTGCAAACTCTCTATAATGACATTCTGAGCTCATAACTGCTCCTGATACTGTGAGGCAGAAGATGATGCCTCTCCACGAGCTCCTCTTGAGCTGGACGCTAACATCTAATCAGTACCATAATAAGTACCAGGAGTCGCATGAGAGTCGATACCAACTACTCATCCCTTCTCAAAGCCATACTGAGTCGCCTGCATCCATGCCGCCTCGTCGAAATAGTGTGCACTGGTCTGATCAGTCACCTCGTCCGGACCCTCAGCCTGTGTCTGAGAGGTCGCAGCCTCATTTGACTCCTTCAATTCTAATTTGAACTTAAAATTGTGAAAATATTATATGCAGTTAATTGTCAAACTGAAAAAATAATACTAACCACAATCCGACACTGGAAAATCACCTCTAATCTCTTCAGTGGATGGATCACTATACATCCTCTGATAAACATCGAACTTCACAATATCGGGATGCTCGAATTCCTACAGAAATATAAAATAAAATGTTTATATTTAAAGTTATATAAATTTTCTAAAAAAATATACTTACCAGATGCTCTCTATGCGTACTGAATGTACAGCTACCAGCTCGATACATCACCTCCCGTCTCCCCCGGTTCTGCCGAACCAATGAAGACCTCCTCTAAAATCCACCACCCAAACAGTGTGCACATAATCCATCCCAAACCTGAGATGAAATGTACTCTGGTTTGTGGGTTCTACATGACTCATCAAATACTGTCTCTCCTGCTTTCTTAATGGTCGTCCTTATCAAATTGTACAAAAACTGACGCAAACGCTCATGCATAGCCACCTCCCATGCTGCATGGATAGCGTCACGCATGCTATCCTCAATGGGATACCATAAACCCTACAAATAATTTATAATATCAAGTTATTAATAAAATAAATTTTAAAATAAATATTATTTATTTACGTACCAGCCAATGATTGTACATGGCGACTACACATCAACGGGAATCTATTCCCATGTGATCCATGGCTGAGAAAAATAATTGTGCAAGATAGCGCTCCCCTGTCCAACAGCTACATGTGCAAAACTGTGAGAAAAGAATAAATAATCAAACAATTAGTATATATATAAATAAATTAATGAAAAATATAACTAAAAAATACAGGTTATCAGACCTCTGTGTGCATGGATCGAATCCAATACGTGGACGTCACTCGAGGATAGGGTCAGGAATCATCAGTCGTGCAAGACCGCGCCCACTCTGCGTACCTCCTGGACCACCAGTAGGCTGAGGGTCAGATGGTCCCACATCCCCCTCATCCAAAGGTCGATCAGCCTCTTGCAGCCCGCGAAATAGATCAGGATCCATCTGAAAAACAAAATTATTGTTGTTAGCAAATAGTTGAAAATAACTATCATATATAGATATATATTAGTTATGATCATAACCATCATTTAACCGTGTCAATGTTCACCTTCATCATCATCTTCATGTCTGACGATGTTAATGTCTTCATATTCCTCCTCACCATCATCAATATCCAAATAAGTTTCACTTTCACCATCCCTTGTCATTTCAAAATCATTTGTAACATCATTAACATCTTCATCACCATCGACCATTAATTGTGGGGTGTCATCATCGATATTCACGTTTCTTTGTGAAAAAGATGGATTTTGAGTAGTCTCTTGGAAAATTTCAATTCCTTCCACTTCAGTAGAACCACATTCAGTCTGAGTAAATTGATTTTCCTGATATTTCATTTTTATTATGCTCCACCAGTCACTTATGTCTCTTGAAGTAGCACAGTACTTTGTGTAATAAATTTGATGTGTCTGTTGAGCCAGTAAAAATGGTTTATTTACTACAAGAAGACTTTTATATTTAATATCAATGATTCCATGAGTCGGATGAACATGCAAGCCTCCCTCTGTATCCAACCACCAACATTTAAACATCGTTATGTAATTCTGTCCAAGATAACATAGCTCAATAATTTCATCCATAATGTCGTAAAAGTCAAATTTAGTTTCTCTATGATGTGATACTCTCAAACAAACTCCACTGTTCATTGTTTTTTTTATTCCCCATATGTACGTGTATGAAATCGAAAACCACTCACCACATATGCATTATAAGATTTAACCATTTTGGATGGTGGATTACTCAATATACACAGTCTCTTATCAATTTTATCAGAATGTTGAGACACCTAAATTTTTTTAAAACAATTATCAATATAATAAATAGTAAACTGAATTGATATTAAACCATCAATAATTTATATTACCAGTTTTTGAAACCATTGAGAGAGAAAAAAATTGTATGTGTTCTTCAAGAGCAGCTGCTGTAATTTGTGGAAGTTATTTCTTGATATAATTATCATATAACCCATAAATAAAATAAGTTTACATACTATAATAGAAATTATAAAATAAGTTATAGAATCACTCATAGTACAAATGTTGTCATTTCTTCACAGTTGAGCAGAACATATGTATGAGCTTTGTGATGTTCATCATTTGAAAGCCATTATTCTTGAACTCCACCGCATCCAAGATTTGGCTAATTAAAAACAGATAATTGATTTTCCATTTCATCATTAACATTTCCCTCATTCCATCCCATGCGGTTTTGTTTTGAGGGATATTCAGATTCAAAATAGTGAGAGTAGAAAAAAGAAATTTCCTCTTGCAAATAAGCTTCAGCAATTGAGCCTTCAACTGATGCTTTGTTATGTACTTTTTTCTTCAATTTCTGCATGCATCTCTCAAATGGGTACATCCATCACAACTTTATTGGACCTCCACATTTAGCTTCATATGGAAAATGTAATATCAGATGTTACATTGAGTCAAAGAAAGCAGGCAGAAAGATTTTTTCCAGTTTACATATAATTACAGCAACATCTTCTTCCAATTTTCTTAGCGCATCGTAGTCTGTTGTCGCTGTACAAATGTCTCGAAAAAAAAATATGATATGTCTGTTATCAAATATCAAATAATATAATTCAACAAACCTCTGAATCCAATCGGCATAATTATTTCCATTATAACATGACAATCATGACTTTTTAATCCGGTAATATGACTATTCTCAACACATCTTCCCAAATTGGAAGCATATCCATCTAGAAGTCTCAAATCTGCAATCCACTGACAAAATAATAAGCGACTCTCTTTGGATGGTGTATAAAATGCTTTTGTCTTTATTAACCTATGTGATATGACATTTTCAAATAGTTCAAGTTTTGGTTGCCTGCAAATTTGGGCAAGATCTAATCGTGCTTTTATAGTATCTTTGGTCTTACCTGGTGTATCCAAAACTATAAGAAATAAATTATCAAAATAGTTCTTCTCAATATGAATGACATCCAACATGTGGAGGACCATCAAATCAGACCAATATGGGAGATCCCAAAAAAATCTTCATTTTATCAAATTATGTTATTTCCCAAAACCATCAATTTTCTGTTGGTTTATTGTTGGCCCAAATGTGATGGGAGGTAATGAAAATACAATAGATCTTAACTCTGTACCTGAGATCATTTTTGGAGGTTCATCCCTTTCAATTGTGCCTTTTCTAAAATGAGATTTTTTTTCTTTCGAAAAGGATGATCGGTTGGAAGAAATCTGTGATGACAGTCAAAATATCAAGGTCTTTTATATTGACGAGCATAAATCATTGTTGTCTTTCATACAGTAATGACATGATTTCAGACCATGTGTACTCCAGCCAGATAACATGCCATATACCAGAAAGTCACTAATCGTCCACATCAATGCAGCTTTTAATGTAAAATTTTGTTTTGCAGCAACATCATATGTACTAACACCATTACTCCACAATGTATTTAACTCATAAATCAATGGTTTCAAATAAACATCAATATTCTTTTTCGGATGTCCTGGGATTAATAAGGTCAAAAAGATATAGGGCTTCTTCATCAACATCCATGGAGGTAGATTGTATGGAGTTATAAAGATAGGCCAACATGAATACTAACTACCATAAGAACCAAACAGACAGAAATCGTCAGTAGAAAGACCCAATCGCACGTTTTGGGCTTCTAAAGAAAAAGACAGATGCAGACGATCAAAATGTTTCCATGAATCACCATCAGATGGATGATTCAAACTATTACCAGTTGAAATATTCTTTTTGTTCCATGACATCATTGAGGATATGTTATGAGACATAAATAAATGTTGGAGCCTGGGTGTAAAGGGAAAATATATCAACTATTTTACAGGAATCAATCCAGACTTCCCTGGTTGAGATTTTTTATACCTCGATTGTCCACATGTGGGACAACTATACAACGACTCATTTTCATCATAATATAAGATGCAATCATTTTCACATGCATGAATCTTCTGATAACTAAGGCCCAGATTACGAACCAGCCTCTTGCTCTCATAGTAATTTGAAGGTAACACATTTCCTTCAGGTAACAGTGTTTTAACCAAAGAAAATATCTGATCAAAACAAATGTTTGGCATTGCATTATCCGATTTAATAGCCATAAATTTTTCAACTGCTTCTAATTTTTTTATCTTGCAACCAGGATATAATGCATCCTCAGCAGACCTCAACAACTCATAAAATTCGGTTGGTGCCAACTCAGGAGTTAAATCGATATCATCATGAGTTTCAGTTTGTTGAAGATATGGACCTGAAACATCATGTACTAAATGTTGGAACCATGATGGATCCAGAATCAAGTTATTAGTATCTTCTCTGGAACTTCGTTCACCGTGTTGTTACCAAAAAACATTATCTGGTTAAAAACCAAATCGTAAGAGATGTCCCCCAACCTTGTCAAATGTGTTAAATGTTCTCAGAGCACATTTTTTACAAGGACACTTAATTATGGCTTCTGAAATATATTCTGGTTTTGATGATTCAAATGCTAAGAAAGCTTCAACACCCTCAATATATACAGGATTTAAACCAGAACCATTTGGATTTCTGTGCTAATTTTTCCAAGCGCGATCATCTAATAATGACTGATGTCGACTTCCTTGTTCTATATTTTTCTACAAAATATAAAATCATCATTTTTTTGAATATTTTGAAATTATAAAAACACTATCTGAAAAAAAAATATAACTAATTACTACTACTTCTTAATAATTACCATTAATTAAGGGTGACATAATTTCCAGTGGATTGACGGCTACTCTTTTATCCGATGGCTCATTTACTTGCATGCATGAGAATGAATATGCGTATCTCCGACCAGATTCTTCATTGTGATTTCAGTGTGAGAAATATGCAAGTAAATGATCCGTCGGACAAAAGAGCCCCCTTTTCGTTGATGAATCGTCTTCTTCCAACTGTCACCGCCTGAAAACATTATAAAAAATGTGATACTATGAATGTATATCCAATTTCGTGCATACAAGATTGAATATGCCTATGTAGCAGCATATTTTTCATAATGTTTTGAGTCGGTGAGAGTTAAAAGGATAAAAGTCATCGAGAAAAAGGAGTGTCGTCAATCCACTAAAAATTGTGCCAAGTTCTTAAAATTTATTAAAATTTCTTCCTAACTATTCCTAACAGTTCCTAAATAATTATTTCTATTTATTACTAATTATTCCTATTTATTACTAACTATTACTATTTATTACTAACTATTACTATTTATTACTAACTATTGCTATTTATTACTAACTATTACTATTTATTGCTAACTATTACTATTTATTACTAACTATTACTTATTATTACTAATTGTTACTAATTATTACTATTTATTACTATTTATTTCTAATTATTATTATTTATTGCTAATTATTCCTATTTATTTCTATTTATTCCTATTTATTGCTGATTATTCCTATTTATTGCTAATAATTCCTAATTATTGCTAATTATTCCTAATTATTCAAAATTATTAGTATTTATTCCTAATTATTACTAATTATTCCAAATTATTTCTAATTATTCCTAATTATTCCTAATTATTCCTAATTATTCCTAATTATTCCAATTTATTACTAATTATTACAATTTATTACTAATTGTTACTAATAATTACTAATTATTACTAATTATTACTAATTATTACTAATTATTACTAATTATTACAATTTATTACTAATTATTACAATTTATTACTAATTATTACTATTTATTACTAATTATTATAATTTATTACTAATTATTACAATTTATTACTAACTATTACAATTTATTACTAATTATTACAACTTATTACTAATTATTACAATTTATTACAATTTATTACTAATTATTACAATTTATTACAAATTATTACTAATTATTACAATTTATTACGAATTATTGAAAATTTATTACTAATTATTACAATTTATTACTAATTATTACAATTTATTACTAATTATTACAATTTATTACTAATTATTACAATTTATTACTAATTATTACAATTTATTACTAATTATTACAATTTATTACTAATTATTACAATTTATTACTAATTATTACAATTTATTACAATTTATTACAAATTATTTCTAATTATTACAATTTATTACTAATTATTATAATTTATTACTAATTATAACAATTTATTACAATTTATTACTAATTATTACCATTTATTACTAATTATTACTAATTATTACAATTTATTACTAATTATTACAATTTATTACTAATTATTACTAATTATTACAATTTATTACTAATTATTACAATTTATTACTAATTATTACAATTTATTACTAATTATTACAATTCATTACTAATTATTACAATTTATTACTAATTATTACAATTTATTACTAATTATTACAATTTATTACTAATTATTACAATTTATTACTAATTATAAAAATTTATTACTAATTATTACAATTAATTACTAATTACTACAATTTATTACTAATTATTATAGTATATTACTAATTATTACAATTTATTACTAATTATTCTAATTTATTTCTAATTATTCCAATTTATTACTAATTAATACAATTTATTACTAATTAATACAACTTATTACTAATTAATACAATTTATTACTAATTATTACAATTTATTACTAATTATTACAATTTATTACTAATTATTACAATTTATTACTAATTATTACAATTTATTACTAATTATTACAATTTATTACTAATTGTTACAATTTATTACTAATTGTTACAATTTATTACTATTTTTTACAATTTATTACAAATTATTACAATTTATTACTAATTATTACAATTTATTACTAATTATTACAATTTATTACTAATTATTACAATTTATTACTAATTATTACAATTTATTACTAATTATTACAATTTATTACTAATTATTACAATTTATTACTAATTATTACAATTTATTACTAATTATTACAATTTATTACTAATTATTACAATTTATTACTAATTATGACAATTTATTACTAATTATTACAATTTATTACTAATTATTACAATTTATTACTAATTATTACAATTTATTACTAATTATTATAATTTATTACTATTTATTACTCATTATTACTATTTATTACTATTTATTAATAATTATTAATATTTATTAATATTTATTAATATTTATTACCAATTATTAATATTTGTTATTATTTATTACAAATTATTATTAATTAGTACAAATTAATTATATACATTACTAATTATCGTTAATAATTACTAATTACTACTAATTATTAAAAATTAATACTAAAAATTTCAATTTATTAGTACAAATAAATAGTCGTGACAAAACAATTTAAATTCAATTTAATTACAACTAATCAACAATAATAACAATTAACATAAAAAGTTGAAATAAATATTAAATTAAATAAAACATAAATACATTTAAACTTGATTTGCTATTGATGTAGACGGCTTCACAACTTCTTCGTGTCCAAAAAAATTAACTTAGAAAAATTTTCCCTCTGAAATCAGAGTTCAGAGAGAAACAAGGTCTAGGAATTGAGTGGAATGAGAAGAAAAACGGATGGGGGTATATATAGATTAGATTATTTGCGACGAGACTATTTGCGACGGGTTACCCGTCGCAAATACCTATGCCCGCATTAATTACTGTCGGCGGTTAAAAAGTTATTTGTGACGGGACCCGTCGTAAATAGTCTCTGCCGACACACCTTTTGCAATGGGAGGACATCTCGTTGGAAAAAGCTATTAACCGCCGCCGGGTATTTGCGACGGGCCCCATCGCAAATACTTAATTATTTGCGACGGGGGGATCCCCCCGTCACAAATACCCTTTGCGTGGTTTGGCGCGCTACCCGCGCCAAACCTTTTGCGACGGGATGTTACCCCCGTCGCAAATAACCACTTGGACGGACTTTTGCGACAAGATTTATTCCCGTCGCAAAAAACCCATCGCAAAAAGTCCTTTTTCCCATAGTGATCCATTCATGTTCTCAATTCTTTTGGTTTACCTCGACTTGGGCTGTTAGGGTTGGTACTATTCAAATTGATTTAATATTGATTACAAATATGTTGTATCCGACTAGACTGTTATGTGAATTTTTAATGTTTATTGGTTGTAATTTTATTTGAATTGCATTTTCTAATTTGGAATTGAACTGTATTCAAACCTACGAAACCAACATTTCTAACTTGGTGAACCTTTCAATGCTTCAACTGTGATTTGTATAAAATTTATAAAAACTCTAAGACCTCTCTTTAACATTTTACCCGTTAACGAACATGATGGTTTGTATTCTTCTGCAAAACATGTATTGAAACCTACATCATCTACCTGGGCTAAAGAAATTAAAATTTTCTTTAATTTTGACAACTGTTTTACCCCTTATGAATCCAGTAGAATCAATGTTCCATGATTTCAATAGACTGATGACGCTTAGTAAATAACCATCCTACTAAAAATTAAATTTCTTTATTACATCTTGTATGATTTATTAACTTCATTATATATCTGTTCAAGCTCACCTAAAACAATGAATAGTTAAATTATCCATGAATCCCCCTATTCCCTCTCATTTATTTTGTTTTTTGGGTTACACCTTAGTTATCCTTTTCTATTTACTTCCCTATTTTTTTCAAATATAGGAAATGAAACCAATTGAAAAGAGGCGACAAAAACAGATTATGGACAACAATCGTCGCATGACTGAGCTGGGCATTCCACCACTAGTTCCTGTAGTTAGTATTTTATTTCAAATAAATATATTTAAATAATATATAATGTCATGTGATTAATTTTTTTATAAATTTTTTTTCAGGATCCATCTAGTAAGCGACAGTTAGTTGATGAACAGCCTAGTAGTGGTCCCAGTACTCAGGGTTTTCGTATGAGGGGGGGTGGTACGAGAGTTAGACGATCTGGTCAGCATACCCGATTAGACCATGCCCCTCCCACTGACATACCACCCATCCAACATTCTGATCCTGGTCTATCGTTAGGGACACACGGGATATTTAGGCCTCCCATATTTTCACAAACCTTTACATCTGAGCCTCCTCGCCCATCTGTACAATATCTGATGAGGATTCCCACTCCCCATCCAGCGTTCGGCCAGCCATCCCTGTCATCTTCTTTTACTTCTGATTCTTTCTCTCTGGGTTTTTATATTCCATCTTATTCGACTCCTACTCCACCAGATTCTATCCTTGTGGAGCATACATTGGGACCCACTCCCTTTGTATAGGGTGTTCCTTCAGTTTATGCGGATCCAGTGGCGCCCATTGATCAGACTACCACAGGTATACTTATACAACCCAAAAAACAATTTACACCATTATTTATTTTCATTATAACAGTTATTGATAAAATATTTGTTTTTCTTTCATAACAGATACATCCACTAATAGGAGGCGGGGGTGGGGCCGTACACGTATGCATACGGTGTGGAACTGCTGCACACAGTTAATGGTGGACTACAATGAAGATAGTCAAATGATTAAAAAATCAGGGTAGCAATGTCGGAGTTTTTTTGTGATGCTTGTCAAATACTCCAACATCATTCCTGTCTGCCCGCTATCATGTAGACAGCTTCCAAATGAAGTCAAGGATAAAGCTTGGGAAGAGATATGGGTAAAAAATCTGTTGTATTTTATGCAATATATTATTTTTTTTATTTATATGAATTAATATTTTGGTGTCAGCTACGGTTTAATTTCCCCGATGGTGAGGGTGCGCGAATAGCACATCTAAAGGATTTAGGCGAGCTTTGAATAGCTTATAATCACAATCTATACTTTGGCTGGCGTGCTAGGGTGGGAACAGAGTTAGAGGCGGTCCTTGTCGTGGATGATTGTCCGTTAGAACAGTATTGACAGATGATTACTCATTGGATGACTAGCCAATTTAAGGTATTAATCAAATTAGAGGTATTTAAATGAAAATTTTCATGTTTTTTGTTATTAATAATTATTGAATTTTATTTAGGATTCATTTGGAAGAAATAAAAAAATATTGATGCTAAAAAATACGTCCACATATTGGGATGTACTACGATGCCAGATCATGAGAGGCGGCAGGTATGATAGTTTATAATTTTTCTTTACGAATTTCACAATCTATTGTTACCTCCATAATTTATTTGATTGTTAAAGTTGTTATATAATTTTAGTTATGTAATTAATTATTGGTATCCTATTTTTAATTATGGATTCCTACATTCAATTTCATTTTAGAGGCATAAATTTAATATAGAAGGATGTGTTCCTCGAGCAAAACTGTTTTGCTCGAGTAGAAGGAAGAAATATGGAAGTGCGGTTAATGAACCAACTCAGCAGTAGATTGTACATTTTACTTTATAGATTTAAAATTTTAGTCTCTATTTTTTAACATAATAATCTATTTATATTTTTAATAGGCTGCTTTAGAGGCCCTTGATGCCCAAGAACCTCACAATTATGGGCCAAATGATCACTTACATAAGGTGTTGGGAGATGAGCCCCCTGGTAGAGTACGCTGCTGACCTGGGAAGATTATAGTTCTGACGAGGTATTGGACCTCCTTAGGTATGATTTATAGTGTCACTGATTTCTAGTAGGTTAAGGAACAGGAAGAACAGGCTGAAAAAAGGTCCATAGAGATGGCAGAATAGTATGCTTGGGAAAACACTGCATCTATGAAACTGATGGAAGTTTTACGTCCAACACTTCCACCAGATGCGAGCACATCTTGTGATGAATATATGTCATCAATGAATTATATATATGGTGTACCAGGTGGAAGTTCTAGTGTTGGTCAAGATGATAGAGAGGAGGAGGCCGAGGCAGAGGAGGAGGAGGGCGAGGTGGAGGCTGAGGCTAAGAACGAGGCTGAGGAGGAGGGCGAGGTGGAGGAGGAGGGCGATGAAGAGGCTGAGGATGAGTACGAAGGCGAGGAGGAGGGAACTGAGGAGGGTGGGGACGATTATGGGGACGATGATGAGGATGAGGGTGAGGCTGATGATGACGGTGATGATAGTGATGGTGATGAGGGACAGATTGATCAGTTACATTTTTTACTGATATTACTGACCTTTGATGCTTATTGATTTGATGTGCCTGAATATATGTGTGAATAGGTAGGTCACATTATCTTTATTTTTTTATCTATAAATAATAATAATTGACTTGATGATTTTCTGTGACTGATTCACCCCTCCCCTGGACAGCCCCCCACCCCCGTGGACAGCCCGCCCACCCCACTGGACACCCCATACCCCCCTGGACAACCCCGCCCACCCCCATGGACACCCGACCCCCTTGGATAGCCCCCCCCCCCCCCCCCCATCCCCATGGATAGCCCCACCCACCCCCTAGACACCCCTACCCCCATGGACAGCCCCCCACCCCTGTAGATAGCCCCCCCACCCCTGGAAATCTCACCCACCCCCCTGGACAGACCCTCCACCCCCGTGGACAGCCCGCCCTCCCCCCTGGACACCCCGTACCCCCCTGGACAGCCCCGCCCACCCCCTGGACACCCCCGACCCCCTGGAAAGCCCCCCACCCCCATGAAAAGCCCCTCCCACCCCCTGGTTTATACAAATCCCTTTTAAGGTTCCATTTCAAAAATCATATAGTATTTTTGTTCCATAATAAAAATGAAATCCAGAACCATTTTAAAAAACCCAATGATCTTAAAATCTATGAAATTCGTTCCATTAAAACCATTACAGCCCCCCCCCCCCCACACACACACACTCCTAGACACCACCCCACCACCTGGACACCACCCCAACCCCCCTGGACACCCCCATCCCCATGGACAGCCCCCCACCCCCCTGGACACCACCCCACCCCCCTTGGATAGCCACTCCAACCCTCGGGACCCCCACCCCCCTAGACACCCCCAACCCCATGGACATCCCCCCTTCCCCTTGGACAACCTTCCCACCCTCGTGGACATCCCTCCCACCCCCGTGGACAGCTCGCCCACCCCACTAGACACCTCGTACCCCCTGGATATCCCTGCCCACACCCATGCCTGATCCCCCTGAACAGCCCCCCACCCCCGTGGATATCCCCTCACCCCCTGGATAGCTCCTCTACCCCCTGGACAACCCCCCACCCTTGTGGAAAGCCCGCCACCTTCGTGGACAGCCCGCCCATCCCCTGGACACCCCCTCCCTCCGTGGATATCCCCCCACCCCCGTGGACAGCCCCCGACCCCCTTGGATAGCCCCCCCCCCCCCCCCCATCCCCATGGATAGCCCCACCCACCCCCTAGACACCCCTACCCCCATGGACAGCCCCCCACCCCTGTAGATAGCCCCCCCACCCTTGGAAATCTCACCCACCCCCCTGGACACCCCTACCCACTGGACAGACCCTCCACCCCCGTGGACAGCCCGCCCTCCCCCCTGGACACCCCGTACCCCCCTGGACAGCCCCGCCCACCCCCTGGACACCCTCGACCCCCTGGAAATCCCCCCACCCCCATGAAAAGCCCCTCCCACCCCCTGGTTTATACAAATCCCTTTTAAGGTTCCATTTCAAAAATCATATAGTATTTGTGTTCCATAATAAAAATGAAATCCAGAACCATTTTTAAGAAACCAATGATCTTAAAATCTATGAAATTCATTCCATTAAAACCATTACAGCCCCCCCCCCCCCACACACACACACACACCTAGACACCACCCCACCACCTGGACACCACCCCAACCCCCTGGACACCCCCATCCCCATGGACAGCCCCCCACCCCCCTGGACACCACCCCACCCCCCTTGGATAGCCACTCCAACCCCTGGGACCCCCCACCCCCCTAGACACCCCCAACCCCATGGACATCCCCCCTTCCCCTTGGACAACTTTCCCACCCTCATGGACATCCCTCCCACTCCCGTGGACAGCTCGCCCACCCCACTAGACACCCCGTACCCCCCTTTATATCCCCGCCCACACCCATGCCCGATCCCCCTGAACAGCCCCCCACCCCCGTGGATATCCCCTCACCCCCTGGACAGCTCCTCTACCCCTGGACAGCCCCCCACCCTTGTGGAAATCCCGCCACCTTCGTGGACAGCCTTCCCAACCCCTGGACACCCCCTCCCTCCGTGGATAGCCCCCCACCCCCTTGGACAGCCCCCCTGGACACCCCTACCCCCCTTGGATAGCCCACCCCCCCCCCAAACACCCCCAACC
Organism: Viscum album; assembly: GCA_963277665.1. Taxonomy (NCBI): domain Eukaryota; kingdom Viridiplantae; phylum Streptophyta; class Magnoliopsida; order Santalales; family Viscaceae; genus Viscum; species Viscum album. Next base: position 603,560,822 of record OY728130.1, on the reverse strand, counting down.
CCCCTGGACAGCCCTGCCACCCCCGTAGACAGCCCTCCCACCCCACTGGACACCATGTACCCCCTTGGATAGCCCCTCCCACCCCCCTGCACACCCCCTACCCCCGTGGACAGCCCCCACCCCCATGGATAGCACCCCCCCCCCCCCCCCGGACAGCCCCCCACCCCCATGGATTATAGGGTTTCTAACAACTTGAAGATCCCATTAATTGTATATTCCCACTCAGTTTCCTCCTGGGATCCTTGATCACCAATAAAAAATAATGGATGGTATTTTAGAAACTCCCATACATAATAAATGATCCGAGAAGAACATGGTTATTCCACTTCAACAAGAGTTTGAGTAGAGACCAAGACACAAGAATGACTACCTGAGATATCCCCTTATATACTTTTTGATTCATTTATAGTGGTAATATTATAAAAAATTATCAAAAACAAAACCTTTAGTAAAATAATCTGAGGTTCTAAAACAAGGGACACAAAATCACAAATCCCATAAAGATACATCATAAATAATTCTTCATAAAACCATTTCAAAATCACATAATACAGACTTCTTTCTATTTAAAACTCCCCAGTGATTTATAAAAATCCATTTTAAGGTTCCATATCAGAAATCATATAGTATTTTTGTTCCACAATAAAAATGAAATCATTTTCCTAATAACCAAATCCCCCTTCCTACCATACACACCAAAAGCATTCATTTTTTCCTAAAGAAATGCATACTATTGAAATAAAAACTATTCCAAAACCATTTTAAAAATACCAATGATCTTAAAATCCATAAAATTCATTCCGTTAAAACCATTACATCCCCACCCCCACCCCTCCTAGACACCACCCCACCACCAAGACACCACCCACCCCCCTGGACACCCCCACCCCCATGGACAGCCCCCACCCCTGGACACCAACCCACCCCCCTTGGACAGCCCCTCCAACCCCCTAGACCGCCCCCACCCCCACCCCCATGGACAGCCCCCCTACCCCCTAGACATCCCCCCAACCCCCTAGACGCTCCCCCAACCCCCTGGAGGCCCCCACCCCTCGTAGACACCACCCCACCACCTAGACACCCCCACCCCCTCTGGACACCCCCACCCCCATGGACAGCCACCCCCACCCCCCTGGACACCACCCCACCTACCTTGGACAGCCCTCCCAACCCCTTAGACCACCCCCACCCCACTGGACACCACCCCACCCCTCGACACCCCCCACCCCCCCTCGACACCCCCACCCACGGGAACCCCCCCCCCCCCCCCAACACCCTAGACACCACCCAACCCCCCTACACACCCCCATAGACACCCCCACCCCCCCACCACCCTAGACAGCCCCCCACCCTCCATGGACACCCTCAACCCCCTGGACCCCCCCCCCCCTCCAAGACACCACCCCACCACCTGGACACCCCCACCCCCCTCAGACACTTCCACCCCATGGACAGCCACCCCCACCCCCCTTAGACAGCCACCCAACCCCCCTGAACACCACCCCACCCCCCTTGGATAGCCCCCAACCCCCCTGGATAGCACCCCACCCCCTAGACACCCCCCCCCCCCCCTCGGACACCTCCACCCCCCTGGACACCCCCGTGGACAGCCCCCCCCCCCCCCCCCCCCGGACACCCCCATCCTCCCGGACACCCCCATCCCCCCAGACACCCCCCACCCCCCGGATAGCCCCTACCCCCCATGGATAGCCACCCTAAACCCCTAAACAGCCCCCCAACCCCTGAATTATGAATTGAATTCTTTATGTATTTAATTAACTTATGAATTATGTTTCAATTGTGCATGGGTATACTTGTTGTATGGGTATACTTGTTGTATGTGTATACTTGATGTAATTACCTTATGAATTATGTGTTAATTTTGTTAATGGTGTATGTAACTCTAACTATCATGGGATCTCTGAAATGTGAGTGTCCTCTCACCATTATGATATGTCTACACAAAAGAAATTGAAATGGGTTAGTTGGAAGAGTGGTTGTCATGTGAAGATTGAAATGGGGAAAACTATGTTGTAGTACATGTCATGGTTGGAAGAGTGTGGTGTTTTTATGTGCTATTGCAGGTGGTTTTTTGTTCTATTATAAGTGTTGTTTGGAGGTGTTTTTGTAGGTGTATGCAATATAGGGGATGGGTGGCTATTATGCTAGTTGTTGTTCTGATTTCTAGAAATATACTATACCAATGATTTTAAACTATTGGAAAATTGTATTTTGAGAATTGTTTTACCAACGGTTTATTCAAACCATTGGTAAAACACTATACCAATGGTTTTGAACCATTGGTAATTGTATTTCCAGAATATTTTTACCAATTATTTTAAATAACCATTGGTAATAATATATACCAACAGTTTCTAAACCATTGGTAAACTGCATGTAAACTATATATCCCAAAATTTAATAAATCGTTGGTATAAATATATACCAATGGTTTCAAGAAAATTGTTGGCATACTGAAGATTAAACTGCCATATACCAATGGTTAGAGAAGAACTGTTGGTATAGGCCTTTCACAATGGCTTACTAACCAATAGTTTTGATGCCTATACCAACGGTTTGAAACTATTGGTATATATTGTATTTCCAGTAGTGAGTTATACTATTTAACTAAGGGTTAATCCCAAAATATAAGGGTAATTTTATGACTTAACATGTCTAAAACCTATTAGTTGAGAGTATTTCGACCCAACCTCATCTTATCCTATAAATAAATCAATTTATAGCTATTATAATCCGAAAATAATTTTATAATAAGTTAATATTTCAATTTTTTTTAAAGTTCCCCTCACCTATCTTATAAACGAAAACCTCTCTTTCTATTTAATTAAAACCTAAAAATCCATTCGGATCATCCAAAACCTGCCCAAATCTCCTCCCAACTACCCTCACTTCAACCTAGATGCCTTACCTTGAGTAGAAAGCCAACTTAAAGAGGACTTTTGTTTAAATAAAAAGGAGACACCCGAAAAAGAGGTAATCATTTTATCCCTTCTTTCAAAGTTCATTTCTTCTTCTACTTCCTCTTTATAAGTTTTTTGAGATGTTGTTAAGATTATGGTAAATCCATATTCCTATTTTTACCCATCCTATGAAAAACAATACCACGATGTGCGTGTACGTACGACTTACTGTCTCCACGCCGTGGTGTAAATTGTTTTTCATGTACACTTTATTTCTATGGGTATAATGATGAATATAATGGATTTAAATAATACATATAACATGATATTTCTTCTTTAAAATTAATATTCCATCCAATTCCATACCATTTTACCATTAAGGAAATGATATTGTCGCTCGTGCATACGTACGAATTACCGTCTCCACGACCCGATGAGACTCATCTTCCATGTTAACCATCCAAGAATGATTATAAGAATAAATATTATTAATAAATATGAAATATATGACATAATAATTCTACTGGTATGATATATATATATATATAAACATATATTGCATTCACTTACTTCCATTCAATATGACAAGAAAACGGAAACAACGTTCACGTGTGCGTGCGGACTACCGCCTCCATGAACGGTTTGTTCCATTTTATTTATATATCTATTATATATATTTATATAGAGAATATATATGATAGATAAATCATACTTTACATTCTTTAAGTAATTAAATTATGATCTAATTGAAATGATCAAGAATAACAACTCAAAACACATGCGATAAACAAAGCGATTATTACCCGAAATGTTGCATTGACTTGGAATATTAATAAATGGGTAATATAAAGTAATAAAAAATCATATATTATTTCATAAATATTATTATTATTCTGATATAAGTTAAAAATATATTTAAACACATTATATAGGAGTTTCGGACACGTACAGAGAGTATCAGACCTAAGGTAAGGGTTAATTCTTCAATCTCATTATTATCTGAGATTGTTTATGTGTATGTATTTAATGGGACATATTTATCATCCATGTCCATGTTTCATAAAAACAAATTCAAAAGAAATAATTTAAGGTTTTATATAAGTTAATCTTTAACTGAATCATCATTTTAAATTTTTTAAAGATTTATTTTTCTAAATCTATTTAATTAATGTCCATATTTTCAAAATGATTTTAAGGATTTATTTATATGGACATAATTGTTTTAAAATTATAATTCCTTTAAAAAGTTCCAAATTGTTATGGAAAACTTTGATTAAAAAATATATTTTAAATGAATTCCTTTATAAATTGTGTGACTTTTAAATGATTTCGTGAAAAGGGGATATTTCTCTCAAAGAGTTTTACATATCATTTACAACTATGTTAACATCCTTTACTAGATATTATTCTTGATTGAGGTTGATTTATTATAATACAATTTTCTATATTATATTGAATGAGTTATGATATGTTTAAATTTGGATGTGTTATTTCTATACCATTAATGGTTTATGGTTAAAGTATTGACATTTCGTATGCTATTTTTAATGCGAATGATTATGTTATGTTTCACCCTTTTCATATAAGGAATGCATTGGACTTAGTAAGTGATGGGAGGGGACCTATATATCCTCACAATGAATCTATAGGTCTCATGAGACAAACTAGTGTCTTTTCATGAGGCCTCAATAGAATATTTGTGAATGGTCTTGGCACAAGGCCTTGACGTAATAGTTATTTTTTCCATCATTATGTATTACCACATTATGAAATTAGTTATTATATGTGATTATTATATTAGTAGAATATCCATGTGAATGTTTATATGGTAATGTTTAATTTATTTTTTTCCATATTATGTTCAAGTTTATATTTAAAAGGATGTTGTTTTTATTATATATCTTGACTTAAAAGTTTATAGCTTTCGCTGAATTATTTACCCTTACTGAGCATCTGAGATCTCCCCTTTCTTATGTTTTGTTTTCCCAGGATTCCATGAAGTGTATTATGATTGATATTACGGGTTAATATATGGGAATAATGGAATTATCAAAGGATTATTTATGCTGTGTTTTTTTAGAAAGTGTAATGTATCATTCATGTATGTAATCTATTTTCCAAGACTACTAAACTAATCGGTCCTTTGGGACTTGATTCCTTGTAATCATGTCAATGTATTAAAATAATGCATTGACTCTGGGCTTCTGGGGTCAGGGAATTACAGTTGTTATCATAGGAAGTTTATAAATAACCTTGGAAAGTAGATTTAGATAAACTGTGATTAGGGAACATTACCCTATGATAGACTTTGAGGATTTGTATAGAAGAACTTCCAAGAATTTTGGTAATGTAGAGATTATGTGGATCTTCCAAGAAATACATCCTTTTTTGGATTCTAAAAGTGGACGTGGTTCTAGCACGGATGTACCTAGGGTTGAAAACTACAATAAGGTGTTCTAGGCCTAACTCGGGGTAACCTTGTACACAACAACAAGCCTTACTACGCACCTGGTTTGACACTCCCAGGGGATATGCTTAGGATAATTCATATTTTATTTACAAACCATTATGAAGGATTTATGAGTAAATATGTCCTCAAAGGAACCATATTTATGATTATGGATTAGATATGCATAATTTTTTTAATTTATGTTAAGTATTTTACTAGTTTGGAGTTATGAATTACGATTCATAACCTAATCTAGTGTATGTCATTGTTTAGAAATGGGGCATAGTGGAATAAATGGAAATCATATCAATGCACGTAATACATGTAGGGATTGGCCTCCTATGAAAGATAATGATAGTGGAGCAGGTGACACAATTGGTACTAAATAACTTATAACCATATTGGGACAACTGAGTCAGATTATGAATAATAACCTTACCCGTATGGAGCATCCTGATCCACAATATGGGGGATCAATGTTAAACCACTTCATGAGACAACAACCTCCAACATTCAATGGGACTAAAAATCCTTTTGTAGCTGAGCAGTGGATAAGTTCCTTAGAGAAAATATTTCTTACTTTGGGAAGTAACGAAAGGGAAAAAGTTTTCATGGAAGTTTATCATCTCTCAGGAGATTCATATCAATGGTGGTCATTAATTAAAAACACAAATGAGGATGAAGAAGTGGGAAATATTTAATAGAGGTAGCTTAAAGAACTTTTTATAAAGAAATAATTTCCTTGTGAACAGCAAGCTGATATGGAAAGACAATTTTTGAGCCTAAGGAAAAAGGATGATGAGAATGTTTCAAATTATGATGCTAACTTCACAATGTTAGAAAGGAATTCTATAGACTACATACGTAACCCAATAAGTAAGATTGATCGATTCTTTGATGGGTTAAAACCTTTCCTCCGAAGGGCATTGGTCTCACAATCTTTCCCATCATACGAAGATATAGTCTCATGTGCTATAAAGACAGAAAAGGAATTATCTAAGTATTATGAAATTAAAGTAAAGTAAGAGAATAAGAGAACTATGGATCAAGATAAAAATAAAAGTAAAAATGAAAGGAATTATTTTCCCTTATATGATAATTGTGGGAAGAAACACTCTAGTACTTTCTTAAAAGGAATGGGAGTTTTTTACAAATGTGGAGAAAAAAATCACCAGGATCATGATTTTAAGGGAAATAAAGAAGTTTTGCAATGTTATAATTGTAAATATATGGGATATTATTCAAACGATTGTCCAAAGACTCAAGGAAATATAGCTCCAAAAAATAAAATGGATCAAGGTCAAGCTTATGTTGTTACTACAGTCAAAGTGGAATAATTAATGTATTTGTGTTTTTAGATTCTTGAATTATATTCTAGTTATACAAAGAATGTGATATATATAAGTATTTTACTTTATTACTTTTTGTTTTCATTAAGGTTTTAATATGATTAAGGTAGTCATATATTAATTATGTGACAATAAGAGCAACATTATGTTGTTTGGGGAATCTGATGTTACAATTGATTTTGGAAATTTAGAGTCCTTTTAAACAGAGATTTGATAGAAGTATTTTGGATAAATCTAAAAGTTGGAATATATTAAGTTGACCATTTAATAGTATTGTTTAAGGTTAAAACTTTTCTTATTTTTTTAATGTTATAATACTATAGTTTTAGAAAAAGGAAAGCCTACAGGTCAGGAAATAACCTGTCGCGTCGGACAAAGCTGCGGGAAATGAACCCATAGCTGAAGTGCGACAAGGCTTTATATCCTACCACTAGCCTACAAGAATTCCCTAGTTATTATAAAATATTTTTCTTCATTTCAATAGTATATGTTTATATTTGGAACCTTATACTATTGAGATAAATATAATATTTTAGAGTTTTATCTTTTGAAGAGAAAGATGAGTTGTGGTAGAAATTAGTTAAAGGATGAAACTCTACATGTAAATTAAGTATTCTTCCTTGTTTTCTTAGTCTATTAATTAAATTAATTCTATAACACTAATTAAAGGATCATAGAACAAAAAATATCCTTGTACTTTCTTTTGCGATGAATCAAATAGTCCCTTAAATCATCGTAGATTTATAGCTTTCTGGTTGTTAACTTTCTCCTAGTAATATTCTCTATCACTCTCTATCAGAACTTGATGGTTTTTTTTATCTTCTATATTCATGTTGTCATACATAGAACCCTAGTATGTGTTATTTCTAGTAACTTTCATACTTACCTTTATTTATTTTAAAATAGAGGCCACATTAATCTATTTTACGATGTGGGATTTAAACTAAGATATTTTGAAATGTCAAACCCCTAGTTTTCAATATTGAGTTTAAATTGAGAGGACACAATTTATTGAAATATGGGATAATGTAACACCCCAAGATTTCACGGTACGCTTCTTCTTTATAATTCAATAGCGTGCGATGTATGCAACACCGAGTTCAAGTGCACCATGACTGATCAAACTAGCCATTTAAAAAGAGTTTATGAATAGTATTAACCAAAATTTGAATTTTATATATCCTATATAATGTTAACATTCATCTTTTGTGTTTTCTAGACATAATATAAGTACAAATTCAATTTTTCAGATAAAAGAATTATTTTTCAAAAATGGAGTTTTTCCACATTTTAATGGAGATCCCTTTTTAAATACAATATTAAACACTTTTATATATTGACTTTTATAAAATTAAAATTTTCTTTATAAGTGGGATATTAAAATTTAGCTTGTATAAATGTCTGGTACTTTTCCGATAACTTTTATATTTTGATGAATAGTGAAAAATACTAAATTTTAATAGAAAACAACTTTTTTAATCAAAAACATTTATAGTGTTAAATAATGAATCTTGAGTGGTATTAAAGTATAATTAGATTATATTTTTATAATTTAATATAATTTAGGTCATTACAAGTATTTTTACACTTAAATTGGACATAAACACAAGCTAATTTTTTGACAGTTTTTACTTATTAAAAACCCGCCTTTTTGTTTTGACAACAAGAATTAATTTTAAATTAATTTCTTCCAACTATGTGATTTGAATTTAGAAAAATGGATTCCATATTTGGAATCATAAATTCCAAATTTTTTAAATAGTTACCATTTTAGTTTTTTGACATTATGAATAGTAACTTCTGTAATTATTTTTATTTACCATGGTTAAAGGGTAAATCATGTAAATAAGAGTAAAAAATAATATTATAATAATATAAAACTACCCTAACACATGTAAGAATCCTATTTGATGAAGATATATTCTACCATGAGCATACTTAGGCCGAATTTTTGGAATTTGGGGACCACTTGGGTGTGATAATGACATGTTATAAGAATTAATTTAAAGTAAAGATAATTATAACATAAATATATATCTTTTACTAAATAAATTTTAATATAGGGTTATATGACTGATCTATTTAACTATAAATATTCATTTGAAATATAAAAATATTTCCTACATCATGGTATTTTATTGTTAATTTTTAGACATTAAATAATTAAATTTATTTATGACACAACAATGATGTATTATTTTCCTTATTAATGAAGGAATCAAATAAATGATATTATAAATATTAAAATAAATATAATTTTAAAGTTTTGATGTCATCCACGAATTTTTTGGATGACATTGACATATGAGGTATGAGTTAATTAATTTTTTTCTAAGGAATCAAGCAGTTATGACTTTAAAAAATCAATTACTAAATAGTGTCAAAATTGACAAAAATAAGTTTTTTAAAACAAATACTATTTGATTAAATGATATAAAAATCCTAAAAATCTAAGATTGGGCCAACTGATTTAGTTATTAATGATCCACTTTAGGTCCCCTTGGCATTTTATAGTCACTAAATTAACCCTATAGTATAAAAATACAAGAAGACATGGTAAGAGTTAAATTGTTTAACTAATGGTTAATCTCAAATGATAAGGGTAAATTTATGAACTAAACATGTCTAAAACCTATTGGTTGAGAGGATTTATAACCAACCTCATCTTAGCCTCTAAATAAATCAATTTGGAGCTATTAAAAATCTAAAATAATTTTATAATAAATTAATATTTCAAGCTTTTCCTAAAGTGACCCTCACCTCTCTTATAAAACTAAACCTCTCTTTCTTTTTAATTGACACATCCAAATACATTTGGATCAGACAAAACCTGACCAAATCTCCTACCAACTACCCTAAATTCAACCTATAGACCTTACCTTGAGCAAAAAGCCAACCTAAAGAGCTCTTTTGTTCAAATAAAAACGAGACACCCGAAGAAGAGGCAATCGTTGTATCCCTTATTTCAAAGTTCATTTCTTCTTATACTTCCTCTTACTAAGTTGTTACCATACTAAAATAATAACTCCATAATATAATAAATTTTTTAAAGATTTATTTTTCTAAATCTATTTAATTAATTTCTATATTTTTAAAATGATTTTAAGTATTTATTTATATGGACATGATTGTTTTAAAATGTCAATTCCTTTCAAAAGTTTCAAAGTGGTATGGGAAACTTTGATTTAAAAATCTCTTTGAAATGACTTCCTTTATAAATTGTGTGACTTTTAAATGATTTCATGAAAAAGTTATATTTCTTTCAAAGAGTTTTACTGATCATTTTCAATTGTGTCAACATCCTTTACTGGATATTATTCTTGATTGAGGTTGATTTATTATAATACAATCATCTATATTGTATTGAATGAGTTGTGATATGTTTGACTATGCATGTGCTATTTCTATACCATTCATGGTTTATGGTTAAAGTATTTACATTTCGTATGCTAGTTTTAATGCAAATGATTATGTTATGTTTCACCCTTTTCATATAGGGGATGAATTGGACTTAGTAAGTGATGGGAGGGGAATGATATATCCCCTCAATGCATCGGTAGGTCTCATGAGACAAACTAGTATCTTGGAATAAGGCCTCGACATGATATTTTTGAATGGTCTTGGCATAAGGTCTTGACATAGTAGTTATTATGTTTGGCATTATGCATTCCCATGTTATGAAATTAGTTATCACATGTGATTATTCGATTAGTAAAATATACATGTGCATGTTTATATGGTAATGTTTAATTTATTTTTGTCATATTATGTTCAAGTTTGTTTTAAAAGGCTGGTTTTTTTATTGTACATCTTAACTTAAAAGTTTATAGCTTCCACTGAATTATTTACCCTTACTGAGAATTTGATCTCTCCCCTTTATTATGTTTTTTTTTCAAGGATTTAATAAAGTGTATTATGATTTATATGAAGGGTTAATATAGTATAATAATGGAATTATCAAAGTATTATTTATGTTGTGTTTTTTTAGAAAGCTTAATTTATCGTTCATGTATGTGATCTATTTTTGAAGACTACTAAACTGATCGGTCCTTCAGGACTCGATTCCTTGTAATCATTCTAATGTATTAAAATATTTCACCAGCTCTGAGCTTCTAGGGTCGGGGCATTACACCACTGGGTTTTCTTGATAAGGTTTTTAACGAGGAAACACTCTAGAGACTTGATTTTATTGTTCTATTTTTCCTTAATCAAGTGTTTTCCCCTGAAGGGTTTTACCTTGATGATGTTTTTAATGAGGCAATCATACATCATAACAGATATCCAATGGAATGTTATAAATTTTTATGGATATCTATATTTAATGGAAATTTTTGGTCTTCCCCATGAGTTGTAATTTTTAAAGGGACCATTAATTATTACCTATGGTCTTCCTCCAATGTCTTGAAGGCATAATTAAATAATAATACTAATTGATGTCCTGAAGACATAACTAAATGATATAATTAGGGGGAGTTGGAAACATTGCACTCTTTTTATCTTCATCAGGTTTTTCCCACTAGGTTTTCCTGATAAGGTTTTTAATGAGGTAGCATGACATGGAATTATTTTATTTTGGTTTTACTTATTTCTCTCACAGGGTTTTTTTAAGTGAAGATTAAATAAGGTTCCATGAAATTATGACATCCAAGGGGGAGTGTTATGAAACATTATTAATGGATGTCATAATTATGAAAATAATGATGACCCCTCAATCCCCAATTAATTTCCCTCTTAATGATCAACCTTACATATTCTCAAACCATAGGTATTCTAGACGTTGGATTGAATATTATAGGGATTAATCTCAACTGTTGGATCAAATCTCATATACTCTATAAATATGGTGATATGTTAATAACATTTTTTATTAAAAAACATTTTAATAACAGTTTTTATTAAATATTAATAAAAAAATATATTTTTAATGTGTTAATAAAAAAGATAGATAAAAATATAATTGAAATTTGAATGGAAATTTGCGATATAAATTTTCACTATGAATATTAAATGAAAATAACTACTGTAATATATGAATTGAAAATTTGCGCTTGAAATTTTAAAGGAACTTTGTACTAAAAGTTTTCAGTTGAAATTTACACTAAAAGTTTACACTGCAAATTTTCAATGTAAATTTTTAATAAAAATATACATTTTATAATTATGTATTAATATATCTAAATTGTAAATTTAATGGAATGTTTGAGTTGTAAATTTTCTGTGTAATTCTGCACTGAAAATATTTAGTAAAAGTTTGCACTGCAAATTTCTAGGGGGAGTTTACACTGAAAATTTCTGGTGGAAGGTTGCACTTGAAATTTTTATATGAAATTTATAGTTCAAATTTTCAGTGAAAAATTACACCTATGAAAATTTTCACTTGATATTTGCATTGGAAATTTTCCTTTTCAACAATCAAATTTTCATTACTTTTTTTATTTATTGAAAATTTGCACTATAAATTTTCATTCATTAAAATACATCGTATATTTATATTAGAAAATATATGATGTGTTGGAACATGTATTGAAAATTTAATCTAGAAATTTTTTTGAAAAATTTAACTAAGATTTTCTTGTGTAAATATGCAGTGAAATTATCCAGTGAAAATTTGCGGTGAAAATTTACATTGTTTTATATTAATATTAATATATCATGCATGCATGCATTGAAAATTTTTATTATAAATTCTCACTGAAAAAAATTATATTTATCGATGTCAATGTATGCGTGCATATGTGATTTTTAGTGAAAATTTCTATGGTTTATATTGTATAGTAAAGATACATTGAAAATTGTTTCTATCAAAAATTTCTATATAAATTTTCTGTTGAAATCCCCCATTGAAAATTTTCATGGAAAATTATCAATGTAAATTTTCACCAGAAATTCCCAATATAAATTAGTGAATGTATTTAGTTATATAGATATGTTACGATAAATTTTAATTGGTGAAAATTTTCAATGTAAATTCCCAGTGAAAATTTTCATTTTTTGTTTATGTATTAATATATTTTCAATGAAAATTTGAGTGAAAATTAGAATTTTAAATTTCTAGTTTAAATTTGCATTGTAAATTTGAAATGAAAATTTGGAAAATTCCATAGAGAAATATACACTAGAAATTTTCACAACAAATTTACCAATAGAGTATGTAATTTAATTAGTAAACGTCATATTAAAAATAGATATAATCAATATTATATGTAATAAATATCATAATAAATTTTATATATATGTGTGTGTGTAATAAAAATTATATATATATATATAATGATTTCCCATAAATAATAAACAATATATACTAATTACATTTAAAATTTGTAATGAAAATTTGTAGTGCAAATTTATTTCTACGTATGTATGCACTAAAAAAATCTAGTCTAAACTTAACATGGAAAATTTCATTGTAAATTTAAATTTATACATATACATATATGTTTTTTCCAATGTTCATTCAAATATACTCTAGAAACATTCACTTGAAATTTTTTATGTAAATTTTCACTGTAAATTTCAAGTATGTATGTACTAGAAATTGTAAAATGTGATAATATGATGTATATCGATATTAGTGTATATGCGCATGTGTGATTTTCAGTGAAAATTTCTATGGTTCATGTTGTGAAGTAAAGATACAGTGGATTTTCTTCACTCAAAAATTTCTATATAAATTTACGGTGGAAATTCTCATTGAAAATTTGTATGGAAAATTCTCAATGTATATTTTCACTGGAAATTCCCAATATAAATTTGTGAATGTATTTAGTTATATAGTTATGTTACCATAAATTTTAAGTGGTAAAAATTTTCAATGTAAATTCCCAGTAAAATATTGTATTTTTTATTGATGTATTAAAATACTTTTGATGAAATTTTAAGTGAAAATTAGAATTGTAAATTTCTGGTGGTAATTTGAAAATTTCCATAGGGAAATGTGCACTAAAAATTTGAAACTAGAAATTTCCACTGCAAATTTCCCTATGGAGTATGTAATTTAATTAATAAATTCTATAATACAAATATATATAATCAATATTATATATAAAAAATATCATAATAAATAATATATATATATATATGTAATAAAAATTATATATATCTATATAATGATTTTCCATAAATAATAAAGAATATATACTAATTAAACTGAAAATTTGTAATGAAATTCTTTAGTGCAAATTTATTTATATGTATGTATGCACTAAAAATTTCCAGTCTAAACTTATACTAGAAAATTTCATTGTAAATTTAAATTTATACATATACATATATGTTTTTCCAATATTCATTCAAATATACTCTATAAACATTCACTTGAAAATTTTTATGTAAATTTTCACTGTAAATTTCCAATATGTATATTCTGGAAATGTACAATGTGATATTATGATGTATATCGATATAAGTGTATACACACATGTGTGATTTTCAATGAAAATTTATATGGTTCATGTTGTGTAGTAAATATACATTGGAATTTTTTTCACTATAAAATTTTAGAATAAATTTACGGTGGAAATTCTCAATGAAATTTTTCATGGAAAATACACAATGTAAATTTTCACTAGATATTCCCAATATAAATTTTTGAATGTATTTAGTTATATAGTTATGTTATCATAAATTTCATGTGGTGGAAATTTTCAATGTAAATTCCAAGTAAAAATTTTCAGTTTTTATTTATGTATTAATATATTATCAATGAAATTTTAAGTAAAAATTATAATTGTAAATTTCTAGTGGAATTTTGTAGTGGAATTTTTTACTTGAAATTTCCAGTGGAAAATTGAAAATTTCCTTATGGAGTGTAATTTAATCAATAAATTTCAAATTAAAAATATATATATTCAATATTATATATAACAAATATCATAATAAATATTATATATGTAATAAAAATTATATATATATCTATATAATGATTTTTTGTAAATAATAAATAATATATACTAATTACATTATAATAAAATTTGAAAAATATATAATACTTTAATAGTTATATTTATATCATTATTTATATTTTTATTATTAATAAATATCATATAATAAATATATATAATAAATATCAAACTAAATATATGTTTATTTATTTTAAATATATATCGAAAATATTACAATATATATATATATATTTAAACCCAAATCCAACGCTACAACGTAAAAAAAATGGGGGCAATTTTGTCAAAAAGCACAACCTGAGGGTTAGGTTTAGGTGGGGTACCTGAGACGATTTAAATCCATAGAGATATGGCCCTGATCCGGATCTTCCAACATGCATTGTAATTTGAAACTCATTTATACATTATTTTTTCAAATAAAAGGACTACCCAAAATTACCCAAATGTTAAACTCCTTTTCAAATTAACCTAGCCCTATTAAAACATTATTTACTGTTACCCAAACCCGACTAATCTAACTATTAGTGTGAGATACCTTTAATGAACACAATCTACCATCCCCACCTCATATTAGTTATAAAAAAACATTTAGCATCACTATTTTTTTAGTGATGATAATAAAGGTTATATCACCGATATATAAACAACACACTACACCACCCAATATCAGTCCGAAAAAAATATTTATATTGCACCAATTAAAATATTTTCATATTATGGAAAATATATTTAGATTAAACCATGTAAATATCAAATAAATTTACATTGAAACATTTAAATACATTACAATTTCATTTTATATGTACAATTCTTTACAAAAAAATATCATTTTCAAACACAGAAAGAGTTATACCAACTTGTTGGGGACTGTTTCCATGGATCAACCCAACCCCTTAAAAAATAAGAGTGTACATGTAACAACCCATAAATATGAGTTTAATAGAAAGGATTTCACATTTTTTCATTCTTATAATCTTTTAATTTTATAGTTTTAAAAAATTATAAAAAAACATTACATAACGAAATGGGAACTTCTAAACAATGTAAATTTTTTCCCACAAAAACTGGGCATTAAATTTACACCCCTATTTCAATCAAAACACATTAGCTTCGTTTAATATGAGTCACCATAGAAAAAATATTGACCTTTATAAATTCTTTACTAATCCTTAAATCATGTGAAAAAAATTTAAAAACATGAAATGTGCAAAACGATGCTCATTTGGAGATATAAAAATAAAGGAATATCATTAGTCCAGTGAAAAGCATGGAAAATCATGGAAAGATTTACCTTTTTCAAAATAAATATTTGAGCACATAAATAAAACATTTCAACTTATGGAAAATCAATTTGTGCTCAAAGAAAACATTTGAAACCCATTAACATGCATAGAAAAACCATAAAAGTATCTTGAGGCATGTGAGAACTAAAGAAAATATTCCTTTGAAAAACAAACCTTTCACCTTCAAAGGTTCATAAACTTTCTATACCTCATGAAATCAAAATATTTTCATAAAATCCCTTTTTCTTAAAATCTTAATATAGGTATCTTAGAGCATCATATTCATAACCCGTGTTCACTGGTGCTTAACTCATGTTAGAATAATTGAAGTCCAATTAATTTCCTAGGAATAACCTACTCGATTATCTCCCTCAATTTTTACATTTTAATACTAATACATTACTCAATGCATTGGAGAGATTTATTTGTAACACCCCAAGGATTTATAAATAAATTTAATATTGAATTCAATAAACACTGAGTCTCTAGAAGATACCACTTTGTTATAACCTAGCCAGTAAACGTAATTTTTTCCACCTCTGTATTTCGAATTTTGAAAAACTGACATACACAGTTGCGTTCAGTAAGATATTTAGAGTCTAACAAGAAAAACTTAATTTTTGGTGAATAGTAATGAACCCTTATGAATAGTAATATGAATAGTAATACGACCCTTATGAATAGTAAATCATATTATTATTTGATTGTCTTAAGTTTATAAGATAATGAGATATTGATTTATTTTTCAAAGTGATATAAAATGAATTATTATTTTAAAATTAACCTTTTTCATATAAATTAGGAATTTATTTAAAAATTAAATTAATCATATTTATGAAATTTATTTTCAAAAAATGGAGTTCATTTTTGAATCGTACACATCAAAAAATGGTTGGGGTGAATTTTTGGGATTTTTCTAAAATACTCGAATTTTTTATGAATAGTAAAATACGGTAATTTACTGTATATATACATTATCAGTTAAATTTACAGTTCCTAGAATCATGGATGATGTAAGAACACTTGGTTCAAAATCAAATGCATTTATTACTATTATGGGTCACATGAATCAACATTATTAGTCATCTTGAGAAAATAATAAAATAATGAATAATATATTCATAAATCACCCCTCTCTTCCACTATAAAACACCCCCTCACTCCCTCTTATCTTCACTCCTCTCAAGACTTATTCCTTGTCTAAATTATACTAAAATATCATACCAAGATCCTCCCCTATGTCCAGAATCCCTAGGTATCATAGAAAGACCAAAACCTCTCCCCTAAAAAGGATCTCAAGGAAGATTACTTCAAGAGGTAAATTCCTCTTTTCATTTATTTTATTTCAAGTTCCTTTCTTTTCTTTTTCTTTCCTCAACTATATTCATCCAAATGTTTTGATGAATCTAGTAACTTACATGTACTATAATTTTTTTATGATAAAGGAATAATTCTTCATCATCTCTCCTTTCCCCTTCTTTTATACTAGTAATGAAAACACCATCCGAGATGTGTTAATTTATCACATTCAAGGACAACGAGTTTTCAATTTATATTATCGTCTTCAATTCTGGTCATAAAACCATTTTTATGGTTCAAAAAGACTATAATATATGTATTATAACTTATTTTAGGTTCTATAATCCTTTTTTACACATGATATTAATTTATGAATCAAAATGAGTTCATTGTGAGAAAAACCCACCAACTAACCCAAACAATTATCATTAAAGTTTTATATAATGATTCATCTTCACTCCCAATAACCAAATGAATTTTATAACCATGTAATATTATTGTTGTTCACTAATAACATACAAATTGTATTCTGGATAACCATTCTCATTCTACATTTTAATCCATACATTAATATAAGTAAACTGATCATGAAAACCAAGGAAGAAAACGCTCCCAAACAATGAAATTGAATCTCTTAACCCATCAAAAGGTCATCAATGAACCCAATAAGGCTATAGTAAATCAATTACATGTAGGGTAGTTTATGAAAATATTAATTTATGAACCTAAATTTTATTATTTTTGTAAGCACCCAGACCCCAGTTGCCTGGAGTCTGTGCTAAAAATTTGTCATGTAAAGTTTTTTTTAAAAGTAACTGAATATTTACACAACATACTATATAACAAAGGATCTTTTACTGGCCTAGGTTCTATAGAATTAGAATCCAATACTACATTTAAATATAAATTTACAATTTCCAATAAATATTAAGCAAAGAAACATCAAAGAAAAGCTTCCACATTAGAATTTCATCATAGCACCTCCACTAAACCTGTAAGAATGATTTGAAATACATGGGGTGAGAAAAAAAATCCCAGTAAGGGGTTTTAAAAAACCCATTAATAAATGTTTTTTTAATATTTATTTAAAAAACATGCATTAAAATCATGAAATTAATATTTATCATAATATGTCATCACCATTTCCTTGAGAGATTCTAAAACAGATTTTAGGATATATTGTTCTCCAAATTTCTAAACTTATTTAGGAGTTATAAATAGAATTAATTATAAAATATGCACGTACTTGAATAGAAATTCCTGTAGTGCCATCTATAAGTTGGATAATGACCAAACTTTATCATTTTGTGGCATACCATAGGTGCGGATAAGAATTTACACATGAAATATTATTTATTCAGAATTTCACATAAAACAATATCATTTATCATTGTGGTTTGGAAACTTAAATATTAATTATTCTTTATAAATGAATAACTATATAGGTATATATTTAAATCTAAAACTTTTAACCATGATCACTTGGAAAAACTGATTTATACTGGTTCATAGTGAATGATCATTATCAAAGGATATTTTACTTACTGAATATTCACATGGACTTTCACTTACTAGAATCATTATGAGGGAATGCATAATGTAGGACAATTATAACATTTTTTCAAGTCATCATGCCAAGACCATACATAATAATTTTTTCTATGAATCTTTCCAAGACCATACATAATAATTTGGTCTCATGAGACCTAACGATGCATCGAGAGGCTATAACGGGCCTCACTCGTCACACAATAAGTCTTATGCATTCCTCATATGTATAATAAAAGTATGTCTTTAAATCAAAGTGTATCATACCACTTTTATTTATTTAAATATTAATCATAGATGAAAATAAAGTCAAAGATAAATTATTGAGGAACATATTCTTTAAACAATATAAAATATCCCATACCACTTTGAAAAATTTAATTCTTAATCCATATAGTATTATAAAAATATTAATCCCCTTTACCTAAAATAGTTGTGTTTATTTGTAATGCACAAATAAGCTTTATAATGAAATAAATACATACATGTTCTCTAAAATCCATGGAATGTCATTTATAAATTAGACGTTGTCCATAATTATCTATGAAGGACACACCATGAGGTCCTAATGTTTTTTCACACATGAAATGATATCTTGCACACATTAAATAATAACCTATTTAGACTTTTCACATATAATGATGGCTATTTAAATTTAGATACTACGGTTACACAAAATCATAACCATAAAATAATAGAATAAGAATAAATTCTAATTTCTTATATAGATTTGGAAATAAAATATTAACCCCTTTTTAAATAAGATATACACATATATAAGTATAAGAAATAATAACTGTAAAATCAAGAAAATAAGCCCTTTAAAATTTTTGAGGCCCAAAATAACAAAACATAGTTTTTTATTGTTTTCCATTAAAAATCAGAGATTATTTTCACATAGACAAACTGTTTTTTGTTAAAAAATATATTTTCAAGTTTTAACATGTTCACTTATATATATATAAACAAACATTAATCGCACATGAACTTATTTATATATATAAATATACAAACAATAACCATCATGAAAATTCACCCATTCACAACTAAATTTCTTGGAACACACTCTTTGCATAATTACATGTAATACTATTTGTCATCCATGTACTTAAACATTTCATTCATAACCCATAAATATCCATTTGAGGGTAGTTTTGATGGATGAAAATTTTATTCAAAGCACATGAGTGTTCTTGGTTAGGGCCATGGGTCAAAAATCATAAATGGAATTCACATAACATGATTTTGGTTTCATAAAATTTGAAATTGTCAAATGTTAATTTCTAAACACTATTATAACTTAAATATGTCACTTGCGTAATTCATTGGAATAATTGGTGATGCTTAAATATGAAACAATCCTAGACTTAAAATTAATTAATAATAAATTAAAATTCCTAATAAGAACTTGAATTCCCATAATGGTCATATATATTTATATTCTGAAAACATTAAGCAATATATGTGTATACATGAATGTATGTATATATATATATATATGTGTGTGTGTGTGTGTGTAATTTTTTGGTAAGAAGAACATAAAATTTACACCCTTAAAATGAAAATATTTTAGAAAACAGATCCATTTCATCAAGATAAAAATTTTATGTATGCAAATTGAATTAGAGAGATATGATTTTATATGATTATATATATATACATATAAGTTTTCAAAATCAATTGAAAATAATTAAATCACTTACTTGAATCAAAATAGGAAGTTGGCCAACTGGAAACGTGTAGAACAAAATGGATAACTTGATGATGAGAGTCGGGTAAGGTTGGGTGTGAAAATAGGGGTGTTTACATAGGTATATTATACCCCACAATTCAATTGGAAATGACACTTGATGAAATCAGAAATTGACTAAATTAAAACAAGACAAAGATGATAATTAGTGAAGAATGATAATCAATCAGGTTGATTGATACAATATAAACATATATAAATGAAACAGGTAGGGGAATCCGTTGATTTGTATTAGAATAAAACCGACCTTTTCTGATCTGTGGAAAAATGAGGGGCCTTGGATTGGGATAGAGGATCACAGGTTAGTGAAGAATAATGGATGAGGAAGAAATCAGTGGCCTACCCTAAAGGTCACTTGGATTGGTGCATCACGAGGAAGAAGAAGAAGAAGGGAATAGGGATGGATGGTTCAGATTAGATTGGATCTGATCCAAGGGTTTCAAATAACCCTAAAATACATTACAAAGGACTCAAGCGGCTAGTAAATGGATGAATGGGATTTTCCTATGGATCTGATCGGATGGTTACAGTGTCTCAACACGTTTTAAAAGGGGAGAACGGATGAGATTAGATCACAGCTTTGATCAGATGGCCAAGGTGGATCCACGACTTTTAAATAGATTGTGCGGTCCAGATCTAGCATGTCCAAATCTAAAAGTTCGGGAAAAATGCAGCAATTAAACCATGACGATGGGGGTTTGAAGGCTAAACCAGTGTGGACAGTCAGGATCTCGCACGGCAAGATCAAACAACCTAGATTGCATTCTACGGAAAAATTTTCATCCCACATCGAAACCCAACCAATTTCAAGACCGCCATATAAATCTAGGTTTGTGGTGTTATCTCTCTATGACACAAGAAGACACACCAGAGTTTTTACACATGGGATTTCACCTATAGGTGATCATCCCACCCTCTCTCACGCCGGTGCGTGGCCTAGCTCACCCTCTTCTCGTGCCAGATCAGGCCCTATGCATGGGCTTTTGCACGCAGCTTGCCTCTACTATTCTTTCTAGGGTCCACTCTAGCCTACTTGAGCCTCCTTGGGCATGGGTATATGCCTCCTTGTTGGGGTTGACCTGGTCCCCCGGCATAGATGAGGTGTCCCCTTTCCTAGGGTGGCACCCATTTAAAAAATATAGATAACTAAAATTTTTAGGTAGAAAAACTAAAAAACATTATTATCTTTCAAAATAAATCTATCTTTAAAACCATGTCATTTTAATTTGAAATACTTTTCATAATAAAAACACATAAATTACTAATTTTTAATACCCATGTTTTATATTTTAAAATCCTAAACATTAAACAATAACCCAGAATTAAAACCCTTAATTTCACAAAACCAATTTTTTTTAAAACATTTAAAGAATAATAATGTTTAATACCTATATTATTAATTCAAAACCATAACTTCATTTATTCGAAAATATTAAAACATTTAAACACGCCCAACAACTTAAAACCCAACGGTCATTTTAAACCATAACAGATACTCATAATAGTCATATTGAACCATATAAATACCCATTCAAGGTATTCTAAGGATCAAGATCATTTCTTGTTTTAAGAGGATGGTGCTCTACATTCATTTGACTCTCTATATTATTTCCACTCTTCTCACTATTTATTTTTTTTGTCTTGGTGTATTCAAGGGATGAGGGCTACTTAATCGGTCTCTTTGTGATGTTGGGTGGTCTTCCATTTGTTCTATTAGGTCTTGTGAAGAGTTTTCTTGATTATTTGTAATACCTTGCATCAATTTAATATTACAATGTTTGAATAAAATGTTTCCCTTTCTCTTTAGTGTATTTTGAAATAAAACATGCCAATATGTATTAACGCAAGAATAATGATAATAATAACAAAAATTATTATTATTACATTTATAATTATGTTTGGGGAATTACAATATCCCCCCTTAAAAGAATTGTGTCCTAGAAATTATATTTTACTCATACGCTTCCACAACACCAACCTTCTGACATCATCCTCGATGTACCTACAAAATATTTTTTAATTATTATTAATTAATTGAAAAAATTTGAATGAAAAATATTTAATTTATACCTTTACCAGGTCCACCACCAGGGATAATATGATGATGACTTTAGGAGTATTCCCAGGGTAGTTTTTAGTTCCTCAATTTCTCTGGGCCAGATACACCTCGAGCAGTTAGGGTGAAACATACGCATAAAACACTCGGGTTTCTAGAGGGAGGCATGGGAGGTATGGAGCTTAGATATTTCAAAATGGACTCGTTCCTTATAGATCTGTTGAACTATCTTGTTCCTGAGAGTTCTGATTTCATAGAGCCTCTCATACAAACTAAAAATCAGAACTTGGAATAGATAGGTTGCTCTAAGGTCACCCTCCATTACGGCTTCCCTAAACTTTCCTAAGGCTAGGTAATTCTCTAACAAAGTGAAACATAGGAAGTGACCTTCATGATAATTTCCCCTACACCTATATTCTGCAAATTTTTCATTTTCCACAAGGTGATATACATAACTATCTCCTTGGTAGAATTGAAGGATATTTGGAATGATTGACACCTGGTAGAGATTTTTCCAGGACAGAAACAGGTCTTTGAAAGGCTGGTATGCTTCTGAACATATTTTGATAATTATGTTCTCAAGAAGCTTAGTAGGAAGTGACAAGAGGTTAGTTAGTGAACCCTATCCTTCCATCTAAAAATTTAATAATGGGTTTTTTCTTAATAATACATACTTACATTAGAATTTTTATTCTAATTTTACAAAGTTCACTACGTCATTCCTTTGATGCCAACTGTAAGAACCCAGACCCGAGTTGCCCAGAGTCTATGCTAAAAATATGTTGTGTAAGTTTTTTTTAAAGTAACCGAATATTTACACAACATACTACATAATATAGGATATTTTACTATCCTAGGTTCTATAGAATTGAAATCCAATATTATATTTAAATATAAATATACAATTTCCAATAAATATTATGAAAAGAAACATCATAGAAATGATTATGCATTATAATTTCATCATAGCACCTCCACTAAACCTGTAATAATGATTTGAAATACATGGGGTTGGAAAAAAAATTCCCAGTAAGGGGTTCTAAAACAAAACCATTAAGAAATATTTTTTCTTTAAAACATTTCTATAAAACACATGCATTAAAATCATGAAATTAATATTTCTCATAACATGTCATCACTATTTCCTTGAGATATTCCGAAATAGCATTTAGGATATTTCATGCTCAAATTTTTTGAACTTATTTAGGAGTTATAAATAAGATTAATTATAAAATATGCACATACTTGAACATAAATGCATGTAGTGCCACCTATAAGTTGGATAATGACCAAACTTAATCATTCTATAACATGCTAGAGGTGTGGATAAGAATTTACACATGAAATATTATTTATTCATAATTGCACATAAAACAATATCATTTATCATTGTGGTTTGTAAACTTAAATATTAATTCTTCTTTAAAAATAAATTTCTATACGGGTATATATTTAAATATAAAACTTTGAACCATGAGCACTTAGAAAAACTGATTAATACTGGTTCATAGATAATGATCATTAGCCATGGATATTTTACTAGATTAATATTCACATGGACTTTCACTTACTATAATCATTATGAGGGAATGCATAATGAAGGACAATCGTAAAATTCTTTCAAGGCCACGTGCCAAGACCATACATAATCATTCTGTCTAGGCCTCGTGCCAAGACCATAGTTTTGTCTCATAAGACCTACTGATGCATCGAGAGGCTATAACAGGCCTCACTCATCACCTAATAAGTCCTATGAATTCCTCATATGTCTAATAAAATTATTTATTTAAATCAAAGTGTCCCATACCACTTAGATTTATTTAAATATTAATCATAGATTAAAATAAATTCGTTGATAAATTATTGAGATATATATTCTTTAAACAATCCAAAGTGTCACATACAACTTTGAAAAGTTTAATTATTAATCCATATAGGATCATAAAAGTATTAATCCTATTACCTAAAATAGTTTTCTTTATTTGTAATGCACAAATAAGTTGTATAATTAA
Source organism: Viscum album (assembly GCA_963277665.1). NCBI lineage: Eukaryota > Viridiplantae > Streptophyta > Magnoliopsida > Santalales > Viscaceae > Viscum > Viscum album. The sequence goes on along the minus strand of OY728130.1, from coordinate 603,536,257 downwards.
ATAAATACATTCATGTTCTATAAAATCCATGGAATGTCATTTATAAATTAGACATTTTCCATAACTATCTATGGAGGATATACCATGAGGTGTGAATGATGTTTCACACATGAAATTATAGCTTGTTCACATTAAATAATAACCTGTTTAGAATTTTCACATAAAATGATGGTTATTTCCATTTAGATACTATGGTTACACAAAATCATAACCATAAAATAATGGAATAAGAATAAATTCTAATTTCGTATTAGGATTTGGAAATAAAATATTAACCCCTTTTAAAACAAGATATACACATATATAATTATAAGAAATAATAACTGTAAAATCAATAAAATAAGTCCTTTAAAAATTTTACGGCACACGATAACAAAATAGAGTTTTGTTATTGTTTTCCATTAAAAATCATAGATTATTTTCATATAGACAAACTGTTTTTTATTTAAAAATATGTTTTCAAGGCTTAACATGTTCACTTATATATATATAAACAAACATTAATCACACATGCACTTATTTTTATATATAAATTTATAAACATTAACTATCATGAAAATTCATTCATTCACAACTAAATTTCTTGGTACATACTCTTTTCATAATTACATGGAATAATATTTGTCATCCAAGTAATTAAACATTTAATTCATAACCCATAAATATCCATTTAAGGGTAGTTTTTATTGATGTAAAATTTATTCAAAGCACATGAGTATTCCTGGTTATGTTCATATGTCGAAAATCATAAATGGAATTCACATAACATGATTTTAGTTTCAAAATATTTGAAATTTTCAACTTTTAATTTCTAAACACAATTATAAATTAAATATGTCACTTACGTAATTCATTGGAATAATTGGTGATTCTTAAATATGAAACAATACAAGACTTAAAACTAATTAATAATGAATTAAAATTCCTAATAAGAACTTGAATTCCCATAATGGTAATATGTATTTATATTATAAAAACATTAAGAAATATATGTGTATATATGCATGTATATACAAATATATATGTGTGTGTGTGTGTGTAATTTTTGGTAGGAAGAACATAAAATTTACACCCTTACAATGAAAAGATTTTAGAAAGGAGATCCATTACATCAAGATAAACATTTTATGTATGAAAATTGAATTATAAATATATGATTTTACATGATTATATATATATATATATTACATATATATACATATATATAAGTTTTCAAAATCAATTGAAAATAATTAAATCCCTTACTTGAATCAAAATAGGAAGCTGGACAATTGGAAACGTGTAGAACAAAATGGGGAACCTGAGGATGAGGGTCAGGTAAGGTTGGGTGTAAAAATAAGGGTGTTTATATAGGTATATTATACCCCACAATTCAATTGGAAAAGACACTTGTAGAAATCCGAAAATAACTAAATTAAAAGAAGACAAAGATGATAATTAGTGAAGAATGATAATCAATCGTGTCGATTGATGCAATGTAAACATATATAAATAAAACATGTAGGGGAAACTGTTGATTCAGATTAGAATAAAACTGACATTTTCAGATCCGTGGAAAAATGAGGGGCCTTGGATTGGGATAGAGGATCACGGGTTGATGAAGAATAAAGGAGGAGGAAGAAATCGGTGGCCTACTCTAAGAGTGACTTGGACTGGTGTGTCACGAGGAAGAAGAAGAAGAAGGGAAGAGGGGTGGACGGTTTAGATCAGATTGAAACTGATCCAAGGGTTTTAAATAACCCTAAAAAAATTTACAAAGGACTCAAGCGGCTGGTAAACGGATGAATGGGATTTTCTAATGGATCCGATCAGACGGTTGCGGTGGCTCAGTGCATTTTAAAATGGACTAACAGGTGAGATTAGATCGTAGCTTTTATTGGATGGCCAAGGTGGATCTGAAATTATTAAATAGATTTTGCGGTCTAGATCTAGCGCATCCAGATCTAACGATTTGGAAAAACACAGCGATGAAACTGCAGTGATGGGGGTTTGAAGGCTGAAATGGTGCAAATGGTCAGGATCTCGCATGGTGAGATCGGACAGCCTAGATCGCGTTCTGTGGAAAAATCTGCATCCCACATCAAAATCCAACTATTTTTGAGACCTCTATATAAGGCTTGGTGTGTGGTGTTATCTCCCGATGACACAAGTATACACACTGGAGTTCTTACACATGGGACTCCACCTGCGGGTGCTCAACCCACCCTCTCCTGCACCGGTGGGCGGCCTGGCTCACCCTCTTCTCACACCGGATCATGCCCTATACACGGGCCTTTGCGGGTATCTTGCCTCCATTATGCTTGATAGGGTCCACTCTAGCCTTCTCAAGCCTCCTTGGGAATGGGTAGATGCCTTCTTACTGGACTTGACTGGGTCCACCAACATAGTTGAGGTGTCCCCTTAGCCTAGGGTGGCACCCATTTTTTTTAAAAAAACAAGATAACTAAATATTTTAGGCGGAAAAACTAAAACAAATTATTTTATTTTAAAATAAATCTATCTTTAAAGTCATGCCATTTTAATTTTAAATACTTTTCATAATAAAAATACATAAATTGCTAATGTTTAATACCCATGTTTTATATTTTAAAATCCTAAACACTAAAAAATAACCCATAATTAAAACCCTTAATTTCACTTAACCAAAAAAAATTAAAAACATTTAAAGAATAATAATGTTTAGTATCTATATTATTAAGTCATAACCATGATTTCATTTATATGAAAATATTAAAACATTTAAACACACACAACGACTTAAAACCCAATAGTCATTTTAAACCCTAATGGATACTTATAACATTCATATTGAACCATATAAATACCCATTCAAGGTATTCCAAAGATCAAGATCATTTCTTATTTTAAGAGGATGGTGCCTCATATTCCTTTGACTCTCTATATTATTTCCATTCTTCTCACTATTTTTTTTTTTTGTGGATTCAAGGGATGAGGGCTACTTAATCGGTCTCTTTGTGATGTTGGGTGGTCTTCAGTTTTTTCTATTAGGTATTTTGATGAGTTTTCTTGAGTAGTTGTAATCCATTTCATCATTGTAATATTACAAAGTTTGAATAAAATGTTTCCATTTCTCTTTAGTGTATTTTAAAATAAAATATTCCAATACACATTAATGAAAGAATAATGATGATCATAACTAAAATTATTTTTATTACATTTATAATTATGTTCGGGGCATTACAATTCAGTTCATTAAGATCAGGTGAGTAACACCTTTGAACTTGAGGTAAGGGTTTTCTACCAGAACCTCCATTTTCATTCGGGTTACTCATATTCTCTACTTACCTCAATTAAATTCTTAATTATTCATATTTAATCCTCATATATTCTATTTTAATGTTATATATATGTGTACAAACCTGAATCTTACTTTTATTTATGGGGAGTTATATGTTTTAAAAGAATCTTTCAAAGATTCTTCCTAAAATACAAGCTCGATCCAAGGGAATATCTCAAATTCTTACCTATTTTCAAGTGCAATCTATAGTCTATTTTTAGAAACAATTTTCTTTCTAAAATAACTCATTTTATTATTAAAATACTTTCTTACTTAACTTTTGGTTTTATACAAATATTTTTCCAACAGAACTCTTCTTTTCAAAGTAAAAGAGTATTGATCTCAATAATTACTTGATGACTTTATAAAGAGTGCCTTAATATATTTCCACACTATTGTTGATTCTTATGTATTATTGGTATTAATATTTTGTGTTATCATATACCATATTGTATTGAATGCTTTTTGATTAGTTTGAATATGGATGTACTATCTTAAAACCATTCACCAATTTACTTTGAATGGTTAGTGTTTATGCTTAATGTTTGGGGAATTTTATTTACGTTTAATATGTTAGTTTCAATATGAATGTATATGTTGTTTATATTTATCCTAATTCATATAAAGAATGCATTGTACTTATTATGTGGTGGGTGCAGCCCGCTACATCCCCTCGGTGCATCAGTATGTCTCATGAGACAAATAGATATAGACTTGGCCAAGGCCTTTCCCATTTTTAGATATGCTTTTTGTTGAGGCCTTAATAATTTTTAGATGTCTTGGCCAAGGCCTTAACAGTATGTTTTAGAATGTATGAAATATTCATTTCCCTAATTATGAAGATATAAATTCATAGTACATGTGGTTATTTGACTAGTATAATACTCATGATTATGTTTTATTATGAAAATAATTACTCAGCTCATATTCCTTCCAAAATGTGTTCAAGTTTATTATTTTTAAAGTCACATGTTTTAAATTATTCACAATTCCTAATGTTTATGTTTATGATATCTTCCGTTGTATCACTTACCCTTAAAGATAATCTAATCTCACCCCTTCTTATGTTTCATTTTTCCTAGGACATGAAGAGGTATATTATGATTGACTTGGAAGGATAATCTTAGAGTGGTGGATGTTCCCAATGTAACTTTTATCTTGTTTTCATTTCAAGTTCTAATGTTAAAATTATGTATGTATCTGGCTTTCCAAATCTACTAAACTATTCATTCCTTCAAGATATGACTTTCTTGTAATAATTACAATGTAATGTAATAAATCACCAAATCTGGGAAACTGGGGTCGGTTCCTTACAGTTGGTATCAGAAAAACTTTTGTAGAAAAATTGGAAAGTCGATTTAGAAAATGTAGATTAGAGAAAAAACCCCTAAGATAGTCTTTGAGGATAAACATACAAGAACATCCTATAATTTTGGTAAGGAATAGATTATGTGGATATTTCTAGAAAATACATAGATGTATGGATCCTATAAGTGGAAGTGGTTCTCGAAAAAATGTACCTAGGAGTGAAAACTATGATAAGGAGTTTTGTGCTTGACTCGGGGAATACTGGTACACGACAACAGGCCTTACTATGAACCTAGTTTGAAAATCCTAGGGGATATGCTTGGGATAATTCAAATTTTCTTTATAATCCATTATGAAGGATTTAAATGTAAATTTTACCTCAAAGAAACCATGTTTATGATTATGGGATTAGTCATGCATAGTATTTCAATTTATGATATGTATATTTCTAAGTTGAGATTATACACTATGACTCATAACCTAATCTAGTGTATGACTTTATTTAGAAATTGAACCTAGGGGAAGGAATGGAAACCACATGAACACGCATATCCCATGTAAGTATTTCCCTCCTATGTAATATAATAATGTTTTCTATGGATTTGCGACTGGTGCGGAGAAACTTATAACTATACTGGGATAGCTTACTTAGGTTATGAATAACAACCTTACCCGAATAGAGCATATGGACCCACAATGTAGAGTAAATATGTTAGATCTCTTTATGTGACAACAACCTCTATCATTTAATGGGACTACAAACCCATTCGTAATAGAGTAGTGGATAAGTTCCTTAGAGAAGATATTTCTTGTTTTGGGAAGTAATGAAAGGGAGAAGGTTTTAAAGTAATTTTATCATCTGTCAGAAGATTATAATCAATGGCGGTCACTACTTCAAAACACAAAGGAGGAGGAAGAAATAAAAAACATGGAATGGAGTGAATTTAAAGAACTTTTCTTAGATAAACACTTTCCTCGTGAATAGAAAGCAGATATAGAAAGGAAGTTTCTGAATTTGAGGAAAAAGAAAGATCAGAATGTTGCAAAGTATGAAGCTAACTTCACAAGGTTATCAAGGCATGTTATGGACTTGGCTTAGTCCTTGATGATTTTTAGATATGGTTTTGGCCGAGGCCTTAATCATTTTTATATGTCTTGGCTGATGCCTTGACGGTATGTTTTAGAATGTACGGAATATTAATTTCCCTCATTATGAAACTAGAAATTCATAGTATATGTGGTTATTTGACTAGTATAATACTCATGATTATGTTTTATTATGTCAATAATTACTCATCTCATATTCCTACCATAATCTGTTCAAGTTTATTATTTTTAGAGTCATGTGTTTTCAATTATTCACAATGACTAATGTTTATGTTTGTGATATCTTCCATTGTATTACTTAACATTATTAATAATCTGAGCTCACCCCTTCATATGTTTCATTTTTTCCAAGACATGAAGAGGTATATTATGATTTATTTTCAAGGATAATCTTAGAGTGGTGGATGTTCCCTATGGAAATTTTATCTTGTTTTTAATTTCAAGTTGTAATGTTGAACTTATGTATGTATCTAGATTTAAAAATCTACTAAAATATTCATTCATTAGGGATATTAATTTCTTGTAATCATGTCAATGTAATGTAATAAGTTATTGGCTTCAGTAAACTAGGGTCAGGTCTTTACATTATCGGGCTCACCAGTTTCCATGATCCATATAGGGCTCACCCGTCATCATCTATAAATCTCAAGTATCATATCGTGTATAAATAATTTGTAAGATTGATCCTTATCATCATAAAACCCTTGAAAAACTAATTTTAATTCTTAAGAAAAACACTTTAAATTATCTCATAAAGAGGAGAAAAACTTTCCATTTTCTTAGAAAAAATTTTTAAAACAAAAAATTCTCAAAATAATAAGAAAAGGTTTTTCTTTGAAAATAACCATGAAAACTTGTAAAGTAAACTTGATAAAAAATAACTACTATAATAATGAGAAAACGTGATCAAGTTCTATACTTTAAAAGAACACTCTCTTTTCACTTTTGTAAAAAAAATCAAAATTAACTCATACAGAAAACATAAAAAAATCCATTTTTAAACCTTTTTAAAAATGTAAAATATAGTAAAAAATTACATTTATCATCTATTAAAACATAAATAAGAATATTCTTGAAAAATATAAAAGAATGTGGTTATAGAGGAGAAATATTTGAATGGAATACTTTAAAATAATGTTTTAAAGAAAAACCCCTTACCTTACATCTCGTCAAACTTCATACATTCTCTAAATCATGAATAATAAAAGTATATTAGTTTTATACTTGATCAAGATCCTTTTTAATATTCATTAAATTATACTTATTCTCTTCATTTAACTTGTTACCAGACTTTATTTAGTTACTGAAATGGTTAAATTCATGTTGGGTGTTTTTGGATCATTCGGTTTATAACCACAAAATAACAACTATAAGAAACAATTTTTTTTTAAAGTATGGATCCTTTAGTTTTTAGTAATAATACTTTTTTATCCTTATAAATTTGACCTATGGATAAAGGAAGTTTTTGAGAGCATCTAGGGATTGTTCGAAGCCCAAATCTCTAATTTTTTGAGAAACAGCAGAGGTGCACTGTAAGTGCTAACCGTGCACCTCAAACTGTGTAGCCTAGTTGGGGTGCCACATAGTTCTTCTAATAAATGTGAGGGTTTTGTGGAATTTGTGGAATTTGTGGTTCTGAGACAGAGAGTGTGTATGGGCTACACATTGTTTTTCTAATTGTGCGCTACAGGTCGTGTGGGGTTTTCTCCCTAGACAGTGGGGTGTGCATTGTTGTCACACGGTTTGGTCAACCAAGCGGCCAAACCGTGAAGCCACTTAAAAAGTGGAAAATTAATGTTTTCTATGTATATCTATTTAACTCACCACCCTCATTTATTTTTCTCTAAACATTCACAACACCCTCCTCTACTCCCATTTGATCTCCTCAAGCCTAAATTCAAGATTTGAAGTCGTTGTTCCGTCTGAACTCTAATTCATCTTTCGCCTGTCACGTTGGATCACCACCGATAAGCTCTCTAATCCTTTAGCACTTTTTTTTCTTATTCCTATCAATGGATTTATTTTTATGTTATATCATATTCCATATTCTCAGTACTTTTGTCTGTTTTTCTATTTTCTTTTGATTTGGACCAAACCAGAGGTCAATACTAGATGAGTGTTCTTACATAGGCATAATTTAAGTGGTCTAGTAATTATCCCTCAAGTTGTGTTACCTTATACTATGTGTCATGATTCCGCATGCTATATTCTCTGTTCATTTCCTTAAAATACACACGAACCATGTTTAATTAAATATCCTTGATAGAAATAACCTAGTGTCCCTTTATTATTATTGGGATAGGTCTTTATCGGTTGTAGTCACCCCTTGAGGTGTTCCTATGGAACTGAATTTGTAATTATAAATGTTTAAGAAACAAAACCAAATTATATATGGTTTTTTTGTGACTCATAATTGTGATGAATATAATAAATTGAATATAAGTGAGTGGTACAACCACAACACTTGCTTAAATAGGATAACGATTACGCCCTTGTTAAAGAGGAATGCTAATAAACTAAGAACTATCTATTGGATCTTCCTAAATCCATTGACTCATACTTTCATGATATATGGGCATGTAATTCCTTACACAATTGTGATATAAATTCATGGTGTCTCTTACACTATTATTACATATGAGCATGGCATCTTTCACGAACCATGTCAGGTCACCGTCCAACCGACACCCAACCCGGTCTGTGGTGAGGCTCGAAGGGCGTTACAAATCCCCACGGGCTGGCACAAGTTCCCGGGTATCAAAATTTACAATCTGGGAATGATTTACCCAAATAAATAACTATAAAACAACCAACAATATAAAATGTACCAAAATTAGAATTCACAACCAAAAAAGCCTTTAACTAAACCAGAAAATGAGTTACATGTTTAAAATGAAACCCAACAACAACTACCACTAGGTAGGGTGACAAAAAACAAATTCAAAAACTGCCACCTGGAAAGAGGAAACCAACCTCAATCCATCTCCAAAACACCACACCAAGAAGACAACTAGAAACCTGAACCATTGCTTCCAAAGGCTTTACCCTTCCCTACATTAGATATAACTAAATATAATTACACCCAAAGGTGTAATTAGGGTGTGAGCTAACTCCCAATAGCATACCACCAAGAAAATTTTCCATGTATAAACATTAAATGACAAATATACTTTCAAGTTTAATAAATTAAAGAAAATAAATGCGTGAATAGTTTTAAAGGAAATAATTTTAACGGAAACAGTTTTGATGAAAAAAACTTTAAAGGAAAGAAATTTTTAACTAAAAACACTTTTACTATTATGGTGTCTCAAATGTCACACAGTATCCCTATAGTGAGGGAGATGTAGTCAAAGAGAGTCACATATGTGAGAGACCCTATAGGTACTAGAAAATAGTGGGACCTTAAAATCTCTCATCTCAATGAAAAGTGGTATATGAACCACGAAAAAAATGCATTCTCATGCACGAGCCACTAGTAGGGAACACACCGATAACCTATTGGCCTCCAATCATCATAAAAAAGTTTAATTAGTGTTTTAGTCATCAAACCAAATAAGTGAAACCGGGACAATGTCACTTCTATATCACTAGCACACTATTCCTATTCCACCCAGCTATTCCCTGGGCTTCCCATTTGGGATCTAATAAGTTTCAGGTTCACAATATGCCACATCAACACAGGAAAACCAAACACACACTAACACATTCCTAAAACATGATATGCACTGCAGAAACAGTTTCATAAAACCTTTACACATTTTAATTAAAACAATTTCACATCCTTAATATTATTTAATAAATCATTTAAAATTTCATAAACCAATTTTAAAATGTATAACATGAATTTACACAAAAAACCAACCCAAACTTATTTCATGACCAACACATACAGTGCCACATCAAAAACACAATCTACACCACTTACACAAATTAATAAACTAACTGAATAACTTAACAAAACACTTTCAATTGACAAAATATAAATTTTTCAGCATAAACACACTCATAAAATAATAACATGCTACCAAACAAATCAAACGCAAACTAAATTATTTTAAAAACTAGATTCGCACCAAATAAATTAATTAAGGAACATGAAAAATCAATTAAACATGCAAATCATTCATCAAATAACAATTATACACGAAACCACCTACCTCGATGCCAAAAAACTTCACAAACTTGGTGTGTAAACTCCACTGCACACCAACCACACCTCAATCAAACTCAAATAACCCCTAAATCAAGAAATTGAACCAAAATTTTCAACATAGAACCCCACACCACAAAGACCCTTACTCAAAAATCAACCAAATGAGAGAAAAACTAATGGAGCAGATCATCGGCCAAGGGGTCAACGACCAAGGCATCACCGACCAAGGAAAGGGCCACTGGAGGCGAGTCGCGTCGTTCAAAGCCTTACCAGAAGAGGGGTGCAGCAAAGAGGATGGAAACCGAGAGAGAGAGCATTCTGGGGGTTCAGTGTGAGGTGAGTAGTTGGGGCGGCGCGAGGTGAACCGAAAGGGGAGAGGAGCTGGTCGGTTTCACCAGAAAAGAGGGAAGGTTGGGCACCGATCAGCTTGTCAGAAGTGGAGCAGTGCAAGGGAGGAGGAAGGTTGCACTAGGTTTGGGGGAGGGGCCTTTGCGCGATGCAAAGAGAGATATAGGGGGGTGCGATGCCAAGAGAGGGGGAGGAAGAGGTGGAAAAAACGAAAAATGGAAAAAAGAAAAGAAAAATAAAATAAAATAAAACCTAAAAAAATAAACTAAGTTAAATTATAATAATAATATTGACTTCATAAAATATTAAAAATATTTTTAATCTTAATAATATTAAAAATAATAACTTAATTAAAGTATTAAAATAATAATAATAATAACCTACTTAAACAATGTTATTATTACTATTATTAGAACAATATTTAATTTACTTTATTTTCCTCATTTAATTTTATTCTCACTTAATCAATAATCCCATTAATTAACTAATTAATTAATTATAATATTTTTTTTGAATGCTGGGTAGGCTGAACGGTGACCCGGCAAAGCCCCACAACTTCAATCATGCCCTGCCCAAACGCTGGATGTCGTCACAGCCAAAACATCCATTTATCCATGAAAACACGTGAAACTCAACTGGGTCTTAGACCGAACCTCGATAAAAGTTTTAAATCCATATAAAATTATAAGATAAAAATAAAAATAAAATTATTACCAAAGTCCAAATTCTGGGTGTGACAATTCTCCCCACCATGAAAACTTTTCTTCCTTGAAAAGTTAACTCGAATGCTGATCAGAGAATAAAGATGGGTACTCCTTATCTACCCATGAATTATGCTCCCAAGTCTCGGGCTCATCATTCCCATTCTTCCAAAGGATACAGACCAATGGAATGGACTTCCCATGAATCACTTTCTCTTGGGAATCCACTATCTTCACTGGCTTCTCAAACACTGATATACCAGGCTCTATTTCCAACTTTTCCTAATTCAACACATGAGACATATCCAGATTATACTTTTTCAATTGGGTGGCATGAAACACGTCACGAATCAACGTCAAATGAGAAGGTAAATCTAACCTATAAGACACCTTGCCAATCCACTCAGTAATCTCAAAAGTTCTGACATACCTCAGCGTCATCTTTCCCTACTTTCCCAAATAAAGGTGACCGAAGTGAGGGGACACCTTCAAGAACACCTAATCACCCACAAAAAACTCAAGATCCTAAATCCTTTGATCGGCATATTATTTGTAGCGACTCTGAGCTTTCAATAACCAGTGCCTGATCAACTTTACTTTCTTAGAAATCTCCTGCACGAGGCTCAGTCCCAAAAGTGAGGTCCCACCTACCTCATCCCAACATAAAGGATACCGACATGAACAACCATAGAGTGCCTCAAAAGGATCCATTAGAATAGAGTATTGGTAACTGTTATTATAAGAAAACTAGACCAATCCCAAATGGCTATCCCATGATCCTCCAAAATCCAACACACATGTGTGAATTATGTCCTCCAGTATCTAATTTTCTAGCTCCATATGACCATCCGTTTGAGGATGGTATACCATGTTCATTTTGATCTAAGATCCCAATGCCATTTGAAGGCCTTTCCAAAACCGAGAGTTAAAGTGAGGGTCTTTATCATAAACAATTGTTGACAACACACTTTGAAGTCTGACCACCTACTAAATATATAATCGGCCCAGATCATCCACCTTAGTTGTATCTCTAATTGGAATAAAGTGAGCTGATTTGGTCAAATGGTCAATCACTACCCAAATATCATTCCTTCCCTGAGGTGTACGAGGCAAGCTAATAATGAATTCCATGGAGACATCATCCCACTTCTAGGTAGGAATGGGTAATGGTTGAAGAAAACTAGATGGTCTTTGATGCTCTTCTTTCACCTGCTGACAAGTATAGCATCTTGATACGAAGTCAGCTATGTCTTATCTCATACTTGGCCACCGAAACTGGCGATGAACATCATAATACATCTTGGTAGTACCAGGATGGATGACCCACTAAGACTGGTGGCTATCCTATATCACCACCTTCCTTAAAGATAATGAAACCACTACACGGCCCTTGAAGCACAAGATCCCCTCGGGAGACAATGACCAATTAGAAGAAGTCTCCCCACCATGAAGAAACTACATAGACCTCCAACATTGCTCATCATCATGATTCACCCACTGAATCAACTCTAGAAGAGCAGGAGTCAACTGAATACTTTCCAAGAATGTACCTTCGCTATTCTCCTTGGTCTCCAAGTGAATATGGGAAAAGAGCCCCATCAATGACCACTCATTTCTAAACTTCCTCAGAGCCTACACTGGAACCTTCCTGGTCAAGGTGTCAGCCACCACATTAACCTTTCTTGGGGTATAGACAATATCAAAGTCGAACTCCTACAGTTGCTCAATCCATTAGCACTACCTTAGATTAAGATCCTTTTGTGAGAAGATGTAGTCTAGGCTCTTATGGTCAGAATAGACCACAAATTTCAACCCAAAGAGGTAATGACGCCAAATCTTCAGGGCATGCATCATGGCTTCCAACTCCAAGTCATGAGTCTAGTAATTCTTATCATGAAGTCAAATTTGGAGAGAACCATAAGCCACTACATGATTATCCTACATGAGTATACACCTAAGGCCCGTATGTAAAGAATCGTAATAAACAATGTAGCCCTTCTCATACTATGGAAATATCAACATAGGTGCGGTATTCAACCACCACTTTAGATCCTCAAAGTATTCCTAGCACTATGGGCTCTATTAAAACTTCACCCCTTTATGGGTGAGTGCGGTCATAGAGGAATCAAGCTTTGAGAAATACCGAAAAAATGCCTGTAATAACCTTCTAGGCCAAGAAAACTCCTAATCTCGAACACATTCATTGGCTATTCCCATGACATGAATACACGGATCTTCTTAGGATCCACTAAAAACCCTTAATCCAAAATAACGTGGCCTAGAAACTTCACTTCTCTAATACAGAAAGTGCACTTTGAAAGATTTTCATAAAGGTGATATTCCCGCAAAGTGTCAAACATGATCCACAAATAATTCTCATGCTCTTCCTTAGATCAAGAGTAAACTAGGATGTCATCCACAAATACCACGAAAAAGGAGCTGAGATACTAGTGGAACATCCTATTCATGAGTTCCATAAAAACCACTGGAGAACTTTTCAATCTGAAATGCACGACCAAATCATCAAAGTGACCATACCTGCTTTGAAATGCCATCTTCAGGATGTCTGCTTCTCTAACCTTGAGTTAGTGGTAACTTGAACGAAAGTTGATTTTGGAGAACCACTTTTCACCATACATCTGGCCGAACAAATCATTAATCAAGGTAAAAGAGTATTTATTTCTGATGGTTATGTTATCCAACATCGGGTAATCGATGTACACCCAGAGAGATCCAGCTACCTTCTTCGCAAATAATACCGGGGCGAGCCAAGGAGGGACATTTGGATGAAAAAACCCTTTGTATTTCGAATCATCCAACTATATCTTTAATTTCCACAATTTAGTGAGGGCTATGCGATGTGAGGTAATAGATATAGGATGTGTTCACAGTGCTAATTCAATCGATAAATCCATGTCCTACTCTAGGGATAATCCTTAAAAATCATCTAGAAATACCTCTATAAACTCATCCACTACATGAGTTAATCCACCCTAAGGAGCGCCACCATCATACTCTAGTGAAAATAATGATAACTAATAAGCGAGATCTCCCAACTATGGAAGTGGAGGTATCGCGTGACCCGACTGAGGATCCCATTCCCCAAGAAATACCTGAGGACTCCCATCAGGGTCCATAAAACTAACTTGTTGTCGATAGTAATCAATATGCGCATGAAATTGCACCAACCAATCCATGTCAAGGATCACATCAAATAGGTCCATATCCAATACCAAGAAATCCCATTCCATCTCAACTCTTGACACTGAAATCTCACACGATAGGCACATAAGGCCTTGATCCTTCTTCTTAACCAACGGTGTTACCAACTCTATTGAAAAAGATAATAGCTCGGTTGGTAGGTTCTACAAATTCCCAAGATGGGAAGATATAAAAGGTACAGATGCACCAGTATCAAATAAAACTAAAACTATAGAAGATGAAATCAGAATGGTACCATGAATAGTCTAAGGTCTTTCATTAGATCCCGCTGATGCCTGATCAACAGCATGCAGATTCCTGGTCCCAGCCTAAGAACAACCGCTCACCTATGGATCTTCCCTGATCTAGATCTTCCCAAAAGACAATATATTCATGTCGACATGACCACCAAACCAAGATCACATTGTCCTAGGTAGCTATGACTGGACTGACACTCCCCTAGAATCCACAGATCCTACCCCACTGTGATAATGGCATGTCACCCTGAAAAATAATTTCACGTGTCCCATAACCCCACATCGATAACAAGGCATTGGAGGGGAGGGACATACAAACCGAATGTGTCATGACTTCTCGCACTGATGGCACACAAAAAACCTTGCACTAGAAGCCACAAATGAAGTCTGCCTAGGAGGATGGCCTAAGATGTCACCACCCTTCTTCCCTTTCTCATCACACTTCCTCTTATTCTTGGATGAAATGCCACTACCAAACACTGACATGGGCCCAGAGGAACCAGACCTTCCCTTGTGGTCAATCTCAACCATACAAGCTCAGTCAACCACCTCACCATAAGTCTTTAACTTGAATCGGAATACTTAATAATAAATCTCTGGTCGCACACCCTTTTCAAACCTATGATCCTTCATCTATTCATTGGAGACTATTTCAAGTGCATGTTGGGCTAGCTGGGTGAAGCGATTGGCATACTTCATCATTGACTGGTCCCCATGAACAAGATTCATGAATTATTAAGATCTAGCATACTCCAAGACTTCAGAGAAGTATTGGTCATTGAAGACCACATTGAATTCCTTCTAGCTCATCTACTCATGCTTCCAAGATTGGACCACTGACTCTCACCACCTTCAACTGGAACCTTCTAGAAGAAACAAATCACATTTCACCCTAACATCTTCAAGAGTGTCTAGGAACTCGAACATTCACTCTATATTCTCAAGTCATTCCTCTACTTCCTGAGGATCCATGATACCTCAGAATGAAGGGGGTTTGTTCTTGAGAAATTACTAGGATTTTTCCTTTTTTTAACCAGATCCATCTTCTCTAACTGGAGTAGGAGTAGGAGTAGGAGTCGCTAGTTTTCCTAAATCCTAAATAGCTCGGACTATAGCTTCCACCAACCTCTGATCAAGCAATGAGGGAGAAATATCTCTGGATTTCTCTTTTGGGTGCGAGGGAGATCTCTAGGGAGGCACACTGCTGCATGAAGCAACAGTCACATAAGAACATCATTAATACATAAGGTCTGAAAAATAAAATATCAACACAAACATTAAACATTAGTAAATCAAACATGAAAAAGAAACACAATGAACAAACCACTTCTCCCTTGCCCGATGTCCACATACAGTCTGAAGCCTGCACGTCCCGCCTGGAGGAAAAGTCAAACAAATATCCTGACATCCCATGGCAACTCAAGGTCTACTATGAGAGGTACAGGCCAAAAACCCTACATGCAACCAGAACTCCAAGCCCCAATAGTCCTAGCTCCTGTCTAACCAGACTCATCCCCAAATAAAATAACTTAAAGGTATTAACCTAACTTTCATCTGATGCCATTTTTTCATGAACCAAGTTGGGTCGCCATCAAACCGATGCCCGACCCGGTCTATGACAAGGCCCGATGGGCATTCCTGATCCCCACGGGCTAGCACAAGTGCCCGAGTATCAAAATGTAAAGTCTAGCAATGATTTATCCAAATAAGTAAATATAAAACAACCAAAAACATAAAATGTACCAAAACTAGAAGTCACAAGCAAACAAGACTTTAACCCAACCATAAAATGAGTTAAATGTTTAAAACAAAACCCAAAAACAACTACCACTAGGTATGTTGACCAAAATCCAATTCAAAAATTGACACCTATAAAGAGGACACCACCCTCAATCCATCTCCACAATGTCCTGCCAAGAAGACAACTACCAAACCAAACCACCGTTTCCAAAGGCTTTACCCTTACCGGTATCAGACATAACCAAATATACTTACACCAAAAGCTGTAAGTAGGGTGTGAGCTAATTCACAGTAGGATACCACAGAGAAAATATTCAATGCATAAACATTTAATGATGAATATACTTGAAAGTTTAACAAATTAAAGAAAATAAATGCTTGAACAGTTTTAAAGGAAACAATTTTAATGGAAACAGTTTTAATGAAAACAACTTTAAAGGAAAAGAATTTTTAATTAAAACCACTTTTACTGTTATGGTGTCTCAAATGTCACACTGTATGTCGACATTGAGGATGATGTAGTCAAATACCACCACATATGGGAGATACCCTATAGGTACTAGCAAATAGTGGAACCCTAGAACCTCGAATCTCGATGAAAAGTGGTATAATAACCACGACAACATGCGTTCTTGTGTGTGAGTCACTAGTAAAGAACACACTTATAACCTAGTGGTATACAATCATCATCCAAAAGTTTAGTTAGTATTGTAGTCTTCAATCTAGCTAAATGAAACTGTGCCAATTCCACTTCCATATTACTAGCACAGTAGTCCTAGTCCACCCACCTAGTCCTCGGGATTCCCATTTGGGATCCAAAAGTTTCAAGTTCAAAATATGCCACATCCACATAGGCAAACCAAACACACACTAACACATTCCTAAAACATGATCTTCACTGCATAAATAGTTTCATAAAACCTTTACACGTTTTAATTAAAATAATTTTGCATCCTTAAAATTATTTAATAAATCATTTAAAATTTTTGTAAACCAATTTTAAAGAGTATGACGCAACTTTACATGAAAAACCAACCCAACCTTATTTCATGACCAATGCACATAATTCCACATCAAAAAAAAATTGCACCACTTACACAAATTAATAAACCGACAGCACAACTTAACAAATCACTATCAATTGACCAAATATAAAGTTTTCAGCAAAAACGCACTCATACCATAATAACATGCTACCAAAAAAATCAAAAGAAAACTAAATTATTTTAAAAACTAGATTCTCACTAAATAAATTAATTAAGGAACATTGAAAATCAATTAAACATGCAAATCATTCATCAAATAACAATTATGCACGAAACCACCTACCTCGGTGTTGAAAAACTTCACAAAATTGGTGCACAATCTCCACCGTACACCAACCACACCACAATCAAACACAAATAAACCATAAATAAAGAAATTAAACCAAATTTATCAATATATAACCATACACCACAAATACCCTCACTCAAAAATCAACCAAATGGGAGAAAAACTACCTAAGAAGATCGTCATCTAAGGGGTCACCAACCAAGGGAAGGGTCGTCGGGGGAGAGCCTCCCTGACCGGACCCTTGCTGAAAGAGGGGTGAGACAAAGGGGGAGGCGGCTGGGAAAGGGAGTGAATTGGGATTTCAGTGCAAGGCGGTTAGTAGTGACGGCATGAGGTGAGCCAAAAGGGGAGTAGAGCTGTTCAGTTTCGCCGGAAAAGAGGGAAGGTCGGGCACCGATCGACTTTTCAGAAGAGGAGCGGAGCAAGGGAGGAGGAAGGATGCGCTATGGTTGGGGGAGGGGCCTATGAGCAACGTAAAGAGATATAGAGGGGGTGTGATTCTAAGAGAGGGGGAGGAAGATAGGAAAAAAAGAAAGACAAAAAATGAAAAAAAATAAAACCTAAAAAAAGAACTTAAATTAAATAATAATAATAATAATAATAATAATGACTTAATAAAATATTAACAATATTTATAAACTTAATAATATTAATAATAACTTAATTAAATTATTAAAAATAATAATAACCTACTTAAACAATGTTATTATTTCTATTATTGAAACAGTCTTTTATTTACTTTATTTTCTTCATTTAATTTTTTTCTCACTTAATCAATCATCCAATTAATTTACTAATTAATTAATTATAATAATTTTTTTGAACACTGGTAACGTTGTAGGGTGACCCAGTGAAGCCGCATGGCTTAGGTCATGCCCTACCCAAACACCGGACGTTGTCATGGCCAAAACGTCCATTTATCTGTGAAAACACTAGAAATTGAACTAGGTCTCGGCCTGAACCTCGAAAAAAGTTTTAAATCCACATAAAATTATAATATAAAAATAAAATAAAAATTATTACCAAAGTTTGATGTTCGTGTGTGACAACATCCCTTACACTATTGTGATATACAGTCATGGTGCCCCTTATAATGTTGTGATATACGGGTATGGTGTCCCTTACACCCATGATATACAAGATGGCATCCCGAATTTTATGAGATGCATGAATAGAACCCCGATACTATGATACTTGGTCATGATTTCCCTATACTCTGATAATTGGGCATGACATCCTTATACTATGATACTCAAGTATGGTGTCCCTTACGAATTGTGAGACTCTAGTGACAAGACACGGATGCTTGAGTTATGCCTCAGGTCCTATCTAGCACTACGTATGTGTATATATGGCTATAAATATCCCTACATATATAGTGCATATACATACATACATATACACTTATACATATATGTCCATGATGACATTAGTTCAGAGGTTTTCCCAGGATGGACTAAAGTAGGTAGTGTCAGCCTGGTGTCCCTCAAGAGCCAGAGAAGACCCTTTACAATTTTTATTACTGCTTACCATTATTATATATTTACACTACTTATATTGTATGAACTGACTGAATATTTATAGATACCATTGGTGGTGGCCTACTGAGTTTATCTCACACCCTATCCAGGTCACCGATGGTACCTAAGTATATTATGTGGATACAGGTAGGGACAGGGGAAATCACCCAGTTGTTAATTCTTGAGGAATTATAGCATGGGAGTGGAGAAGCATAGAACTGAGATATGTCTCATGATGATATTAGAGATTATAACACACTATTACCTTTCTGTCGGGTATGTTCTAATATCTACTTTTGGTTTCATTTTTTGTTCAGTAAGTATTTCTGACCTTGAATTGGGAGGATACCTATAGAGGTGAAGTTAGGGATTTGTTGAAATTTTTTTGCTTTACCCTAGACTTTTTTCTTCTCATTGGTCACTTACACACCATGTAAGTTGAGTACACATCATTTAATGGTTTTTGGGAAGAATTTGTGAGCTGAATTATCAACATGAATTGATTACATGTCGTGTAATAGGTACATGTTGTGTATGTTTAAAAATCTGGTTTTTAATAAAAAGGTGATGGTTATTTCAATGTATATGGACTCCAAGGATTCCATGACATGAAAATGGATTACATATTGTGTAAATTTAGTGGTGTTGGTTTTTAGAGCATCGTACGAGTGATACATTTCATTCTTCCTTTGTTCAGTGCTCCTCTTTCAACCTAGAGTTCTCCCTAGGGGACTTTGGGTGACTCCTTTCTATATGTATGGATTTTTTCATTAATTGATCAGTAGGGTTAGGGAATTTTTATCTTCAATCTCTTTTCATTCCTTGTCTTTTAAAGGCATATCTGGTGGTTTCCAATCTCTGTTGTCAAGGAAGATAGGTTTTTTTACATCCTTAACGTAGGTGGATATGTTCAATTGTTCTAATTTATTGAATTTATTTTTGTTCTTATTAATTTATTGAGATTTTAAATAATAATTCTATGTGTTGAAATTGAAAAGGGAATGATTTCATGTCTTTAAGGGGTTTTTTCCTTGGAAATTTAATTTCCTTGATTTGAAACAAAAAATCGATTTTCAAACCCCGAAGAAGATTGGATTGACTTTGAAATGATTTTATAAAAATGGGAGCATGGTTTTTAAAACAAAAATTGATAAACATTGCATAGAGAGAACCTTGGGTGAGTCAGGAAAAGAGACATGGGTAGCCTTATTGTGTGTGAAACCGCTAGGAGGTAACCTATTGTATGTCAATAGTCTATGGAAGGCCTCAATGTTAGTTGAATCCAACCTTATTCCTTGTTATGATTGTGAGTGTCTTGTACATATTGTCTCATAGGCAAGAGATCGGATGATGGGTTCATTGTTGTTTCTGGTTGTTTATTGCATGATATTTTGTTTCATGAATGTTGGCTCACATGTATATTTATATTTAGGTGTCTTTAACTTCTTAGTTTTGGTTTTTGGAAAATATGGCATGCAATTTGTGAAAACTCAAGGATTGTTTGAAAAATATTTTCAAATTGTTTTATCTATAAAAATTATTGTAAAACTATTTTTTTAAGATAAAATTTGTGCATTCTTATTATTAGAACTTCTATAGATTCTTTGTGTGGTTTACTACTAGGATCCCTTTCTCACACCCTACTTCTACCTTTGGGAAACTTTAGACCTTGGTTTTCATGATATAGGTAAATGGAAGAGCATTATGTATCATGTAGGATTCTCTTTAAATTGTTGTTTCAGTTTTGGGATGGTTTGTGGAGGTGATGGTTGGTCACATGGAGGCTAGTTTTTCTAGACTTTTCGTACTTTCTGGTTTAGCCTATTTGGATTAGTTTTAACTCCCTTTGTTTTCTTCTTTATACTCTAGTTTTATGTCTTTTTTTCTTATATTCAAGACTTATTTAATTATCCATGTCATATCTCACACTATGATAGGCTATCTTGGGTGACTGGTCTAGTTGAATCGGGTTGGTCTGTTACAATTTGGTATTAGAGCCTAAATCAAACTGAAGTGTATAAGAACTACCTGAATTGTTTTAGTGACATAGGTAGACAAGAGTGGGATCATCAAAATTCTTATATTAGGTGAAGAAAAGGTGTTTGTCCATTTCACTCATGTGACTGAATATGAGTTTTCGTAGGAGGTCTAAAAATATTTACTGAGTCTAATATCTAGTATTTAGGTTAATTCGAATGAATTGTATCAGATATTTATTTAAATTGACATATCTACTAAGTTTTTGGGACATGGTATGTTTGAGGTCATTTTAATAAACTAAGTGGGGAGTTTATTTAAATGGAATTGTTCCTTTCAAATGGTTTTTCTCTTTTGTGATATAATTCATAAATTGATTTAAATTCTTAACGTTTTAATGCATGTTTTAGATTCTAGTAGTTGGTTTAGTGGTTTTGTAACTTTCTCATGACTGATTGGTAATGGTATTGTGCTTAATATACAATTCCTCCTAGAAGAGATTTTTCAAATATGAGAGGGGAAGCTATGAGGAAGGTTTTGTGGGAGGGTCCTCTATTGGACCCTTCTTTAGTTGAAGTAGTTATCCATACCATTTAGACTCTAGGGTTAGTGGGTGTAGTGAACCTAAAACAAATAGTGGATCATGGATTTGAATTTACTAAGCAGTATCCACCTGTCTCCTAGGGTGGAAAAGGACCACAAGAATCAGACGATTGGCTTGAACAAATTTCAAGGATCTTCAAAAATTTTAATACTCTTGAAGATTCTTAGGTGGATTTTGTGACGTATATGCTTGAGGGTCTAAAAAGAAGATGGTGAGTCTCTATAGTGAAATCTAAATTGCACGAAGGTATTATCTGGGTTTCTTTCAAGAAAATATTCAACCAACATTTTTATCCTAAAACTTTACATGTGATGAAGGCCCAAGAGTTTCTGACTTTAGATCTAGGGGAGTATACTATTCTGGAGTACTCTACCCATTTTGTTGATTTGGTGCATTTGGAACCAGAGCTTTTCACCAATGATTACCTGAAGGCTCAGAGGTTTGAGATAGGGCGAGGGACAATATTTGTTCAATGATGGTTCTTTTAGGACTTCCAACCTTTATGTAGGTAGTGGATAAAGAATCTTTGGCTGAGGTATATATATCCATGAGAACAGGTTTGGTCATAGCTTCATTAGGAGCAACAATTAGCCAAGGTTCTTCTTATAGACAGAAAAGGAAGAACAAGGGTGGTCAAATTTCTATAGGACTAGTTTTAGGGGATTCTCCAAGGAAGTAATAGGGTATTTTCTACCATTGTGGGAGGAATGGGCATACCAGGCCTCATTGTACAGAAGATACTAGGATTTTTCATCTTTTTGGGTGATTTATCCATTTGAAACATTTTTGTGATAAAATTTCCCATGGAAGTAAGGCGAGATCCACTTTCACCAAGGGGTCACAGGTTCATGTTGATTCTCCCAAGGGTGGTGGGTCTCATTCTCAGGCCAATAGGAATTTCTAGGTAGCTAGGTCCAGATAGTTATATGCGGTAGAGTGTGCACCAGAGGAATCTGAAACAGGTCCAGCTACTGTTAGAGGTACGGTGTTTATTTCATCTTTTATAGTGCTAGATTTATTTGATATAGGTTTTACTCATTATATTATATCTTAAAAGTTGGTTAACATGTTAAGTTTGTGTTCAAATATTATTTCTTTCTTGTTGGGTCTTTCTACGCCTTTGGGAAAGAGGTACGACCAAGGTTTCAACTGCACCGCGTGTTGGGTGGTGATAGCTGATGTTGAGGTGGTTTGGGATTTCTTAGTGTTTGATATTGAAATATTTGACTTGATTATCAGAATGGATTGGATAGTAAGTGTGAAGGACTAGATATATTTTTGTCATCATTGGGTGAAGTTATTATCTGTCAATGGGGTCACTCGTGCTTTCCAGGGTGAGTGGTACTCCAGATCGGGAAGGGCGGGGCCTCTTGTTCCTTTGACCGGTATAATCTCATGCTAGTCGTCATACACGTTTCTTGATGTAGTTGAACTATTCTTGGATGGTCATCTATTGGTTGTTGTGTGTTCATAACCTGAGGTCCTTTTGGATAATTTTTATGATTTACCACAATAGAGACAGGTCAAGTTTACTATTGACCTATTACTTGGAACAATGCCCATTTAAATTCCATACTATAGAATCTCACCTACTGAGTTGGTGGAACTTAAAGTCTTACTTGAGTACCTGGAGTGTAAAGGATTTATTCTTCCTAGTGTGTCACTTGTGCTTTTCCTGTATTCTTTTCTAGGAAGGCAAATAGAAGTCTCAAGCTTTATATTGACTATTGAAAGTTAAATCAGGTGACCATTACAAACAAGCATCCTTTAACCAAAATTGATGATCTATTTGATCATCTTAGAGGGGAAAGTTGGTTTTATAAGACTTAAATGTGGTCAAGGTACCACCAATTGAGATTCTGAGAAGAGGATATACCCAAGACAGTGTTTCGAAGTTGATATGAGCATTTTGAGTTTCTGGTTATGCCATTTGGACTCACTAACACTCTTTTAGTATTTATGGCTATGATGAACTGAATATTTCATTGGTTCTTGGACTCTTTTTTTGTTGTGTTAATAGATGATATCTTGGTGTACTCCAAAAATAGAGTAGGAGCATAGATACCATTTGGATATCATTCTTCAAACCTTGAGGTAACATCGTATGTATGGTAAGTTTTCCAAGTATGAGTTTTGGACAAGGGAAGTGAAGTTTCTAGGGTATGGGATATCTAAGAGGGTTATCTAAGTAGATATGTAAAAGGTGGGGGAAATTATGTCTTGGGAGAATCCCAAAAATGTGTTTGAGAAATGGAACTTCTTGGGTTTTGTAGGTTACATACTTCTCCAAGATCGCATATTCGATGACATCTTTAACTCGTAAGGGTGTAAAGTTTGAGTGGAATGATAAGTGTTAGAGAAATTTTGAGGATAAGAAGATGAGGTTTAATTCAGCATCATTCACTACTATAAAACCAGGATTATCCAGTGCTATGGTTTTAACAGCGCTCACTAAATGCACTGTTAAAAACCCACTTTCTCAGCACTAGAAAAAACGATGTTAAAGGGGGTCTTTAACAACACTAAAAAAAGATGTTAAAGGAGGGACTTTATCATCACTTGTAAAAAACACTAATAAAGGCCCCCTTTATCAATGTTATTAAAAATTCACTAATAAATGGGCATTTATCAGTGCTTCTAAAAAAGGGCTCATAAAGGGGGGTCTTTATCAGTTCTTTTAAAAAAGTGTTCATAAAAGGGTGATCTTTATCAGAAATTTTTTATAAGCACTGATAAAGACCCCCCCCCCCCCATCATCACTTTGATACTGGAATTGATAAATGGTATATTTCAAAAAAATTATATTTCATCAACGGACACCCACAGTAAAAGATATTGCCATTTGGAGGCCCTATGGGCATTTTTTGGCCTGAATAGAGGTGATTGAGGGTTCCTGTGGATCACCGAGGTGTATATATCATCGCAATATTTAATTTTATATGTGGTAGAGGAAAAACATACACTCATTTCAGAATTTATGGCTATTTAAAAGGTCGTCGAATGTGAAAATGCCTTAAAACCCCTAAAAATCATGAAAGGATCATAACTTTTGATCTGGGAGTCTGTTTTAGCTCCACAATCAGTAAAATCAAATCTTATTAAATGAGATGAAACAAAACAAGATTTAAATCATGTTATAATAAAAGGAATAAAATATATTATAGTTTAAAAAAAGTCATAAATTGAACTTGAACTTCAAATAGCCATAACTTTTGATCTGAGTGTCCTTTTGGGATCTACCACATATCAAATCAAAGTATGAAATGATCTCAATGCCATAGAGGGTATAAGAATAAGGTATAAAGGATTTTTTTCTATTTTAACCCTCAAAAAGGACTATAATTCTTTCAAAAATGAGTTTTAAGTTGGGGTACCCCAATTTCTTAAAATTTAAATGGTTATAACTTCTGATTTGGGTGTCCATTCATACTGTACCACATATCATATCGAATCTCATTTAATGAGCTTCAATTTTACTAGTTTTAGAGCTGAAACAAACTCTCATATCAAAATTTATGGTCCTTTCATGGGTTTTAGGTGTTTTAGGGGTTTTAGGGTTTTCAAAGTTTATTAATGTTTTTATTTGATTTAAGGGTTTTTAGAGTTAATATCCATTTAAAAATATATATGAATAAATATATATTTTAATATATATATATATAATATATATAAAAACATATATATAAATATTGGATAAAAAATATAACAAAATAAAACAAAATATATAGATATATCAAAAAATGTAAGTCAAAATAATATAGGGGAGTGGAAAAGGTGATGGTATATAAGTTGGAGGTCCCAAATTCGAAACTCACTGAAGGTAGGGATGCATGATAAAGAGCTAATAAAGGGGAGGGGAAATCACTGATAACGTAGGGGTAGCGCTGATAAAGAGGGGGAGTGTGATGATAGGGGGTGTGAAAAAAAAATTATACCCTTTATCAGCGGGACCTTTATGAGTGATTTTTTTAGCACTGATAAAGGGGGACTTTATCAGTGATTTTTATGAGCACTATTAAAGCTAAAACTTTAACATCACTTACATTATTAGTGCTTCTATAGTGATAATAAATCTCTTT
This sequence comes from Viscum album, assembly GCA_963277665.1. NCBI lineage: Eukaryota > Viridiplantae > Streptophyta > Magnoliopsida > Santalales > Viscaceae > Viscum > Viscum album. The sequence continues at coordinate 603,510,629 of OY728130.1, read as the reverse complement.
TACTAGCATTGTTAAAGGCCTGATTTGCAGTAGTTAGTTTTGATTGTTCTGAAACCGGGGTTGGGTTATGATGTTTTTTTAAGCTTCTGGTATAGGTTTGGGATGTTTCTTGATGCATGGGAAACAAGATTTTTTTTATGTATCTCTCTAGTTATTCCCTTATGAGAAGAACTACCTTACCCATGATCTTGAGTTAATAGTTGCTATGCATGCACTCAAAATACAGTATCACTATCTCTTTGGAGAGCAGTGTTCGGTATATTCTGATCACAAAAGACTAAAATATATTTTTTACTTAGAGAGATATAAAATTGAAATAGAGAAGATGGGTTGATTATCTTCAAACCTTTGATTTTGATATCATATATACCCCTAAAAAAGGAAATGTGGTTTCCAATGCGTTAAGCAGAAAATTGTCGACACAAGCTGTGAAGGAATCAATTGAGCAGTGGTCTATGATGAGTTTTTTTGCCGAGTTGATCCTGAGAGTGAATAAGGCTGGTGTATAGGTGTTATTGGATATTATAAAGGTTGAATCATATTTTTATGAGCAATTTCAACTTGAGAATATGGAATACACTGATATTCAATGCTTAGGAGAAACCCTAAAAGGTGGGGAGACCTCAGGTGATTGATCTCAGTCTCCTAGTGGAGCTTTGTGCTTTTGGCGCAGGTTGGTAGTTCCATTTTCCTTGAGGTAGGAGTTGTTAGATAGTGGACACCAGTCATGTTGGTCCATGAACCATGTGGCTACAAATATGTACCATGATTTTAGACATCGGTATCGGTGGCTGGGGATGAGGCATAAAATTGAATATTTTGTATCATAGTGTCTCACTTGTCAAAGAGTTAAGGAAAAACACCAGATACTTGTAGGTTTGTTGCAGCCTTTACCCATTCTAGTATGGAACTGGGATGATATTTCCATGGATTTCGTTGTTATTTTACCACAGACTCCTAGTGGGAAGTATTCAATTTGGGTTATTATTGAAAAAATCATTAAATCAGTGCATTTCTTACCAATAAAGGAAATGATGAAATTGAAATAGCTTGGGGACTTATATGTTTGAGAGATTATGAGAATTCATGGGTTTCTATCTACAGTCTTTTTATAGGGACTCGAGGTTCACATCTAGATTATGGAAATTCTTGTAATATGCAATGGGTTCCTATTTGAAATTGAGCATGGATTATAATCCACAGATGGATGTACATATAGATAGGGCTATCCAAGTTCTTGAGGATATGCTCTGGGCTCATGTGCTTGATTTCGGTGGATCTTAGGATAATAATTTTTCTTTGGTTGATTTCTCCTATAACAATAGTTATCAGGATTCAATCAGGATGGTGTCCTTTGAGGCTTTGTAAGGGAGGCTATGTCGAACTCCCTTATGGTGGGAAAACTTGGGAGAGCGGTCCTTGGTTGGTCTGAGTGTTGTTTAGAAGATGATAGAGATGGTGCAGTTGATCTAGAGGCATTTGAGACCAACACAGAGTTATCAGAAATCCTACGTGGGTCATCTTTATCAGCCATTGGAGTTTGGGGTTAGTGATTAGGTCTTTCTCAGAGTTTCACCTTGCCTGGGACATTGTTGGTTCGATAAGCAGGTTAAGTTGACACCGAGGTTTTTGGGCCCCTTTGAGATCATTTAGCGACTGGAGAGGGTGGCCTATCGGTTGATTTTACCTTCTATCTTTACTTATATACATATTTTGTTTCATGTTTCCCAGTTTATGAAGTATATACCAGATCCTTCCCATCTTATTAGATGTGAGGATGTTGATCTTGAGCCTGATACCACTTTGGTTGGGAATCCAGTTCAGATTATGGATCATCAGGATAAGGTATTTCATGGTAAAACAACCCCCCTGGTCCGGGTACTATGGAAGTACTGACAATATCTCCATGATAAGTGGGAGAAGGAGTGGTTGATGAGGTAATAGTGGCCTACTCTTTTTGTGGATCCAAGATCTTGAGCTCCTTATGGGGATAGAAAGTTTTTATAGTGGGGAGATTCTAACACACCATTACCATTCTATCAGGTATGTTCTAATCTATGCTTTTGGTTTTTTTTTGTCAAGTATTTCTAACCTTGAATTGTGAGGATTCCTATTATAGTGAAATTACTAATTTGTTAGAATTATTCCACTTTACCCAAGAATTTCTTCGGCTTTCTAGGAACTTATACACTATGTAAGTTGAGTACACATCGTGTAATGGTTTCTAGGTAGAATCCATGAGATAAATGCATAACATGAACTGGTTACACACTGTGTAACTAGTACACGCCGTGTATGTATAAAAATCCATTTTTTAATAAAAATGCAATGAGTTTTCATTGTATACGTACCCCGAGGATATCATGAAATGAAAATGGATTACATGTTGTGTAAATGTTGTGGTGTTGGTTTTTAGGGAGTCGTGCAGGTGATATGTTTCATTCATTCTTTGTGCAGTGCTCCTCTCTCAATTTAGTGTTCTTCATAGGTGATTTTGGGTGAGATATTTTCATCCATATCAATTTTTTTAGTGATTGATCAGTAGGGTTAAGCACTTCATCTCTTCAATCTCTTGTCATTCCTTGTCTTCTGAAGGCAGATATGGTGGTTTCCAATCCCATTTTTCATGGTGGTTAGGTTTTCTATATCCTTAAGGTAGGTGGATCTATTAAATTGTTCTAATTTCTTGAATTTATTGTTGTTCTTATTAATTTCTTGAGATTTTAAATGAGAATTTCGGGTGTTGAAATTTGAAAGGGCATGGTAAATTAATCCTATGTTCAAATTTATCCAATGAATTATTTGATTCTGGATCATCACACTCTTTTATATCAAACTATTTTTCAAGGAAAATTAGATATTTCCCTTTTTATTTAATAAGAGAGTTATCAGTAAAAAATACCAAGGGAATTCTTATTGCAACAAAGACGTGTCGGGCAGTCCCCATTATGACACATAAATGTTCTTTACTTTTCGACCTTGTTATCATACCTATGTTTGACTTTTATAAAATCCTCGGTATGGAATGGATCTCAAAATATGATGCCAAAATTTATTACAAGAGAAAGTAAATTATGATTTGTGAGGAAGATATAGAATTCCCTATCTTTAGAGAAGAATATTCCTCACTTGATTCTTATCAATATCCACCCCCAGTAGATCTACTGAATGAAATTATAGGGGAAGAAGAGAAAACAACATCGAGTAATGAAGAAGGTAGTCTTCAAAATGAGGATGTGCCTATTATGTAAGAATAAATTGATGTATTTCCTGAGGAATTACCTGGACATCCCTCAGAGCATGAAGATATATTTTCCTTTGATTTAATCCCCAATGCAAGGCCAATATCAAAGATTCCCTATAGAATGACCACTATGGAGTTAGTGGATTTGAAGAAATAGCTAGAGTATTTGGGTGATAAGGGATTTATTTTCCCTAATATTTCACTGTGGGGAGCCCCTATCCTCTTTATTAACAAAAAATATGGATCAACGAGGTTGTGCATTGATTATAAGGAAATCAATGTTGTTAAAATAAAGAACAAGAATCATATACCTCACATTGATGAATTTTTTGATCAACTTCATGGAGCCCAATATTTTTCAAAGATTGATCTTCATTCTAGATATCACCAAATGTGAGTGAAGATGGAAGAAATTCTGAAGAAGTCTTTTAGGACAAGGTATAGACATTACGAGTTAATAGTAATTTCATTTGGATTAACTAATGCACCCTATTTATTTATAGACCTATTGAACATAGTATTCAAGGAATATCTTGATGATTTTTTTGTGGTATTCATTGATAATATTTTGGTGTGTTCTAAAAGCTATGGGGACCATGATAATCACTTATGGTTCATTCTTAAGACTCTTAAAAGGGAAGAGTTATATGGTAAATTTAGTAAGTGAAATTTATGGATTCAATAAGTTTCTTTTCTTGGCCATATTGTCTCTAAGGATGAAATATCATTTGATCCTGCAAAGACAAAGGCAGCTAGAGAATGGATCACACCAAAAAATGTAACTGAGGTATGTAGTTTCATTGGTTTGGTAGGTTACTATCGGTGGTTCATACATAATATTTCTTTATTATATAACCCATTAACCAAGATTACGCATAAAGGGGTTAGGTTTTTTTGGACAAAGAAATTTGAATAATTCTTTGATGAACTAAAGAGAAGATTAGTCAATGCTCCAATTTTAACTCTACCATCCGGAAGTAGTGGTTTTTTCATATATAGTCATGCATCGAAGAAGGGACTTGGTTGTTTCCTAATAAAAAATGATAAAGTTATTACATATGCATCAAGTCAATTGAAGACTCATGAACAGAACTACCCAACTCATGATATTGAGTTAGTGGTTGTAATCTTAGTTTTAAAAATATGGAGATTTTATCTCTATGGTGAAAGATGTGAGATATACACTGACCATAAAATCCTGAAATACATATTCTCATAGAAATAACTCAACATGAGACAAATGAGATGATTCCATATACTCATGGATTATGATTTCTCAACACACTAACACACAGGGAAAGCAAATAAGGTAGTGGATGCACTGAGTAGGTAGGATCATAGAGTTCTTACCCAAATGAGGATGGAGAAGGATCCTATGTTTATGGATATCATAAATATGGATATGGGAATTTATAAGGAATGGGAGACATCAATCATTTTTAAAATGATTGAAAAAACCATCTTTATTATAGAGGATAAAGAATTCCCAATCTGGTGATGAGAACTTTCAGAAGAAAATTAAAGGTGTGAACGAAGGAAAATTAGTAGACTTTGTTTGTGAATATGGTGTTATAATGTTTGGAAAGAGGCTATGTGTTCCATATATACCTGATCTAAAAAGGAAATTATTGGATGATTCTCATATCTCAAAATTCTCTGTACACCCTGGTAGAGCAAAGATGTACAGGGACTTGAAGGAAATTTTTTTGTGGAATAACATGAAGCAGGAAATTGTTGATTATGTGTTTAGATGTTTGGTTTTTCAACAAGTAAAAGCTATGAGGTAGTATCCTAAAGGAGTCTTGCAATTTCTTCCTATTCCTATGTGTAAATGGGATGATATTACTGTGTAATTTTTCATAGGACTACCAAAGACTCCTAAAAATAATGATGCAATATGTGTCATCATTGATCACCTAACCAAATTTTCACATTTCCTTACTACAAGGGAAGACCTGCCTCTTAAGCGCCTCACAAGGCTCTATATTAATGAAGTTGTAAGACTTCACGATGCACCTCTATCAATTGTTTCTGTTTGAGATACCCACTTTACATTGAAATTCTTGAAAAATCTTCAAAATTCTCTTGCACTAAGCTTCATTTGAGAACTGCCTACCATCCACAAACTAATGGAAATTCTAAAAAACATTTTAAACAATGGAGGACATGTTGAGGTCATGATTACTCAACTTCCAAGGTATGTGGGATCAATACTTACCTTTGGTATAGTTTTCCTAAAATAATATTTTTCATTTAAGTGTTCAAATGGTGTTGTATAAAGCATTATATAGAAAGAGGTTTCACACTCCAAATTGTTGGGATGAAGTTGGTGAAAGGAAAATCATAGGACTAGAACTCTTTGAAGAGACAACGCCAAAGGTAAAGGCTATTCAGAATCATATTAAATTATATAAAAGAGTTATACTGATAATTATAGTAAAGATTTAGAGTTCCAAGTGGAAGATCATGTTTTCTTGAAAGTATATCCATAGAAGGGTGTTATAAGGTTTGGTAAGAAAGGGAAACTAAGTTATGGGTACATTGAACCCTTTTAGATTCTTGAAAGTGTTGGGGTTGTTTCCTATCATTTTGAAATTCTTCCAAATCTCTCAAAAGTGCATGATGTGTTCCATATATCTATGCTACATAAGTACATGCTATACCCAACGCATTTTCTTACCTTTGATGAAGTAGAATTGGAACTTGATCTTTCATAATGTGAAGAACCCATCCATATTCTTGATGCCAGAGAGTAAGTATTGACAAATCAGATGAATTTTCTGGTAAAGGTACTCTAGAGAAATCAAAAAAATGAAAGAAGCAGCATGGGAACTGAAGTATTATATAAAGAATAGTTACCCACATCTTTTTGAAGGTAATATACCCCTAAAATATCAAGGATGAAAATTTGTAGGAGGAAAGAATGTAGCACCACAATACTTTACCATATTTCCCTTTTATAATAAATTTAATTTTGTTGATATCTTACAAACCAAACAACACTCAGTTTAAACAAAACACTATTTAATCACATTTTTCATAGTCAATTATGTAATGTACCGACCTGAACATCCACCTGAACAGTGCTAAATGGGCCAGGTGTCACTGAACTTAGGAGCACATCCCCGAACTCCAAAGGGTTACGACTAGTAGTGAGGGTGTAATCAAGTATAGTGTGGAGGATATACCCTCTTGGAGGAAGATAAGGCACTGGTTCGAGCATAATAGCCTAACATGCAGTGGAAAATAAATGAATCAACAGACTCGAACCAGGCCCATAGAGCAAAATCATATTCAATATTAATAAATAGAAAAAGTATTATAGAACAACTATAGAATAAAGTAAACAGAACATCATGCTAAAAACCACTTGTAACTACCACTAAAAAATAGGGCATTCATCCATAGCAGGTCATACATGTCAATACAAAAAGGGCATCCATGGATAACCACTGTAGTTACATAATAATAATAAGAATTCTGATGTAGGAATGAAAGCTAAACAAAATTAAAAATCCAGCTCGGCATGACCTCAAGGTCCATACCAATCTTCATGCCAAACTGTATTATGATCCAGCTCTTCAGGCAGATCCTTTACTTATATGTAAATACATAAAGTCTACACGTATCCTGAAGGTCCTGTGTAGGGTGTGAGACGAATCTCAGTAAGATACCACCCGATGGTGCGTACCTAGTATATGTGTTTATGGAGATATTCATCTCTAAGTAAAGTAAACAGTACGATGCAATAAATAAACACAACCACCACTGGTGCTCAACAGCCACCAGGGAGTGTCACTTGATTCAGCTAACGCTGGAATTTTGGAAGCAAAGAGAGCCCTTGGCCCATGGCCCAAGCTAATCCTATGGTCACAAAGTCTTGGTGAACCCTCAGGTTCCACCCCAATCATATAACCCGGCACCATGTGCCTCCTCACACTGTGTGTCTCAAGTACCGACGTCCCAAAGGCACGCCCAAACAGAAGTAACCCGGTCCCATGGACCCCTACTCGAAATCTCACATCTACCTAGGGCATGACAACTGGAGGAACAACGATGCCTGTCCTCAAATAATAACTGGAGGAACAACAATGTCTATCCTAAAATAAACAACTAGAGAAACAACGATGTCTGCCCTCAATCACAGAGAGCCTCAACCCCCCAACCTGATAGCCTCATCACTGTCAACCGAAGGATCCTCACCTTCTACATAGCTTCCTATGGCAAGCACCCCCAAAGCAATTTTACCTAAACCACAACTATTATGGGTCTCTACCCACACGAGTGGTTAAAACCACTTCATCACAGAGTCAACCTGTGTACACACAACTCAAGCGACTTTTGGTCATCACGGGTGAGCGACAATCACCAAAATAAGAACCCAAGCTACGCCATCACTGACACCTCATGTCCCTACGACCATGTCTCTCAAATCTAATGGCCATGCCATCCAAGTATCCTGGGCCATCCCTAACCCGACAATCACATTGCTTCAAACTGACATCCATGACACCCAATCCTATGGTCAAACCACTCAAGTAAATCTGGGAAATGCCCAACCTTTGATCAACATCACTCAAGAAAATATAGTCCATGCCTAACACAACCCCAAGGGTCTCATCATATGTAATATCAAACATCACATATATAAAATCACAATGAAAAACTTTAAACAGGAAAAACAATTTAACCAGTTGTATTGCACTAGCTATCAACTATCACATGAAAGTGATAAGGTCTTGAATGCCTCGAAAATGCTTAATCAAGATCATACAATTTAAACATACCAATATAAATCATGATAATTCATTTAAAAGAATTTTATCACCCCAAAACAAAATAAATCGATGAGCAATGACCTCTCACCCGGCCTTGCTCAAGCATAACAGGTAAGGGAATACCCAACAACATCTCACAAGGTATAAAAATCAAACTAAAATGAAATAATATGGTTCAACTCAAAAATCCACAGTTACGCTAAAATCCACAGCCCCCAAATGTCCTTGAAAATAGAAAATGAAGTATGAACCACCTACCACGTACTCTTACGATGATCCTCGTCCATTACGGGCCTCTAATTCGGTCTAGAACAAGGTAGATCTACACAATGAGCATAAACTCTCAAACTACTATAACTTGGTTGAGAAATAAAATCATGAAGAATGGATCCATAGGAATCAAGAGCATACCGAGGGGGTTCTAATGAATCCAAGGATGTTTGAATCTGACTTCGGATGAAGAGTTAGGAGCCAAATGAAGTTTCGGCGTCTCTTTTGTGAAGGTTCTGTCCAGAACTAGAAAAATGAGGCTACTTCCCGTTTTAAGAAAATTTTACAAAGTACACGGTGTGTACTTGGGACTACACACCGTGTGGGTTCTTTTACTGTTCCAAATACGACTGAATTTTTCCGACCTACTTTCTAGGTCTTGCCGACATGACTACACAGCGTGTACTAGGTAGTACACAGTGTGTACTTGGTTTTTCCTCTCTTTCTCACCAATATCCACACACGCCATGTATTCCCATCATACCTGACCAGACTACATCGCGTGTACCTAGGATTACATGGTGTGTAACCCTAAGTTAAGCTGTGTGACAGTCTAATTCCAATACTTAGCCAGTTTTCCCCTATTTCTCAAAAACAACCTGAAAATGAAAAAAAAATAGACTTGTACGTCAAAAGAATAACTGGGTTCTTACAAACTTCTCCCTTAAAGTAATTCATCCCTGAATTTCCCTTACAAGTATGGTGAAGGAACACTCCACAACAACTCCAACCCAAAGCTCAAATAAATCAAAGTTCCATCGACCTATTTCCCAGAATGATGGTCCTCTCGTGATGCTTCATCAGCACTGCACCCCATCAGGTGCTCTCGTGTCGCATCTGACACCCAAACATATCCTACACTGTATCAGTGCCTGCCTCGAGCCCATGGAATCCATAGAACAATGAGGTCGCGCATCCCATGGATGATCAAAAAAACTTGGTGCCTTTCACCTCAATCACTACATACATCCTTGATGCCCCGATTCCCAAGGCACCTCAAGTAACTCGCATCCAACGATGCTCCTGATGTCTCATCACCTCAAGTAACCCACATCCAACAATGCTCCTGATGACAAGCACCTCATACATATATAATCATACACACGAGATGGTGCCAACCTGCTGACCAGTGTTCGGTCAGTTTATATATATCGTGTGCACCCCATGCACTCAAAACGGACATGCCTCAATAGGTCATGTCAAAAAGAAGAAAAATAAAATCACGACCATGCCCGTAGAGTACCTATGACCTTCGTCAGCTCTCCATCTTTCTCAGCCCCTGACATCTCCACAACGTGCACCTGGCCCGACACACAGCTGCCTGAAGCCTATGCTCCCTGCGGTGTTGCACCAGTCACCAGCCACTGACCCCATAGTCGGGTCCCACTGTGTAGAGACCCTGATTTTTCTCTGTAAAACTTATAAATATTTTTAAATATTATTCCAGATCTAGGCGCTGGGATGGAGTGCAATTCTGAGGCCCAGTGTTCTCGGAATTAATTGTATAAAAATATTAAATATGTTTCATATTACGCATGCGCGGTTAACTAAATAAAATGGAATATCTCTTAAATGGTTGATCAGATCAGAAACACGAGGTCACAGTTGGGTCCAGAACACGGTATTTACCCTATGCGCGACATAAAATGAGTCAGTGCGGGATGTTCGGACCCCTCGCTCGTTGGCGGTGTGTTAAATGGATGAATTAAATTATTAATTTATTCATTTAACAGCTCAAACTCGAATAACTCACAGACGGGGGCTTATATGAGAAATATGACACCACCGTTGAGTTTAGAACGTAGGTTTTACCCTACGCAGGGTATAACCTTTGTTGGCGTTGGGAGGTTGGCTTAAGTGTCATCATGAAAGATTAATTAAATAATTAAATAGTTGTTTATTTAATTATTTGATTAATTTATTTTAACCTAATGAGAGGTTATAAATTCTTTGTTTAGAGGGGTTGGCATCATAATTCAATTTTGCGAACGACGAGAAACACTTTCTTCCTCTTCTCTTCTTCCCATTGATGAATGATGAAAACAACGATGGAAATTTGGATTCAAGCAGATCGAGGCGTGATGAATCAACGAGTCTCCTCCTCGGTTGGCAAGGACATTCTTCATCAGAAAAAAAATTCAATCTTGTGGAAGGAATCATCTTTAGTGTTTTTACCCCTAGATTAAACTTTTAACATGTTGATAATTAGTTATTCAATTTTCACCTTTGATTTCAAACCCAACATAATATCAAGTGCCAATTCGCTATTTTTTTATCAATTGTTCTAACCCCGATGCCCAATATCGATCGCCGGCCATGAACGCTTGGCCAGCGATGTTTAAAACTTTGGATCGTGGTGCCTTTCTTCCCCTTTTCTTCGCATCTTCACCGAGGGGACCCTTTGAATCCCGGTTTGACAATTGTCGGGCGACCCGAGTTCGATCGGGCGCCTGGATTCAGGACGGATCAAACAAACAATGATAAAATCACGAGGGGAGCACATATCTGGAGACGTCGCAGAGAATGAGTGATGAATCCGAAATTTTTAGGCTGGATTGGGTTTGAATGGAGGTGAAAATTTGTGCAGAAGGTGTCGTGGTCTGAGTTGGTCGAGATGGCTGGACCAGGTGACTCCGGCGAGGCAAGCAGGCGACCCAGGCGGTGATCCACGGTGGCAGGGCGAGGGCGGTGGCTCCTGGGTGAGGTGGTCTGGCGGTACGAGGCAGCTCCGGTGGCCCGAGGTAGAGGTGGCATGCGCAACAGGCATGGTCTGACACCGAGACGCGGCTTCGGCAGGTGAGCAGGGGGCAGCTCTGGTGGCCCGAGGTCGCGGTGGTCGGCGCAGCAGCAGGCCGCAGGCGGCGTGGCAGCAGGCCGGAAGGGCGGCGCCTAGGGTGTGCCAGTGCGGCGTACAACGTGGAAGACCAAGGGGGTGCGGCATGACCCCATTTACGGGAGGTCATTTTAAGACTATTTTAGATAATTTTTTCCTTTAACCTGTGACGTGGGACCGCGAAACGCTCGTGAAATAGTAGATTTAATATTATTATTAAATCTTCGACCCGTCATAACTCCTCCATGCAACCTCAGTCTGACGAACCATCAACGACATAGAAATCCTGGGATTAAGACGGTCGATTCAAGTCCAATGTTAAATATTAAATTCTGGTTCGTGACTCGGGTCCACGAAACTCCCCATAATGATATTATTGTTGTTGTTGTGGGATCTTTCATCTGTCGTAACTCTCTCATACAATATCGGATTCGTGAACCGTCAGTGGTGTTGTGATCCTGAAATTGAGACGGACTTTTCAAGACCAATTTTGGATGTTTAAACCAAAGTTGAGGTGTGGGCCTTGCGAGTCCCAGTTTGCACGTGTTGCGGTGAAATGCAACTTCTTCATCGGGTATTCGTTTTGGACAAATGAGTAGTCCTTCCATGTGTTTTCTGTGAGGATCGAAATGGTGTGGTCCATTCATTTGTTTTGGGACTAAATAGTAGGGCCCACATGATGACATTCGAGCACAATGTGGCGACTTATGACTTTTCCTTCGGATGTCCGTTCGGGGCACATAAGTTGTCGATCGTGCGTGTTTTTCCACAAGGATCGCAACAATGTGATCTATTTTGATGTGAAGAGCCTTATTTTTCATCACATTAATTATGGAACACATGAAAGGAATATCGGTGTAAGATCCTTTTTACATGTTTGAAGAGAATTCACAACATCGATCAAGTAGTGATCGAGCATCGTTCAGACTTGTTGCGGTAGAAGGCGCCCTTTTCACTGGTTTCTCGTTTTGAATGAGTGAATAGCCTATCCAGAGTGTTTTTCGACGTAGAACATTATGGTGACCTTAGTTTCTTTTTTTTCTTACTATGCGAGATGTTCTGGGTGTGATGCTTATTCGGGGTAACACCGGATGACAGCAGCAGCATGCTTTTCTGGGAGGTACCATCCAGCAGGGATATCCAGAGTTCCTCGGTGCTTCCGAGAGGTTCCATCTAATAGGGATGGCCAGAGTTATTTGATGCTTCTAAGAGGTACCATCCAATAGGGATGGAGAGAGTAGTTTCGAGCTTACCTCGAGCTGGGCTGGGCAGCGGTCCCCGATGGCAGTTCTAAGTAGAACCCTCCAGTCGGGCTGGGTATGGGTCCTCGACGACACTAGAGTGGAACCCTCCAGTCGGGCTTGGCAAGGGTCCTCAACCCTCTTTCGAGTGGACCCCTCCAGCCAGGCTGGGTATGGGTCATCGATGACACTACAGTGGAACCCTTCAACCGGGCTGGGCATGGGTCCTCAACTTTGAGACAACCTCTTTACTACGAATCGTAATGAGACGGGGTTTGACAAACCTAAGTACCCCCAAGAAAGAGGGGTGTTTTCCCCACTAAGACATGTCCTTGTGACATGACCTAAAACTGTGTGGGTGAGTCAGTTCCTCCCAAAGCGGATAGTATCGAGGTGCGGTGATTTGGGCCCCTTTGACTTGGGTTCCTAGGAAGATGTGACATGGTGTTGGGCATTGCAGATGGTTTTACTTGGAACTATTGGCTAATCACTTTCTTGGGATGAGTTGTGAGATGGATATCCACTTACTCCCTCATTTGGGATTCTTTGACTGAGCATGTATATATATATATATATTCTTTTCCAATTCCAACTCCTTGGGTTTTTGGCTACTCCCCTTCTAGGAGGGGTGAAGATGCGCGGGGTATGCCACGTGCTTTTTTTGTCCAGCTTCTCGTGGTTGGATGAGTCTACTATCCTACTATAAGTAGCAAAGACTCGATGAGAATTTCATGTTCTCGCAGTTTCTAGCTTCTTGTGTTTGGATGATCTTACTTCACTCTCTTATTGGGTTGAGCTGCCCTACTTTTATTATACATTTTCCTTTCTAGTGATTTCCTTTTCATAGTATCTCTTATAGATCCCCCTTCACCTTTTCGAGGTGTCCTACTGATTATTTTTATACTCACCCCCACATACGCTTTGCCTACACGTGTTGTGACTTATGGAGACGACAGACAGGTTGATCGTGACTTCAGAGGAGTATAGGTATACGGGTGCTTGGACTGTGTACAATGGTTGTAGCTTGGGTACCAAGAGTAGGTCTCTATCAACTATTTAATTTTCAGTTACAACCAGGTTGTGGTACTTTTCTGGTCGGGCGTGTTTTTTTCCTTTTTCCCCTTTTAGTTTACTATATCGTACTTGTACTGTTTAGTGGTTCATGCATGTTTTGTTTATTTATAGTAGTGTTGTATCTTTCGTTCCTTTCCTTCTACACTTTTTAATTTATTTGGTTGCGTGTGTGTACAGGTTCATAGGCAAAGGCCTCCCTGAGTTAGTTGTCCTTTCGACACTATTCTCCAGCCTCTGGCCTATGGAGGCGGGCTTAGGGTAGTTGTGGCTTGACCCCGGTATGGGTCGGGTCATGACAAAACGGAATCTGAGGTGGTTCATTCCTTGGGACGTTGTTTGACGTTCCCTAAAAAGGAATTGGTTGGTATTTAGGGAAACAATATTGAAGTGTCTCAATAACGGATCTTGGGCTAGGGAGTCCAGTGATGGTGCGAGCGGCCGACGTAGTCATTCACCAGGACCCTGATAACCTGCTTGTTGACTCGGCACCCTAAGACACCTGTTGCAAGGAAAAATGATACATGAATCATATAGTATTGAGTCTTTGACTATCCTTCTTGAGTCATCTTCCCATAGTTGTTGATATATATATATATATATATGCTCATCTGATCATGGTACTCCTTGATAACATTCAAGATGTCTCTGCGATGACAGTCATCCAGGATACTAGTTTTGGTTCATGACGACAACCCTGTGAGCAATGAGGCCTTAGTTCAGGACCCATCATGAGATCCCCTTTCTCTAGGTGGTAAGGTAGTAGCACCTCCACCTGTTGAGCAGTAGAAAACCCCAACAGAGTAGGCTGAGGATGTGTGCAGGCTGAGCACACTTCACGAGTTCTAGCGACATAGACTTATGAGGTTTCGCGGTGAGCTAAACCCTCAGGACGTAGAGGTTTGGTTAGAGTCAGTGGTATGCCTCTTCAGGCTTGTACGGACATCGACAAATCAAATGGTGGCTTTGTAATCCAACCTTTTCCACAGATTAGTTGGATGTTGGTGGAGCCCAGTTACTCAGATACACGATGATTCGGCGCTCTCATTGGACGACTTCCAGCAGCTGTTTCGTGAGGAGTTCTACCACTCCTGCTTGTGATCCGTTTGACTTTAGGAGTTCTTGTAGCTTTAGAAGGGGGGGATGATGGTGACTGAGTATGCGACTAGTTTCAGAGACCTTACGCACTACTCTTTCAACATGATCCATAATGGCTGCTTCTGAGCACAGAAGTTCAAGCAGGGACTCCGCAGAGAGATTTGTGCTATCATAGTACCCATTTTCATCCCCACCTATATCGGGGTAATAGAGAAGGTTCTTGTGACATAGAGTTCCCTAGCAGAGGGATGCTATTCAGTTGGTTGTGGCAGTGGACACAACAGAGCTGAGATGTCTTTAGCAGCTAGCAGACGTCAAACGATAAGATCTCGATGTAGGAGATCTTCTCATAATCGGGCTTGGGCACCGAGTCAGCTCGGAGAGGTCTGGTGTTATGATTGTGATAGGCGAGGTCACATGGAACAAGATTTCCAGACCATACATGTTGAGAACACCAAGCAGGCTGTCGGTGGACCACCACAGTAGAGACAATTCCATAATCAGGGTGGCCCCCAGGGAGGTGGTTTCAATAGAGTAGAAGGAGGAGTTGGAGGTGGGGGATGATGTTGTGAGGTCTTTCCACCACCACCAAGTGGACCACATCAGGTTCAAAAAGATGGAAACTGGGTCCATGGGCAGCTACAAGCTTTGGATGTTTACGATTCTACATAGCATGAGACGATAAGAGGTACGCCTTGTGTCTTTTATACTTTTTGCAGTAGAACTTGTTAGAAATTGTGTGAAGTACTCTTTTCCTCTCTGCTACTTGATTGAGGTTTTACCAAGGTGACTTGGGGCATCAGTGAAACCCTATGTTGTTGTTTTTAGACGTAGCTTTGAATGCACGGAGAATAGGGGTCCTTCCCCCACTGAGATGTGCTTTTGTGATGTGAAAAAACTGTAAGGGTAAGTCAGTGCCACCCAAAGAGGATAGTATCAAGGTGTGGTGGAAGATTCCCTTTGACTTCTGCACTTAGGGAATGGTTGTGTAGCAGGGTGCCTGCTTTTGGGGATTACTCTCCTTCTAATAGGGGAGAAGAAATTTTGGGTATGTCACGTGCTTTTCATGTTTATCATCTTGCAGTTGGATGAGTTTACTCACATTCCCTGTTCGTTGGTACCTTGCATTCTCAATGTTAGGTCTTGATATTGCAGTTATCAAGTACAGGTTGAGTTGATGGAGACCCCATGGACAAAACTACATGACTCGCTATTTGGTGCTAATAGTGATGGTCTTTACCCTCAGGATGTGGAGACACTATCTTTTGGAAGAGCGCTTTGTGGTTTATTCAGACCACCAAAATCTTAGGTACGTCTTCACCTAGATAGACTTGAACATGAGGTGGTGACACTGGTTGAACTCCCTGCAGGACTATGACTTTGAGATAGTCTATACTTTGGGAAAGGTAAACATTGTAGCAGATGTCCTTAACAGGAATCCTCATGCTCTCCTAGTGTGAGAAGTTTGAAGCAGTTAACTTCCCTACAAATGACCCTGGTGAAGAAGGAGGGTATAGTTTTCTTCATTCGATGGTGTTAAGTCCTTTGCTTCTCGAACGTATAAGAGAGTCTTGGTTGTGAGACATCGACTGTGAAATTCTACTTGACCAGGTATATTTGGGTGTTTCACCGTATGGATATTCTGAAGGAGGGAATCACGAGACCCTATTTTAGGAGAAAACCTTTTGAGGATGGACCATCCCTTTGGTTTGTGTGCTATGACAGTATAGAAATGTCCAGGAGTTTCCCTGGGAGCGGGAGAGCTAAGTGTGGGTATGGTATCCCGAGTTTCTTCCCTAGTTTTTCTTTTCAAGGACGAAAATCTTGAAGGAGGGAATAATTTAGAGACCCTAATTTTTTCCTGTAAGACATTGAAATATTTATAAATATTATTCTAGATCTAGGCGTTGCGATGACGTACAATTATGAGGCTCGGTGTACCCATAATTAATTGTATAAAAATACTAAATATCTTTCATATTACACATGCGTAGTTAACTAAAGAAAATGGTATATCTCTTGAATAGTTGATCAAAATAGAAATTCAAGGTCACAGTTGGGTTCGTAACACGGTTTTTACCCTAGGCACGACATAAAATGAGTCATCGTGGGACATTCGGACCCCTTGCTCATTGGCAGTGTGTTAAATGGATAAATTAAATTATTAATTTATTCATTTAATAGCTCAAACCAGAATAACTCATAGATGGAGGATTTGATGGGAAATATGAGACCACTATTGTGTTCAGAACGTAAGTTTTACCCTAGGTAGGGTATAACTTTTGTCGGCGTCGAGAGGTTGGCTTATGTTCCATCATGGATGATTAATTAAATAATTAAATAATTGTTTATTTAATTATTTGATTAATTTCTTTTAACCTAATGAGAGGTTATTAATTCTTTGTTTATAGGGGTTGGCCTCATAATTTAGTTTTTCCAATGATGAAAACCCCTCTCTTACTCTCCTCTCCTTCTCGTTGATGAATGATGAAAACAATGATGAAACTTTGGATCCAACCGGATCGAGGTGTGACGAATCAACGAGTCTCCTCCTCCGTTCATAAGAATGTTCTTCATCAAAAAAAGATTCAATCTTGAGTAAGGAATCATCTTTGGCATATTTACGTCCTAGATTAAACTTTGTGAATGTTGATAATTAGTTCTTCAATTTGTGCCTTTGATTTCAAACTCTACATAAGCTCAAGTGCCAATTCGCTATTGTTTATCAATTGATTTCAAATCACATATCTGGAAACGTCATAGCGAATGAGTGATGAATCTGAAAGTTTTAGTCTGGATCAGATTTGAATGGATTTGTGGCTTTGTGTGGAAGGTGGAGTGGTCTGAGTTGGTCGGGATGGTTACACCAGGTGACTCGAGAGAGGCAAGCAGGCGGCCCAGGCGGTGATCCACGGTGGCAGGGCAAGGGTGGAGGCTCCCGGGTGAGGCAGTCTGGTGGTTTGAGGCAGCTCTGGTGGCCCGAGGTGGAGGCGGCATGCGCAGCAGGCGCGGTCCGGCGGTGCGACGCGGCTCCGGCAGGTGAGTAGGGGGCGGCTCCGGCGACCCAACGTGGCGGTGGCTGGTGCGGCAGCAGGCCACAGGCGGTGTGGCAGTAGGCCAGAAGGGCGGCTGCCAGAGTGTAGTGGGGTGGCACACCGCATGGAAGACCAGGGGGTGTGGGGGAAACCCTAAGGGGTGATAAAAAAAAGATATAAATTATTAAAAAGAAAAATAATAATAATATTATTATTATTTATTTAAACCTTCGTAACTCCCCCTTGCTACGTCCGATCGACGCGCCGTCAGTGGCGGCGTGACCCCATTTACGGAGCAGTCATTTTAAGACTATTTTGGATAATTTTTTCCTCTAGACCGTGACCTGGGCCCACGAAACGCTCGTGAAATAATAGATTTAATATTATTACTAAATCTTCAACCCACCATAACTCCTCCGTGTGACCTCAATTTGACAAACTGCCACAACTGAGCGAACCTGGGATTAAGACGGTCAATTAAAGTATAATGTTGAATATTAAATTCAGGTTCATGTCTTGGGTACACGAAATGCCCAATCATAATAATAATAATATTATTATTATTATTATTATTATTATTATGGGATCTTGCATCTGTCGTAACTCTCTCATACGATTTTGGATTTGCGATCCGTCAGCGGTGTTGTGGTCCTGAAATTGAGGCGGATTTTTCAAGACCAATTTTGGATGTTTAAAACAAAGTTGTGGTGCTAGACCCACAAGGCCCGGTTCTCACATGTTTCGGTGAAATTCAACTTCTTCACCGGGTATCCGTTCTAGACAAATGAGTAGTTTATTCCCCTTCCACATGCAATTATACAAATATATAAAGCATGGCAGTTCACATTGCATAAAACAAAAATTCTATCAATAATTTCACCTTTTTCTCATGGAAATTGATATATATCACATGGTATTATCACTTTACAAAGCATACCTTCATATATGAATTTGAAATACCCTAAAAATGTGCCTATCAAAATCCAAACAACCATGCCTTTCCTTATCGGTCCAAGGTCCAGTTTCTCCCTTACTACATCGGGTTAAGGGTTACATATCACAACCAATAATAATCACAAACCAAGTGATCCACCAAGGTGGAAATCATATAAAATGTAATATGAGAAATAGTAAAAATGCATAACCCACCTAAGGCAACTTGGTCTGTTCCTCATACCTGGGGATGCAGGCACCCAAGCAGTGCTAAACGAGTCGGGTGTCACTGACCTTAGGCGCACCTCCCCAAACACCAAAGGCTTCCGACTAGTAGTGAGGGTGTAAAAATTTATAGTGTGGATTCTATACCCTCTCGGAGGAAGATAAGGCACCGGTACGAGAATAATACTCTAACATGCAGTGGAAAATAAATGATTCAGCAGACTCGAACTAGACCCACAGAGCAAAAGCATATTCAATATCAATAAATATCAAAAGCAATATAGAACAACCACATAGGAAAGTAAACATAGCAATATGCTAAACACCACTTGTAACTACCATTGAAACAAACAAGGAATGAATCTATAGTAAGTCATACATGTCAACACACAAAGGGTGCTCATGGATAACCACTGTAGCTACATAATAATAATGATCATGATGATACAGGAATGAAAGATAAACAAAAGTAAAAATAAATCTAGGAATGACCTCAAGGTCCATACCAATCTCCATACCAAACCGTACTACGATCTAGCTCCTAAGGTTGATCCTTTACATATACGTAAAGCCATAAAATCAACACGTGTCCTGAAGGGCCCGTGTATGGTGTGAGACGAATCTCAGTAGGATATCACCCAATGGTGTGTACCTAGTATATGTGTTTAAATGGGCATGTATCTCTAAGTAAAGTAAATAGTAAGATGGCATAAATAAACACAACCTCCATTGGTGCTCAGCAGCCACTAGAGAGTGTCACCTGCTTCAGCCAATGTTGGAATCTCATAAGCAAAGAGAGCCCTTATCCCATGGCCCAAGGTACTCATGTAGTCACATAGTCCCAGAAACCCTTAGGTTTCACCCCAATCATATAAAATGGAAACATGTGCCTCCTAAAACCGCGTGTCTCAAGTACCGATATCCCGAAGGCACTCCCAAACAAAAGTAACCCGTTCCCATGGACCCCTACTTGAAATCTCACATCTACCCATGGAATGAAAACTGGTGGGATAATGATGCATGTGCTCAAATAATAACCAGAGTAACATCGATGTATGTTCTCAAATAAATAATCGGAGGAATAGAGATGTTTACCCTCAATCACGGTGAGCCTTAGCCCCCAACCTGATATCCTCATCGCTATCAAACAAAGGCTCATCACCTTACACGTGGCTTCCTAAATCAAGAACCCCCAAACCAATTGTACCTAAACCACAACTATCAGGGGCCTCTACCCATATGAGTGGTCAAAACCACCTCATCATGGATTCAACCTGTGTGCACACAAATCAAACGGATTTTGGCCATCACGGGTGAGCAGTAATCACCAAAATAAGATCCCAAGACACACCATCTCTGACACCTCATATCCTCGTGACCATGTTTCTCAAATCTGATGGGCATCCCATCCAAGAATCCTAGGCCATGTCAAACCTGACAGTCACACTGCCTCAAATCGACATCCATGACGCCCATTCCTATGGTCAAACCACTCAAGTAAATCCAGGCAATGCCCAAACTGTGATCAACATCACTCAAGAAAATCTGGGCCAGTCCCAACACAACCCCAAGGGTCTCATCATATGTAATCTCAAAAATCACATATATACAATCACAATGAAATACTTTAAATAGGAAAAAAAACTTAACCAATTGTATTGCACTAGCTATCAGCTATCACATGGAAGCACTGAGGTATTGAATTCCCCGAACAAGCTTAATCAATCTTAGAAAATTTAAACATACCAATATAAATCATGATAATTCATTTAAAACCATTTTATAACCCCCATCCAAAATAACCCTATGAGCAACGACCTCTCGCCCAACCTTGCTCAAGAATAATAGGTAAGGGAATACCCAACAACAACCCACAAGGTATAAAAATCAAACTAAAATTCAATAAAAGGGTTCCACTCAAAAACCCACCATTGCGCTAAAAGCTGCAACCCACAAATTTCCTCAAAAACACGAAATGAAGTATGCACCACATATGTCTTACTCTTACGATGATCCTCATCCAGTACTAGCCTCTAATTCGGTCTAAAACAAGGTAGATCTACAAAACGAGCATAAAAACTCAAACTCCTATAACTTTTTCAAGAAATTAAATCATGAAAAATGGATCAAGATGAATCAAGAGTTTACCTATGGGTTCTAATGGATCCAACAATGTTCAAATCTGACTTTAGGTGAAGATTTGGGAGCCAAATGAAGTCCAGGCAGCTGTTTTGCAAAGGTTCTGTCCAGAACTAAAAAGAGGCTACTTCCCATTTTAAGAAAATTTTACAAATTACATGGAATGTACTTGGTACTAAATTACATTTGGGTTTTTTAATATTCCAAGAATGGGCTAATTTCACCGACCTACTTTCGTGGTCTTGCCGACATGACTACACGGTATGTACTTGGTTTTTCCTCTCTTCCTCGCCGACATCCCCACACACCATGTATTCCCCTAATAAATGGACATATTACATGGAATTTAGTTAGGATTACATGGTGTGTAACCCTAAGTCAGGTCTTGTGATATTTTTATTCCAATACTTAGCCAGTTTTCCCCTATTTCTCAAAAACAACCCGAAAACAAAAAAAAAGATACTTGTACCTCAAAAGAAGAATCATGTTCTTACAGATTAGATTCTAAAAATTTTAGAGGATTTATAGATTAAATTTATATATTATATATCCAATAAAAAAATTTACATTCATTTAATTTATTTTATATGAATAAGATAATAACAAACTCAATATTACACATAAAAACCTATATTTTTATAAAAGTAATTTTACTGCCTTTAAATGGTGAACCTATTTTAAATTTAAAATTTGAAACTTTTATAAATTTAATATGAAAAAATAAAATTCATTTTTGAGATCGAAATTTCAAAATTAGTTCAGGGTTGATTTTTGGTATTTTTCAGAGAAGTTTCATTTTTTGGTGAATAGTGAAAAATACTGAAATTTAATTCAAAACTGTTTTTTCGTCTAATTTATCTAGAAGGTTAATTATATTTGAAATTGTTTTTAAATCCAAGTTTTATCAATTATACATAAATTAAACCAATTTATTTCATTTTAATAAACTTTACTTTGAAATTCGATATAAAATCTTAGCAAACTTTTGAGCATTTTTTACTTGAAAAACACACTTTGTCGTCTCGTTCGTGGGATTAATTTTAAATTAATTTATTTCACTTATGTGATTGTAATTTGTTAAAATGTATTACATGTTTTTAATTATAATAATTTATAATGTCTAATATGTTCAAGTTTGTTCTTGGCCAAAAATATTAGTGAAAATGATTAAAATTAATTAAAGTGATTAAGAGGAAAATTAGCTTAACAAGGGACTAAACCTTAAACTTAAGGGCCAAAATGACCTAGAAAATTTTCAAAAATACATTGGTTGTCAATATTTATATTCTATAATCCATTTTATATAATTTTATCAATTATTGGATCCACTTTACATGGAAATAACATGGGTGGAATTCCCTTTTCATAAATTTACAAGAATGCCACTCCTCCACTATAAAAAAGTACTCACACCTCCCCCTTATTCAAACCTCTAAATACCTTTGTATCACCTAAAATATGCTCAAATAATCTCTCAAAATCTATCCCATCATCAAATAATCCACCCTTTTTTAATAAATCCATCCAAGGAATCCCTTTGGTGCAAACCAAAAGGAGTTACCCAAAGAAGAGGTAACATCCTTCCTCAAGATCTTTTGTTTTATTTTAATTATCTACCCCTAAAATATTATTATTCCATGCTTAAATAATGACCTAAGTATCCTCAATATACTGATATTTTTTTTATATTAGTGTTCTAATCTACACTTACACACACTTCCATCAAATGGGTAACGAACTTATCGTTTGTGTACGGTGAACTTCAGCCTCATGAAATGATGATTGTTTTTTTTCCTTTACCACCTATAATGGTGGGAATTATAATGGAAAACCTATTTTTATATGATATATATGATATTTATGTTTTTTTAATACTTATTTAATTATTATATAGCATATACCTTCATGTGTTCCATTTTGGGGAGATATGATAATATCGTTTGTGAATGTGTGGACTACCGCCTCCTCAAAGTGATGTGATACGTTCACACTATACATGGAATGTATTAAGGGTGATTTTAATAAACATTTGTGACATATATAAAATAAATATGATACTTTAATTAAAATATACATATATATCATTCAATTTTCATTCTTTTAATACGGAAAAGAAATGAAAGTAGTGTACATGCGTACGTACGACCTACCATCTCCATGAATGGTGCATTTCATTTCCTATATCCAAAATTTATGGATTATTATAAATAAATATATAATGAATATATGTGATAATTAAATAATTTTTTACATTCAATAGATGATGAAATCAGGATCTAGGTAATAGGAATAACAAATAACAAGTTAAAACTTACTTGAGAAACTAGGAAATCACTACTAGAATTCTTGGTAATTGTGACAGACTATTTGCGATGGGATCCCGTCACAAATAGGCTTTAGCGACAGGGCCCCGTCGCAAATATCTCGTTGTAGAAAACGCTGTCACAAATACAAGTATTTGCGACGGGCCCGTCGCAAAAAAAGTTATTTGCGATGAGAAACATCTTCGTCGCAAATAAGATTCCGATTATATGTATTACATATACGTAATCGTTTTCGCGATGGGATCGTTGCAAAAAATATATATATAACACTTTCTGCAATGGGCCTGTCGCAACAAATTATTTTTCACGGTACTACTTGACCGTCGCAAATATGTTTTTAAAAATATTTAGTTAGACTATTTGCGACGAGACCCCGTCGCAAAAGGTCCCATCGCAAATAATAAATTAATTTTAAAAAAATAAAATTTAATAAAATTACGATTAATGAAAAAATAATATTACTATTATTAAAACAATAAAAAAATAAAAAATATTAAAATTCTCAATAATCACAAAAAAAATATTAAAAATTAAATTATGTAATATTTTTACTGATATAAAAGACAGAAAATGTAAATAATTCATATTACAATGTTAAATTCAAATGTTTGTAACATAAAAAAATCACTGGGGGTCGTCTTCTGGAGGACGTGGAGGAGCTGAAGGAGATGGTAGAGGAAACTCCATCCCTAAACTACAAGTCAGATGATGCATGTACTTCATCTGCTCGTGATTCTGCTGCTGCCATCGACACATCTGCTCCTCGTAATGCTGCTCCTACTGTTGCCACTGCCAACACATCTCTTCTTGCTACTTCTGAAAAGTCTCTATATGCTCAGCATGAGCTCGCAACTGCTCCTGATACTGTGAGCCAGAAGATGATGCCTCTCCATGAGCTCATCTCAAGCTGGACGCCGACATCACAGCAGTACCATAATAAGTACCAGGAGTCAAATGAGAGTTGATGCCAACTATTCTGTCCTTCTCAAAGCCATACTGTGTCGTCTGCATCCATGTCGCCTCATCGAAATGGTGAGCATTGGTCTGCTCAACCGTCTCGTCTTGACCCTCATCCTATGTCTGAGAGTTCGCAGCCTCATATGACTCCTTCAATTCCAATTTAAAATTAAAATTGTTAAAATATTATATGCAGTTAATTGTTAAACTGAAAAAATAATACTAACCACAATCTGACGTTGGCGATCACCTCTAATCTCTCCAGTAGTTGGATCATTGTACATCCTCCGATAAACATCGAACTCCGTAATATCGGGATGCTCGACTGCCTACAAAAATATAAAATAAACTATTTATATTTGAAGTTATATAAAATATTTAAAAAATATACTTACCAAATTCTCTCTATGCGAATTGAATATACGGCTACCAGCTCGATGCGTCACCTCCTGTCTCCCCTGGTTCTATCGTCCCACTGAAGATCTCCTCTGAAATACACCACACAACCAATGTAAACATAATCCATCCCAAACGTGAGATGAAATGTACTCTGGTCGGTGGGCTCTATATGACGCATCAAATTATGTCACCCCTGCTTTCTTAATGGTTGTCCTTCTCAAATTGTGCAAAAACTGGCGAAAACGGTCACGCATAGAAACCTGCCATGCTGTGTGGATAGCATCGCGCATGCTATCATTGATAGGATGCCATAAAACCTACAAATAATTTATAATATCAAGTTGTTAATAAAATAAATTTCAAAATAAATATTATTTATTTACGTACTAGCCAATACTGGAACATGTCGCATCGCACATCAACGGGAATCTGTTCCCATGTGATCCATGGCTGAGAAAAATAATTGCGTAATATAGCACTCCCATGTCCAATAGCTACATGCTAAAAACTGTGAAAAAGGAATAAATAATCAAACAATTAGTATATATATAAATAAATTAATGAAATCTAACTAAAATATATAGGTTATCATAACTCTGTGTGCATGGATCGAAACCAAGATGTGGACGTTGCTCGGGGATAGGGTTAGGAATCATCAGTCACGCAAGACCGTGCCCCCTCCGCGAACCTCCTAAACCACCAGTAGACTGAGGGTCAGCTGATCTCACATCCTCATCATCCAAAGGTAGCTCAGCCTCCTCCAACTCAAGTAATAGATCAGAGTCCATCTGAAACACAAAATGACTGTTGTTAGCAAATAGTTGAAAATAACTATTATATATAGATATATATTAGTTATGATTATAACCAGCATTTAATTGTGTCAATGTTCATCTTCATCCTCTTCTCCGTAGCTGTCAATGTCAATGTCTTCATCTTCCTCCTCGGCATCATTAATATTCATATGAGTTTCAGTTTCAGCATCTCTTGTCATTTAAAATTCATTTGTAACATCATTAACATCCAACATGTGGCGGACTAACAAATCAGACCAATATGGAAGATCCCAAAAAAATGCTCTGTTTTATCCAATTATGTTCTTTCCCAAAGCCATGAATTTTTTGTTGGTTTACTGTTGGTCCAAATGTGATGGGGGGTAATTAAAATACAATTGATTTTAACTCTATACCTGAGATCATCTTTGTAGGTTCATCCATTTCAATTATACCTTTTCAAATGTGTCAAACGTTCTCAGAGCACATTTTTTACAAGGACACTTAATTGTGCCTTCTGAAACATATTCTAGTTTTGATGATGCAAATTCTAATAAAGCTTCAACACCCTCAATATATATTGTATTTAAACCAGAACCATTGGTATTTCTGCGCTGATTTATCTAAGCTCGATTATCTAATAATGACTGATGCCGACTTCCTTATTCCATATTTTTCTACATAAAATATAAAATCATCACTATTTTTGAATAGTTTTAAATTATAAAAACATTATCTGAAAAAGAAGATAAATAATTACAACTACTTAATAATTATCATTAATTAAGGATGACACAATTTCCAGTGGATTGAAGACTACTCTTTTGTCCGACATCTCATTTAATTCCATCTTTCTCACACTTATTAATGTTAATTATTGCTAATTATTCCTAATTATTCCTAATTATTGCTAATTATTACAAATTATTACAATTTATTACTAATTGTTACTAATTATTACAATTTATTACTAATTATTACAATTTATTACTATTTATTACTATTTATTACTAATTTAGAAATACTTAGAAAAAGGAAAACTGCTTGAATAATGAAATGAAATTTGGTAATCATCGTTGTGGAGATGATTACAAATTTTCCCTTCATTATCCAAGCAGATTTCGTTTACTAATTATTAGTAATAAAAAAATTATATTATCAATATTTATGAAAAAACAATATTAATATTATTAAAATAATAAAAATTTTATAAAATATTAAAATTATCAATATTCACAACAGACTTTGTTCTATTCTTAACATGTTCAAATCTCAAAGGGTCGTTAATTGTGAAGTCATGCGCAATAAAAATTTTGTGTCAGTTATGTCCAATATAAACTCTATAATTGTACTTGCATGGTTGATCACCTTGCAAGTAGTGTTGCAATAGGACGACCAAAGTAATGATGTTCTCGTCTCTAAGAATCATCTCACATGACACTTTACATAGATCATTCTTCCTTAAAAATTTGAGGAGATATCATTATTTTTCCCTTAAATTTTAAAGGAAGAATGGTCTATGTAAAGGTTCATGTGAGATAATTCTTATAAATAAGAAGGGCATGACTTGTTTTGTCTGATTGCAACATTACTTGTGAGATGATCAACCATGCAAGGACAATTATAGAGTTTACATTGGACATGGCTGACACAAACTTTTTATTGCGCATGACCTGACAATTGACGACCCTTTAAGATTTTAACATGTTAAGAATAGAGAAAATCATGTTGCGAATATTGATAATTTTAATATGTTATAAATTTTTTATTATTTTAATAATATTAATATTGTTTTTTCGTAAATATTGATAATATAATTTTTTTACTAATTATTGCTAATTATTGCTAATTATTGCTAATTATTTCTAATTATTTCTAATTATTTCTAATTATTGCTAATTATTCCTAATTATTCCTAATTATTCCTAATTATTACTAATTATTACTAATTATTACTAATTATTACTAATTATTACTAATTATTACTAATTATTACTAATTATTACTAATTATTACTAATTATTCCTAATTATTCCTAATTATTCCTAATTATTCCTAATTATTCCTAATTATTCCTAATTATTCCTAATTATTCCTAATTATTCCTAATTATTCTTAATTATTCCTAATTATTCCTAATTATTCCTAATTATTTATAATTATTCCTAATTATTCCTAATTATTCCTAATTATTCCTAATTATTCCTAATTATTACTAATTATTACTAATTATTACAAATTATTACTAATTATTACTACTTATTACTAATTATTACTAATTATTACTAATTATTACTAATTATTTTTAATTATTACTAATTATTCCTAATTATTACTAATTATTCCTAATTATTATTAATTATTCCTAATTATTACTAATTATTCCTAATTATTACTAATTATTCCTAATTATTACTAATTATTCCTAATTATTACTAATTATACATAATTACTACTAATTATACCTAATTACTACTAATTATACCTAATTACTACTAATTATACCTAATTACTACTAATTATACCTAATTACTAATTATACCTAATCACTAATTATACCTAATTACTACTACCTAATTAGTACTAATTATACCTAATTACTACTACCTAATTAGTACTAATTATACCTAATTATACCTAATTATTACTAATTATTACTAATTATTCCTAATTAGGAATAATTATAATTATTACTAATTATTACTAATTATATCTAATTATTCCTAATTATTCCTAATTATTCCTAATTATTCCTAATTATTTCTAATTATATCTAATTATTCCTAATTATATCTAATTATTCCTAATTATTCCTAATTATTACTAATTATTCCTAATTATTCCTAATTATTCCTAATTATTACTAATTATTCCTAATTATTACTAATTATTTCTAATTATTACTAATTATTACTAATTATTACTAATCATTTCTAATTATTACTAATTATTCCTAATTATTACTAATTATACCTAATTATTACTAATTATTCATAATTAATACTAATTATTCCTAATTAATACTAATTATTCCTAATTATTACTATTTATTCCTAATTATTACCAATTATTCCTAATTAATACTATTTATTCCTAATTATTACTATTTATTCCTAATTATTACTAATTATACCTAATTAATACTATTTATTCCTAATTATTACTAATTATACCTAATTATTACTAATTATTCCTAATTAATACTAATTATTCCTAATTAATACTAATTATTCCTAATTAATACTAATTATACCTAATTATTACTAATTATACCTAATTATTACTAATTATACCTAATTATTACTAATTATTCCTTATTATTACTAACTATTCCTAATTAATACTAATTATTCCTATTTAATACTAATTATTCCTAATTAATACTATTTATTCCTAATTAATACTATTTATTCCTAATTAATACTATGTATTCCTAATTATATCTAATTATTCCTAATTATATCTATTTATTCCCAATTATATCTAATTAATATTAATTATAACTAATTATTTATAATTATAACTAACAATATCAAATTCTTAGTAAAACTAAATATAAATAAAAATCAATAAAAATCTAATTAAATTTGAACTAATAAACAACAATTAAAATTAACATAAAAAAATAAAATAAACATAAAAAAAATATAATATAAATACCTTAAACTTTGAAATTCTGAAGATATTGACGCCCTCCGATTGATCTCGTATAAAAAACTTCAACTAAAAAAAATTCTCTTTTAAAACTGAAGAATGAAAAGATAGAGAAATCAAGATCTGAATGATTTGTGAAAAAAACGGATGGGGGTATATATATATGTTAGATTAGTTGCGACGGGATTATTAGCGACGGGCTTCCCGTCGCAAATGGTCGTATTTGCGACGGGCCCCGTTGCAATTACCCTCACCTGCATTAATTACAGTCGGCGGTTAAAAGGTTATTTGCGACGGGACCCGTCACAAATAGTACCTGTCGACAGTCTTTTTGCGACGGGATGACATCCCGTCGCAAAAGGGTGTTGACCGCCGCTGGGTATTTACGACGGGAGGCGACATCCCGTCGCAAATACTTGGTTATTTGCGACGGGTTACTTTCCTCGTCGCAAATAGATTCTTGGACGGGTTATTTGCGATGGGAAGAGATCCCGTCGCAAATAACCCATTGCAAATACTGATTTTTCCCGTAGTGAATTAACACCCGAAATAGTGAAAATTATGAAAGATTATTAACAAATGGGTAATAAGATATTATAAGAAGTTAATATATGATATTATAAATATAATTATGGATCTAGTATAAGTTAATAACATGCTCAAAACCATTATACATGAGGTTAAAGGACGTTCTCACAAAAGGGAGTGTAAGGTAAGGGATTTCGTCTCAATTTACATTCCATTGAGACTCATTTATTATTTATGCACTAATTCACTTATATTTGGAGTATATACTACCCCTTTAACATGTAATATCATGAATATCCTTAATATCAT
This sequence comes from Viscum album, assembly GCA_963277665.1. Taxonomy (NCBI): domain Eukaryota; kingdom Viridiplantae; phylum Streptophyta; class Magnoliopsida; order Santalales; family Viscaceae; genus Viscum; species Viscum album. The sequence continues at coordinate 603,480,818 of OY728130.1, read as the reverse complement.
GATATTATAAGTTTCATTTAATGTTATTCCTTCATGGGGATTAAGATTCAAATGTTTCAAAATGTTATGAGACACTTTGGAATGTTTAAAAATTATTCTCCACAAGAACATTTTTAATGATTATCTTTTCAATATCACTTTCTTTTATGATTTTTAACTTTATATTGAGACAATAACTTTACTGTAATCATTTTTCCTTGTAAATTTCCTTAAATATCCACATTCTTGGGTGTTGAATATTATTATTTCCTAAACCGTATACCATTTTTACATATGGTGTTTACTTTGATTGTTATTTGATTATCTGGGGAAATATTGATAAATCTGTATTATTTATTCAAAATGGATATTTGATAAGCCATATTGTTAAATTGATTACTTTATATGAGGAATGACTTTAGACATACAATGGCGGGTAAGGCCCGAATTTTATATAGCTTCTCGATGCATCGATAGGTTCTCATGAGACAAATCAGTTGTCCAAATTAAATAGGCTTATGCCTATAGTTTTAAAATGTATGGAGGATAGATCATGACAGTAGAGGTTTTTATGTTCCCAAGACATGATTTCCAATAATTAATCATTTCCTTCATAGACAGATCATTTATCTTTATTATTATTCATGAGTTTTTCATATGATAAAATATATGGATGCATTTCATTCTCAGTTTATTGATTAAATGATATGTGTTTTTAGTTTCTTACCTTTCCATATTGATTATTCCATTTCTAGTCATTTAAATGGAATATGTTCTCAGTTCTTTACCTTGTCATGTTGATTTATTCTTACTGATCCATTATTTTTTTTACCTTAATTACCCATACTGATCATTTGAGCTCACCCTTATTATGTTTATTTTCCCTAGGTTATGAATAAGAATCCTTTGAATGGATTTAAAAGATGATGATATTCTACTTATTGTATGCTTTATTTTCTTTTCCCAATGTATTATGGATATCATGTATGTAATCTAGCTTTTCAAGAGTGCTAAACTGGTCGGTCCTTCGGGATTTTATTCCTTGTAATCATATCAATGTAATAAAATAATGAATCAGATCTGGGCTTCTGGGGTTAGGGCATTACACTCTCACATGATCAAATCATGTTTCAACTAAGTTATGGATTTAGTCATGGGCCTGCCACATTTCCACAGTGAGGTAATTCTGTTATTTGCGGCTTTTCCTCCTTGAGTAAAACTTATCAAGAGATGTTATCCTCGATTATTTATCCTTTTTTCCACTGCTAAAACATGACATATTGGCTAGTACTAGTAGTATAATTATCATAATTTATAATATGATGAAGCTTTACTGACTAGGTACAATTCCAAAAACTATAATTAATCGTTTCATATTATATATTTCTTCTATAGCTTTAACTAAAGTTGCAACATACTCGGTATTTGTATATATGGAAACCATTGGCTTGTATGAGCTTATCTCGCTGATTAGCTTAGCATGGCAACAATATTAGATCATGTTTATCAAAGGATGACTAGTTTTCCCCCCTAAAAACTAGTACCCCTTCCTCTCCACATACCAGGTATATGTCAATTTTACTTGTTCTTTTACAATTAGATAGTTCTCACTACATCCCATGTATTTCTCCTTGATATAACTAATATTTTCCTACTATAAAGTATATGTTGGCAATATCATTTCTTGTACATATCATGGAATATGTGATTGATCCATCATAGAAGAATATGAAATTAAACTTACCACATTAATATATTTCTATATGTCGCACATGTATTCTTGGAGATATTTATGTCACGTGACATTAGAAACAATCCTCTCTTGAATTTTTCCAACTTTTATTTTTAATACATTGTCAGTATATGTACAATTGACTAGGTCCAAGCAATCTTTGGATATAAATTAGTAGATATCATTCCATAGAACTTCGGTTGCTACTTTAAGCCAATCTATGGAGAGACAGTTTTATTATGGTCTTATCTAATGATAATACTAGTAGTTGTTTTAAATATGTTATCAAAAATATGTTACTCAGAGAACTATGGTGATCCCACTAACCTCGGGTAGACACATGATGGAGATTCATTCCAAATTAATATTCTATGATCTTTTTTCTTGCTTAAATACTAAACTGTATTTCAGTAACTTTCACTCTTATTATCATTCCATGATGTTACTAACCCTTTCTAGTTGTGTTGTATAGACTCCTTCCATGAAAGTTGGTCTTGGAATTCAATGCACAATAAAATGATCATAGAAATTAGATATGATAAGTAAAATTTTAATAGATTTCAGTATAATGACTAGGTATTACCAACCAAGACTTATTGGTACTAGGCTTGTACCATCCATGTATAGTTTCACTTGAATACCCACTGCAATATTCAAAATAATAATCCCCTTGTACTTTGATACATGGAATCCATTAATAAATTTTAATTGATCTTATCAATTCTAGATAATTTTCATATACTGCTTAATTTTAGGATTTATTATTCTAAATGAATAATGTATCATCGGCCACAGTGTATATAAAAACAATCACCATGGTTTTATCCTTCCTATGCAGTATGTGTCTTTGGAAAATTCTTTTTCCACAAGGTCTTGTGAAAGTTTTTCATATGACAACTATTTGTGCATCTCTAGCATTGACTAAACACAATTCAATCTTTTTCCCACTATATGAAATAGAGATGTGCATCCTTTTATAGAAATATAGTCTAGCACTTGACTATAACTTTTTTATGATAGGGATTTAAATAATATCCAATGTAAACTTTAGGATATTAACGGAGATACACATTGTGTTTTTCTTGATGCAAGTTCGTTTATATCTTCAACAAACTCTTTGCATCTAAACACATGTTCTTATGACATAATGGATTTAAATCATACTATAACTCATATGATATCCATTTTTCATTATATTTGACATGTGGTTATGGGATAATGTTGTTATTTGTGATGCATGTTTTTAAAATAATGGAAGTTTCTACAATGGATATAAGTTGCAACATTGATACTTCATATGCCTAGATCACGGATCTGATGTGTATAAGGAAATGTGCGTTCAGAAATTAATCCACATTACATTTTGTTGATCAATTTTAATATGTAATAATCATCATTGATCCTCCTCATTTTCATCAATGTCATGATGTTGATAAGGTAATGTGAATTTAGGAATTGATCCACACTAAATTTTATTGATTGATGAATGCTTAGTCAAGATATTCTTCATCATACCATCCCAAAGCATATCATATCTTCTGACCATGCATATACCATACTTCACTTAAACATTACTTAAATTATTAAAAGAATATTATGAAGTATACTTACCACTATCTTACTCTTAGAATAGTTCACACTCTCCAACTGGACTAATTCTTAAACCTTGGTGGTGTACCTTTATTTCTAAAGGTTTCTTTGTCCAAAACTAAGTACATATATCTATGAAAAGTAAATATTTTTTCTTGAAAAAGTATTATCTTGCCACAACTGAGTATATAAGTATTAAATTTATATATTAATCAGGTATTTCCTATGATTTAACTATTATTTGAGTATTAAACACCATCAACAACATTCATTTTGGAGGCTGATGTGACATCTCTACCACTGTAACATGTTCTGCACATAGCGGTTCTTATGCCAGGGTGGCAGGTGGAGCTCTTCCCTCTTCAGAAATCTCTTGGCTTCTTCACACACACCTCCCATGATAATCTTCACATATTCTTTTTTTTCTTATGTACATCCTTGGCAGGCATTACAGGAGTCGAGAGTAGCGGCGCGTCGAACTGAACATATGTGTTTTATATTCTCAAGATAAAAAAACTTTATTATTTATGATGTGCATGTGGCGGAATATCCGAAGATGCCAAGATTATTCATGTGATCGGGGCATACTGCAAAAACTGATAATACTATGCTATGATATAGAAGATTGGGGCATGTAAGCTCCAAAGGGTTAGAATAACTCAACAAGCAGGGGTTGTCGAGGGACATCACACCTAGAAATCTTCCATTTTCTGAAGATTGTGTGATGGGTAAAGCCAAAAGGGTGAGTTTCAATAGGTCCTCTTTTAAAGATACCATCCCACTTGAATACATCCATCTGGGTTGATAAACTAGGATACCAAAAGTGCATAATAAGTAGAGATGTGGTCTTTCATGTGTCATCCTTTCTTAAGACCAAGACTGCCACACATGGCAGCAATGATCTAAACCTTGAAAATTTTGATTAAGATGAGCCACCGGCTCATTTTGAGACTGATGTTTAGCCCACCCCACCTCCTCCTCAGCCCAATGATGTGGCTAACTCCGAATCTAATTCTATTTCAAATTCAGATTCTGAACCTCCTGTGACTCATCAGTATTATTAGTTGACCCTTGATAGGAAAAGGATAGTCCCTAAAACTATGACCCTCTTCATCCAATATGATATGGCTTCATATTCCTTTCATGTGGCCCAAGATCTTCTTGATGATGATCCTCAATATTATAGGAATACATGAAAAGAAAAAGTATCAAAGCAACGGGTCTTTTCTATGAATGAATAAATACAATCATTGAGGAAGAACCACACTTGGGATGTTGTAAACAAACCAATTAATGCTAAAGTAATTGGTTCCAAATGGATCTTCCAAAGAAAGGCAAACAACACCAAGGGAAGTAAGATCAAATTTAAAGCTAGGATAGTTACCGAGGGCTTCCTTTAGATAGTGGGAATTGACTACTCTAAAATGTTCTCCTCAGTTGTTAAACATTCTTCCATTTAGATTTTATTAGACCTTGTTTCTTATAATGACTTGTATAAAGAGAAATTAGATGTTAAACCTTATTTTCTACATGGTGACTTGAATGAAAAGATTTACATGAAACCTATTGATGGTTATCCTACTGAATTAAAACCAAATCAAGTATGACTTTTGAATAAATATTTTTATGGACTGAAATAATCCTCTAGGTAGTGGCACTCAAAGTTTGATTCGTTCATGATAAGTAACAAATTCATTAGGAGTCGGTATGATTCTTGCCTTTATTTTAAATTAATCAAAACCTGAATCATTTGTCTGTTATTTTATGTTGGTGACATGATCATTATTTTCAAAGATATAAATCTGATTTCTTATCTTAAATCCCAATTGAAAATCACTTTTGAGATGAAGGAATTAGGTGCTACCAAGAAAATCCTGGGTGTTGAAATCAAAAAAACCAAACAAATTACTCTATCTATCTCATCATGCTTATGTTTTAAAAGTTTTAAAGAGGTATATGTTTGAATAATTAAATCCTATTAATATCCCTCTTGTACAACATTTTAAATTGTCTTTGACTCAATCCCCTACTATTGTAGATGATATTGAATTTATGTATAAATTTCCTTATACTAACATAGTCGGTATCATAATTTATTCTATGATTTGTACTCAACCTGATATTTTATTTTCTATCTAAACTCTAAGTGGGTTCATGGATACTCCTAGGAAGCCACATTGGCATGCTCTTAAGTGGATCCTTAGGCATATTTCCTATACTTCTAATATTTATTTGTTCTATGGTAGAAATGTAGATACTACAGAAATTATTTGTGATTTTGTTGATGATGACTATGATGGAAATGTTGATACTCATAAATCTTTAACCGATTATGTGTTTACTACCTTTAGAGGTACAATTTATAAGAAGTGCAACATGCAATCTGTCATTTCACTTTCAACAACAGAATCTGAATACATTACTTTAACTAAAGAAGTTAAAGAAGCCTTGTGGATCAAAGGTATGACTTGTGGACTTTTTATTTACAGTTCTTTTATCAATTTATATTTTGATATCCAGTCAGTAATTCATTTATCTAAAAATTTAGTTTATCATGGTAAGTCTAATCACATAGATATTAGATTACATTTCATTAGAGATGTTGTAGAATCAAGAATCATGTTTATAAATAAGATACACACTAACATAAATCCAGATGATAGTTTGACTAAAGTTATGGTTTTATCTAAGTTTTAAATTCTATTTAGATAGGCTAAAATTGGTTCCATTTATATAACCCTAGGTGAAAGAACATCACTAAATTTAATTGAAAATGGTGGAAATTTGTGAATTAATGTTTGCTTAATTTTGTTTTCATATTATTATTTTTTTAATATGTGATGCCATTTTTTATTTTTTATAACCCATGTCTTTTATTTTCCCAATTTTTTCATTCCTGATGAATATATGTTGTTGCACTGGGCCACCTATTTTTGGCTTCTTTTCTGTGTTTTTTTGTTTGCTGGCCCACATGGTATGAAATTCTAGCAATCCAATTTTTGTTGGGAATTATTTTTTACACTAATGATTATCCATGCCTCCCCTATGTATATGGTCATCCATGTGTGCTGGTTTGTTCGGATATGCAGTTAAACACTTTTTTTAGCACTCCCTAGTTCAGTGTTCTGTTCAAAGATCCGGGTGGTGATAGTGGGTTTGATTTCCCTTGCATGACGTCTCTTTGGTGGTGTTCATTCGGTTCCCTCAGTTCCTCCCTATAGGATCTTAGAACACATTGAGAGGGGAGGGGTGAATCTCGGTGTCAAATTTAATTTTATGGATCTTATTCCCACATTGGTAGGAACTCGTTAAACCTGTATGATGGATATGATCAGCAAACAAACATTCACATGCAGAGAGATGACACACAAGATTTTTACTTCGTTCACCAATAAGGGATACATCCAATGAGCATACGCCGACATTTTTTCGGTCATTCCAAAGTCCACTAATTTTCACTAGTTTTGGATTATATAAGTTCAGACACAGTTGCTCTGTGCTAGGCCCACTGCCTTTACTAAAATTCAGGGATAGCTCATCGCATCCCTCAGATCACTTCTACTAACTCCCCCTTTCTCACTACGTTGGGAAGAATCTATACTCAATTTATCGACTTGAAGGTTGATTCAATAATTTGGAATCAAATCATGCATCCTCAAATGTAGATGAATGCTCTGTTGAAGTCTCATTTTTACCCATATATGAAGTTCACTTTTCCGTGCACTGATAGTTCACAGACTGCTTCTCTGTGAACTAACCTTCTTCCTCTACATACTCCGCTGCACTGCGTACTACATGTGCTCCACATACCATCCCTACATACCACCTTTGATAACCACCTCTATGAACCACCTTCACATATTGCCTTCGGCCACTCTTACTCTTCGTACCACAAATTCTCCACGTACTGCCCTCCTTCGCATACTGTCTCTGCTTTTGCATACTGTTTCTCCTCCACAGACTACCTTTCTCTGCATACCATTTTCTTCTCTTCTACATACCATTTTGGAGAGACCACCACCACGTACTATTTATGGAAAACACCTCTCCTATGTGGGTTTCCTCTGTCTCTGCAAACTAGCATGCTCTGTGGATTCCTATGATCCACACACTGCCATTTTTACTCTGTGTACAGCCTTTCTCACTCAACATAAAGTCTTTCTCTACTTCATACTACAAGAGATTCCTCCTCAAACCATACTCTCTTACACAAATTGTTTTCTCCTTCACAGATCATGTCTTCTTATGCGGATTTGGCTTCCCAAGAATAGCTCTGGACTTCTCCAAATTCCTCCTGAATTTTTAATCTCAGTTTCATACCTAATGAATAGAATTCCTACTTCTTATATAGGAAAAAAGGATCTTAAAATTCTTTAATCTAAGATTTACCAAATCTTTGATTTGGTATAGCCTTCATCATGTACCGCTCCTGTCCTATAAACCACAACAATATTACAAACCTACAGCCTTCCGCGTATCACATGCCTTCACCTACATACCTTCACCGTGAACTAATTTTGGTTCCATGAACCTCTATGCGTACCATTCTTTCCACTCTGCTTACTGTTCTCAATGCCTGGTACACAGCCATGAACCATTCCCAGAACATGGTACGTGGTCCATGATCTAAGGTATGTGGTTCCCTTGTTTTGTCAATTCTCTTCACCGTTTCTCATACCATTCACTCCTATGTGAAAAACCTTCCTTTTCCAACATCAAAATCCTGATTTTGAGGCCCAAAATTTTGGTAAACACTAGGAAACTATGAAACCTTCAATTTTTCCTTCAGCCTCAAGTGTATGAGCAAATTATTTACAAAATCCTTTGTCATCCATGTTCTAATTGAAAATAAACACAAACCATACTCCATTATTATCAATAAACATCATTGGTTCCAACAATACTAGAAGTGTTACACTCTCGGTTTTGTCAGGCGAAAAACCTAGTGTCTTCTTCCTTTATTCTACTATTGTTTAGAGTGTTGTCTAGGATTGTCGTGCTTCATTAGATTTATCTCGTAGCCATATATAGTAGAGGAAACATCCTTACCTATTGGAAGATGTGCGGCCGTTGTATTGATGACTCTAGGAATATGGTAGGAGGACCTCACAAATGATTTATCAAATCCAGGAGGTCACGCGTCCAACTGTATATTGAAGAGATCAGGATTTCTAGATAGATTATCATATGGCACTGTAAGTATTAACTTGTGGTTTCATTTTCATTTTAAAGTTTTTAAATCTTGTTTATTTTCTTCATGTATCTTTCTTTCTCACTAGACTGCATCTCTGGTAGTATTTTCGAATTTCTTTTGAGTAGTAATAAAAGTGTGTGTGTGTGTGTGTGGTGTTATTTCCATGTAGTGGGTCCCCTAAGGGAACAAATCAAATTAAATCCTCATGTTAATTTACCACTTTCTTTACTTTCTTTCAATATGGTATCAGTTCTAGTTTTAGCATAATCAAATTCTATAGTTCCAGATTTGGTCCGTTAAAATATGTTGTTGCTTGGTCCAATTTGCGCTGCCCTTCAACCACAACACTATCCCTAGTTTTAGTGATGATTATAAAGGTCATATCACTCATATATGAACAACACACTACACCGGCTGATATCAGTTTGAAAAAAATATATTTATATTGGGTCAATTCAAATATTTCTTACAATGAAAAATATATTTATACTACACCATTTAAATATCAAATAAATTTACACTGAAAAATTTCAACACATTACAATTACATTTTATATATACAATTCTTTAAAAATAATTAAAATTTCAATAAACTCAAAAAGAGTTAGACCAACTTGTATGAGAATGTCTCCATGGATAAACTTAACCCCATAAAAAAGAAGAGTGTACATATAATGACCTGTGAAATTAACAACCCATAAATATAAATTTAATTGCAAGGATTTTATTTTTGTATTATTATGATCTTATAGGTTTATAGTTTTAAAGATTAGAAAAAAACATTACATAACAAAATGGGCACTTCTACATAGTGTTCATTTTTTCCCACAAAAACTAGGCATTAAATTTATAGTATTGTTTCTATAAAAACACATTAGCTTCGTTTAAGATGAGTCACCATAGAAAAAATCTTGGCCCTGCTAAAATTTTTACTCATCATTAGATCATGTGAAAAACATTTAAAACCATGAAAGATGCAAAACAATGCTCATTATGAGATATAAAAATAAAGTAATCTCGTTAGTCCATTGAAAACATGAAAACTCATGAAGACATTTATGTTTTTTCACAATAAAGCTTTAAGCACATAAATAAAACATGTAAACATGTGAAAAATAAATATTTTATCACAAAAAACATTTGAAACCCATTATCAAGTATAGGAAAAATCATAAAGTTATCATGGGGAATGTAAGAACTCATGAATACATTCATTTTAAAAACAAACATTTCACCTTTAAAAGTTCATAAAATTCTCATTCCTCATGAAATCAAAAAAAAATCATAAAACCCCCTTTTTCTTAAAAACATAATATAAGTATCTTAGAGTATCATATTAATAAATCATGTTCACTCAAGATTAACTTGTGTTTTAATAACTGAAGTCTAGTTAATTTCATATGAGTAATCTACCCAGTTATCTCCCTCAATTTTCACATTTTAAGACTAAATCATTACTCAATTCATTAGAGAAATTTGTTGGGATCACCCAATTTCATGAGCTATATCAAGATCACCCATCATCATCTATAATTATCAAGTACATTATCATGAAAAAAACAGTTTTAATCTTGCACTGCTGCCAATCAAACCTTTAATAATGCTAGTAAAAGAGTTTTATCTATACTTAAAAAGAAGTGATATTGCGAGAAATGTTAAAATCTGACCTTTAAGAGTGCTAAAAAAAGTGTTGTTAAAGGGTGTCTTTAATAGCAATTTTTTTAGAACTGTTAAATGGTTCCTTTAATAGTTTTTTTAACATTGTTAAAGGTCGGCTTTTAACAGCGCTAAAAAGCGTTATTAAAAAATTTAAAAAAAATTATTTTTTCATGCACCCCCAATTTTCATAAAACCCCATTTTCTTGAAAACATAATATAGGTATCTTATATAATCATATTCATAACTCGTGTTCACTCATTCTTAACTCATTTCATAATATATGAAGTCTAGTTAATTCCATAGGAGTAATCTACCTAGTTATCTCTCTCAATTTTCGCATTTTAAGACTAAATCATTACTCAATGCATTAGAGAGATTTATCGGGCTCACCCATTGTCATGAGCTATATCAGGATCACCCGTCATTATATATAATTCTCAAGTACATTATCATGAACAAAACATTTTTAATCTTTCACTACTACAAATTGAACCTTTAACAGCGCTAGTAAAAGAGTTTTATCGGTACTTCAAAAGCGATGATATTGCTAGAGATGTTAAAAGTCGACCTTTAACAGCGCTAAAAAAAGAATTATTAAAGGGTGTCTTTAACAGTGCATTTTTTAGCACCATTAAATGGTGCCTTTAATAGTTCTTTTTTAGCATTGTTAAAGGTCGGCTTTTAATAGTGCTAAAAAAGTGTAGTTAAAAAATTTGAAAAAAAATTAATTCTTCATGCACCCCCAACACCACCCTTTCCTTAGTGCTTTCCACTACCCATCATTCATCACACACACCACACCCCTTCCTCAGCATTACAAGGCTACTCCAAATACCTGTGCATGCTTGGATTTGATCCCAAGACCTACCTTATGCAACTGGATTCTCTTTACCACTATGTTATGCGTGTTTTGTTGTATGTTTAATTACTTTTCTATTTATTTTTATATATTTTGAAATGTTTTAAATATAAATATATACAATTATATTTATTTAAATATATTATATATTATTATTCATTTATATATATTAGAATATATATATATATATATTTATTTATTTATTAATATAAACACATATGTTTGTATAAAAATCATATATATATATATATTATTTCATTTTTATAAGGTAAGTACAATGGATAATTTTTTAATTTAAGTAAAATTAATAATAAATATTTATTTTATATATTTAAAAATACTTTTCTACTTAAATATGTTGATAAATGAATTTATACAAGCGATTTATTATAAGTAAATATAAGAAAATATGCATATATTTAATTATAAATAAAACTACATTGTGAAAAATGATAAAGTTTCAAAACCATAATATCAATATAAATCTAATATTTGGGAATAAATTTAGTCCTCACTTAAAACAGACAAAAACATCCCCTTAAACAAGGTTGAAATTTCATTGAATGTTAAAAAGTCGGGGTACCTCGATTAAAAACGTAGTTTTTGAGGCCTTATGGGACTTTTGACCTTGAAAAATGTGATTTTAAATTCTATTATATCATTATGACGTAGATCTCATCATAAGATTGAATTTGACATTTGGTATATCCCAAACGGATACCCGGATCAAAAGTTATGGCCATTTGAAGTTTGAGTTATGTTTTCAACTTATTTTAGATCTTTTATAAATTTTTTGATTTTTTTATCTTCAAATTTATATTAAATGTCTATTAACTGATAATAATTATAAAATTATTAATTAATAATATTTTTTAAATTGTTTTATAGGTCATTTTCACTAAATATCTTATATATTAAGTGTAAATGTCTATTCAACCTTATCTAAATCATATTTAAAAAATATGTATTATATTTATATAAATATAAATATATTTATATGAATATAAATATATTTATATATTAATATGTTTTTTTTAATGAAATATATATAATTTTTAAATATACCCTTTATCAGTTTTTTTTTTCTAGCAATGATAAATCCCCTCCTTTATTAGTGATTTTCTACTATAACGGATAAATGGGAGACCTTTATCAATTCTTTTTTACAAGCATTGAAAAATGACCCCCTTTAATAAAGCTTTTTCTAGCTCTGACAAATGAGGCCTTTAATAGTGCTTTTATCTAGTGTTGTTAATGCCCTAATGCTGGATAAACTCGGCTTTGTAGTAGTGTTGCACCTTATCATCATAAAACCCTTGTAAAACCAATTTTAATGCTTAAGCAAAGCACTTTCAGTTATATCATAAAGATGTGAAAAGGTTTCCATTTTCTTAGGAATTTTTTTAAAACTAAAAATTCTAAAAATAATGAGAAAGAGTTTTTATTTGAAAATAACCATGAAAATTTTTAAATTTTGATAATAAATAACAGCTATAATGGAGGGATAAAGTGATTAATCTGTATACGGTAAAAAACATTCTCTTTTCACTTTTGTAAAAAAGTCAAAATTGACTCATGCAGAAAACATTAAATTTGTTTTTAAACCTTTGTAAAGAAAATAAAATGTAGTGAAAATGAAATTTAACATCTAATGAAATATAAATAAGAACATTCTTGAAATATTTAAAAGAACATGGATATAGAGGAGAAATATTTGAATGAAATACTTTAAAATAATGTTTTAAAGAAAAACCCATTACCTTAAGTCTCATCTAGCTTCATATGTTCTCTAGATCCCAAATAATAAAATTATATTAATTTTATACTTAATAAATATCCCTTTTCATATTCATTCTATTATAATTATTTACTTTATTTCATTTTTTACTGGGTTTTATTTAGTTACGAAAATGATTAAGTTCATGTTGGACATTTTTGGGTCGTTCATTTTATAACCTCAAAATAAAATCGATGCATTTACCGTTGTAAAATAGGTTATATTTACAATAACTCAAGAATCTTAAAATGTTATAATTATCATATTTATACACTGGATACACTTTTAAAATCACTGTTTTATGAAGATGGTAGTATGTACGCACGCATGAACGACGTTTTCATTTTTTCTATATGGTGGAAAAGAAATAAATTAGATAATATTGTACTTTTACATAGTCATAAATATGTTATAAAAGTCATATTTATTAATTAGTTTCATACTTATGACCATCCATGTGAGTCAGTAATGAAAAATGAATCACATTGCTTCGTGGAGGTGATATTCCACATGTACGCACAAATGATGTTATCAATTTCCAACAGATGGGAAGGGTAAGAAGGTAAGTAACATATTTTTTTTTATAAAATAATAATTATGTTATAAATATAATATGTATTTATTTTATATATCATTTTTACCAGCTATATGATCTGGTGATGGAAAAAACACATCACTTCATGGAGGTGGTAATCCACACGTATGCACGAGGGTTGTTTTCATTGACCATAGGATGGAAAATGAGATGAATAAGGGTTGTGCATAAAACATAATAACATTTAAGTAATTTTAAGATAATTATTTAATTATATGATCATGTTTATAGAATATTTTAAGGTGGTATAAGAAGAAATAAAATGAAAATAGTTGGTTAAGAGTTATTACCTCTTCTTTGGAAAACTACCTTTGACTTACACCTTAAGCCTTAAATGTTGGTATTTTTATGAGACCAAAACCCCTAGGTATTATGGAGGAAGGTTGGTAAGGTGTTTGGGTATGTATTGGTTGGAATATGTGGCTCGAGATATGTGAATCATAGAGGAAAAGTGGTTCCCTTTTATAAGTGAGGGGAGTGACACTCTTGTAATTACTCAAAGTTTTAAAATATTAAAAGGTATCATTCATGGTTAAGTGGCACCAATGCACTTAAAATTAGTAGATAATATGTAATATGGTTGAAACAAACTCAACCAATCACATTTATACATGTTTTGGATACATTTTAATCCTTATCTCCTAGTTAAACCCCTTTAAACCCAATTTAACCTTAACCGTGATAACTTAACTTTTTTACCATGATAACTTATTTATGCAACCAAAAATAAAAGGGGAATTAATTTTTTTTTGGAAATTGTGATTCAAAATATAAAATATATTTTATCATGTTATTATTCTATAAGTGGAAGAAATTACTTTTAATATAAGAATAAAAACACATGAGTAATAGTTTTTAGGAAAATACACGATTTAAGTGTAAAAATCATTTTACAATGAAATCAAGAAAAAAGATGATTTCCACAAATTTTTAGGTTTATTTAATAAAAAAGGAAGGTTTTTAGACTTCTTGATCAAGCCAAAAACGAATGGAACCTTCCAACCGAACCATTAAATACAAGGACTCAAAAATAGTTTTTAATTTGAATAAAATATAACTTACGTTCACAAAAGTAAAGATTGGGTTCAAAAAATCAAAATAATGTTTTAAAATATATTATTTAACTCCTTAAACACATATTTGGTCAAGACATAGGTTTTAAAATTTATTATGTCATGCTTACATCAAAATAATTTCATAAAAGTGACAATATTTTGAAAAATCTGTATTTTCACTATTCACCCAAAAATCAATTGTCTTAGAAAAGTCTCAAAAAATCACCTTAAGAAAAAATCAATATAATGATTTCAAAAACGAATTCTATTTTATCAAATTCAATTTCTAAAAATTAGAAATTTATATTTTAAATAAAATCATGTACTTCATGGAAAAACAATTTAGTTAAATAAAACTATTCTTTTTTGGATTGAAATATTTATAAAATTATTTATAAAACCATGATTGTCACGACCCCCTCCCACCAAAAATGCCACAACGAATGGAGAGAGACAATGACCCCCTGAGTCCCGCCTTCAGTAGGCCCTGGGTTGATAACTAGCACCGAGGGTATAAAAAATATCACAATATAGGAGGCATTACCCTCTAAAAATGAACAAGATTGAGAGATAGAATAAACAAACACCAAACAGCTCTAATAGACTATATAAAGGTAAATCAAAAACCATCCCACAATTATGAATAAAATAAAACTCATACAAACAAAATTCTCCAAAGTAAATACCAAAAAGACAAGTCTGCGGTGGTGACTCAACAACTCCAACCTAGCTAGTAATGTCCAACAGAGTCCCCAAAGTCCTCTTGAAAACCTAAAAACAATTTATATATGTAGGGTGAACATAACAGGTATACTTAGTAGGGACATAACCAAGGCCTCAAGTGAACATGTGAAAAGAGCATGCTAATGTGCCAGTGAACAAACAACACTTAAACATGTCAACTATCCAAATTCAACATCACCACGACTCACTCACCAAATCACCACTACCACAGATCGGTGCAAGGGAAGCACTGACCTTTATCAGTGCTAAGAAGAATGCACTGATAAAATGGGGTCTTTATCAGCGCTAAAAAACGCACTGATAAAAGGGGGCCTTTATCAGCGTTTTTTTAGCGCTGATAAAATGTATATGTATTAGCACTATTATTAGCACTGATAAAAGTTTCTAATAAAAAATATTATTAATTTATATAAAATTATTATATTTATATTCAAAAATAATGTTTATTTATACACATTAAATAAAAATGCATGTTTATAATTAATATATATATTTTAACAATTCAAATATATATATAATGTTTTAAAAAAAGTATTTATAAGATTATAAATATATATTTAAATAATTATAAGATTATCATAAATTTTATTAAATAATAAATATATTTATTATATTTATAATTATTTATTCATAATTATATATTTATAATTATATAATTATAATTATATATTTATAATTATATATAAATACTTTTTAAATATATATAATTATAATTATAATTATAATTATATATATATATTTATTTATTTATTTAAATAAATATATGTTTCTAATGAATTTAGTCAATAAATATATTGATGCGTGAGTATAATTGATATGCATATGTTTTGTATTCATAATGAATTAATGTTCATTTAAACATTACACCCTTATTATTATTATTCATATTTTCAATATTTGATGACTCGTTTTTTATTATCTATATACTTTACTACGTATATGATTCATTCATGTTATACCCATGAATCTATTCTCATAAATACTTATAAATTTACAATAAATATATTTATTATATTTATAATTATAAATTATATATTATATATAAATACTTTTTAAATATATTTATTTATAATTATAATTATAACTATATATATATATATTTAAATAATTATAAAATTACAATAGATACATCTATTATAATTATATATATGTATATATATATAATTATATAAAAATATTTATAAATATATTTACTTATAGTTATAATTATAAATATATATATATATATTTAAATAATTATCAAATTATAATAAATATATTTATTATATTTGTAAAGTAATAAATATATATAATTAAATAAATATATTTATAAATATATAAAAATATTTATAAATAAATACAAATATTTATAATTATAATTGTAAATAAATATAAATAATTATAATAATTATAATATTATAATAAATATATTAATTATATATATTTATAAAATTATAAATATAATAAATATATTTGTTGTAATTTTATAATTATTTTAATAAATATGTATATATATTTATAATTATAACTATAAATATATATATATATTTATTTATTATAATTTTTTAATTAAAAATAAATAAATATTTATTTATAGTTGTAATTATAAATAAATATAAATTTATTTAAATAATTATAAAATTGTAAAAGATATATTTATTATTCTTATAATGTTATAAATATATATAATTAAATAAATATATTTATAAATATATATAATTAAATAAATATATTTATAAATATATAAAATATTTATAAATAAATACAAATATTTATAATTATAATTATAAATAAATATAGATATATTTAAATAATTATAAAATTATAATAAATATATTAATTATATATATTAATAAAATTATAAATATAATAAATATGTTTTAAAATTTTATAATTATTTATATATATATAATTGTAATAAATATATTTATTATAATTATAATGTTAAAAATATATATAATTAAATAAATATATTTATAAATATATAAAAATATTTATAAAAAAATAAAAAAAAATCTATTTATAATTCTATATAAATATAAACATATTTAAATAATTATAAAATTATAATAAATATATTAATTATATATATTTATAAAATTATAAGTATAAGAAATATTGTTCTTATAATTTTATAATTATTTAAATAAATAAATAAATATTTGTTTATTATATATATAATTTTATAAATATATATGATAATATAAATAAATTATTAACATTATAGCTTTATCAGTTATTTTTTAGTGTTTATAAAGATACGTCTTTATCAGTGCTAAAAAGGCATTAATAAACTCTCTTTTTATCAGCGCTATAATTTTAACGCTGATAAAGACACGTTTTATCAGTTTTTTTTAGCATTGATAAAATCCTATCTATATCAGCACTAAAAAGGAACTGATAAAAACATGTTTTATCATTGCTTTCTATTTTAGCGCTGATAAAACATACCTTGATCATTGTTTTTTAACTAGCACTAATAAAAACTTTACCCGGTTTTATAAATGAACCCTAATAGTCGGCTTCTTTTCTCACACACCTCAAACTCTCGCGAAAGCTCACCTCTGCCACCGTTGACCCCTCCTCTATCGTCGCTAACCCCTCCTCTACCACTGACCCCTCGTTTGCCCCGACCCCTCCTCTATCACCGCGAATCCCTCCTCAGCCATCATGAATCCATCCTCCGCCGTGAACCACACCTCCACCGTGAACCCCTCCTCTATTGCGTGTCTAACCCCACCTATGTCGTCAACCCCTTATCCATCGTGAACCCACCACCGCCGCGAATCCCTCTACGGCCTCTGCTACCGCCTACCCCGACTCTACTACTTCCGGACCCTACTACTGTCATCAGACCTCCAAATCTAAGGTATGTTCTTATTTGATTTGGAATACTTAGATATTGAAAGATTGATTATAGGGTTTTAGTGTTTGAAATACTTTTGATGTATGAATTATGTGTTTGGTTTGATTCATTAGTGTGAGATAATGGTTTTTTTATCGGTAAAGCATTTGATGGGTTTTTTGGGCATATTCTATGAAACTTTTGATAATTTTATATGTATAGTTGTATAGGACTTTGGTACAATTAAAATTATTGAATTTGGATTGATCTAAAAGTCAGAACATGTTTGGATGAGGTGGTTTGATATATTAGAAACATTATAGGGATTTTTTCAGGTGAAAAGTATCTTTATTGGTATTATAATGGAGTGATTCTAGTGAGTATTTTGGATAAAATATAATTTTTTCAATAGATAAATAAGATAAAAACACTTTTTAGTTGGAACTTATAGTGAAAGTGAGATCTATGTTTGGGTTTTGATTAACATTTTGATGATTGATGAATCGAGGTGTTTTCTATGTATGATTTTCTAATATATATTTGAAATTTTATCATGTTTAATTATGGGTGTTGATGTGTAATTGGATGTTTCAATGGATGTTATACCATATTGACATGATAGTTTTATAAATGTGTTTCATCGATTATTAGTGTGGGGATTTTAGAAAAACATCATGGGAATATTTAGGTAGAGATGTGGGAATTCTAGAGACATGCGTTATAATATTATGGTCACACATTTATAGTACACCTATCTTAAGTCTCACACCAACTAATGGAATTTTCTTCTTGATGAGGCCATTAATGGTGAGTTGATAGTGTTGAATTTGTATTGCAACAATATTCTAGTGTGATGATTCCCTTAATTTTTCAACTTAGATTGTATCCTTAGACATTTGGTAGGTACCCCTTAATGGTTGATGCTTGATATTTTATTATTATTTTATCTTATGGTTATATATTGGTAAATTATATTTTCTTTAAAAGAAAAATATATTTTTTGTTATTTTTATTCACTCAACCCTATATAATAAAAATATTTTCATTATTTTCCCTAAAACTAGAATTTTTTGGTTTGTCTTAAAAAATTAATGGTATAAAATCTTTGACAATATCCTACTAGGCTCTTAGATCACACCATACATATACACATTGGTGTGTGTATAGACTTAGTTGTCTATGATATAGGTAAAAGTAAATGGTCACACTTTTATAGTGGTGTGCCATAGTCACTTGTTAAAGATATAATGATAATGGGATGTAGAGGTCACCATAGGGAATAAAGAGACAATATTCATTTTGTGTTATTTCAAGATATTTACTATAAAGTGCCTCTCTTTCAAATAAATTTATTTTTTGTTTACCTTTATATTTTGGATCATGTGTAATACTTTTATAGTTTTATATTTTATAAAATTTTGGTTATTTTTTATTCATGTATCTTTTATAATGTGCCTCTCTTTGGATTTATGTCTTTATGAAAATGCCTAAGTGGATATTTTAAAATGATTCAAGTTTTTTGAAATGTTTCTTAAAAAAATATATATGCTCAACATACCCTTTTTTGGTTTTAAATAGATTTAAAATTATTTAAACACTTGGCTTGGACTTAAGTTTCCTACCAGTGTTCGTCAACTCACCCGATTGACTTTCATAAAGGGACATGAATGTTTTGAAAGTGTATTTAATGCTAGTTTTATTTTAACAAGGGTGTGTAAAGTTTTAAATAAAATTTTTTAAAATATAGAGGGTTGTTGCTCATTTTAAATGATTAAGAATATTGGGCCATGAAGTTGCGTTGAATTCTTTAAAAAAAGTTATTATGGTTTTGTGAAGGAGTGTTTGGAATTGATTGGTTTATTTTAAAATGGATGTGTTATTTTAAAGGGTAATTCCTATAATTGGTTGGTTTTTTAATGGTATTTCAAGTTTGATTTTATAAATAGTTTTCAAATGAAATTTGAAATGTAGTTTTTTCATAATCTTTTAAGTTTATATTTTTATAGAATTAGGAGAACAATTAAATTATATAGGGAAGACAAATAAATTGATAATAACACCATGGAATTATCATGTTAATAACACAATCTAACTCATAGGATATCCATTATGAACTCACTCCCACAAAAGATGAATTACTGTTAACCCCATTGAAAATCCTAAACCTACTTTGCATCCAACATCACTTGCATAGTTTAAATTAGAGGAGTCATCTACAATTATATCTTTTTTCTAGTTTGGTGTTAGCTTATAAGGGGATGAGTCTTAGACAACAAAATGAAATAATAACTATAATTAAAATGTTGAGTTCCCCTTTTCTGAAAGTCCCCTTTTGTGTATTTATTTTTTAAAATATTAATATTACTAAATCAAGTGGTATGGATATGAATAAATAATGTATGGATGCCAATCATTTGAAAAAATAGTGTGAAGATAGAGTGAAATATTTCATCAAGTTTGCAAAAGATCATGCATATGACCCTTATAAAATCATTTTTCCATGTTTAAACTATTTTTATTCAAGAATAATTAGTCCAGAGGAGTTGGAAGAATACTTGATATGTCATAGAATAGATCAAAGTTATAAATGTTGGAATAAACATGGGGAAAAATTTAATGTAGCTATGGATAATCTGATATGATTATAAGTGTGGAAAACTAAGAAGATCATATCGAGGGTGTGATTATAGATGTGAATGAAGATAAAGATTGTATTGAGGAAATTACAAGGAAAGTTAAAGGTGAACTTCATGATTGTCCAAGTTTTTTTGAGAAGTTGAAGAGTTGTACAAAGACACCATTATATGCTGGTTTCACTAAATATAAAACATTATCATCCATAATAAAGCTGTATAATTTGAAAGAAGTAAATGGATGGAGTGACTCCAGTTTTACGGAACTACTTGCTCTCTTGAATTACATGCTCCCAAAAGATAATGAGTTTCTAATCCGAATATACGATGCCAAACAAATTCTACACTAAATGGGTATGATCTGTGAAAGAATACACTCCAAACCTAATGATTATACACTATTTTTCAAGGACTAAAAATCACTTACAGAATGCCCAAAGTGTGGCACTACTCAATACAAGAAAATGAATCTGGTCTTATGAAAGTTTTATGGTACTTTCCAATCATACCAAGGTTTAGGCGGCTATATGGAAGTAAGGAGACTGTGGGTAAATTAACGCGTCACACAAATACAAGAAATAAAGATAGAAAACTACATCACATAGAATAATCTCCTCACTATAATAAAATTGATCATGAGTATCCTGGATTTGGAAATGATCTGAGAAACCTTCATCTCGTATTATCTACATATGGAGTGAATCCTTTTGGTTTTCAAAGCATCACTCATAAAACATGGTCATCTATATTGGTAAATTATAACTTTCCATCATGGTTAGGCATGAAACAAAAATACATCATGTTATTTATTCTTATATCATAACCAAAACAATCGAGTAATGATATTGATGTATATTTGGATCTATTTATCCAAGATTTGAAATTATTATGGGATTTAGGTGTTATGTTGTATGATGCTTACATAAATGATGATTTCCCATTGAGATATATATTGTATGGGATGAAAAATGAATTTTCTACTTATGGAAATTTTTCAGGATGCTACAATAAAGGAACTCAAGGGTGTCCTGTTTTCAAACAAGGTATACAGTCAATTATATTGAAACATTCATCAAAACGTGTATTTCTAGGACATTGCCAATTTCTACCCTGAAGACATAAGTACTGATCTTGGATGACATCATTTTATGGAAGTTTAAAAGAATATACAACATTGTCTCTACTAACAGGTGATAAACTTTTTGATAAAGTAAAGGATGTGGACACTACTTTTGGTAAACCGTTTTTTAAAAACCTTATGAAAACTGGTTGGAAAAAGAGATCAGTTTTTTTGAATTATCATACTAGAATTGTTTGTACATCAGAAATTTTCTTGATGTTATGCATATAAAAAAATGTATGTGATAGTGTCATAGACACATTGCTAAATTCACCCGGTAAAACAAAGGATGGAATTAAGGCTAGGTTGGACATGATTGATATAGAAATATGAGAAGAGTTGGCACTAGTTAAGGGTGAAAAATGAACTTTTCTTCCTCCAGCTGCTTACAATCTTTCCAGGAAGAAGAGATATCATTTTTTTAACTTATTCAATGATGTAAATGTTTTAAAGGGGTATTTATAAAATATCAATAACATCATGTCAATGACCAATTTAAATTTAAAGTGTCTGAAATCACATGACTGTGTTGTTTTGATATAAGATCTAATTTCTATAGCTTTGCATTGCATTTTTTCCAAGAATTATTGTCATACATTAACCAATATATGTTTCTTCTTCAAATCTATATGCAACAAAGTTATAGACCTGAGGAAATTTCCAACTATGGAAATTGAAATTTTCACCATATTATGTGAATTGGAAATATTCTTCCCACCAACATTATTTGATATGATAATTCATTTGAAATTAACTTGGTTAGATAGATTAGACTCTATGGTCCTATATACTATATATGGATGTACCTCATTGAACGGTATATGAAGATTTTGAAAGGGTATATCAAAAATCCAAATCGACCAGAGGGTTGTATTGTGGAGTGATATATTGTTGAGAAAGTCATTCAATGTTATACTGAATACCTGTCCAGTGTGGAAATCATTGGTCTACCAAAATCTCATCACACTGGCTGGCTTCCGAGTGAATAAATTTCTAAAAGATATGTTGTCACAATCAATATTACAGATCAGGAGCAGACCCACCATTACATTTTGCATAACAGTTTGGAGGTTTCCCCATATGTTGAAACCCAAAAATAAATTCTTAGGAATTTGAATCCATCAATAGTTGAAAGATGGATATCAAATACAGATAATCAAAATTTTATAGTATGGTTTTGGAACTATATTTTTAAGAAGTCAAATGAAAATATGGATTCAATTTTAGAACAACTTTGATGGCTAACTGGAGGACCAAGTGTGTATGTATTATCTTAAAAGGTTTATGTAATTAATGGTTATATATTCTATACAAATAAACATGATAAAGACGGTACCATGAAAAATAGTGGAGTTACACGTATGGATGAAGTGATGCATATTTATGGTACTAAGGATAGAAATCCATTTTATGTGAATATGTCATACTTTGGCATCATCAAAAAAATATGAGATTTGGATTATACAACATTTCAAGTGATGGTTTTTCAATTTAAGTGGTTTGAAAACAAGAGTGTTGTTAAAATAGATAAATTGGGATTCGTGAAAGTTGATTTCAATAAGGAAGGGTATAAAGATGAACCGTTTATAATGGAATCACAGGCAGTACAAGTATTTTATATTCTAGATCCTGCAAACCAAAAGTGGTCAATTGTTCTGTTATCGACCAAAAAAACTGAAGGATCAGATGAAAATTCAATTAAGAATGACCCTTTCATTAAGATGTCATAATAATTTCACAATGTTCCAAATGTAGACATCGTTTTGTATGTCATATGAAACCACAATGAAGGGATTTGGATAGTTGATAGAGGGTTCAAATCCCTCCATCCTTAAAAAAAGAGTTCAATAATCAAGTTATATATTTTTTGTAATATACATCATGTTACCTTATGTTATTATTCATTCATTACTACATTTATGTACTCTAAATTAAATTTTAAACCACCTATATAGATAATTAATTCTGTATGTGATGGTGCTACCAGTCCTGAGGAATAACAGGTCTTTGAACCTATTGCTGCTCATAGTACAGAGGAATAATGACCTTCTACACATATTAGTGCTCTTAATCCTGAGGAACAACAGGTTTATCAAACTATTGATACTCCCAGTGCATAGGTGAAATGACCATCTACACATGTCGATGCTACCGCTCCAGAGGAACATATTGATGATGTTAAATATGAGTAAATGGTAGGCGACGAA
The DNA here is from genome assembly GCA_963277665.1 of Viscum album. Classification (NCBI taxonomy): domain Eukaryota; kingdom Viridiplantae; phylum Streptophyta; class Magnoliopsida; order Santalales; family Viscaceae; genus Viscum; species Viscum album. Next base: position 603,456,849 of record OY728130.1, on the reverse strand, counting down.
GGACCGACGACGTAGAAAAAATAGGAGTGTCGTAGTTTGATGGTGTTAGAAAAAATCATTAAGGAAAAAATAAAAGGCATCAAATATGAGGTCGAATGGAATGCATGAGGCCAGCAGGTTAACCCCAATAAGGCCATGTTCAGTAGTTATATTGGAATCATCACTCAAAAACATGTTATGATTGATGTAGATTCATGGAACCATGTTGTGGTTAGACATAAGACACTGATGTGGGAAGATATTACAATAACATTATGATATCATTTCTTTATTTTAATAAAAAATAAAATAATGAAGCATTGACTTACTCTTCATCATTCCTTTCAGAGTGCATTTATAGTAGATTACTCCCACAAGAAATATGTATTAATGCTTACTGGAATGATTCATATAGGATTTCACACAATTCTAATGATACATTATCTTGAATATGCTGAAGAGAAAATAAACTCATACCCACCGCTTATCTATGCACACCTGATAACCCAAGAAGTATGGGATGCATTTACTGGCCATCATGAAGATGTGTCTTTTTAGGTACATTGTGGCTAGTAATATGTTGTTTGATGATATGTGGATTCATTACCTTTATTGACAATTTTTATTTATAAAACAACAAATGAGTTTTGTAAATAAGGAATGGGTAGAAAAATCAACATACCTATACCATAAAGTAAGGATGGGGTATGCTTCACTTGAAAAAAAATTGGTATATGGTTTAAATATACCGTAATACTTTTATGTGACATGAAACAGAAACATAATTATGTTCCTCTGTTTATATGAAGATTTATGACTCCAAATCCAAACCCATTTTCATCCCACACCATGTGATATGGAAGCAGGCATGTGTAAATAAAGATGGGATACTAATAGATGAAAACACACAAAAAGTGTGTGAAACATGTGTAAGTATGACATAATATTTTTTTTCTTTAAATCACTATTACATAAAAATGATTACTTGTTTTCCTATATTTTCTATCCAACATAGTCATAGAAATCAACAACACCTATACCAGATGAACACCTGCTATCAGTGGCCTTGAATCGGCTAGAATAGTATGGTTGTATTAGACGTGTGGGGTTTAGGGTGACACCCCAAACATATTTTGAGAAAAAAACAAGAGGAGGATCAAAGTGAAGATATGAAACAGTTGAGAGAAATAATAGCCACCCTTGAAGAACAATTCCAATGTAAGAGAGATTTACTAACAACTTTAATGGAGGGGAAGCAAAGAGAAGAAACAACTCAAGGACAACCATCACGTGAAGATCTCATCCCACCCCCACCAACTTTTAGGTGAGCCATTTCCCTCAAAAAAATGTCTTAGCTGAGGTAATCAATGTTTGAATAATTGTTTCTATAAAATTTGAATAAGATAAACACTTATTCTTTTCCTATACTGATATTCTATAGGGTGATAATGATTGTGATTTATATCTATCAACACCCACCCATCTCCTTGTAGGTAGGGCTACGGTGTTCAATATCCAAAAAGACATGCTACACAATATACCACTTCCAACAGGCCATGTGAGAGTATCGATTAGCATATCCCATGAGCCGAGTGTCGAGCTACCCGTTCTTTTTGATGAGGAATATTTTCATGAGGTTTAACAATTTGTTGTAACATTCATAGCATGGCCATCACATCTTGTAAAAAAACATATCAACAAGGAGTTATTCATTTCCAATATATTTATCAAGCTAAACCTTTAACAATTAATGGAAAAAGGTATGAACTTATGAATGTTATTACAGATAGACAAAGCGAAGGGATTGAAATGAAAAACTGGCTCAAAACCATCTAAAGGATCTACAAACCGATCGAAAATATCTATTGAAATCACTTTTACCATGTCTTTTCTATATCCGCATTTACTATCGTTAAAGGTTCATGTGGATACAAAGATAAAAAATGGTTGTACTCGCATAATTGATTTTGAAGAAAATATGTATGGATAGGAAGTTCAAGACTTAATTGGTGTTTATAATGTAAGTGAAATCCTTGACTATGATTGATTAGGTGGATCAGTTGTAAATGTATACATGAGGTATGTTTTCATGATTTGATTTTCCAAAATCTGATATACTATGTTAATTATGACTAAATACATTTCATGTTTTTGGTAGGCGTATATATCAAAAACCATTGAAGGGGTTTTCCCATGAAAAAAAAATCGAACTCATTAGTCCTCACATCTCCTCTACAGAAAAACCAAAAATAGATTTAACAAATATGAAATAGTGGTAGGCCTGGTTAAATCATTTGAAAGAAAATTTAGGTATGACAGACTCTTCTTAATACCAATGATACAGGGCTAAAAATCTATAATTTAATCATATCAAATATATTTTCATTTATTTAATATTCTTTTTTTAGGCAACATTGGATGCTCATTACAGTTAATTTGGATACTCAAAAATTTATTTCCTGGATTCAATGCATAGATATCCAAAAAAATGACCACACATGATGGAATTTTAAATTTTTTAATACACTACATCCAAAATTTTATAAATAAACATCAAGTTATATAATTTAGATTATGTTTTATTGAGGATTTTGTTACGATAGGGCGGTGCATCAATATCATGAAAAACAAAGAATGAGGCCAGGGGCTAAGCACGAGGACCATGATAAGTTCTAAAATTGGAAAAGTATTAGGGTATATATAATAAGATCTCACTATCTAAACACATATAAAAACAAATTACTTATTCTTATCAATGTTTTTGCAGTGTCTGAAACAGACAAATGGAAAATGTTGTGGTTATTATGTTTGTAAATTTATGAGAGAGATTATATCCTATCAAAAAAATAGAATCCCAGAATAGGTATTTTTTAAGATAATTACTATTTCATTTAAAATATTTATTAATCCTTTGTGTATTAATATTTTTCTAGTACTACTATGACTGTTGAATATAATCATATTCACAAGATGATATAGATTTTCTTAGAAAAGAATGGGCAACATACCTGATGGAAGAATGTACACACATAACATGAAGATATGACTTCCATATAAGTAGTGTATTGTTTCATATTTATGTTCAATTTAATTCTTTTTAGCTTTACTCATATAATAATTTTTTTTCTATAGATGGATTCCTTTGTTCGAGTTAGGGTGGTTTATTCGAAGATGATCATGCTCGTGAGAGATAGGTCTTCGAGGATGAAACTCAAAATTCAATGAGAAGGTAAATTTTTTTAAATATACTATGTTTTTATTTATAATATTATTTGTTCTATAATACATTAATATAATCTAGTTGACTCTTTTTTATTTAAAATTGACATTAATTTTAGTAAAAAAGACAACTAACATACTCAAAACTGAGAAAACACATTCGAATTGTTTTGATACTTTAGTAAAAAATCCACAAGTCATTTTTGATGTGTAGGAATCATATGCACCTCAATATGATGCATGGTGTATCCGGTATAACTCAAAGTGTCTATTTTTATTTAAAATTGACATTAATTTTAGTAAAAAGAACAAATGACATACTGGAAAATAAGAAAATAAATTCATATTATTGTGATAATTTAGTAAAATGATCTATGTGTCATTTGTGACATGTATATGTAAATCACACCTCAATATGATGCACAATGTGACAAGTATGACTCCAAGTGTGTATTTTTATTTAAAATTGACATTAATTTTAGTAAAAAGAACAAGTGATATACTGAAAACTGATAAAACGCATTTATCTTTTTTTATACATTATTAAAATGGTATGTGAGTAATTTTTGACATTTAGAAATCAACCCCACCTCAATATGATGCATAGTGTGACCGATATGACTAAAAATGTCTGTTATCAGTTTAAAATTGACATTTTAGTTCAAAACGTGTCACTCACTGAAAATAAATAAATTCAATCCAATTGTATTAATAATTTATGTTAGAGATTCATAAGTCATTTGTGATGTGTGTTAAGTAGTCTCACATCAAACCGATGCACGATGTGACTAGTATGACTCAAAATGCGTGTTTGCAGTTTGAAATGACATTATAGTAAAAAAACACAAATGACATGTTAAAAACCAATAAAACGCATTTGGATTGTTTTGATACTTTATAAAAATGATCCATGAGTCATTTTTTATGTGTATGGTTCAAACACACCTTAATACGACACACGGTGTGACCGGTATGACTCCAAGTGTGTCTTTTTATTTAAAATTGATATTAATTTAAATAAAAAAGAACAAGTGATACACTGAAAACTGAGAAAAATTATTCGGATTGTTTTTATACTTTATAAAAATGATCCATGATTAATTTTTGACAAGTAGGAATTAATCCCACCTCAATATGATGCATGGTGTGACCGGTATAACGAAACGTGCCTGTTATATGTTTAAAATTGACATTTGAGTTCAAAACATGTCACTCACTAAAGACCAAGAAAAATCACTCTGATTGTCTTGATAATTTAGTGTAGTGATTAATAAGTCATTTTTTATGTTTATAAAATAGTCTCATGTCAAACCGATGCACGATGAGACCAGAATGACTCAAAATGTGTGTTTCCAGTTTGAAAAGACGTTTTAGTAAAAAAGCACAATTAGCATGCTGAAAATTGAGAAAATGCATTCGTATTATTTTTATACTTTAGTTCAATGATCCATGTGTCATTTTTTACATGTAGGAGTCAATAGTACCCCAATACGATGCACGGTGCGACCAGTATGACACCAAGTGTGTCTTTTTATTTAAAATTGGCCTTAATTTAAGTAAAAAAGAGAAAGTGACATACTGAAAACTGAGAAAACACATTTGGATTATTTTTATACTTTAGTAAAATGATCCATGGTTCATTTTTGATATGTAGGAATCAACCCCACCTCAATCTGATATATGGTGTAATCAGTATGACTAAAAGTGTTCGTTATAAGTTTAAAATTGACATTTTAGTTCAAAACGTGTCACTCACTAAAAACCAAGAAAACACACTCTTATTGTATTTATAATTTAGGACATCGATTCATAAATCATTTGTGATGTAAATTAAGCAATATCACATCAAACCGATGCACGATGCAACCGGTATGACACAAAATGTGTGTTTTAGTTTGAAATGACATTTTTGTAAAAAAAACAAAACTTGCATACTGAAAATTGATCAAACACATTCAGATTATTTTGATACTTTATAGAAATTATCCATGAGTCATTTTTGGTATGTGGGAGTCAACCTAACCTCAATAAGACGCACAATGTGACCAGTATGAATCTAAGTGTGTCCTTTTATTTAAAATTGACATTAATTTATGTAAAAAAGAACAAGTGACATACTGAAAAATGAGAAAATGGATTCGGATTGTTTTTATACTTTTGGAAAAAGATTCATGAGTCATTTTTGATGTTTAGTAATCAACCCCACCTCAATACAATGCATGGTGTGATGGGTATGACTAAAAGTTTTTGTTATCAGTTTAAAATTGACATTTTAATTCAAAACATGTCATTCACTAAAAACTAAGAAAACGTGCTATGATTGTCTTGATAATTTAGGAAAGCGATTAATATGTCATTTTTGACATGTATGAAGTAGTATCATGTCAAATAGACGCATGATGTGACCAGTATGACTCAAAAACTATTTTTCCAATTTGAAATGATATTTTAGTAAACAAACACAACTTGTATACTAAAAACTAAAAAATGCATTTGGATTGTTTTGATAATTTAGGAAAAAATATTCATGAGTCATTTGTGACTTGTAGGAGTCAATTTTACCTCAATACGATTCACAATGTGACCGATATAACTCTAAGTGTGCCTTTTTATTTAAAATTGACATTAATTTTTGTAAAAACAACAAGTGACATACTGAAAACTGAGAAAAAAAATTTAAATCATTTTGATACTTTAGTAAAAGGATCCATGATTAATTATTGTTGTGTAATAATCAACCTCACCTCAATCTGATGCACAGTGTGACTAGTATGACTAAAAGTTTACATTATCAGTTTAAAATTGACATTTTAGTTCAAAATGTGTCACTCACTGAAAACCAAGAAAACACACTTCAGTTGTCTTGATAATTTAGGAGAGTGATTCATAAGTCATTTTTGACATGTATTATTTAGTTTCACATCAAACTGATGCACGATGTAACCTATATGAATCAAAATGCATGTTTCGGGTTTGAAATGACATTTTAGTAAAAAAACACAACTTGCATACTGAAAACTGAGAAAACACATTCAAATTATTTTGATACTTTAGGAAAAATATCCATGAGTTATTTGTGATGTTTAGGAGTCAACCGCAACTCAATACGATGCATGGTGCGACCGTTATGACTCCAAGTGTGTCTTTTTATTTAAATTTGACATTAATTTTAGTAAAAAAAACAAGTGACATGCTGAAAATCAAGAAAATATATTTGGATTATTTTCATACTTTAGAACAATGATAAAAAAACTCATTTTTTACATATAGGAATAAGCCCCACCTCAATCCAACACATTGTGAGATCGGTATGACTAAAAGTTTTCGTTATCACTTGAAACTTGACATTTTAGTTCAAAATGTGTCACTCACTGAAAACCATGAAAACACGCTCCAATTATCTTGATAATTGAAGACAACAATTAATAATTCATTTTTGATGTGTATGAAATGGTATCACATCAAACCGACGCATGATGCGACCGATATGACTCAAAATGTGTGTTTCTAGTTTGAAATGACATTTTAGTAAAAAAACACAACATGCATACTAAAAACTGAGAAAACGCGTTTGGATTGTTTTGATGCTTTAGTACAATGATCCATGAGTCATTTTTAACATATAGCAGTCTACCACACATCAATACGACGCACAATGTGACTGGTATGACTCCAAGTGTGTCTTTGTATTTAAATGTGATATTAATTTTAGTAAAAAAACAAGTGACATACTGAAAACCAAGAAAACGCATTTTTATTGTTTTGATACATTAGGACAACAATCCATGAGTCATTTGTGATATGTGGGAATCAACCCCACCTCAATCTGACGCACGTTATGACCGGTATCACTCCAAATGTGTCTTTTTTATTAAATATTGACATTCTATTAATGTATTCTTTCATATTAATGTTTAATTTATTTATTTATAGTATTACTAATATAATATTTGTTTTCTTATATAGGAAGAATATTTTGCTCAGGTTGAGATGATTTGTTCGGCAACAGATACCATGGGTGGACATTTTTTATAGGGGATCATGGATGTCAAAAGATGACACATTAGTGTTTTTAAATGTTTGTTGGATAATTATAAATGTAATTATATAAATAATTATTTTAAATTTATATAATAGTGTTTTTTTGTATATGTTATGGGAGGGCATTTTTTGTATTCATGGTGTCACATTAAATGTATATAGCATCGTTTGAAATTACATGTTTTTTCTAGGTGTGTTGTTATATTAACATCACATTGCAACCAACTAGGCCTTTATCAGCACTGTTAAAATCCATTTTGTACGCTTTTAAAGGTCATATGTGTAGTATTGCACGCATTCGGTATAATAATATAATATCGAGATTATAGAAAATCAAGGCGCCCCGCTGCCTCTTCCCCACTGATTTTCTGCTCTCATGCCCCCAATGTTGAACGTCTTATGCTCCCATCCATTCCACACATATCACATCACGTCCCACCTGCACACACCTGGACCCCACATCACATCACATCCCAAAGGCACCTGAGATCGCACATCACAACTCATCCTGAAGACACCTAGGACCACACGTCACGTCTCATCCCAAAGACACATGGGACCACACGTCACATCTCACCTGAAAACACTTGGGCCACATATCACATGTCGCTCGAAGACACCTAGGCCAACACGTCACTACTGAAGGAAGAGTGGGGGAGAGGGGGTAGCCAGCCATTTGTATTACTACAATCCCAGATGTTGGGGAAAACACCTGGAACCAAGAACCTATGTGCATTGATAAGTTTATCCCACTCGGGTGAGGTGCTTATAAGAAACAACATAAACATACATGGTATGGAGATAGCACATAATACCCAACTTAAGGGTTCACATCAACAACACTAGTACACACCGCACTACCACCATTGTAACCATCACAACTTCCACTAAAAAATTAAAGTGTTTATTTCCTACACGTTATATATTACCTATTATAAATATACAACTTATTTTTGCAGTGGGGATTTATAATACAGATTTTCAGTGTATGCATACATGATATATTAATATATATATATATATATATATATATAACAATGTAAATTTTCATCGTAGATTTGCACTAACAAATTTCACTAAATATTTTCATTAGAAATTGTAGTTCTAATTTCCACATGAATTTATAGAGTAAATTTTCAATACATGTTTACACACCATATATTTCTTAATATAAATTATACATTGTATTTTTTTTTTGAATGGAAATTTAGTGAAAATTTCTAATAAATAAATAAAGTATTGAAAATTTGATTGCCAAAAAATCAAATTTTTACTAAAAAATTGAATCGAAAAATACATTTATATGTAAATCCAAAATAGTGTGAACCATGGGAAAGCACATGGTTCCAGAAAATTAATTAGAAAAAGTACAAACAAAGAAGAAAGAAAGCAACAATGATACATGACACAAAAGTGCCACCAAAGCAAACAGAAAAACAAGTTCATCTTCCTTTATGCTGACCACCCCTTCCTCGAGGTCCACCTCGGCTCGGGTGCCTTCCTCTTTTCCATTGCTTGGGAGGTCTCCAATTACAATCATGTTCATATGCCTTATCATGAGACTCTAAATCATGAGCTTCAACGGAAATATTTTTAGCATCATCTTGAACATTCCCAAACTCCTCACAAAACACATCTTTTCTTTGAGACCTATTCAAGATATCGTTCAATGTGAGTTTATTATCAATCGAAGCAGGTTCCAATGGGGTAGTGACATCAGTTGACACCACCTTATCTACGGAGATCTCCATTGCCCTTTTGTCCAAGGGAGGAGCAATACTTTTTCCCAAAATTAGGATCAGTGCTATGAGTGTGCTCCTTTGCACAGGCCTCTGGGTGCATGGATGAGGCCCGCTGGAGTACTAGTGAGGAAGCAATGGATATTCTAGGCAAAACTAATTGAAAACCCTTATCGTCAACAACCTTCGTTTTATCCTTTCTTTTTTGCGGTGATAAGTGCATTCTAACTCAATTCATGGTCCACTGTCCTCTGGATACTATCTTCATTAGGTTTTCCAATGGAAGCTTCTTCATGCAAAGACTGCTCATCTTCAGTTGCATCAGCCCATGAGGGCCTCAACTCTGATGCTGGGACACCAAACTTCCCACTTTCAGAAGTGTGCAAACCAGCACCATGAGCAACCGCCTGGTTTTGTTCCATACACAAGCCCTCTCCCATAGAGCCCCTCTCTAAACTGACCAATTTTGTAACTCTTGCTAAACTAGACCCTTTCGGATTTGCTTCCTGTCTAAGGGCAACAACGTAAGAGATAGTCTTCTGCAAATCCGCTCCACCATTACCATCCCTTGCATCTTGATTCATCCCAATTCTATCAATGCAAGCAGCAAGAGGAGGAACTCACCTATACCTATAGTCTTCATTCAGATGTCCAAATCCCCTACAGTGTAAATGAATGTATAAATAATTGATATATAAATATTTATAAAAAATATTGGCAATTATTATATATTTATTTTAGAGTGATTAAATATAAAAAATGCATATAGTAAAATTAATTATTAGTAGTTACTATATATTTATAAACATAGAACTAATTATTAATTAGTGTTATGCATTTACTTTTCTTTATTATAATTATATATTTATCATTGTTGTTATCCATTTTGACTTGATATTTATTATTAATGATTTATTATTATATATTTTGTATTTATTGAATTTTTCTGGGTTTTAGTTTTTTTAACCGTATTACATGGAATTGAAGTATATGTAAGTCTAACTCATTCAAATAAATCAATTTGTTTTTAAAAAATAAAACTAATTTAAAATTGTTGCTTTTAGCGATCAATTTTTTGAATGTTACAGTAGAGATCAGTGTGCACTGTGTGAAATCATTAGTTCGATTCTTCACATATACAATTTTTGCTTTGTGGTAAACTGTTTTTTTTTTCACAGATATAGATGTTATATTTTACCAATCATGTTTTTCCTCTCTGATAATAGGAGCGATTGACAAGGAAGAAGTGTTCCAAGGTTTCTGTGATGGAAGAGGATTAGAATCATCTCAGGTTGGACACATGAACCAGACCCTCAGGTTGGGGTTTTGGACCAAAATGCCTCGTTGTGCATTCTTGGTTTTTTTTACGCTGCACCCGTTGGATTTCACTGCCCATCCACACGCTTCATATGTATATATATATATATAACGTAATATTTACTATAATATTTATTATCTGATATTTATTAATAATATAAATATAAATAATAATATAAATATAACTATTGAAAGTATTATGGATATTTTAAATTTTATTATAATGCAATTATTATATATTGTTTATTGTTCATGGAAAATAATTATATAAATATATGTAATATTTTTTATTACACACATATATATAATATTTATTATGATATATATTATATATAATATTAATTATTTATATTTGTAATATGACAATTATTAATTAAACTACAACTTCTATAGGGAAATTTCTATTGGAAATTTGTAGTGGAAATTTCCAGTGCAAATTTACATTGCAAAATTCCAGTGAAAAATTCCACTGGAAATTTCCAGTGAAAATTTTCACTACAAGTTTTCTCATGAAATTTACATTTCATATTTTCACTTCAAATTACAATGAAAATATATTAATATATAAATAAAAAATGCAATTTTTTATTGGAAATTTGCAATGAAAATTTGCATGTGCAAGTAAAAGAATCTCTTCCCAAGATCCTCATGTATACAATTTGGAAATGAAAGTATTGTAAATGTGTGTACCTATCACTGTAATAACATTTAGTGCAAATTTCCATATAAAACATTTAGTGTAAAATTTCATTCAAATTTCCAGTGGAAAATTTCAATGTATTCTTTTTACTAGACATTTCCATTAAAAATTCATAATGCAAGTTTGCACTGAAGATTTTCAATAGAATTCTTATGTATGATTTCGATTTTCAATGCAAATAAAAAGTCAAATATAAATACAAATACGTATGGTAATATTAAATTATAAATTTCAAGTAAAAAGTTGCAGTCGAAATTTCCAGTACGTATATAGAAAGATCCATGTAAATTTGCATTAGAATTTTGTGTTTTACATTTACACTGTGAATTCCCATTGAAAATTTAATTTTGAGTGCAAAATTCAACATAAATTTTATTATAGTTAAACTAAAAATTTGAATATAAAAATTCTAAAATAAATGCATATTTAAATTTTCACTTCAAAAATATCAATACATAAAAAAATAATGTAATTTTTCATAGAAACCTTGAACTGGACATTTCTTAAGGAAATTTCCAGTGCAAACCTCAACTAGCTGTTCAAATTTATACATTAAATTACAATGAAGATATATTGATACATAAATAAAAAATATAAATTTTCATTGTAAATTTACACTCAAAACCATCGGTGCAAATTTCTACTAGAAACATTTACTGTAAATTTCCATTGGAAACTTTTATTACTGGTTTCCATTCAAATCTTCGGTGGAAAAATTCAATGTATATTTCCCACTGCACAATTTCTTTTAAAATTTAGTGTAAATTTGCACTGAAAATCCCCCCCAAAAAGTAATGTATAATGGAAATTTTCAATGAAAAAAAACATGAAAATACAAATAATCATGGTAATATTCAATTATAAACTCAAATTTACATCGGAAATTTTCAGTACGTACATACAAACATCAATGTAAATTTGCATTGGAATTTGTTTTTTTACATTTACACTGTAAATCCCCACTAATACAAATCTATACTAAAAAAATATTGCAAATTTATAATACAAAATTTGAATGCATATATATATATATATATATACATACATATATATGTATATATACAAATATAAATATACAATATAATTTTGAGTACAAATTTACACTGGAGAGTCACACAGTCTCATTGAAAATTCCCAATGAAGACTCAACTGCATTTCTGGTATGATATGTTTTTTGTGCAACTTATTCATTGGATGTTGATTCTATTGATGATAAATTTTACATATATTTGAGTTTTACTTCACTACCTAGGATCATAGGGTGAAAATTTTCATCACAATTTTTCGGTTCGAAATTTCCACTTAAATTACAAGTGAAAATAGAATAATACATAAATAAACAATACAAATTTGCACTGGAAAATTACAATGAAAATTTGAAAAGAAAATTGTCATCTTAAATTTTTAGTTTGGATTTCCACTTAAATTATAAGTGAGAATATATCAATCCACAAATAAACAATGCAAAATTCTAGCAGAAATTTCCACTATTTATTTCCACTCGAAATTTCCTGTGAAATCTTTCGTTGAAAATTCTCGAAGTTTATTTCCTATACATGATATATTTCCTATTATACATACAAAACGAATTTTTTCAGTGCGAATTTTTAATACAAATTTTCAGAGTATGTATACATAATATATTAATATATAAAAAAGTAAAATTTCAACGCAAATTTCCACCGACAAATTTCGTGAATAAATATAAAAAATGTATATAGTTAAAAAATTTATTAGTAGTTCTTATATATTTATAAACATAAAACAAATTATTAATTTATGTTATACTTTTAGTTTTATTTACTATTATTATATATTTTTTATTGTTTTATATTTCAGAATTCTTGTTATATATTTTGTTTTGATTTAATGTTTTTGAGTTTGAGTTTTTTTTTTTTTTGTAATTGCATTCCAGTATTGAAAGTTATTTAAGTCTAACGTATTCAAATCAATATAATTTAAAATTTAGATCTTCCCACCCATCAATTTTTTGACGCGGAAACGATCCCCGGGTCGAGATGATGGACCGGAGACAATTTTACAGTTGGAAGGCACCGCCTTCCTTCAAACCCTGACTTTCTCTCGGTGCTTTCCTATCTCGTCGCCGTCGCCGTCGCGAAAAGGCGTCCGTCAGCGTCTGAGGCGGCGGCATGAAACCCGACGAAGCGGCACTCGGCGGCGGCGCGCGGAGGGTGACGTGACGCCGCCGCCGCCGTAATGGGAAGTTCCGTCCGGCGGTGCGGACCGAACCACTTGTTCTGCACATAGCGGTTCCTTCGCCAGGGCGGGAGGTGGAGCTCTTGCCTCTTCAGCGATCTCCTGCCTTCGTCGCACACGCTTCCCACGATGATCTTCAGATCTTCCGCTTTTCCGACGTACAACCTCGGCAGGCATTGCAGGATCCGAGAGTAGCGGCGCGTCGGACGCGCCACCTCGAACTGGGCGGCGAAATCCAGATCGATGAGGTAGCGGGTCACAGAATCCGAATCGGAGCGGACGACGTCGATGAATCGGTACCTCCCGCCGGGGACATTCCCGTCCCCCGCCCACTCCGTCTCGCAGATCGCCGCGTCGTGACCCAAATCCCTCAGTGATGAAACCACCACTCTCCGGCGAAGCGCCGCCGTGGCCGCCTCCAAACCCGAACCCGCTCGAATGGCCGCTGAAACCTCAGAGCGCAGAGCATCGCAGTACGCCTCCTCTGACCCTGTCGATAGCCGGAGCTTCAGGGCCGCCGCCGCCGTACAGTCAGATTCCTCTCCGTGGGGTTCCGAGTCCGACACTACCGCTACAGGCTCCTCGCCGGGTTCGAAAAAGGCGTAGACGAGATGCGAAAGGCAAGGAGTGCAGTCGCCGCCGCCGCCGCCGCCCCCGGCATTCTCGCAGCCGTTGCTGAAGGAGCGAGACGCCGGAGACGGGAGCGCGTTGCTGCCGCCGACGAGCCGAGCCCTGGCTTCGTTGTCCAGCGGGTCGGTGACTCGTTTCGCCCTCGCCATTTCAGTTTCACTGCAGAAACGCTTTTGGAGGCTCGTCTATCCAAAAACAATATATATGGACTTCTGCCGGACTGAACATATGCGTCGGATATTCTCAATATATATATATATATATATATTTAAAAAAAGATAATTATTTGCGATGTGCACGTGGCGGAATATCCGAAGATGCCGGGATTATTCGTGTGACCGGGACGTAGAGCGATGTGATCCGGATCCAAAATTACGAGGACGGCCCAAAAATTACCCAAATGTTAAACTCCTTTTCAAATTAACCTACCCCTATTAAAACATTATTAACTGTTACCAAAACCGGACTTATCTGACTAATAGTGTGTGATTACTTTAATGAACACATGTTACCATCCCTACCACATATTAGTTATAAAAAAACTTTTAACATCCCCGTTAGTTTTAGTGATGATAATAAAGGTTATATCACTCATATATGAACAACACACTGCATCGGCCAATATTAGTCGGAAAACAATATTTACATTGCACCAATGCATTTGATATGTACAATTCTTTACAAACAATTATCATTTCCAAACACAATAAGAGTTTCACCAACTTGTAGGGGACTGTTTCGATGGATCAACCCAACCCCATAAAAAAAAGTGTGAGTTTAATACCACTAGCACAAAACAAGGTAAGAGAATCGTCTCATTTTAAGCAGAAATTGCTGATAAAGGCGGCGGGGGGGTCCTTTATTAGCGCTAGCTAAAAGCGTTAATACATGTATCTTGTATCAGCGCTAAGAAAAGCAATGATAAAGGGTACACCTTTATCAAAGCTTTTCTTAGCGTTGATAGAGGATTTATTTATCAACACTATATTCAGGGCTGATAAAAGTTTTTAATAATTTAAATAAAATTATTATATTTATATTCAAAAATTATGTTTATTTGTATACATTAGCTAAAAAACAAATGTTTATAATTAATATATATTTTTTAATAATTCAAATATATATATATATATATATATATAATATTTAAAAAAAGGCATTTCTAAGATTATAATTATATATATATAAAAATAATTATAAGATTATAATAAATTTCATTAAATAATAAATATATTTATCAAATTTATCAAATTTATTAGATTTATATTTATTAGATTTATTAGATTTATTAGATTTATTAATTAGATTTTTAGATTTATTAAATTTATTAGATTATTAGATTTATTAGATTCATTATATTCATTAGATTCATTATATTCATTATATTTAATATGTATTTAATATTTTTATTTTATTTATAATTAATATATATAAATACCTTTTTAAATATATATATTTATATTAATTATTAAATATATGTGTTTCTAATGAATTTGGTTAATAAATATATTGACCATATGTGCATATGTTATGTATCATAATGTTCATTTATACATTACACTCTTTCTTATTATTCGTGTTGTCAATTGATGACTCGTTTTTTATTATGTATATTTACCAGGTATATGATTAATTCATGTTACCCATATATACTATTATGTTCTCAAAAGTACTTATAAAATTACATTAAAATATATTTAAATAATAATATATTTATTATATTTATAATTATTAAATTTTAATTATATATAAATACTTTTTAAAAATATTTATTTGTAATTATAATTACAACTATATATATATATTTAAATAATTATAAAATTACAATAAATACATATATTATAATTATATATATATATATATTTATAATTATATGAAAGCATTTATAAATATATTTATTTATAATTATAATCATAAGTATAAATAACTATATATGTAAATAATTATAAAATTATAATAACTATATTTATTATACTACTTATAAATTTATAATATAATTAAATAAATATATTTATAAATATATACAAATATTGATAAATAAATACAAATATTTATTATATATATTTATATACAAATATTTATAAATAAATACAAATATTTATAAATATAATTCTAAATAAATGTAGACATATTTAAATAATTAAAAAATTATAATAAATATATTTATATATATTTATAAAATTATAAATATAATTTTTTATAATTTTATAATAATTTAAAATATATATATATATATATATATATATATATATATATATTTATAATTACATCTATAAATAAAATCTATTTATTATAATTTTTAATTACAAATTAATATATATTTATTTATTAGTTCTAAATATAAATAAATATATATTTATTTAAATAATTATTAATTTATAAAAAAAATATTTATTATTTTCATATATAATGTTATATATAATTAAATAAATATATTTATAAATATATAGAAATATTGATAAATAAATAAAAATATTTATATTTATAATTATAAATAAATACAGATATATCTAAATAATTATAAAATTATAATAAATATATTAAATATATATATTAATAAAATTATAAAAATTAGAAATATTAATTTGTTATAATTTTATAATTATATATATATATATATATATATTCATTTATAATTATAATTATAATTATATATATATTCATAAAAATAATTATAAAATTAGAAGAAATAGAATTGTATATATCTATAATCTTATAAATATATATATAATTATTATATTTATTATATATATTCTAAGATTATAAATATAATAAGTATATTTCTTATAATTTTATAATTATTTAAATTATAATTTTATAAGTATAAAGATATATATATATATCATATATATAATTTTATAAATATATATATAATATAAATAAACATAATATCTTTATCAGTGTTTTTTTTTGCGCTGATAAAGATAGACCTTTATCAGCGCTAAACAAGCAGCGATAAAATGTGTCTTTATCAGCGTTATAAATTTAGCACTGATAAAGACACCTTTTATCCGCGCTTGTTTAGCACTGATAAAGGCCTATCTTTATCAGCATTTTTAGCTAACGTTGATAAAAGGTTCAACGAGTTTTATAAAAAACCTCTAAAAGTCTCCTTCATTCTCACACCCCTCAAACTCTCGCGGAAGCTGACCCCTGCGCCGCCGACCTCTACTCTGCCCTGACCCCAACTCCGCCACCGTCGACCCTTCTTCCGCCACTGCCTCTTTCGCCGCCGCGAGCTCCTCCTCCACCGCGAACCCACCTCTACTGTGAACCTTCATCCGCCGCTCCTTCGCCGCTCCTCTGTCGCGAACCCACCTCCGCCTCGAACCCTCATCCACCACTCCTCCACCGCGAACCCCACCTCCTCTGCGAAGCCCTCCGCTGCCGCTACCGCTGCCACTATTGCCTACCCCAACTCTACCGTCACTGGACCCCATTGCTGCCAGCGGTAGGGTATACTATCATTGTGTTAAAAAAAGTTTCATTATAATTTTATCACTTACTAGGAAGCACTTGAGTTAGTGTTTTCTATAGGCTATTTCCTTTTTATGGGATGTGTATTGATTGCTATTATTTGATGCTTGTATGATATTATTTGGGGATATTTCTTTAGAGGGTGTTGGAGGTGAGATGAGGTTTATTGCTTATGTTTTATTATCAATTTATAAATTGATAATGTTCAAATTTTTTCTTAGCTCCGCTTTTACTATGCCATAAGAACCCAAGGTAACTATGTTACTAATATTTTGTGTGTCATAGTGACTGAACATGACACCCTTATTGCTTTTTCCATACGATTAGTGATGTAATTACCATGTTGCTTCATCTATAGTGTTAGGGATGTGATAGCCTTATCTCTTTGCTGATGATGTTGGTATAGATGGGAACCCTTGGGTTGTTGATTCTACTGGTATATGTCTAATATTTTCACATCCTAGGATCTAGTGAGATTCCAATGATGATTTTTTATTTGATGATATTAGCTTTGAGATCCCCACAACACACATTTTTTTCATCACTTTTTACATTTCATGGACATGTTACAACAATTTAATTTTGTTTTCTATTATTAATGACAGTGCCACCACTTCTCCAATAATCACGAGAGCATCACAATTGAAACTTGTTGGATAAAACATCCGCTTCTTTTTCTTAGATGTTAAGAGTGGTGATAACCCTAAATCCAACTGACCTGGCTTATGTGGGATGATAAACACTAGATATAAAATTAGCCATCATTTGTCATCAATGGGAATTTAAGAATATTTTGGAAGTTATCCTTTCAAAATGAACCTTCAAATTTTATCAATTTCATTCCAAATCCCTTTATTTCTATAATGATTGATTTGGAACTAGGATATGTTCATACCTAGTAGGTAGGGACTTGAATTTTTCCTTGGATTCCCTCTGAATGTTTTCAATAGGGCGAGTACCATGTCTCTTTTCTTTTCGAGTTTGAGTTCATGCAAGCTGGACTAATGAAACTGATGTTTACGATCAAACAAATTTGACCAAAATGTGGTTGGTGTTTAATGTCATACAAATTTTATAAAAAAGTTGTGGTGATCTACATAATAACGTAGTTTAGGTAATCATGTCATGATTGGAGAACCCAATACTAGTGTAGAAATCATTTAAGAGAGGTTCACATAGTTTATGGTTATAGTTCTTGTTCTAGAAATGGTGAGGTAGTTTATTTAATGGTAAGTGAAAGGTGGTAACTCAACATGAATGAGTAGTGGACTATATTAGTATAAACAACCTCTGGAAGGGGTGCATGGAGTTTATGGACATAGTTCACAAACCAATGATGAAGGGCATGATGTTACCACCAAAATGGGCCTCAAGATCTAGGAGCACTCTAACACCTTCAAACAAGGAATGAGAATAATGTAAATCATAGCACAAGTTATTTGAATTGGAATGTAGTTTTAATTAAATATATTTTATCCATATTTAGAGTCTAAGATTTCAAGACCAGATATGGATGAGGTTACTATATTATGGGGAAGGGGGTATAAATCTTATGAAGTTATTGAATGGGTCTAAAATTGGTTGTTGGGATGTCAGGACATATCCAATGGTGTGGAGCACAATATCAAATGATTTTGGAAAATATTATTATTACACCTACCTTTGGAATAATGTGATGGAATCATATAACACTGATTGATTTGGGATGGATTGAGGTGTTTTCTAGGAATCTTTTATAAAGTGTCTATATTGGGATCTACGTCTTTGTGAAAATTCCTAAGTGGGTCTTTTAAAATGATTCAAGTGTTTTGAAATGTTTCTTAGAGGGATGTCACTCATTTTAAATGATTAAGATTGTTGGGTCATAAAGTTGTCTTAAATGATTTAAAAAAAGGAATTGTGGTTTTGTGAAAGAGTGTTTGGAACTGATTGATTTATTTTAAGAAGGGTGTGTTATTTAAAAGAGGAATTTGTGTAAATGGTTGGTTTTTTAATGGGATTTCAAGTGTGATTTTTAAATAGTTTTCAAAGGACATTTGAACTGTAGTTTTTTCATAATCTTTTATGTTTAGATTTTTATAGAATTAGGAAAACCATTACATTATATCAATATTTTGTGTATTTATTTTGTTAAATACTAATATCATCAAATCAAATAGGATGGATATGAATAAAGACTGGATGGATGCCAATCGTTTAACAAGAGAGTATGAAGATGGAGTGAAAGAGTTCATCAAGTTTGTAAAAGATCATGCATATGAACCTTATCAAATCCTTTGTTCGCATTTAAGTCGTTGTTATTCAAAACTAGTTAGTCCAGAGGAGTTGGAAGAACACTTGATCTGTCATAGAATAGATTAAAGTTATAAATGTTGGAATAAACATGGGGGAAAAGAAAATGTAGCTAGTGGTTGAGATAACATTGCATTTTATGGATCATCTGATATGATTCAAGTATGGACAATGAAGAAGACCGTATCAAGGACGTGATTATAGATGTGAATGATGATAAAGATCATATTGAGAAAATGGCAAGGACAGTTGAAGATGAACTTTGTGATTACCCAAAATTGTTTGAGAAGTTAAAGAGTTGTGAAAAGATACCTTTGTATGGTAGTTTCACTAAATATACACCATTGTCATCCATCCTGAAGCTGTATAATTTGAAAGCAGGCAACGGATGGAGTGACACCAATTTTACAGAATTACTTGCTCTCTTGAATGACATACTCCCAGAAGATAATGATCTCCCAAGTTGAACATATGACGCCAAACGAATGCTATGTTTGATGGGTATGATCTCTGAATGAATACACGCCTTCCTGAGTGATTGTATAATATTTTGCAAGGACCACCAATCACTTAGAGAATTCCCAAAGTGTGGTACTTCTCGATACAAGAAAGATGAATCTAGTCCTACGAAAGTTGTATGGTACTTTCCAATTATTCCAAGGTTTAAGAACCTATATGGAAGTGAGGATACCTATGCCAATTGACATGGAATGCAAATAGAAGAAATAAAGATGGGAAACTACGTCACCCGACTGACTCTCCTCAGTGGAAGAGAATCAATCACGAGTTTCCTGATTTTGGAAACAATCCGAGAAACCTTCATCTTGCATTATCTACAGATGGAGTGAATCCTTTTGGTTTTCAAAGAAATAATCACAATACATGGTTGGTTATGTTGGTAAATTATAACCTTCCACTGTGGTTATGCATGAAATGAAAACACATCATGTTATCTATGCTTATATCAGGACCGAAACAACCGGGTAATGATTTTGATGTTTATTTAGATCCATTGATCGAGGATTTGAAATTATTGTGGGATTTAGGTGTTACATTATATGATGCTTATAGAAATAAAGATTTCATAATGAGATCCATGTTGTATGAGACAATAAATGAATTTCCTACTTATGAGAATTTTTTAGGATATAACATTAAAGGAAGTCATGAGTTTCCCTTCTACGAACAAGGTACATAGTCAATTAGGTTGAAACATTCATCGAAAAATACATTTCAAGGACATCACAGATTTCTACCTCGATGACATAAGTATCGATCTTGGAAGACATCATTCGATGGAAGTTCAGAATAATGTAGAACACCATATCCACTAACTAGTGATTAACTGTTTGAGAAAGTAAAATATGTGGACACTACTTTTGGTAATTTTTTTTGAAAAACCTTATGAAAACCAATTGGAAGAAGAAATCAGTTTTTTTTTGAATTACCATACTGGAATTATCTCTACGTCAGACACTTTCTTGATGTTATGCATGTTGAAAAAAATGTATGTGACAATGTCATCGGCACGTTTCTAAATGCACTCGAAAAAACAAAGGATTGAATTAAGGCTAAGTTAGACATGGTTGACATGAGAATATGAGAAGAGTTGGTACTAGTGAAGGGTGAAATATGAACTTGTCTTCCTCCAGCTATTTACACTCTTTCCAGGCAGGAGAGATATCAGTTTTTCAACTTCTTGAATGACGTAAAGGTTCCAGAGGGGTATTCATTGAATATCAAGAACATCGTGTCAATGACCGATTTAAAGTTAAAGGGTATGAAATCACATGACTTCCGTGTCTTGATATAAGATCTAATTCTTATAGATTTACATTGATTTTTTCCCAAGAATTTCCATTATACGTTAATGAAGCTCTGTTTCTTCTTCAAAGATATATGCAGTGAAGTTATAGACCTAGTGAAATTTCCAAGTATGGAAAGAGAAATTTCCGTCATATTATGTGAATTGGAAATGTTCTTCCCACCGACATTATTTGATATGATGGTTCACTTGGTGAGAGAGATTCGACTATGTGGTCCTGTACACTATAGATGGATGTACCCCATTGAACGGTATATGAAGATTTTGAAAGGGAATGTCAAAAATCGAAGTCAGCAAGAGGGTTGTATTACAAAGTGATATATTGTTGAGTAATCCATTGAATTCTGTATCGAATACCTATCTAGTGTGGAAAGAATTGGTCTACCGAAATATCATCACACTGGGCGGCTTGCAGGTGAAAGAATTTATGGAAGAGAGGTTGTCACAATCAATATTACAGATTTGGAGCAGGCCCACCTTTATATTTTTCATAACAATTTGAAGGTTGACCCATATGTTGAAACCCACAAAGAAATTATTAGGCATTTGCATCCATCAAGGGCTAAAAAATGGATATCAAATACACATAATTGATTGTTTATAAAATGGTTTTGGGGCCATATATTTAAGGAGTCCGATGAAAATCTGGACTCAATTTCAGAATGACTTTGATGGCTAGTCATAGGACCAAGTGTGTATGTATTATATTATAATTCTTATGTAATTAACAGTTATACATTCTATACTAATAAACACGATTAAGATAGTACCATGCAGAATAGTGGAGTTACACTTGTGGCTGAAGCGGTGCATCTTTTCAGTGCTAAGGACATAAATCCAATTTATGTGAATATGTCATACTTTGGCATCATCAAAAAAATACGGGAGTTAGATTATACGAGCTTCCAAGTGCCTATTTTTCAATTCAAGTGGGTTGATAACAGAAGTGATGTTAAAATAGATGAGTTGGGATTTGTGAAAGTTGATTTCAGTAAGGAAAGGTACAAATATAAACCATTTATAATGGCATCAGAGGAAGTACACGTATTTTATGTTCCAGATCCTACAAACCAAAACTGATCAATTGTTCTGTTATCCACCAAAACCACTGAAGGGTCAGATGAAAATTCAATGAAGGATGACCCTTTCATTGGGATGTCACAATAATTTTGTAGTGGTCCCAATGTATATGGTATTTGGTATATCATAGGAGACCACAATGAAGGGATCTGGATAGTCGATAAAGGATTCAAATCCCTTTAGCCTTAAAAAAAGAGAGTTCAATAATCAGGTTATATATTTTTTGTAATATACATTGTGTTACCTTATGTTATTATCTGTTCACTACTGTTTTATGCAATCTAAATTAAATGTTAAACCACTTATATAGATAATGAATTCTGCACATGATGATGCTCCTAATCCCAAGGCACAACAGGTCTCTCAACCTGCTGCTGCTCACAGTGTAGAGGACCAACATGTTTCTCAACATGCTGCTGCTGCTTCTTCTAGTGCAGTGGTATAACCACCATCTGCAAATGACGATGCTAGCGCTCCATAGAAACATATTGATTATTTTGAAACCAAGGAAATTATAGGAAATGAAACACTAGCACCATAGAAAAAATTGGATCGTTTTAGTTTGATAGTGTTAGCAAAAATCCTTAAGGAAAAAGTGAAAACATCAAATACAAGGTCAGATGGAATAAGTAGGGCCAACATGTTAACCCCAACAAGGCCATGTTCAGTAGTTATATTGGAATCTTCACTCAGAAATGCGTGCCGATTTATGTATAGTCGTGGAACCATGTTGTCTCCAGGATTAAGATACTAATGTGGGGAGATATTATGGTAACATTATGATATCATTTATTTAATTTACTAAAAAATAAAATAATGAAACATTGACTTACTCTTAATCATCCATCATAGAGTGCATTTATAGTGGATGACTCCACAAGAACTATGACAACTGGGTCCCGGTGACAGCACAACCACCCCGCCTTAACATGGCCGTCGGGTCCTGGCCCACCAGGTACCACCAGTTTCCCCGCAGACACGTGGGGCCCACCCCAGGGTCCACCCACATGTCTGAATGGATCATCTGACTAATGAAAGTCCCCACAGGCCAATACATGTCCTTTCCAGTGTGCTTTGTCCTCACTCACACACACCCTGAGAAACTTCCCAAAAGGTCATCCATCCTGATCACTACTCTAGGCCAAGCACGCTTAACTGTGGAGTTCTAATCAGACAGGCTCCGGAAAAGAAAGGTGCACCTTGTTGACATGAGTCATATCATTTAGTCATTTAACCCTGTATCATTTGGGGATGTTACAATCACCCCCCCTTTAGAGCACAACGTCCCCATTGTGGGCCCTACATCTCAACCCAGGCAGTGCACCGCGCACTTAAGGCTGAGTTCCTCCTCTGATACCAAATGTGACAACTGGGTCCCGGTGACAGCACAACCACCCCACCTTAACATGGCTGTCGGGTCCTGGCCCACCAGGTACCACCAGTTTCCCCGCAGACACGTGGGGCCCACCCCAGGGTCCACCCACATGCCTGAACGGGTCATCTGACCCACACACACCCTGGGAAACTTCCCAGAAGGTCACCCATCCTGATCACTACTCCAAGCCAAGCAGGCTTAACTGTGGAGTTCTAATCAGATAGGCTTTCGAAAAGGAAGGTGCACCTTATTGACATGAGTCATATCATTTAGTCATTTAACCCTGTATCATTTGGGGATGTTACAAGAACTATGTATTAAGTGTTTCTTGAAGGATTCAAAGATGATTTCACATAATTTTAATGAAATGTTATCTTAAAGATAATGAAGGGAAAATAAACCCGCACACACCGCCTATTTATGCACACCTGATAACCCAAGGAGTGTGGGATGCATTTACTAGTCGTCGTGTGGAGCAGTATTTTTAGGTACATTGTGTTTGGTAATACGTTGTTTGAAAATACATGCATTCATCACTTTGATTGATATTTTTTTATTTATGAAATAAAAACTGAGTGTTGAAAATAAGTAATGAGAAGCAAAACCAGCGTAGCCCTATCGTAAAGCAAGAATGGGGTATGCTTCACTTGAAAAAAATTGGTACGTATTTTAAATATATCATAATACTTTTATGTGACATAAAACAACACCATAACTATGTTCCTCTATTTATATACAAACTGATAAATCCAAATCCAATGTCACTTCCATCCCACACCATGTTCTATGAAAGGAGGCATGTGTAAATAAAGATAAGATACTAATAGATGAAAACACACAAAAGTGTGGGAAACATGTATAAGTATGACATAATAAATATTTGTTTTTATTTAAATTGATATTACATAAAAATTATGACAACCCAGCTTTTTATTACAACTTAAACATGCTTTATTACATAAAACTTCACTTGATACAACAAAGAAGATCGAGAGGTTTAGTGTCTTTGGGGATTAGGATCATTACATAAAAACTTTAAACTTGAAATACAACATCCTTATTGAAAACTTCCTTTACATGACCACTACATTCCTTCGTACTTAGCATTGCATGGGATAACCTGAGGACATGCATAAGAAAAGGGTGAGCTTTAAAGCCCAGTAAGGGAGTACATAATGAATAACATGAGGAGTACAATACATGTTAGGCAATAGGCATATCAATAGATCATAAGAGATACATGAACATAAAGGCATGATAAAGCATGATAATCATAACATGGAAATGTGGCAACAACACTTAACATTGAATTAGCATGAGCCAAGGCTCATTGCACATGGAGCATGAGTAAACCCTCATTGCACTTGAAGCACGAGTAAACCCTCGTTGCACTTGAATTAGCATGAGTCAAAACTCATTGCACATGACGTATCATGATACTATACTTTACCCAATGCATTGGAGCGCTATAAAGGGCGCACCCTTCTTAAACATTTCATTTCATGCATAAGTGTGCCACATGGATCATAAAACATGGATTCATAAAACATAATCATTTCTTCCACGATAAAGGAATGTGGAATTCATACATGAAACTTTATAATCAATATGTAAATGTGCATAAAGGTGAATACCCTTGATGGAGAAATGGGCATGGTATTCACTACACAAAGACATTGGCTTAGAAAATCGGTGCGATTTCGGCAGCGTAACGGCGTGACATAAGAATTCGTAAAAAGGTTGATGAGAGAGAAAGGGGTTCCTCATCATATTTACATGTAATGGACAGTAAAGAGATCATATATATACATGTCCCAACAATAGAAATGGAATTTAGATTCATGATACAAAAGTATTGCTTGAATGTAAAAGAAGAGAGAGAAGTTCCTTTCGGAATTTCGGCATAGTAACGGGTGTACATGAGAGGAATTTAATGAGAGAGAAAGGGTTCTCCCACCATTCAAACAATAATAGGGAAGTATGGGAGAGGTGAGAAACCATACCCCAACATTCATAAATGAAATTAAAAGGGCAATACAACTTAAATTTTTTTTGACAAAAATGAGAAAGGAAGAAAAACCCTTACTTGGAAGTGTGCTTCCAAAGGCTAGAGAGAGGCTTGTGAGAGGCTTCTTGGGAGCTTGGGGCACCTTGAGAGGATTCTAGAGAGAGTAGGGCAGAGGTTGGACGAACTTAAATGGCTTTGAGTGAGGAGGAAGTGGGAGCTTGGGTGGGTTTATATAGGAAAGGTGAGAGAATTCTTTATTATTTAGGTTTGGGACCCCTTATATTAAAATAATCCAAACCACAAACCATCCCATGGTATTTGCCCATGGTTTCTGGAAAAGGAAAGAGGAAAACAATATTTTACAAGTCCAAGGTCCGAACTTATTAAAAAATTAGGGTTGCTTATGTGGAGGTGAGTCACACTCCCATGGAAATTAATTTAAAAAGGCAAAGTGTTGAATAAGTCTTGAGGGCTCCATTAATGCTTTGAAAAGTGAGTCAAACAAACCCAAAACCTCATTATTTTAATGATAAAACATATATTGGCCGAACATAAGGATTATGGTATTTTATTACATCACCATTGGGTCATTATGATGTCATAAAACACATTATATATTTAAATGGTATTTAATTTTTACCCAAAAATTTGACTGTCTCAGAAAATTATGAAAAATTCACCGTTGGATAATTTCGACGTCCTGATTACAAAAATAATATTTATTTTATCTAACTAATTTTCTAAATATGTGAATTTTCACTTTTAAAATAAAAACCGACATTTATAAAAAAATTCACGGGTTTTGAAAGAAATGGCTTTCAAACCTTAATAAAAATTTTAATTGCATTCATAAAATTATAAGATCATTTATATTTAATAAAAATTAATTTAATATTAATAATAATATTTTATTAAAATATTATTTAATTCAAAAATCCTTTAATTTAATAAAATATAATTCTTAATTAAATAATAACTAAAAACACCGTTTGTACTTTAAAAACTAATTACAAAGTATCAAAAATGACTAGAAATTATATTCATTATTATATACAAAAATAATGTACATGAACATGGTGCTACTTATTTGTTACATAACCCCTTAAAATAGCCTCATAAGACCTAAGGGTAAGGTGTGCGATGGTGACAGACTCTTGGGGTTGCTCGGATAACATTGCTCGAGTGGTAATCTCTATCAACTTCCATTTTTCCCGTAGACGATCACGTTCGAGCTTGACTTGATGAAGCTCAGCTTGGGCTTGGTCAAGGGCAAAGCCCAAAGACGCCACCTCCTTTCTGAGCTCCGACAAATGGGCTTCGTAAGGGGCAATTCTACTGGATGAGGCCATCGCTTCCTTTGTCTGAGTAGAAAATTGGTTCGTTAAAGCCTTATATTTAAACTACCCAGATGATCACTGTTCAACGGCTATAAAAGTAACGGTCACAAATCTTAACGTAAAACTTAAAGAAGTTGACATCTTATAAAAACATTTTTCATAAAGAAACATTTAACTGGATCAAGAGGGATTTTCCATTAATGAAACTTTGGGTCGTTACAACATTCCCCCCTTAAGAAATTTCGCCCTCGAAATTTTCCTTTTAAAACAAATGTGGGTAACTTAGCTTCATCATATCCTCCGACTCCCAAGTTGCTTCTTCAAAATTGTGGTTTCTCCACAACACCTTGACGAGGGGCATTGTCTTATTTCGTAGAACTTTTTCTCTACGATCCAAGATCTTCACTGGTTGCTCCTCATAAGAAAGATCGTCTTCTAATTGTACCACCTCAGAAGAGAGTACATGTGAAGGGTCTGGTATGTACTTCCTTAAGAGGGATACATGGAAGACATCATGCACCTTGGCCATAGTAGGTGGAAGTGCTAGTCGATAGGCCACAGCCCCAACACGATCCAGAATCTCGAAGGGGCCGATGTACCTTGGACTTAACTTCCCTTTCTTTCCAAACCCCATGACCTTCTTCCATGGAGATATGCGTAAAAACACCATGTCTCCAACTTTAAACTCAAGGTCTCGTCGACGATTATCTGCATAACTCTTCTGTCGACTTTGGGCTGCCTTGATATGCTGCTGAATGGTTTTCACCTTCTCCACCATTTCTTCGACCATTTCTGGTCCAAGCAGCTTACGTTCACCGACCTCATCCCAACATGCCGGTGTTCTACACCTTTTACCATACAGGGCTTCATATGGTGCCATTTGGATGCTCGAGTGGAAACTATTATTATAAGAGAACTCAACTAGAGGAAGATGTTGATCCCATCCTCCTTTAAAGTCCATTGAGCACGCTCTCAACATATCCTCAAGTGTTTGGATAGTCCGCTCGAATTGGCCATCAGTTTGAGGATGATAGGCCGTACTGAAGTTCAGTTCAGTATTCAGAGCATGTTGAAGACTCTTCCAAAACTTAGAGGTAAATCTTGGATCTCGGTCAGACACAATAGATAGTGGTACTCCATGCAACCGTACCACTTCCCTGATATATATCCGTGCCAGTTGATCCAAAGAGAAATCCTCTCGAATAGCAATGAAGTGTGCAGTCTTTGTAAGACGATCCACAATAACCCAGATTGCATTGTTGCTTTTGGATGTCCTTGGAAGTCCAGTGACGAAGTCCATGGTGATGTTCTCCCATTTCCATTCTGGTATGGGCAATGGTTGCATCATCCCCTTAGACTTATGCCTCTCTGCCTTCACTTGCTGACACACCAGGCACTTTGATGTATATTCGGCGATCTCCTTCTTCATATTATCCCACCAAAAGTTTTCTCGGAGATCTCGATACATCTTTGTGCTCCCTGGGTGAATAGAGAAATTTGAACTATGTGCATCATCCAAAAGTTCCTTCTTCAGCTCCAAACTTGATGGGACACATAGTCTTTTCCCAAACCGCACAATTCCTTCTTCATTAACATTAAACTCTGATGATTTTCCCTTTTTGATAGCTTCCACTTTTTCTTGGATTCTCGCATCATCCTTTTAAGCATCCTTTAACCTTTCCAAAAGAGATGGTTGAGCAATCATTTGTGAAAGGATTGATGATGTTCCCTTCTTTATGATTCCCACGTCCATCTTCATCAAGTCTAAGAAGATTGGATCCTTCTCAATTCTCATCACTGATAGAATTGCTGGATCCTTTCTACTTAGGGCATCCGCCACCTTGTTCTCCTTCCCAGGGTGGTAATGTATTGAACAGTCATAATCCTTTATGAGCTCTATCCATCTTCTCTGGCGCATATTAAGCTCTTTCTGTGTGAATATATATTTAAGACTCTTGTGGTCAGTATATATCTCACATTTCTCTCCATATAGATAATGCCGCCAGATTTTCAAGGCAAAGATCACCGCCGCCAACTCCAGATCATGCGTTGGATAGTTTCGCTCATGGATTTTCAACTGCCTTGAGGCATAGGATATCACTTTATCATTCTGCATCAACACACATCCTAAGCCCTTCTTCGAAGCATCACTGAATACCACAAAAAGCTCCCCACTTGTGGGTAAAGTGAGCACGGGTGCAGTGATAAGCCTCCTTTTCAACTCCTTGAAGCTTTCTTTGCATTCATCACTCCAAGCAAACTTTACTCCCTTTCGAGTTAGCTTGGTAAGAGGGTTGGACAATCGTGAGAAGTTTCTCACAAATCGTCGATAATATCCAGCTAACCCCAAGAAGCTACGGATATCAGTTACCGATGTTGGCCTCGGCCATCCCTCAATTGCATCTGTTTTGGAGGGGTCCACAGATATCCCATTGCTTGTGATGATATGACCCAAGAATGAGACCTCCTTCAACCAGAACTCACACTTGCTGTACTTGGCATAGAGCTTCTCCTTGCGAAAAGTCTCCAGTACAGTTCTTAAATGCTCCTCATGGTCCTCCTTGGTTTTGGAGTATATTAGAATATCATCTATAAAGACTACCACAAATTTGTCTAGGTAATCTCTAAAGACTCTATTCATCAAGTACATGAATATTGCTGGAGCATTGGTGAGTCCGAAAGGCATTACTATGAATTCATAGTGCCCGTACCTTGTACGAAAAGCAGTCTTGGGGATATCTTCCTTCTTCACCCTTACTTGATAATATCCCGACCGCAAGTCGACCTTGGAGAAGTATTGAGCTCCACGCAGCTGATCAAACAAGTCATCGATTCTTGGGAGAGGATACTTGTTCTTTATCGTGATTTTGTTAAGTTCACGATAATCGATGCAAAGCCGCATTGGCCCATCCTTCTTCTTGACGAAGAGGACTGGTGCACCCCATGGTGATGCACTTGGGCGTATAAACCCTTTATCCAGATTCTCCTGTAGTTGTTTCTTCAGCTCTTCAAGCTCAACAACAACCATTCTATATGGAGTCTTGGATATTGGTAGCGCCCCAGGTATAAGTTCAATTGAGAACTCAACATCTCTTCTTGGAGGAAGACCAGGAAGTTCCTCGGGAAATACTTCAGCGAATTCCCTCACAATAGGCATTTCTTCAAGGGTGGTTTCTTCCTTGGACTCAATCATCTGAGCCAGATATGCGTGCTCATAAGGCAGTAATATCCATTCTTGAGATGATGGAGCTAAAGGAGATTCATCTTCCTCCTGACACTTGTAAAGAATCGGGGGTCGATTCTCCATATGGAGTGTGATTTCCCTCTCCCGACAATTTATGTTGGCTCTATATAAGGAAAGCCAATCCATGCCAAGAATTGCATCAAATTCCACCAAAGGGAGTATGACGAGGTTCGCCAGGAAATTCAATCCACAGATTATAACAGGGGAGGACTTATACTCATGGGATGCAATGATTGCCCCATTTGCCGTACTCACCGACATCTTTACTTCCAGGATTTGTGGTGGTGCAGGGATTGTTCTACTAAACTTTTGAGATATAAAAGAATGCGTAGAACCTGAATCAAAAAGTACGTTCGCTATTCTTGAATGAATAACTAGCGTACCTGTCACCACTTTGTTGTCGGGGTTCACTTCGGCAGAAGTGATGGAAAAAGCTCTTCCTTGCTGTCTTGGAGGTTGTTGATTGCCTCCGATAACCCTTGGATTAGGGCACTGATTCGCAAAATGACCCGGTTCTTTGAATTTGAAGCATTGAACAACACATTGAGGTTCGAACGGAGCGTTCCTCCCCTCAGTCGCAGCCGCGGGTCCTTCTTGCTGACAGTTAACAGCTAGGTTCCCTTCTCTTCCACACTTGAAGCATTTTCTTGTCCCCCTAAGGCAATTTCCAGGGTGCTTCTTTCCACACTTTTGGCAAGTGAGGTGCTGGAATTTCTTAGAGCCGTTGGATTTATCCATCGGACCACCAGCATTGAAGTCCACCTTCCGCTTCTTGTCCCCATGATACCCCTATGATTCTCCGATCTCCATTTCAACCTTGAGGGCACATCGGACAATTTCCTCATAGCTGTCGAAGTCACGGATCGGTAATGCTTTCCGCAAGCTAGGCTTCAGCCCACCAAAGAAGCGGTCAACCTTGCATTCGGGGGTAACGACAAAGCCGGAAGCGTATCGTGCAAGCCTTGTGAAGTTTTCCTCGTACGCTCCCACTGATTCCTCATCTTTCTGCTTGAGGGAAAGGAAGTCCCTTTCCATCTTAAGACGGAGGGTGCGTGGAAAATATTTATCGAAAAACATCTTCCGGAATACCTTCCATTCCAAAACCTCGATCTCCTCCTCAGGCTTCGTATTTTTGATCAACATCCACCATTGATCAGCTTCACCCTCCATACGATAAGCCTCCAGGAGAACCTTCTCTTTTTCAGAGCATTGGAGGATGGAGAATATCTTTTCAATGGATTTGATCCATTGTTCAGCAATCGTGGGATCAGATGATCCACTAAAAGTAGGAGGCCTTTGTCTCATGAAGCTTTCAATAGCGACTTGTTCTTTCTTAGGGGGGGTTGAACGTTCCTCTTGACCAGTGTTTCTATTCAAAACTTGAGTTAGCTGAGAGAGAATCGTGACAAAGTTCGTGATTCCCGCTCCCATCGGATTGGGCATCTCATTAGTACAATCATCACACTGATCTTCACAACGGTTGTTAGCCCGAGTTCTCCTATTACCGGCCATTGGCTGGAATAAAAGAAAGTTAGGGGTAACACATAAAGGTTAATCCAAAGAAAAAAGTTGATGACTTATAAATAAACTTTAATCTCTTTAACTCATGAGTCTATAGGATTCAATCCAGGCTTTTCATGACCATCCTTCTAAAATATATTCTTAGGGGCATTTTTCCCTTAATAAGGGTTCATACTAAGATTGTGAATTTATGAAAACATATCCCCTGGGAGTGTCGTAACCAAGAGTGGAGCAAGGCCCGTTGTCGTGCACCAGTTCCCGTTCGAGTCTAGCTCAAAGCGGTGTTTTCGGGTTTTACCCCTAGGATACATCTGTGCCAGAGCCGCCTCTACCTGCTCGTATCCAGACAGGGATGTATTTGTTTGATAAACCACTTACTTAGTATTTACCAAAATTTAGGGATGTTTTTATTATGCTTAGTCTTGTATCTAAGGCTTTACTAGGGTTTCCTAATCCCAAAAATAACTAAACCTATCCTCTGATACCAACTATGACAACCCAGCTTTTTATTACAACTTAAACATGCTTTATTACATAAAACTTCACTTGATACAACAAAGAAGATCGAGAGGTTTAGTGTCTTTGGGGCTTAGGATCATTACATAAAAACTTTAAACTTGAAATACAACATCCTTATTGAAAACTTCCTTTACATGACCACTACATTCCTTCGTACTTAGCATTGCATGGGATAACCTGAGGACATGCATAAGAAAAGGGTGAGCTTTAAAGCCCAGTAAGGGAGTACATAATGAATAACATGAGGAGTACAATACATGTTAGGCAATAGGCATATCAATAGAGCATAAGAGAGACATGAACATAAAGGCATGATAAAGCATGATAATCATAACATGGAAATGTGGCAACAACACTTAACATTGAATTAGCATGAGCCAAGGCTCATTGCACATGGAGCATGAGTAAACCCTCATTGCACTTGAAGCACGAGTAAACCCTCGTTGCACTTGAATTAGCATGAGTCAACACTCATTGCACATGACGTATCATGATACTATACTTTACCCAATGCATTGGAGCGCTATAAAGGGCGCACCCTTCTTAAACATTTCATTTCATGCATAAGTGTGCCACATGGATCATAAAACATGGATTCATAAAACATAATCATTTCTTCCACGATAAAGGAATGTGGAATTCATACATGAAACTTTATAATCAATATGTAAATGTGCATAAAGGTGAATACCCTTGATGGAGAAATGGGCATGGTATTCACTACACAAAGACATTGGCTTAGAAAATCGGTGCGATTTCGGTAGCGTAACGGCGTGACATAAGAATTCGTAAAAAGGTTGATGAGAGAGAAAGGGGTTCCTCATCATATTTACATGTAATGGACAGTAAATAGATCATATATATACATGTCCCAACAATAAAAATGGAATTTAGATTCATGATACAAAAGTATTGCTTGAATGTAAAAACACCGTTTGTACTTTAAAAACTAATTACAAAGTATCAAAAATGACTAGAAATTATATTCATTATTATATACAAAAATAATGTACATGAACATGGTGCTACTTATTTGTTACATAACCCCTTAAAATAGCCGCATAAGACCTAAGGGTAAGGTGTGCGATGGTGACAGACTCTTGGGGTTGCTCAGATAACATTGCTCGAGTGGTAATCTCTATCAACTTCCATTTTTCCCGTAGACGATCACGTTCGAGCTTGACTTGATGAAGCTCAGCTTGGGCTTGGTCAAGGGCAAAGCCCAAAGACGCCACCTCCTTTCCGAGCTCTGACAAATGGGCTTTGTAAGGGGCAATTCTACTGGATGAGGCCATCGCTTCCTTTGTCTGAGTAGAAAATTGGTTCGTTAAAGCCTTATATTTAAACTACCCAGATGATCACTGTTCAACGGCTATAAAAGTAACGGTCACAAATCTTAACGTAAAACTTAAAGAAGTTGACATCTTATAAAAACATTTTTCATAAAGAAACATTTAACTGGATCAAGAGGGATTTTCCATTAATGAAACTTTGGGTCGTTACAAAAATGATTACTTATTTTCCTATATTTTCTATCTTACATAGTCACTGGAATCAGCAACACTCAAACCGGATGCATACATACTTTCGGTGGCCTTGAAGTAGCTAGAAAAGTATGGTCGCGTCAGAGGTGCGGGTTTTGGGGTGACACCCCAAACATTTTTTGAAAAAAAACAAGAGGAGGATCAAAGTGAAGAAATCAAAATGATGAGATAAATAATAGACATCCTTGAAGAACATATTCAATTTTAGAGAGAGTTCATGGAAAATATTATGTGGGGGGGGGGGGAACAACTCAAAAACAACCAGCACATGAAGATCCCACCCCACCCCCACTAGCTTTGAGGTGATCCATTCCCCTAAAAAACCTATCTTAGTTGAGGTAATAAATGTTCTAATAATTATTTCAATGAATTTTGAATTAGATATACAATGAAACCTTTGATATAATGATATTTTACATGGTGAAAATGACTATGATTTATATCTATCAACACCCACCCATCGCCTTGTAGCGAGGGCTACGATGTTCAATATCCATAAAATCATGCTATACAACAAACCACTTCAAACTGGTCATGTCAAATTGTTTATTAACGTAGCCCATGAGCTGAGTGCCGAGCTACATGTTCTAATTTATGATGAAGATATTCATAAGGTTGAACAAGTTCTTGGAACATTCATCGCATGGCCTTCACAGCTTGTAAAAAAACATGTCGATAATGAATTATTCATTTATAATTTATTTTTCAATATAAACCTTTAACATTTAATGAAAAAGGTCTGAACTAATTAATATTATTATAGACAGACACAAGGAAGGGGGTGAAAAGAAATAATGGCTAAAAACCATCTCAATGATCAACCAAACTATCAAAATGATCTACCGAAAGAACCTCAAACCTGCCTGTTCTATATCCGAATTTATTATCATTGCAGGCTCATGTGAATATAAAGTTGAAAGATGGTGAGGTTCACACAATTATTTTTGATGAAAATATATACAGCAGGGAAGATCCAGATTTCATTAGTGTTGACAATGTAAGTGAAATCATGGAGAATGATTGGATAGGTGACTCAGTTGTAAATGTATACATGAGGTATGTTTTCATGATTTGATTTTCCAAATGCTGATATACTATGATAATTATGACTAAATACATTTAATATTATTCACAAGTGTATATATGAAAAATAATTGAAGAGATTTCCCCATGAATTTTTTTTGGACTCGTTAGTCCTCACATCACCTCTATAGAACAAACATATATAGTGTCTGAGAAAGAGGGTGAAATAGTGGTAGGCCTTATCAAATCGTTTAACAAAAAAATTATGGATGATAGACTCTTCTTAATACCAACGATGCAGGGTTAAAACTGTACAATTTAATCATATCAAATATATTTTAATTTCTTTCACTACTTATTTCTTTTTGTGTTTTTAAGCAACATTGGATGCTCATTGCGGTCAATTTGGATACTCCAAAGATTTATTTCTTGGATTCAATGCATGGATATCCAACAAGCCGACCACAAATGATGACATTTTTCAATTTGTAATACACTACATCCAACAATTTAGAAATAAACATCTAGTTATATAATTATATTATCTTTTAATGAGGATTCTATTATGATGGGGAGATGTGTGAATATCATCAACATCATGGAATGAGACTAGGGGAAAAGGACAAGAAACATCACAAGTACTACAACTCGATACAAATCAGGGTATATATAATAAGACTTCACTATCCAAACACATATAAAAAAATTACTTATTTTTATCAATGTTTCTGTAATGTCTAAAACAAATAAATGATAAAGACTGTTGTTATTATATTTGTAAATTTATGAAATAGATCGCATTCCATGAACAAACTAGCATCCCTGAAGAGGTATTTTTGAAGAAAATTATTATTTCATTTAAAATATTTATTAATCCTTTGTGTATTTGTATTTTTTCAGTACTACCATGATTTTAAAAAATAATCCTATTCAAAAGATGAGATATATTTTTTTATAAGTGAATGATCAACATACTTAATGGAAGATTGTATAGAAATATCATGAAGATGCGACCGGTATGACTCAAAGTGTCTACTTTTATTTAAAATTGTCAGTATTTTTAGTAAAAAGAACAAGTTCCATACAAAAAACTGTGAAAACACAATAGGATTATTTTTATACTTTAGGAAAATTATCTATAAGTCATTTGTGACATGTAGGAATCAACCAAACCTAAATCTGATGCATGGTGCGACTGTTATGACTTTAAGTGTGTATTTTTATAATAAATTAACAATAAATTTAGCAAAAAGAAAAAGTGACATACTAAAAACCAAGAAAACACATTTGGATTGTTTTGATACTTTAGAAAAATGATCCATTAGTAATTTTTTATGTGTAGGAATCAACCACACCTCAATCTGATGAATGGTGTGACAGATATGACTAAAAGTGTCCGTTATCACTTTAAAATTGACATTTTAGCTCAAAATGCATCACTCACTGAAAGCCAAGAAATCTTGCTCCAATTGTCTCCATAATTTAATAAAACAATTCATAAGTTCTTTGTGACGTGTATGAAGCATTCTCATGTTAAACCGACACACGATGCGATCGATATGACTCAAAATGCGTGTTTCAAGTTTAAAATGATATTTTAGTAAAAAAAAACACATATATCATACTAAAAACTGATCAAATGCATTCAGATTGTTTTTATACTTTAGGAAAATGATCTATATGTCATTTGAGACATGTAAGAATCAACCAAACCTCAGTATGATGCACAGTGCGACCAGTATGACTCAAAGTGTCTTTATTTAAAATTGACATTAATTTTAGTAAAAAAACACAACTGACATACTGAAAACTGAGGAAATGCATTCAGATTGTTTTGAAAATTTAGAAAAAAGACCCATGAGTCATTTTTGATGTTTATAAATCAACCCCAACCCAATACAACACATGATGTAACTATTATAAATCCAAATGTGTTTTTTATTTAAAATTGACATTAATTTAAGTAAAAAGAACAACAGACATACTAAAAACCAAGAAAACACATTCGAATTGTTTTGATACTTTATGAAAATGATACATGAGTCATTTGTGACATGTAGGAATCAACCACACCTCAATATGATGCACGGTGTGACTAGTATGACTAAAAGTGTCTGTTATCAGTTTAAAATTTACATTTTAGCTCAAAACGTTTCACTCACTAAAAACCAAGAAAATGATTTCCGATTGTCTTTATAATTTAGGAAAATGATTATTAAGTCATTTATAATGTCTATGAATTAGTATCACATCAAATCGACACACAATGTGATCAGTATGACTCAAAAAATGTGTTTCTGGTTTGAAATGATATTTTAGTAAAAAAACACAACTGACATACTGAAAATTGAGCAAACACATTTGGATTGTTTTGATATCTTATAAAAATAATCCATGATTCATTTGTGACATGTAAGAATTGAACACATCTCAACCCAACTAACTATGTGACCGATATAAATCCAAATTTGTTTTTATTTAAAATTGATATTAATTTAATTTAAAAAACAAGTGACATCCTGAAAACCAAGAAAAAACATTATTATTGTTTTTATACTTTAATACAATGATCCATGAGTTATTTGTGATGTGTAGGAATCAAATGCACCTCAATCTGATGCATGGTGTGACCAATATGACTAAAAGTGTCCATTATGAGTTTAAAATTGACATTTTCGCTCAAAACATTTCACTCACTGAAAACCAAGAAAACACCCTCTGACTGTCTTTATAATTTAGGAGAGCGATTTGTAAGTCATTTGTGACATGTATGAAGTAGTCTCACCTCAAACCGATACATGATGCAACCTATATGACTCAAAATGGGTGTTTCTAGTTTGAAATGATATTTTAGTAAAAAAACACAACTATCATAATGATAACCGAGCAAACCCATTAAGATTGTTTTGATACTTTATAAAAATGATCCACGAGTAATTTTTGATGTGTAGGAATCAACCAAGCATCAATCCGATGAACCATGTGACTGGTATAAATCCAAATATGTCATTTAAATTTGATATTAATTTTAGTAAAAAATAAGGGACATACTCAAAACCAAGAAAACCCATTCAGATTGTTTTTATATTTTAGGAAAACGATCCATAACCCATTTGTGATGTGTAGGAATCAACCCCACCTCAATATAATGCACAATGTGACCTATATAACTCCAAATGTGTCTTTTTTATTAAAAATTGTTATTTTATTAATATATTCTTTCATATTAATGTTTAATTTATTTCTTTATATTACTACTAACATAATATTTTTTTCTTATATAGGTGGAAACTTTTGATTGAGTTGTGATGATTTGTTCAAGAACTAATACCATGGGAAGACATTTTTGAGAGGGGATCACGAATGTCAAAGGGTGAAACATTAATGTTTTTAACTGTTTGTTGGATAATTGTAAATGTAATTATATAAAACATTGTTTGAAATGTATATATCATTTTTTTGCCAAACCCTTGTGCGTGATGCTTTGTTCTTGTGTGTGCTGTTGTGTAATGACCTAATGTTTTTAATGGAAATTTCCTTCTTATTAATATGACATAAATCACAAAATAATGAACTACTAAGTGATAAGTGACCTTTAAACATAAGTTTGTCACTTTTGTGTTTGCAATTTTGAAAATCTGACATACACGGTTGTGTTCAAGATGTTTTTTGGAGTCCGATAAAAAAACATTTTTTTGGTGAATAGTAACCTACCCTTATGAATAGTAACATACCCTTATGAATAGTGAGATACCCTAATGAATAGTACCCTCACCTATGATAGTATAAAAATAATATTCAAGTTGGAAGTACGATATACCTATATTTTAGAATGAGTTAATGAGTGTTTTAAAACTGGTTTTTGATAATAAATTATGATTTTAATTAAATATTAAAATAATCATATTTCGAAAATTATTTTTGAAAAATGGACTTCATTTTTGGATTCTACTCGTCGAAAAATGGTCAGGGTGAAATTTGGTGATTTTTCTGAAATACTTGATTTTTTGATGAATAGTAAAATACGGTAATTTACCGTATATATACATTATAAACTAAATAGAATATTCCTAGCATCATGGATGATGTCACCACCCATGGTTCGAATTCACATGACTCATTTACTATTCTTGGTCATGGAATACTTACTATTCCTTGTCTTGTGAAGAAATAATAAATTAATGATTATAATAATATGAAATCCCTCCTCTCTTCCACTATAAAACCCCCCCTTCACTCCCTCTTCTCTCCACTCCTCTCAAGCCTTTTACCTTGCCATTATTCTACCCAAATCTCTCCCCAAGGTCCTCCCCCATGTCAAAAAGCTCCCAGACTCCTCAAAATACCAAAACCTCTCCCCTTAAGAGGTTCTCAAAAGAAGAAATCTCAAGAGGTAAATTCCTCTTCCCAATTTCTTCTTTTCTTTTAAGTTCTTTTCTTTTTTATTTATTTCCTCACCTACCTTCACCATAATAGTATGATAAATCCAGTAACATACATGTACTGGAATTTCTTCATGCTATTGTTATATTTTATTATCTTCTCTCCTTTCCTCACACTTTTATTTGAAATAAATGAAAGCACCGTTTGAGATGTGCAAATTTAGCACATTCAAGGACAACAGTTTATCAATTTCTATTATTATCATTAATTCTGGTCATGAAACCATTTGTGTTATGGTTGAACCAGATTATTATATATGTAATATATCCTATTTTTGGTTCTGTAATCCTTTGGTACAAATGGAATTAAGTTATAAAGCAAAACACATTCTTTGTAATCAAATCCACCGATTAACAAAAACGGTTATCACAATGGTTATATATATAATAATTCGACTTCACTCTAAGTAACCTAATTAAAATTAAAACAATGTAATCTCCTAGATATGAACTAAATAATATAACTTCAATTCTAGACAACCACTTTCATCTTGCATATAATCCAAACTTGAATATAAGTGAACCAATCTTTTAAAGTCAAGTAAACAAACGAGCTCGAACAATGAAATTGAACCTTGTAACTAATCAAAAAGGCTTTGAATGAACTAAAAAGGGTTATAATAAATAAATAAAATATAGAATAGGTTATGGAATTATTAATTAATAATCCCAATTTGTTTATTCAGGTCGTTAATAACAAGTGGAGAACACCAACAGATTTAAGGTAAGGGATCCTCCCCTTTTCACTCTTAATCAAGATTGTTCTCTATGCTATGACTTTTTGTGTAATAAAAAGTGATGGGGTATGTTTATAAAACTTCCCCATACTAACATAATGTTTTATAACTGATGATAAACCCATTATCTCTCTCATCAATCCCTCTTAGTTACACCTGATACCATGCCGATAAACCATAATGGATTCTACCCGAACTTCCTTTATTCCTTCAGGTTGCTCTATCTTTCTTTTTACCAAAATATAGTTGTATTTTATTTTTATGTAGAACTTAAAAATTCTGTTTATATGATCCAAATTCTGTTGTCTTTTATAATATCCATATCTCATTCTCTTTCAGGGATATACATGCTTTTAAGTGAATCTCTCCTCGATACTTCCCAATAAGCACACTCGTTTTAATGGAACATCCCAGATTTTTACCCAAATTTCATGTTCACTCTATCCTCTGTTTTAAGACACCATTGTCTTCATAAAATAATTATTTTTATTATGAAAACCTTCTTGGTTCAATTATGGTTTTATATAAAATAATTTCCTCTTTTCTATTTGAAAAGCTGTAGAGTGTTTTCCTTAAAACCGCACAAAAATATTTTAATGATAATGTTTCTAAAATAAATTTCTAATATGTTTTAACTTATATTTGACACCAATTACCATGTTATATTCCTATTTTACCCTATGAAATTCCATGTATGTTCTAATCCTTTCCTTTCATGGACACTTTCATGATACACCCATTGGATATGTTTTATGTCATGACTGTGGTACCCAATTCTTTCCATGGGTACCCTTATGTTTATGTATGGTTGGTTATGTATGATTGTATATGTGGTAAGAATATTTATGTGGAAATAATATTCATGAAAATTATTAGATGGGTGTGCCCAGATAGTGCTCCAATGCATTGGGTAAGGTTAAGTCTCATGAGATGCGATGTGAAACGGGATTGGCGGTTAGCCATGACCCGTACTAAAATGGGAAAACGGGATTGGCAGTTAGCCTTGACCCATACTAAAGATATGATTTATGATTATTCCACATTTATATGATTCTATGTTTATATGATCACATGCTTATATTAAATTATTTCATTAGTTTCATGCTTTGGATATCATTATGTCATGCCTCCTAACTCATGTGCTTAAGATGTATCCTTATGTTCATTCCCTTACTGGGAATTTTTACCTCATCCCTTTGTTTATGTGTTCCCTAGGGTACCCTATGCAGATATAAGGGATCAAATGAAGTTAGAAGATCTTTATGGAGATTAAATAAAGAAGTTTTTTTTATCCCCATGTTTTATGTTATATGTACCTAGTCTTCCAAGACACTAGACTTAACGATCGTTGGCTTGTACTCTGATTATTAATTATGCTTAAAATCATGAAATGTTTTATGTAAAAGGCTTGGGTCACTATAGTTAGTATCAGAGGATGGTCTAGTTATTTTTGGAGATTAGGAATAGAGCACCTTAGTGAGAACCTTAAGGATGAGACTAAGTATAAGAAAATAGTGCTAAATTTTGGTGAGTATAGAGTAAGTGGTTTATCAAGAAAATACATCCCTGTCTGGATACGAGCAGGTAGAGGCGGCTCTGGAACAGATGTATCTAGGGGTAAAACCCAAAAACACCACTTTTAGGTAGACTCTAATGAGAACTTGTGTACGATAACGGGCCTTGCTGCACTCTTAGTTACGACACTCCTGGGGGATATGCTTCGGTAGATTCACGGGCTTAGTACAAACCTTTATTAAGGGACAAAAAGATGCCCATAATAATATAAGTTAAGAAATAGATCGAGGATAACCTAGATATAAACCTAAGGAATCACAAGTCAGGATATAATTCTTCTTTATAAGTTCATACTTGTATGCTCAAAGTTATTTTTATGCTCAATAGCTAAGTATTCAAGACCTCTAATTATACGTTATTTTTCTTAGTTAATGGAGGGAAATAGAAGAACACGTTCCAACAACCAATGTGATAGGCAATGTGATGATTACCCTAATGACATGCCTGATGTGACGGAAGCGGGTGCTCAAAAATTCATGGCAGTACTTTCTCAGCTGGTATGAGTTATGAATAATAACTTGAATTAGGTGGAACGTCCCCCTCCTCCAAGGAAAGAGCAAGTTGCCGTAGAATCCTTCATGCGGAAAAGACCTCCCATGTTTAGAGGGTCTTTTGATCCCCTCCTCGCAGAACAATGGATTAACTCCATTGAAAATATTTTCTCTGTCCTTCAATGCTCGGAAGAAGAGAAAGTTGTACTGGCAGTCTATCGTTTTGATGGGGAAGCTGATTAGTGGTGGACACTGATCAAGAATACAAATTCCCAAGAGGAAATTGATTCCATAGAATGGGAGGAATTCAAGAGGATGTTTTTCAAAAAATATTTTACTTGAACCCTCCATCTCAAGATGGAAAAAGAGTTCCTTGGACTCAAGCAGAAGGAAGATGAGTCCATCGGGGCGTATGAAGCAAACTTTACAAGGCTTGCAAGGTATGCCTCTGGCTTTGTCATGAACATTGAAAGCAAGGTGGATCACTTCTTTAGTGGACTAAAGCCGAGTCTACGAAAAGTGTTGGCGATTTGAGACTTCGACAGCTATGAGGAGATTTTCCGTTTTTCCCTCAAGGTTGAAATGGATATTGGAGACTCTTAGTGGTCTCATGGGCCTAGTAACAAGAAGCGGAAAATGGAGAACAACATGGGTGGTTCATCAAAAAAATCCCATGATGGAAAGAAGACTCACTTTCCCCTTTGCAAAAATTGTGGGAAGAAGCATCTTGGTGACTATCTCAAGGGAACCAAGAATTGCTTCAAATGCGGAAAGTTTGGTCGTATGGCCAAGAACTATAGAAGGGATATGAAAAATACCACTAATGTTGAAGAAGAAAATAAGGTTCAGATCAACACTCAGCCTACATTGCAGTGTTATAACTACAAGGAGCTTTGGCATTATGCGAACAATTGCCCTAAGACGAGGGTTGTCGGAGGCAATCAACAATAACCTCCAAGGAAACAAGGAAGGGCTTATGCTATCATTACTACTGAGCTGGAGCTGGAAAACAATGTGGTGGCAGGTATGCTTGTTATCCATTGAAGAATAGTGAATGTACAATTTGATTCTGGTTCTACGCATTCTTTCATATCTTGCAAGTTTACTAGAACTATTCAAACACCACCTCAAAATTTGGAGGAAAATTTATCTGTGAGAACAGTGAATAGGAAAATTATTGCATCCATGGTTTATAAATCATCCCCGGTTAATGTTTGTGGACTGAACCTCCCATAAAATCTTGTCATACTTCCATTAGTGGAGTTCGACGTTATCTTGGGCATGGATTGGATATCTTTTTACAAGGCCAACATCAATTGTCGGGAAAGGGAGATCACTTTTCACATCTTGAAGCATCCTCCGAAGTGTAAGGAAGAAGATGAGTCTCCTTTAGAATCTTTGTCTCAAGTTTGGATACTGCTTCCTTGTGAGAAATCATATCTAGCTCAAATGATTGGGACAAAGGATAGAATCATTCTTTAAGAGATTCCCATCATGAGGGATTACACTAATGTATTCCCCGAAGAGTTACCTGGTCTTCCTCCTAACCGAGAGGTTGAGTTCTGAATTGAACTTATCCCTGGATCTCTTACAATCTTAAAGAAACCTTACAGAATGTCCACCGTAGAGCTAGAAGAGCTGAAGAAGCAGTTACAAGAGAATATGGAGAAGGGTTTGATACACCCGAGTGCTTCACCGTGGGGTGCTCCAGTCCTCTTCGTCAAGAAGAAGGATTGATCAATGCGCCTCTGCATTGATTATAGTGAGATCAATAAAATCACTATAAAGAACAAGTATCCCCTTCCATAGATATATGACTTGTTCGATAAACTTCGTGGGTCTAGTTATTTCTATAAGGTGGACCTTCGGTCGGGATATCACCAACTAAAGGTGAGGAAGGAAGATATTCCCAAGACTGCCTTTCAAACGAGATATGGACACTATGAGTTCATAGTGATGCCCTTCAGACTCACTAATGCTCTAACAATTTTCATGGATTTAATGAATAGAGTATTTAGAGATTACCTCGACAAATTTTTGGTGGTCTTTATTGATGATATTCTGATATACTCCAAGAGCAAGGAGGAACATGAGGAGCA
Source organism: Viscum album (assembly GCA_963277665.1). Taxonomy (NCBI): domain Eukaryota; kingdom Viridiplantae; phylum Streptophyta; class Magnoliopsida; order Santalales; family Viscaceae; genus Viscum; species Viscum album. The sequence goes on along the minus strand of OY728130.1, from coordinate 603,412,418 downwards.
TTTGGAAACTATGTTAAAGACTTTGCGAAGGGATAAGTTGTATGAAAAGTACAGTAAATGTGAGTTCTGAATGGGGGAGGTATCATTCTTGGGGCATGTTATCACCAGGAATGGGATATTTGTGGACCCTTCCAAGAAGAAGGCAATTGAAGAGTGGCCAAGGCCAACTTATGTAACGGAGATCTGTAGCTTTTTAGGTCTAGCTGGGTATTATCGACGATTCATGAAGAACTTTTCATGATTGTCAAACCCAATGACCAAGCTGACATGGAAGGGGGTAAAGTTCATCTGGACATAGGAATGTGAAGACTGTTTCAAGGAATTAAAAAAGAGGCTTATCACTGCACCGGTACTCACACTCCTTTCAAGTGGAGAACTCTTTATGGTGTATAGTGATGCTTCTAAGAAAGGATTAGGCATTGTACTAATGAAAAATGATAAATTGATAGCCTATGCCTCAAGGAAGCTGAAAAACCATGATCAAAACTATCCCACTCATGATCTAGAGTTGGCGGATGTGATCTTTGCGTTGAAAATCTGATGGAATTATCTCTATGGGGAAAAATGTGAGATATATATTGACCACAAGAGTCTCAAATATATATTCACACAGAAAGAGATTAATATGCACCAGCGAAGATGGATATAGCTCATCAAGGATTATGACTGCTCAATCCAATACCATCCCGGCAAGGCAAACAAGGTGGCAGATGCTCTAAGTAGAAAGGATCCTACATCATTATCAATGATGAGAATTGAAAAGGATCCGATCTTCTTATATTTTCAAAGGATGGACATGGGAATAATTAAGGGAGGAAGATCATCAATCCTATCTCAAATTATTTCTCAACCATCCCTCTTGGATAAAATAAAGGATGCTCAAACAAAGGATGTGGAAATTCAGAAAAGGGTGGAAGCTGTTAAAAATGGGAAATCCTCCGATTTCAAAATTGATGAGGAATGAGTTATAAGATTTGGGACACGATTATGTGTAGCATCTGATCCAGATATAAAGAAAAATATATTGAATGATGAACATAGCTCGACCTTATATATCCATCCTGGGAGTACCAAAATGTACCATGATCTCCGAGAACACTTCTGGTAGGATAATATGAAGAAGGAGATTGCGGAATATATATCAAGGTTCTTGGTATTTCAGCAAGTTAAAGTTGAGAAAAAAAGTCCAAAGGTATGATGCAGCCATTGCCTATACCCATGTGGAAATGGGAAAATGTTACTATGGACTTTTTCATGGGTCTCCCGAAGACGTCGAAGGGAAATAATGCAATATGGGTTGTGGTTGACCGACTCACCAAGACATCCCATTTCATCGCTATTCGGGAAGACGTCTCGCTTAAAAAACTTACAAAGATATATGTGAAGGAAGTGGTGAGACTGCACGGTGTTCCACTCTCAATTGTCTCTGACCATGATCTAAGGTTTACATCTAAATTCTGGAGGAGCCTTCAACATTCTTTGAGTACTGAATTAAATTTCAGCACGACCTATGACCCCCAAACTGATGGCCAGTCTGAAAGAACTATTTAGACGCTTGAAGATATGCTTAGAGACTGCTCTCTAGAATTAAAAGGTGGATGGGATCAGCATCTCCCATTGGTTGAGTTCTCATACAACAATAGCTTCCACTCGAGTATTCAGATGGCTCCATATGAAGCTCTTTATGGAAAGCGATGTAGAACTCCAATATGTTGGGATGAAGTTAGAGAAAAAAAGCTACTTGGACTTGATCTTGTTCAAGAGATGACAGGGAAGGTTCAAGTCATCCAAAAACACATCAAAGCTGCTCAAAGTCGACAAAATATCTATGCTGAAAACCTTTGAAGGGACTTGGAGTTCGACATCGGAGATAAAGTCTTCCTTCAAATATCTCCATGGAAGAGAGTCATGCGATTCAGGAAGAAAGGGAAGCTAAGACCAAGGTATATTGGCTCCTTTGAGATCCTTGACCATATATGAGCTGTGGCCTATCAGCTTGCACTTCCACTGAATATGGATTGAGTTCATGATGATTTTTACGTATCACTCTTGAGGAAGTACATACCTGATCCCTCACATGTACTAAACTCATAGGTGGTGTAGTTGGAAGACGATCTCTCTTACGTGGAGCAGCTGTTGAAGATCTTGGATCATAGAGAAAAAGTTCTACACAACAAGACTACTCATACGGTCAAGGTACTATAGAGAAACCATAAGTACGAAGAAGCAACATGGGAACTAGAGGAACCAATGAAGGAAAAGTACCCACATCTGTTTTTGTCCTAGAATGTAAAATGAAATTTCAAGGGTGAAATTTCGTAAGGGGGGAAGAATGTAACGACCCAATGTTTTTAATGGAAATTACCTTCTTATAAATATTCCATAAATCACAACATAATGAACTACTAAGTGATAAGTGACCTTTAAATATAAGTTTGTCACTTCTGTGTTTGCAATTTTGAAAATCTGACATACACCGTTGTGTTCAAGATGTTTTTTGGCGTCCGATAAGAAAAACATTTTTTTTGGTGAATAGTAAAATACCCTTATGAATAGTAACATAACCTTATGAATAGTGGTATACCCTAATGAATAGTAACATCACCTATAATAGTATAAAAATAATATTCAAGTTGGAAGTACAATATACCTATATTTTAGAATGAGTTAATGAGTGTTTTAAAACTGGTTTTTGATAATAAATTATGATTTTAATTAAATATTAAAATAATCATATTTAGAAAATTATTTTTGAAAAATGGACTTCATTTTTGGATTCTACACATTGAAAAATGGTTAGGGTGAAATTTAGTGATTTTTATGAAATACTTGATTTTTTGATGAATAGTAAAATATGGCAATTTACCGTATATATACATTATAAGCTAAATAGAATATTCCTAGCATCATGGCTGATGTCACCACCCATGGTTCGAATTCACATGAATCATTTACTATTCTTGGTCATGGAATACTTACTATTCCTTGTCTTGTGAAGAAATAATAAATTAATGATTATAATATTATGAAATCCCTCCTCTCCTCCACTATAAAACCCCCCTTCAATCCCTATTCTCTCCACTCTTCTCAAGCCTTGTGCCTTGCCATTATTCTACCCAAATCTCTCCCCAAGGTCCTACCCCACGTGAAAAATCTCTCAGATTCCACAAAATACCAAAACCTCTCCCCTTAAGAGGTTCTCAAAAGAAGAAGTCTCAAGAGGTAAATTCCTCTTCCCAATTTCTTCTTTTCTTTTTTATTTCTTTCCTCACCTCCCTTCACCATAATAGTATGATAAATACAGTAAAATACATGTACTGAAATGTCTTCATTATAGTGGTATATTTTATTATCTTCTCTCCTTTCCCCACCCTTTTATTTGAAAGAAATGAAAGCACCGTTTGAGATGTGCAAATTCAGCACATTCAAGGACAACAATTTATCAATTTCTATTATTATCTTTAATTCTGGTCTTGAAACCATTTGTGTTATTGTTGAAACAGATTATTATATATTTAATATATAATATTTTTGGTTCTTTAATCCTTTGGTAGAAATGGAACTAAGTTATAAATCAAAACACATTCTTTGTAATCAAATCCACCGATTAAAAAAAAACAGTTATCACTATGGTTATATATATAATAATTCGACTTCACTCTAAGTAACCTAATTAAAATTAAAACAATGTAATCTCCTGGATATGAACTAAATAATATAACTTCAATTCTGGACAACCACTTTCATCTTGAATATAATCCAAACTTGAATATAAGTGAACTGATCTTTTAAAGCCAAGTAAACAAACGAGCCCGAACAATAAAATTGAACCTTGTAACTAATCAAAAATGATTTGAATGAACTGAAAAGGTTTATAATAAATAAATTTAATATAGAATAGGTTATGGAATTATTAATTAATAAGCCCATTTTTTTTATTCAGGTCATTAATAACAAGTGGAGAACACCAATGGATTTAAGGTAAGGGATCCTCCCCTTTTCACTCTTAATCAAGATAGTTCTCTATGCTATGCCTTTTTGTGTAATACCAAGTGATGGGGTATGTTTATACAACTTCCCCATACTGACATAATGTTTTATAACCGATGAGAAACCCCTTATCTCTCTCATAAAGCCCTCTTAGTTACACCCGATACCATGCCAATAAACCATAATGGATTCTACCCGAACTTCCTTTATTCCTTCGGGTTGCTCTATCTTTCTTTTTACCAAAATATAGTTGTCTTTTATTTTTATTTAGAAATTAAAAATTCTGTTTATATGCTCCAAACTCATGTTCTAAGATCCATCTCTCATTCTCTTTTGGGGATATTGAAACGCACGGACGATTGTCGCCTATCGACCGGTCAAAATTCCGGTGCTCTGCTAATGTGTATAGCAGCACTCGGGTCGAATCCTCGGCGATGATACTTTGTAATAGTCGTTTGTTTTTAGTTGATTGTATTTTGATTAGGGGGGTTTGTTTGTAGAGCTTAATTGAAATGATTTATGGATGATGTTTGATTTACCAAATTGATAAAGATTAGGGTGAGTTCATCATTGGGGAGTTAAGCATTTTATATCCTTGAGCCTTACTTTGTATTGCATTAAATTAACACCCATGTCATAAGTTGACGTTGATTGGAATTCCTAAGTGTGAAGGCTTTAATACAAGCCTTAACTTAACTTAGGGTTCTAATCTCAATCAAAACTTATTTATGGTAGTGTATTTATGGTTCCAATAATCCATGGAAACCACTCGTTAAACAAAACATATCATTAATCCATGATATATTAAGTTTAACATACACAATATTAATTTAAAGAATACTCATCGAGCAAAACTCTCAATCACTTAACATCCACGAATTATAACTCACCCCAATGAGAGATTTACTCAGACATTTGGATGTTTAATATTCTGGTTAAAATAATTATGATGATAAATTAAGAATAGAAGAAAAATAAAGGGATTAGAAAAGAGTGGTACGTTGACACACACACACGAACGATGATGATAATTAAAAACGGATTTTCGATTGAATGAGGAAGAAAAATAAGGGAAGGGGATTCAACTAAATTTAAACTATTTTAGGAACATAAATATTAAACTACAGAAGGTGGATGAGAATAAGAGATATTGAAGAAGTAACTTTCAATAAAACAGAATTACAAAGAAAAAGAATTACAAGATTACAAAAATGAAGAACACAAAAGTAAGTGAAACAAAAGAGAGGAGGAAAGGTATCTCAAGTGAAAACTTGAGTATGGTAGGTCCTCCCAAGCCTTTGGAAAAGAATTTTTCGTGCCAATATTATCTCCTCTCTTCTAAAATGCCAACCCCTCTCAAGGAGAGAAGGGGAGAGTATTTATAGCCCAAGGAGTGGACTGTTTGCATTCCTAATCTGTCCCTCCACTTGAATCGCCAATTTGGCTATTTAGACAGCTGAATCTACAAATATCTCCTTCTTAAAAGTTGTATATAATAGAGTTTTCCGACTACTGTCAAAATATGGAGGAATTTGGACAAGTGTATCCAAAGTTATGGCGGTTTTATTAAACAAAGGTGAACTGTCCATTTCTATCCATGATTTTTCGATGGCCAAAATGTGAATGGATTTTTGAACAGGAATATGCCTTCAAATACGAATGAATTATTCAACAAAGTCGTCCGACTATATCTCCTATTTCCCACTGAAAAATCTAAGCTCTATTTGATGCTTACATCATGAGATATGTCATGAATAGTATACTGATTTTAATTCTCGGACAGAATGGTGGGCTGGAGTTCAAAGCTTCATTTGGGCCCCTTGTACTTGGATTTGGGCCATGAAATTTTTATCCAAGATGACATGTAGTGTCCCCCAAATTATGGTGGAGAGTTAATGTTTTTGGACTTCTGTATTGAGCCCAGTAAATCAATCTTCAAGGCTGGTCCAGTTTGTTCACAGATTCTTTGGTCTTGTTTGTGAGGACCATATGACCCTTCAAATGGAATAATTGGATCATGGTTCCTTCTAATGAAATGTTGTATATTGAAAGGAGAATCCTAAAAAACAAGAACCACACAATTTGGATCAGTATAGTTACAGTTATAATTAAAACATTAAACTGACTCAATTGGACTACTTCTAAAAATGCTCAAATATTATACTTAATATTAAAACATTAATATTTCACACAAATTATGCACATTTCATATAAAATAAGTAAAGGAGGAATATAATAAGTCATGAAAATATTAATAACATCAACTCCCCCACACTTAGATTTTCGCGTGTCCTCATGTGCAACAAATATAAAAACATGACAAAATCATTTTCACTCACCAACAAATATTAAAATTTTGTTTTCTCCAATCAGGGGAGGTTTAGACTATTTCACTCATCCATATTGAATTCCATAACAAATTTGGTTCACAATAATGCATCATAAACAATTCATTTTTTCATGTTCAAGGTTTGAATTAGAAAATGTAGGCACTCAAAACTTACTCCTCTCAAGATGATAAAAATGTATTTTAGGAGGTTCACTCATTCACCAACAAAAAGTGAAAATCAAGAGTTTTTAGGAGATCTCAGCTTCCATTCCCAAATCTAATGTGTAAAAAAAAATCAAGAGGTCTTTTAAGGGGTTTTTCAGTGGCTATGGGATGGTAGGTATATAATGTCCAAAGGAAAAGAGGGGTTAAAAACACCAACATGGAAAAATCAATGCACATTTTTTTTGAAATTTGATTTGAAAGGAAATAAAAACACATATTTACAAGGGCATGAATGTGTGATGAATGAAAAGTGAGGGAGATAGAAAATGTAATAGGGTGAGATGATGTAATATGTACAACATGGAAGACTTCCAATAATGACACAATACAAGATGATTCAAGTGTTCTTTTTTTTCTCTTTTTGCTTTTTTTTTTCAAAAGTTGTGCTTGAAATAAGTCTCACAGTCATCTCCCAACCCATGCTTGATCTCCTTATGGAACTAATTTTAGTAGTTATAACACGATCAAAGGTTGATGATGAATGATTTTTGACCCACCCAAGACACAACCCATTCCTTTTTTTTTCATTTTTTTTAATATAATTTTTTTTCATTTTTTTTGAACACTTTTCAATGAATTTTGTACAAATGAAAATTACACATATACACCCCAAATCTCACAGAATTACAACCTCTCCCCCACACTTGAATGGATGCTTGCCCTCAAGCATATGATGACACATTGGAAATCAATGAAAGTACGCCCAAAAATGAAGTCCATTCCCCCCACACTTAAATTTCAATAAATTGTACAATGAAAATCCATGAAGATGTTGGGTGGGAGAAGGTATTAGGCTTGTAATGTGGCTATCAAAAGAAAGGTTTTCATAGGCTCAAAGGGCCTTTCAAAAGTGGGATCAATGTAAGGGTAACAGGATGGTATTTGGCTATTCTGATTCTCATGTGGCTTAGAAAATGCCTCTATCATATTAATGCACACAAAAGATGGAAATTCAGATCGAAGGTCCACAAACTCAAGACTCACAATCAGTGGTGAAGACACACAATGAAAAATATGGCCATAGATGACCTTGGCATGAAGGCTAATGTTATTCCTCACGGTAGGGGAGAATCATTTTCACCAAAAATTGTTCATTCAAAATGTTTGTTATTGACACAAAATTGTGTACCCAAGTTTGAGATAAAAATTCAATATATTTGAGTTTAAAACAATCCTTTTGACTCCCCAAAATGGTTGGACATAATTTCAATATTGGATGATTAGTAATTATGACACCCATTTTTTTTGTTAATTTTCATTTTTTTAATTAATTTTTTTTAAATTTTTTATTTTTAATGACACATCCACACAAAATAGAAAATAGAAAAAAAGGTTGTGGAAGAATGTTGTAAAAAAATGAGAGGGAGAGAGGAAGAAGAAGAAATATAGAGAAGAAGAGAGGGAAGAGAGATTGAGGAGAGAGAGAGTTAAAGGGAAAGAGGTGCCCCCTAGTTTGGATTTGGTGGGTCGCCATTTCCATCTAGTGGTGGGTCAATGGAAGTGGATGTGGTTTCGATGGAAGTCGACGTGGTTCCTGGATTGTGAGACCTCTCATGGTGATGCTTTAACTGATGTCCGTTAACCGTGAATGTTCTTTTTGAAGAAGGGTCTTGGACTTGCACTGCACCAAATGGGTAAACATTAGTAATAATAAAAGGTCCATCCCAACGAGAATTGAGCTTACCTGGGTGAAGTCGAAATCGAGAATTGAAGAGCATTACCTTTTCACCTTCATGAAATACCTTTCGAAGAATGTGCTTGTCATGGAGTGACTTTGCCTTTTCTTTGTAGAGAATTGAGTTCTCATACGAATCGAGTCGAAGCTCCTCCAATTCAGTCAACTGCAACAATATTTCTTCACCAGATTTTTCACAATCAAAATTACAAGTTCTGACAGCCCAAAATGACTTATGTTGGATTTCAACTGGTAAATGACAGGCTTTACCAAAAACTAGCCTAAATGGAGACATCCCAATGGGTGTCTTATAGGCTGTTTGATAGGCCCAAAGTGCTTCACCAAGTCTATCGGGCCAGTCTTTTCTTGTGGGATTAACAATTCTTTCAAGCACTCTTTTCACTTCTCTGTTAGAAAGTTCAGCCATTCCATTTGTTTGAGGGTGATATGCAGTGGATGTTTTATGTACAACCCCATTCTTTTTCAAAAGTGACTCCATGGTTCTATTACAGAAATGAGTTCCTAAGTCACTTATCAAAGCACGTGGTGTTCCGAATCGATGGAAGATATGGGTTTTGAGGAACTCACTCACAGTTTGAGCATCATCTTTCCTAGTGGGTTTGGCCTCAAACCACCTAGAAACATAGTCAACAGCAAGGAGAATGTAGGATAATCCATTGGAAGGGGGAAAAGGTCCCATGAAATCGATGCCCCAAACATCGAAAAGCTCACAGAAGATTAATGTCTTTTGAGGCATTTCGTTTCTTTTGGAAATTGTGCCAAACTTTTGGCAAGTGGGACATGATTGACAGAACTCGTTTGAGTCCTTGAAGAGTTAAGGCCAAAAGAATCCAGAATCTAGGACCTTTCGAGAAGTCCTTTGTGGTCCAAAGTGGCCACCTCCAGGCATTGAGTGGCAGAATTCCAAGATGGAGGATTGTTCAGTTTCATCAACACATCTCCTAATTACCATGTCAGCCCCAGTTTTCCAAAGTTTATTATCTTCCCAAAAATAATGCTTTGAATCACTTTTCATCTTTTCTTTTTGTTCTTTTGAAAAATATTCAGGGAAAACACCAGAAACCAAGTAATTGACAATTGGGGCATACCATGGTAACTTTGGAGTGAGAGATGAGAGGTGTTCAGTTGGAAATTCAGGATCAATTATTTTAGAATGAGAAGAATTAGAAATTCTACTCAGGTGGTCAGCCACAGGGTTTTCTTTTCCAGGTTTATCTTTTATCACAAGGTCAAACTCTTGGAGCATTAAAATCCATCTTATTAGCCTTGGTTTGGAATAACTTTTCTTAAGTAAGAACTTTAATGATGAGTGGTCCGTGAAGATGATGATTTTGGCACCTAAGAGATAGGGCCGGAATTTATCCAAGGCAAAAACCACAACTAAAAGTTCTTTTTCAGTCACAGTGTAGTGTGATTGAGCTTCATCCAATGTTTTTGAGGCATAAAAGATGACATGAGGAATGTTTTCTCTTCTTTGACCAAGAACAGCCCCAATGGCCCTATCAGAAGCATCACACATCAATTCAAATGGTAAGGACCAATCTGGGGGTTGGATTATTGGAGCAGATGTGAGAGAAGATTTGAGTTCAATGAAGGCTCTCTTGCAAGCCTCATCAAAATTGAATGTGACATCATTTTGAAGTAAACGAGTGAGTGGGAGGGAAATCTTGCTGAATTTCTGAATGAATCGCCAATAGAAACTGGCATGACCAAGGAAGGACCGAATGTCTCGAACTGATTTGGGTTCAGGAAGTGATTGGATCACCTCAATTTTGGCTGGATCAACTTGGATATCCTCTTGAGAAATTATGTGCCCTAGAACAATCCCATTTGAAACCATGAAGTGACATTTTTCAAAATTCAGCACAAGGTTGCACTTGACACACTTTTGAAGGACCAAAGAGAGTGAATGTAAGCAAGATTCAAATGACTCGCCATAAATGGTAAAGTCATCCATGAAGACCTCCATGCAATTCTCAATGAATTCAGAAAAGATACTCATCATACACTGCTGGAATGTTGCAGGAGCATTACAAAGGCCAAAAGGCATTCGCCTATAGGCATAGGTTCCAAAGGGGCAAGTGAATGTGGTCTTTTCTTGGTCTTGAGGTGCAATTAGAATTTGGAAGTAGCCGGTGTAACCATCAAGAAAGCAATAGTGTGACTTTACGGCCAATCTCTCAAGCATTTGGTCAAGGAAAGGAAGTGGGTAGTGATCTTTTTGTGTTTCAGCATTCAATTTGCGATAATCGATGCACACACGCCATTTGTTTTTCACTCGAGTTGTGACCACTTCTCCATGTTCATTTGTGACAACTGTTATCCCACCCTTCTTAGGAACGACTTGAATTGGACTAACCCATTCACTATCAGAAATTGGGTAGATAATACCAGCTTGAAGAAGCTTGGTAATCTCTTCCCTAACTACCTCAAGTATGAGTGGATTGAGTCTTCTTTGAGGTTGCCTAATTGGGTAGGAAGATTCCTCTAGATGGATGTGATGCATGCAAAGGGCAGGGTTGATTCCTGGAATATCCTCTAGGGTCCAACCTAAGGCATTTTTTTTCCTCTAACACTTGAACAAGTTGGGACTCCTCAGTTTCAGAAAGTGAAGCAGAGATAATGACAGGGTAGAAGGGATCATGGAAAAGGAATGCATACTTGAGGTGTGAAGGAAGTGGTTTTAGATCAGTTTCAGCCTTGATTTTAGAGCTAGACAATTTAGGAGCAGGAGAAGGGATTCCAGATGGGTTTGTATCATTTTCCTCAACACTGTCCAAGGTGGAGCAGTAGAGATCAGAGTTGATGTGGGATTCAAGAGAGTTTTCAAGTTCCTCTAGATTGATGGAGTCTATGAATGAGAGGTCCACATCAACTTCACCATTTATGACTTTTTTAATCATGGTGAAGATTTCACATGATCCTTTATCATTATAACATGAAGAACATGGTGGATTGGGGTTCGATTGAATCTTATAAGTGTCCTCAAAAGCATGGATTGAGAATGCAGAGTGATCCTCATATTGGTATCGCATGGCTTGGAAAATGTTGAACTTGACCAGTTGGTCACTGAATTCCATGGATAAGATGCCTGAATGGACATCAATCTTGGTTCTCGCAGTCATGAGGAATGGTCTTCCTAGAATTAGGGGAGATCGAGAAGAGGTCGTCTCACCTTCCATGTCAAGGACATAGAAATCAGCTGGGAAGATAAGATCATTGACCCGAACAAGAACATCCTCAATTATCCCCTCAGGACTGGCAGTGCTTCGATTGGATAATTGAATGACAACACCCGTTGGGTGCAAGGGACCTAGACCAAGGTTGGAGAAAATGGATTTGGGCATGACATTTATTGAGGCTCCAAGGTCTATGAGTGCATCATCAAAGTTGGAACTCCCTATTTGACATGGAACCGTGAAGGTCCCTGGATCTTTGCACTTCATGGGAATGGATTGTTGGGTTGAAACATTTTCAATGTTCCTAAGTTGCCTCTTATGGGTGTACAATTCCTTAAGAAACTTGGCATACTTAGGGATTTGTTTGATGGTATCTAAGAGGGGGATGTTCACTTCAACATGTCTAAACATGTCAAGCATTTCAGGATCAGGTTCAAAGGACTTCTTAGGCTTGGAGATGGCTTGAGGAAAAAGAATTGGGTTCCTTAGAGGAATGGAAGGAGGTGAAGGAGTGGATTCAAGTTCCTTTTCCAGCTTTTTGTTCTTTTCATTTTCTAGATCAACATCGAAAGGGGAGGTAGAGAAATCAGCATGGGGCATAGCAATTTGATTTCCCGATCTAAGTGAAATTGCACTTACATTACCCTTAGGGTTGGGTAATGGTTGAGCTGGGAGTTGGGATGAATTGGATGGTTGTTGCTGGCTAAGGTGGGATGCAAGTTGACCTATTTGGGTTTCAATGTTCTTCAGGCTAGAACGGGTGAAGGAAGCAAGATCCTCTACAGCACTTTCCCATGGTTGTTTAGAAGAAGAGGCTTGTCCCAAATTGGGTTGGCCTTGATTTTGGTTCTTGGGAAAGCGATTGTATTGGGTGGGGAATTGGGAAGGCTCGTTAGGATAGTGGAATCCAGGAGGAGGATTGTTCCTTTGAGGTTGAGGAACAAAAGGATAAGGTTGATGGATGTTACCACCACTTTGACCATATTGGAACTGGTTTGGATTTTGATGAGGGAACTTAGGAGGATGAGAAATGGGATTACCATACCTCAGAGGTGGGTTAAAGGTAGAAGAGAAGGGCTCAGAGTGGGGTTGGTTGAAGTTTCTAACAAACTGACCTGATTGTTGAGGGTTGAAGTTTCGCTGAGCATATGCCGCATTGAGGTCCATTGGACTAGATGAATCAGATGGATCATCTTGAAGTTGTGGACATGTGTCAGTCGGATGAGATGGAGAGTTGCAGATTCCACAATTCTTGATAGGTCCAGGGAATAGTGATTGTGGAGAAGATGAGGTTGGGGCTTTGGTAGCCACCGCTAGTTGACGCACAAGACCTGTAAGTTCACTCATCCACTCAGTCATCTTGTTGGGCTCTATGGATTGATTCTCTTGGGCTTGTTTCACTTGAGCATGTGCTCGAGTATGGAATTGTTGTGTGTTTGCAGCCATGTTGCTTATGAGTTCTCGTGCAGCTGCCGGAGTTTTGTCAACAAGAGCACCGCCACTTGCGGCATCAATGAGAGTTCGCTCCATAGCCAATAACCCCTCATAGAAGTATTGGATTAGGAGTTGGTCAGGGATTTGATGGTGTGGACAAGTTGCCACAAGCTTTTTGAACCTCTCCCAATACTCATGGAGTGATTCATTAGGGAATTGACGGATGCCGCTTATTTCCTTTCGGATAGAAGCTGTTCGGGAAGCGGGAAAGAACTTCTCAAGTAAAAGTCTCTTCATGTCAACCCATGAGTTTATGAAACCAGGTGGGAGGTAGTAGAGCCAAGACTTGGCAGAATCCGCTAGGGAAAAGGTGAAAGCTCTAAGCTTGATTTGTTCTTCAGAAACCCCTTGAGGCTTCATGGTAGAGCATACTACTTGGAACTCTTTAAGGTGAAGATGTGGATCTCCACCGGCTAGCCCGTGAAAATGAGGGAGAAGATGAATCAAACCCGATTTGAGTTCGAAGTCAGCTTCAATGTTTGGATATTGAATACCAAGAGGTTGGTAATTCATATCAGGGGCAGCAAGTTCTTTCAATGTTTGTTCCCTAGGATTGGCCATATCAAATTCAATTGGTAGGGCAATGATTGGTTCTTGGGTGATTTGGTTATCCCTAATGGTCCTCCTAAGTCGACGAAGAGTTCTATCAATTTCAGGGTCAAACAAATCCGAGGGATTGTTTGGGAGGATGCGGGGCATTCAGAGAGATTTATAAAGGATGAGGAAGATGGGTTTTCATTTGTATTTTTTTTTTCAGTTTATGATTTTTAAGAGGAAGACGGGTTTTTCTTTGTGTTTTTTTTTTCAATTTTTTTCAAAAATTTTGATTTTTTTGTTTTTTTTTTAAATAACCAGAAACTAATGACTATTTAAAGCACCATCCCTGGCAACGACGCCATTTGAAACGCACGACCGATTGTCTCCTATCGACCGTTCAAGGTTCCGGTGCTCTGCTAATGTGTATAGCAGCACTCGGGTCGAATCCTCGGCGATGATACTTTGTAATAGTCGTTTGTTTTTAGTTGATTGTATTTTGATTAGGGGGGTTTGTTTGCAGATCTTAATTGAAATGATTTATGGATGATGTTTGATTTACCAAATTGATAAAGATTAGGGTGAGTTCATCATTGGGGAGTTAAGCATGTGATATCCTTGAGCCTTACTTTGTATTGCATTAAATTAACACCCATGTCATAAGTTGACGTTGATTGGAATTCCTAAGTGTGAATGCTTTAATCCAAGCCTTAACTTAACTTAGGATTCTAATCTCAATCAAAACTTATTTATGGTAGTGTATTTATGGTTCCAATAATCCATGGAAACCACTCGTTAAACAAAACATATCATTAATCCATGACATATTAAGTTTAACATACACAATATTAATTTAAAGAATACTCATCGAGCAAAAATCTCAATCACTGAACATCCCTGAATTATAACTCACCCCAATGAGAGATTTACTCAGACATTTGGATGTTTAATATTCTGGTTAAAATAATTATGATGATAAATTAAGAATAGAATAAAAATAAAGGGATTAGAAAAGAGTGGTACGTTGACACACACACACGAACGATGATGATAATTAAAAACGGATTTTCGATTGAATGAGGAAGCAAAATAAGGGAAGGGGATTCAGCTGAATTTAAACTATTTTAGGAACATAAATATTAAACGACATAAGGTGGATGAGAATAAGAGATATTGAAGAAGTAACTTGCATTAAAACAGAATTACAAAGAAAGAGAATTACAAGATTACAAAAATGAAGAACACAAAAGTAAGTGAAAACAAAGAGAGGAGGAAAGGTCTCTCAAGTGAAAACTTGAGTATGGAAGGTCCTCCCAAGCCTTTGGAAAAGCATTTGTTGTGCCAATATTATCTCCTCTCTTATAAAATGCCAACCCCTCTCAAGGAGAGAAGGGGAGAGTATTTATAGCCCAAGGAGTGGACTGTTTGCATTCCTAATCTGTCCCTCCACTTGCATCGCCAATTTGGCTATTCAGACAGCTGAATCTTTAAATATCTCCTTCTTCAAAGTTGTATATAATAGAGTTTTCCGACTACTTTCAAAATATGGAGGCATTTGGACAAGTTTATCCAAAGTTATTGCGGTTTTATTAAACAAAGGTAAACTGTCCATTTCTATCCATGCTTTTTCGATGACCAAAATGTGAATGGATTTTTGAACAGGAATATGCCTTCAAATACGAATGACTTATTCAACAAAGTCTGCCTAATATATCTCCTCTTTCCCACTGCAAAATATCAGCTCGATTTAATGCTTACATCATGAGATATGTCATGAATAGTATACTGATTTTAATTCTCGGACAGAATGGTGGGCTGGACTTAAAAGCTTAATTTGGGCCCCTTGTACTTGGATTTGGGCCATGAAATTTTTATCCAAGATGACATGTAGTGTCCCCCGAATTATGGTGGAGAGTTAATGTTTTTGGACTTCTGTATTGAGCCCAGTAAATCAATCTTCAAGGCTGGTCCAGTTTGTTCACAGATTCTTTGGTCTTGTTTGTGAGGACCATATGACCCTTCAAATGGCAGAATTGGATCATGGTTCCTTCTAATGAAATGTTTTATATTTAAAGGAGAATCCTAAAAAACAATAACCACACAATTTGGATCAGTATAGTTACAGTTATAATTAAAACATTAAACTGACTCAATTGGACTACTTCTAAAAATGATCAAATATTATACTTAATATTAAAACATTAATATTTCACACAAATTATGAACATTTCATATAAAATAAGTAAAGGGGGAATATAATAAGTCATGAAAATATTAATAACATCATATATACATGCTTTTAAGTGAATCTCTCCTTGATACTTCCCAATAAGCACACTCGTTTTAAAGGAACATCCCAGATTTTTACCCAAATTTCATGTTCACTCTATCCTCTATTTTAAGACACCATTGTCTTTATAAAATCAGTATTTTTATTATGAAAACCTTATTGGTTAAATTATGGGTTTATATAAAATAATTTCCTCTTTTCTATTTGAATGGCTCTAGAGTGTTTTCCTTAAAACCGCACAAAAATGTTTTTAATGCTAATGTTTCTAAAATACATTTCTAATATGTTGTCACTTATATTTGACACCACTTACCATTTTATATGCCTATTTTACCCTATTAACTTCCATGTATGTTCTAATCCTTTCCTTTCATGGACACTTTCATGATACACCCATTGGATATGTTTTATGTCATGACTGTGGTGCCCAATTATTTCCATGGGTACCCTTATGTTTATGTATGGTTGATTATGTATGATTGTATATGTGGTAAGAATATTTATGTGGAAAGAATATTCATGAAAATGTTGAGATGGGTGCGCCCAGATAGTGCTCCAATATATTGGGTAAGGTTAAGTCTCATGAGATGCGATGTGAAACGGGATTGGCGGTTAGCCTTGACCCGTACTAAAATGGGAAATGGGATTGGCGGTTAGCCTTGAACCATACTAAAGATATGATTTATGATTCTACCACATTTATATGATTCCATGTTTATATGATCCCATGCTTATATTAAATGATTTCATAAGTTTCATGCTTTGGATATCATTATGTCATGCCTCCTAACTCATGTGCTTAAGATGTATCCTTATGTTCAATCCCTTAATGGGATTTTTAGCTCATCCCTTTTTTCATGTGTTCCCTAGGGTACCCTATGCAGATGTAAGGGCTCAAAGGAAGTTAGAATATCTTTATTGAGATTAAATAAATAAGTTTTTTTATCCCCATGTTTTATGTTATATGTACCTAGTCTTCCAAGACACTAGACTTAACGATCCTTGGCTTGTACTCTGATGATTAATTATGCTTAAAATTATGAAATGTTTTATGTAAAAGGATTGGGTCACTATATGTTGCGTGCGTTGATTTTTTATTATGCACGCTGTTCAGGTGCTGTTTTGTGTAGGTGGTGTGTGTGTGCTGTGTAGGTGCTGCTGGTGGGTGTGCTGTTTATATGTGTAGGTGCTGCTGGTGGGTGTGCTATGTAGGTGCTGCTGGTGGGTGTACTATTATATATACAACACATCATAGTTATCTAGGACTTTATCAATGCTACTTTGAGTGCTAATAAAGGCACCCTTTATCAGCGCTATTTCGATCACTGATAAAGGCGCCATTTATCAGCACTAATTAAAGTGCTGATAAAGTGGTCTTTTATCAGCGCTAAAAATATAAGTGATAAAAAATGTTCTTTATCCATGCTAAAATAGCACAGATAAAGGGAGACCTTTATCAACGCTTTTTGTAGCGCAGATAAAGGACACCCTTTATCAGTGCTTTTCTAGCACTATTAAAAGTGTTTTCTAGCACTAATAAAAGCACTATATGTAGAAGTTTATCAAGGATTTCACATTTTTTCATTATTATGATCTTATAGGTTTAGAGTTATAAATAATTAAAATAAAAAACAATCCATAACAAAATGGGCACTTTCACACAATGTACATTTTTTCCCAAAAAAACTGGGAATTAAAGTTACACCCCTGTTTTAATCAAAACACAGTAGCTTCGTTTAAGGCGAGTCACCATAATGAAAATATTGACCTTGATAAGTTTTTTACCAATCCTTAGATCATGTGAAAATAATTTAAAAACATTAAATGTGCAAAATAATGCTCTATAAGAGATATAAAAATAAAGGAATATCGTTAGTCTAGTGAAAAACATGAAAACTCATGGATACATTTACCTTTTTTTCACAGTAAAGATTTGAGCACATAAATAAAACATTTCAACATGTGGAAAATCAATATATGCTCAAATAATTTTTTTTAAACCCATTAACATGCATAGGAAAAACCATAAAGGTATCACGAGGCACGAACTTAAGAAAACATTCCTTTGAAAAACAAACCTTTCACCTTTAATGGTTCATAAACTTTCCATACCTCATGAAATCAAAATATTTTCATAAAACCCATTTTTATTGAAAGCATAATATAGGTATCATCGAGCATCATATTCATAACCCTTGTTCACTCTTACCTAACTCATGTTATAATAACTGAAGTCCAGTTAATTTCATAGGAATAACCTACCTGATTATCTCCTTCAATTTTCACATTTTAAGACTAAATCATTTCTCAATGCATTAGAGAGCTTTATCAGGCTCATCAATTGTAATGATCCATATTGGGCTCACTCATCATAATCTATAATGATCAAGTACCATATCATGAACAAATAATTTGTAAGATTTCATATTCTCATCATAAAACCCTTGAAAAAATAATTTGAATGCTTAATAAAAACACTTTCAATTTTCTCATAAAGAGGAGAAAAACCTTCCATTTTCTTAGAAAAACATTTTAAAACTAAAAATTCTCAAAATAATAAGAAAAGGTTTTCTTTGAAAAAAACTATGAAAAATTGTAAAGGAAACTTGTTGACAAATAACAACTATAATTGTGGAAAAAAGATATCAAGATATATATGTTAAAAGAACATCCTCTTTTCACATTTGTAAAAAAGTCAAAATTAACTCATAGAGAAAACATTAAAAAATTCATTTTTAAACCTTTGTAAATAATGGAAAATATAATAAAAAATGAAATTTATCATCCATTAAAACATAAATAAGAACATTCTTGAAAAATATAAAAGAACATAGATATAGAGGAGAAAGATTTGAATAGAATACTTTAAAATAATGTTTTAAAGAAAAACCCCTTACCTTACATCTCGTCTAACTTCATACGTTCTCTAAATCCCGAATAATAAAATTATATTAGTTTTATACTTGATAAAAATAATTTTTCATATTAATTCCATTATAATTATTCTCTTTATTTAATTTGTTACCATACTTTATTTAGTTACTAAAATGGTTAAGTTCATGTTGGGTGTTTTTGGATCGTTCGATTTATAACCTCAAAATAACAACTGTAAGAACCCAATTTTTCTTCAAGGTATGGATCCTTTAGTTTTCATTAATAATCATTTGTTTTTTCTTTATAAATATTCCCTATGGCTATAGGAAGGTTTTGAGAGCGTTCAAGACTTGTTCAAAGCACAAAGCTCTAATTTTTGGAGAAACAACAAAGGTGCATGATTAGTACTAACCGTGCGCCTCAAACAGTGTGGCCTAGTTAGGGTGCCACACAATTTTTATAAATAGTGTGAGGGTGGTTTGGACCATGTGGGTATGAGACAGAGAGTGTGCATGGGCTACACATGTTTTGTCTAACTATGTGATGTAGGCCATGTAGGGCGTTCTCCCTGGACAGTGGCGTGTGCACGGTTGGCGCATGGTTTGGCCAACCGTGCGACCAAACCATGCAAACACTTAAAAAGTGGTGAATTACCTCTGTTCACCTATACTTATTTAACTCAACACCCTCATTTATTTTCCTCTCAACACACACAACACCCTCCTCTACTCCTCTTTGATCTCCTCAAGCCTAAAGTCAGGATTTGAAGTCATTGGTACTTATAAACTATGATTCAACTTTCATCTATCACGTTGTATCACCACCAATAAGATATCTAATCATTTAAATATTTTTTGTTCTTATTCCTATCAATGGAGTTATTTTTGTGTGAGGTCATATGACATATTCTCAGGGCATTCATCTGTTTTTCTATTTTCTTTCGATCTGGACCAAACCAAAGGATGATACTAGATGAGTGTTCCTCCACAGGCATAAGATAGGTGGTCTAGTAATTATACCTCAAGTCTTGTTGCCTTATACTATGTAACATGATACTGTGTGCTGGATTCTCTGTGCATTTCCTTAAAATACATATGTACCATGTTTAATTCAATATCCTTGATTGAAATAACCTAATATCCCTTTATTCTTGTTGGGATAAGCACTCATCAGTTGTAGCCACCCCTTGAGGTATGGCTATGGAACTGACTTTGTTATTATAAATGATTAAGAAACAAAACCATCTTATATATGGTTTTGGTGTGAATCATAATTATGATAACTATAATAAATTGAATATAAGTGAGTGGTACAACTACCACACTTGCTTAAATAGGATAATGGTTGCACCCTTGTTAAAGTGGAATGCTAATAAACTAAGAACTATCTATTGGATCTTCCTAAATATATTGATCGATTAATACTTTCATGATATACAGTCATTGATTCCCTTACACTGTTGTGATATATGGGCATGGAGTCTCTGACACTATTGTGATATAAGAGCATGGTGTCCTTTACATTGTTGTGATATACGGGCATGGTATCCCTTACAATGTTGTGATATATGAGTATGGCATACCTTACACCTGTGATATACAAGAATGGTATCTCGAATTTTATGAGATACAGGCACGAAACCCCTATATTTTTATACTTGGGCATGATGTCCCTATACTATGATACTTGGTCATGACATCCTTATACTGTGATACTTAGGCATGGTGTCCCTTACGACCTGTGACACTCTAGTGACTAGACATAGATGCCCGAGTTATGCCTCGGGTCCTAGCTAGAAATAAGTATGTGTATATATTACTATAAATGTACCTATGTATATAGTACATATACATACATACATATACACTTATATATATATGTCTATGATGACATTTGTTCAGAGGTTTTCCTGGCACAGACCGAAGTAGGTAGTGTCAGCCTGGTGTCCCTCAGGATCCAAATTAGACCCTTTACAGTTTTTATTATTTCTTACCATTCTTATATCTTGACACTTCTTATATTGTATGCATTGACTAAATATTTATAGACACCATTGGTGGTGGTCTATTGAGTTTATCTCACACCCTATCTTGGTCGTTGATGGTACCCAGGTATATTATGTGGATGGAGGTAGGGACAAGGGAAATCACCCAGTTGTTGATGCTTGAGTGATTATAGCATGGGAGTGTGGAAGCACAGGACTGAGATATGGATCATGATACTATTATAGATTATAACACCCCATTACCTTTCTGTTAGGTATGTTCTAATCTCTACTTCTGGTTTCTTTTTTTTGTTGGGTGAGTATTTACAACCTTGAATTGGGAGGATACCTATAATGGTGAAGTCAGGGATTTGTTGGATTTTTTTCTGTTTTACCTTGGATGTTTTTTTCTCATTGGGTGCTTACACACCATGTAAGTTGAGTACACATCATGTAATGGTTTCTGGGTAAAATTCATGAGCTAAATGCACAACAGGAATTTATTACACACTGTTTAATAGGTACATGTCGTGTATGTATAAAAATACAGTTTTTAATAAAAAAGCGATGGATTTTTCAGCGTATATGGACCCCAAGGATTCCATGACATGAAAATGGATTACACGCTGTGTAAATGTACTGGTGTTGGTTTTTAAGGCGTCGTATGAGTGATATGTTTCATTCATTCTTTTTGCAGTGATCCTCTCTCAACCTAGAGTTCTCCCTAGGTGATTTTTGGCGAATACTTTCCATCTTTATTGATTCTTTCAACAATTGATCAGTAAGGATAAGTGCTTCGTCTCTTCGGTCTCTTGTCGGGCCTTGTTTTCTGAAGGCATATCTGGTGGTTTCCAATCCCTATTGTCAAGGAAATTAGATTTTTTACATCCTTAAGGTAAGTGGATCTGTTCAATTGTTCCAATTTATTGAATTGATTATTATTCTTATTAATTTTTTGAGATTTGAAATGATAATTGTACGTGTTGAAAGTGAAAAGGGCATGATTTCATGTTTTTAAGTGGGGTTTTACTTGATTTGAAATGGAAAATGGATTTTCAAACCTTGGATAAGATTGGACTGGATTTGAAATGATTTTATAAAAATGTTATCATGGTTTTTGAAATAAAAATTGACAAAAATTGTATAGCGGGAACCTTGGGTACATCAGGAAAGAGACTTAGGCAGCCTTAGTGTGTGTGACACCACTAGGAGGTAACCTCTTGTATTTCGATAGTTTATGGAAGGCCTCAATGTTAGTTGGATCCAAGATTATGCCTTGTTATAATTGTGAGTGTCTGATACATATTTTCCCATAGGCTAGAGCTCATTCAGTAGGTGCATTGTTGTTTCTGGTTGTTTATTGCATGATAGTTATTTCATGAAAGTTTGGTCACATGTATAATTATATTTAGGTATATTTACCTTCTTAGTTTTTGTTTTTGAAAAATATGGCTTGCAATTTTTGAAAACTCAAGGATTGTTTGAAAAAGGATTTCAAAATTTTTATCTATAAAAATTCTTATAAAACTATTTTATTTTAAAGCTTAAATTTGTATATTCTTATTATTAGAACTTGTAGAGATTCTTTGTGTGGTTTCCTACTAGGATTTGTTTCTCACACCCTACTTCTGCATTTGGGAAATTGTAAACCTTTTTTTACATGATACAGGTATAGGTAATAGAATTCTATAGCATTAAAGCTTCTCTTTACATTTCTGTTTCGGTTTGTGATGGTTTGTGGAGGTGATGGTTGGTCACATAGAGACTAGTCTGTCTAGACTTTCCATACTTTCTGGTTTAGCCTATTTGGATTAGTTGTATCTCCCTTTGTTTTCCCCTTTTTTACTCTGATTTTATGTCTTGTTTTCTTATATTCAAGACTTATTTCATTATCTGTGTTATATCTCAACCCATGATAGGCTATCTTGGGTGACTAGTCTAGTTGATTCGGGTTGGTCTGTTACAATTTGGTATTAGAGACTAAATTAGTCTGAAGTGTGTCAGAACTGCCTGAGTTGTTTCAATGTCATAGGTAGATAAGAGTGGGATCGTCAAAATTCAAATATTAGGTGCATAAAAGGGTCCTAGCTAGTTCACTCTCGTGGATGAATATGAGTTTCCATGGGTGTTCTAAAAATATTTACTGAGTCCGATATCTAGTATTTAGGTTAATTTGAATAAATTTTATGGGGAATTTATTTATATTGACACATCTACTAAGTTATTGGTACTTGGTGTGTCTGAGGTCATTTGAATAAAATAAGTGGGGAGTTTATTTAAATGTACTTGTTCCTTTCAAAGGGTGTTTCTCTTTTGTGATAGAATTCATAAATTGATTTAAATTCTTAACGTTTTGTGGCATTGTTTTAGATTTTAGTAGTTAGTTTAATGGTTTTGGAATTTTATCATGACTGATAGGTTATTGTCTTGTGTTTAATATAAAATGACTCATAGAATATCTTTTTAAAATATGATAGGGGAATCTATGAGGTAGGTCCTGTGGGTAGGTCCTCTATTGGAACCTTCTTTAGTTGAAGTAGTTATTCGTACCATTAAGAATTTGTGGTCAGTGGGAGAAGTGAACCTGAGATGAGTAGTGGATCATGTCTTAGAATTTACCAAGAAACACCCACCTATCTCCTGGGGTGACAAAGGACCACAAGAATCAGAGGATTGTATTGAAAAGATTGAGAGGATCTTCAACTTTTTTAAGATTCCTAAATATTATTAGGTGGATTTTTTAATGTATATGATCGAGGGACTAGGATGAATATGGTGAGACTCTATAGAGAAATATAAATTTCACGAAGGTCTTACATGGGTTTCTTTCAAGAAAATATTCAACCAGAAGTTTTATCCTATGTCTTTACATGTGACGAAGACCCGCGAGTTTCTGACTTTATATCCAGGGTGCATACTGTTCTGGAGTGATCCACCCATTTTTCTGAGTTAGTGAATCTAGAACTAGAGCTTTTCACCAATGATTACCTGAAGACTCTAAGGTTTAATATGGGGATGAGGGCCGATATTAGATCAATGATGGTTCTTTTGTGACTTCCAAACTTTGTGGAGGTAGTGGATAAAGTTGTTTTGGATGAGGTGTACATATCTAGGAGAATGGGTTTGGGCAGAGCTTTAGTTGGAGAAATAGTTAGTTAGGGTTCTTCTTATGGTCAGAAAAGGAAGCCCAAGGGTGGCTAGTTTTCTATAGGACCAGTTTCAGGGGATTCTTCAGGGAATAAATAGGTTATTTTCCACTAGTGTGGGAGGTATGGGCATGATAGGACTCATTTTACAGAAGATCCTAGGACTTGTCATCTTTGTTGGCGATCTTTCCATTTGAAACGTTTATGTGATAAGATGTCCCAAGGTAGTAAGGCATGATCCAATTTCACCAAGGGGTCAAGGTTTATGTTGATTCTCACAAGGGTGGTGGGTCTCATTATCTGACCAAGGGGGATGACTAGGTAGCTAAGTATAGATAGTTATATGCTGTAGAGTGTGCACTAGAGGAATCTGAAGTAGATCCAACTACTGTTATAGGTTTGGTGTTTATTTCATCTTATATGGAGATAGGTTTATTTGATACATGTGGTACTCATTCTCTTATATATTAAAATTTGTTTGACGTGTTAAGTTTGTGTTCGATGATTATGTCATTCTTGTTGGGTATTTCCATGGATTTAGGAAAGAGGTCCAAACAAGGTTTCAACTATACCGCATGTCGGGTGGTGATAGATAACATTGAGGTGGTTTGGGATTTCTTAGTGTTTGATCTTGACATATTTAACTTGATTATCAACATGGATTAGATGGTTAGTGTGAAGGACTAGATAGACTATTATCATCATTGGGGGAAGTTATTATCTATCGATGGGGTCACTCATGTTTTCCAGGGTGAGTGGGACTCCAATCGGGAAGGGCAGGGCCTGTTGTTCCTTATACTGGTATGATCTCATGCCAGTCATCAGACATGTTTCTTTATGTAGTTGACCCTTTCTTGGGTGGTCGACTACTGGTTGTTGTGTGTGCATACCGTGAGGTCTTTCTAGATAATTTTTTTGATTTAACGCCACTGAGATAGGTTGAGTTTACTATTGACCTGCTACCTGGAATGATGCCCATTTCTATTCTATCCTATATAATCACACCTACTGAGTTGGTGGAACTTAAAGTATAGCTTGAGGACCTAGAGGCGAAAGGATTTATTCTTCCTAGAATGTAAATGTGGGATTTTCCTATAGTCATTTCTAAGAATTCAGACATAAGTATCATGATTTATATTGAACATTGAAAGTTAAACTAGGTTACCATTACAAACAAGTATCCTTTAACCAAAATTGATGATCTCTTTGATCAACTTAGTGGTTCATGTTCATTTTATAAGACTGGCCTATGGTTGGGGTACCACTATTTGAGAGTTCGAGAAGTGGATATACCCAAGATAATGTTTCAGAGTTGATATGGGAATTTTGAGTTTCTGGTTATGCCATTCGGACTCACTAACACTCTTGTGGTATTTATGGCTTTGATGAGCTGAATATTTAATTGGTTCTTGGACTCTTTTTTTGTTTTTTATAGATGATATGTTGGTGTAGCCCAAAATAGAGTAGGAGCATAGAGACAATTAAATATCATTCTTTGAACCTTAAGGGAACATCATATGTATGGTAAGTTTTTCCATGTGCGAGTTTTGGACTAAGGAAGTGAAGTTTCTGGGGAATGGGATATCTAAGAGGGGTTTCTAAGTAGATATGTAAAAGGTGCAGGCAATTGTGACTTGGGAGAATCCCAAAAACATTTTTGAGATCTGAAGATTCTTGGGTTTGGTGGGTTACTATAGATGGTTTGTTTGTTACTTCTCCAAGCTTGCATCTTCAATGACAGATTTAACCCATAAGGGTGTAAAGTTTTAGTGGAATGATATGTGTTAGAGATCTTTTGAGGAGAAAAAGATGAGGTTGAATTCAACATCAGTCACTACTATAGAACTGGATTTATCCAACGCTCGCTAAAAGCACTGTTAAAAAACCCCCTTTCTCAGCGTTAGAAATATGCTATTAAAGGGTTTCTTTAACAGTGATAAAAAAGGGTTATTAAAGGGATACCTTTACTAGTGATTGTAAAAAAGCACTGATAAAGGCCCCCCTTTATCAATTCTATTAAAAATCGCTGATAAAATAAGCATTTATCAACACTTCTAAAAAAGCATTGATAAAGAGGAGTCTTTATCAGTGCTTCTAAAAAAGCGCTGATAAAAGGGTGATCTTTATTAGTGTTTTTTTGAAGCACTGATAAAGACCCACTTATCAGTGATTTTTTACTAGCACTGATAAAGGGTATATTTCAAAAAAATATATATATTTCATTAACGGACACCCGTAGTAGAAGTTATGGCCATTTGAAGTCCATTTGGGTCTTTTTTGGACTCAATAGAGGTGATTGAGGGTTCTCGTGGCTCACTAAGGTGTATAGATCATTGTAAGATTCAATTTGATATATGGTATAGTCAAAACAAACACTCAGTTCAGAAGTTATGTACGTTTGAAAGTCCGTTGAATGTGAAAAACCCTTAAAACCCCTAAAACTCCTAAAACCCTGAAAGGATCATAACTTTCGATCCAGGAGTCCGTTTTAGCTCCAAAAATAGTAAAATTTAAGCTTATGAAATGATAAAAAACCACATTATATTTAAATCATGTGATAATAAAAGGAATAAAATATATTAGTGTTTCGAAAAAGTTAGAAATTGAACTCAAATTTCAAACAACCATAACTTTTGATTCGAGTATCTGTTTGGTCTATACCACATATCAAATCATATTCTGCAATCAGCTCTATGCCATAGAGGGTATAGGAATGAGTTATATAGTATTTGTCTTATTTTAAACCCCCAAAAGACCTAGAAGGATTCCAAAACTGAGTTTTCAGTCAGGGTTCCCCAATTTCTTAAAATTCAAATGGTTATAACTTCCGATCCAAGTATCCATTTAGACTATACCACATATCATATCAAATCTCATTTCATGATATTTTATTTGACTAGTTTTGTAGATAAAATAGACTCGCAGATCCTAAGTTAGGCTCATTTAATAGGTTTTAGGTGTTTTAGGGTTTTTAGAGTTTTTAGAGTTTTTAGAGTTTCTTAATGTATTTATGTGTTTTAAGGGTTTTTGGAGTTAATATCCATTTTTAAAAATATACAAATTAATATTTATTTAAATAAATAAATATATATATATAAAAACACACATATATAAATAAATATATGTATAAACATATATATAATCACATATATAAATATAGGGATAAAAAATATAACAAAATATAACAAAATATATAGATATATCAAAAACTATAAAACAAAATAGTATAGGGGAGTGGAAAAGGAACTATGTATAAGCTGGAGTTCCCAGATTCGAAACTCGCTGGAGGTAGGGATGCATGATAAAGTGATAATAAAGGGGTGGGGGAAGCGCTGATAAAGTGGGTGGGGGAAGCACTGATAAAGAGGGGGGGTGCACTGATAGGGGGTGTGAAAACAAATTATACCCTTTATCAGTAGGGCCTTTATGAGCGATTTTTTAGCACTGATAAAGGGGGCCTTTATCTTCGCTTTTTAAAAGACCTATTAAAGCTAACCCTTTAACATCGATTACATTATTAGTGATTCTATATTTATGATAAATCCCTTTTACTAACATTGTTAAAGGCCTGATTTGCATTAGTGTGTTTTGATTCTTTCATAACTGTGGTTAGGTTATGATGTTTTTTTACGATGCTTTTGGTATGAGTTTGGGATGTGTATTAATGTAGGGTAAACAAGGTGTGGCTTATAGATCTCACTAGTTATTCACTCATGAGAGGAAATACCTTACTCATGATCTTGAGTTGAAAGATGTTATGCATGCACTCAAAAAATGTGGTATCACTATCTCTTTGGAGAGTGGTTTATGGTATATTCTAATCATAAAAGCCTATAATATATTTTTACTTAGAGAGATATAAACTTGAGATAGAGACAATGGGTTGAGTATTTTCAAACCTTTGATTTTCATATCATATATACCCCTAAAAAAGGAAATGTGGTTTCTGATGAATTGAGCCGAAAATACCAACACAAGCTGCGAATGAATCAGTTGAGAAGTTGTCTCTGATGAGTTTGTTTGCTGAGTTGAGCCTAAGAGTGAAGGAGGCTATTGGATAGGTGTTCATAGATTTTATAAAGGTTGAATCATCTTTTGATTAGTTATTTAAAATTGATAATATGGAATACACTGAGATTCAATGCTTAGGAGAAACCCTAAAAGGTGGGGAGACCACAGGTGAGTAGTCTCGGTCTCCTAGTGGAGTTGTGTGCTTCTTGTGCAGGTTGGTAGTTCTGTTTTCCTTGATTTAGGAGTTGTTACATAGTGGAAACTGGTCATGTTAGTTCATACACCCTGTGGCTACAAAGATGTACCACTATTTGAGACATCGGTATTGGTGTTCAGGGATGAGGCAAACAATTGTGTATTTTGTATCATAGTGTCTTACTTGTCAAAGAGTTAAGGCAAACCACCATATACCTACATATTTTTTGTAGCCTTTACCCATTACAATATGTAAGTGGGATAATATTTCCATGAATTTCATTTTTTTTATCATGGAATCCTAGTGGGAAGTATGTGATTTGGTTTATTATTGACAAACTCACTAAATCAGCACATTTCTTACCAATAAAGGAAACGAAGAAAGTGGAACAGCTCAGGGACTTATATGTCTAAGAGATTGTGATACTTCATGGGGTACCCTATATGGCTGTTTCTAATAGGAAATCAAGGTTCATATCAAGATTATGGAAAGGTTTTAAAGATTGAATGGGTTCCCAGTTAAAATTGAGCATGGATTATCATCCACATACAAATGGACATACAAAGAGGGATATCCAAGTTCTTGAGGATATGATATAGGATCATGTGCTTGATTTCAATGGATATTGGGATAAGTATTTTCCTTTGGATGAGTTTTCCTATAATAATAGTTACTAGGATTCAATAAGGATGGAGTCCTTTGAGGCTTTGTATGAGAGGCTATGTCGATCTCCCTTATGCTAGTAAAACTTGGGAGAGCAGTCCTTGGTTGGCCTAAGTGTTGTTAAAAAGATGATAGAGATGGTGCAGTTGATCCAAAGACATTTGATCATGACACAGAGTTTTCATAAATCTCACATGGATTATCTTCATCATCCACTGGAGTTTGAGGTTGGTGATCAGGTCTTTATCAGAGTTTCACCTCACTTGGACATCATTGTTTGATAAGTATGGTAAGTTGACACTGAGGTTTTTAGGACCCTTTGAGATCATTGAGTGACTAGGGAGGGTGTCCTATCGATTTCTTTTACCATCTGTATTCACTTATATACATGATGCGCTTCATGTTTCCCAGTTGAGGAATTATATATCAGATCCTTCTCATCTGATTATATGGGAGGAAGTTGATCTTGAGCTCGATACCACTTTGGCTGAGCATCTAGTTCTTATTATGGATTTTTGTGATATGGTACTTCATGGTAAAACAACCCCTTGGTCTAGGTACTATAGCAGTGCAGACATGATATCCATGATAAATGGGATCATGAGTTGTTGATGAAGCAATAATGACCCACTCTTTTTGTGGATCTAGGGTCTTGAGCTCTTTTTGGGAATAGAAAGTTTTTATGGTGGGGATATTGTAACGCTCTTTTACCATTATATTAGGTATGTTCTAATATTTTCTTTTGTTTTTTTGTTTGTCAAGTATTTCTAACCTTGAATTGGGAGAATACCTGTAATGGTGAAGTCATAGATTTGTTAAAATTTTTCCACTTTACCCTAGAATTTCTTTTTCTCACTGGGAACTTATACACTGTGTAAGTTGAGTACACATCATGTAATGGTTTCTAGGTAGAATCTGTGAGCTAAATTCACAACGTGAACTAGCTACACATTGTGTAATAGGTACACTCTATGTAACAGGTACACATAGTGTATGTATAAAAATCTATTTTTTAATAAAATGGCTATGAGTTTTTCAGCGTATACAGACCCCAAGGATATCATGACATGAAAATGTATTATATATTGTTTAAATGTTGTGGTGTTGGTTTTTAGGGTGTTTACGAGTGATATGTTTCATTATTTCTTTGTGTAGCACTCCTCTATCAACTCAGATTTCTCCCTAGGTGATTTTGTGTGACTCCATTTCATCCATATTAATTTGTTTATTGATTGATCAGTAGGGTTAAGTGCTTCATTTCTTTAGTCTCTTATCATGCCTTGTCTTCTGAAGGTAGATATGGTGGTTTCTAATCCCCATTTTCAAGGTGGTTAGCTTTTCTATATCCTTAAGGTAGGTGGACCTATTCAATTGTTCTAATTTATTTAATTTATTGTTGTTATTATTAATTTCTTGATATTTTAAATTAGAATTACAGGTGTTGAAATTGAAAAGGGTGGGGGTGCATTAGTCTTATCTTCAAATTTAGCCAATGCATTATTTGATTATGGATCATCACACTCTTTTATATCTACATAGTTTTCCAAGAAAATTATACATTTACATTTTTATTTAATAAGAGAGCTATAAGTCAAAAATACCAAGGGAATTATCATTGCAATAAAGAAGTGTCAGGAAGTCCCCATTATGACACACAAACATGATTTACTTGCTGACCCTGTTATCATACCTATGTTTGAATTTCATATAATCCTTGGTGTGGAATGAATCTCAAAATATGACACCAAAATTTATTGCAAAAGGAAGTAAATTATGATTTGTGAGGAAGATATAGAATTAATTATCTTAAGAGAAGAAGCTTCCTCACCTGATTTTTATCTAGATCCACCCCAATAGATCTACTGAATGAAATTCTTGGGGAATAAGAGAAAACAACATCAAGTAATGAAGAAGGTAGTCTTCAAAATGAGTATGTAACTATTGTGTAGGAATATGTTGATGTATTTCCCTAGGAATTACTTGGAAATCCCTCAGAGCATGTAGTTGTATTTTCTATTGATTTAATCCCTAATGCAAGACCAATATCAAAGACTCCCTATTGAATGGCCATTATGGAGTTAGTGGAAATGAAGAAATAGCTAGAGGATTTGGGTGATAAGGGATTTATTTTCCCCAGTGTTTCACTATGGGGATCCTCTATACCCTTTATTAAGATGAAATATAGATCAATGAGGTTGTTCATTGATTATAGGGAAATCAATGTTGTTACAATAAAAAACAATCATCCTTTACCTCACATTCATGACTTGTTTGATCAAATTCATGGAGCCCAATATTTTTCAAATAATGATATTCATTCTGGGTATTACCAAATATGAGTGAAAAAGGAAGACATTCTGAAGACATCTTTTCAGATAAGATATAAACATTACGAGTTTACAATAATGTCATTTGGATTAACTAATGCACCATCTATTTTTATGGACCTATTGAACAAAATATTCGAGGAATATCTTAATGATTTTTTTGGTATTCATTGATAATATTTGGGTGTGTTCTAAAACCTATGAGGACCATGATAATCATTTGTGAATCATTATTAATACTCTTATAAGGGAAGAGTTATATGGGAAATTTTGCAAGTGTGATTTATGGATTCAATAAGTTTCCTTTCTTGGCCATATTATCTCCAAGGATGAAATATCATTTGATCCTATAAAGACAAAGGTAGTCATAGAATATATCAAACCAAAAAAATTTAATTGAGGTACATAGTTTCATTGGTTTGGTTGGTTACTATTGGCGATTTGTACATAACTTTTTGTAATAGGCTAACCCATTAAACAAGATTAAACTTAAAGGGGTTAAGTATGTTTGGAAAATGGAATTTGAAGAATGCTTTGATGAACTAAAGAGAATATTAGTCAATGCTCCAATTTTGACTCTACTATTTAGAAGTGATGGTTTTTTCATATATAGTGATGCATCAAAGAAGGTACTTGGTTGTTTCCTAATGAAAAATGATAAAGTTATTGCATATGCATCATGGAAATTGAAGACTCATGAACAGAACTACCCAACCCATGATCTCAAGTTATCGATTATAATATTTTCTTTGAAAATATGGATGAATTATCTCTATGGTGAAAGATATGAGATATACACGGATCATAAAAGCCTAAAATAAATCTTCTCACAAAAAGAGATCAATATGATACAAAAGAAATGACTCCAACTACTCAAGGATTATGATTGATCAATACAATACTTCCCAAGGAAAGAAAATAATGTAGTAGATGAATTGAGTAGGAAGGATCATGGATTTCTTACCCAAATGAGGATTGAGAAGGATCCTATGTTAAAGTATCTAGTATAGATAGATATGGGAATTTATAAGGAAGGGGAAACATAAATAATTTTTCAAATTATTTCAAAACCATATTTGTTAGAGAGTATAAAAAAATCTCAATTTGGTGATGAGAAATTTCAGAAGAAAATTAAAGGTGCGAACGAAGGAAAATCAGTAGACTTTGTTTGTGAAGATGATGTTCTAATTTTTGGAAAGAGGCTATGTGTTCCATCCACATATGATCTAAAAATGGAATTGTTGGATGATTATCATATCTCAAACTTCTCTATACACCCTGATATCACAAATATGTATAGGGACTTGAAGGAACATTTTTTGTGGAATAACATGAAGTGGGAAATTGTTGATTACATGTCTAGATGTTTGGTTTTTCAACAAGTGAAATCTGTGAGGTGGAATCCTAAAGGAGTCTTGAAACCTCTTCCTATTCCTATATGGATATAGGATGAAATTAGTATGGACTTTTTCATGGGACTACCAAATACTCCTAGAGAAAATGATGCAATATGGGTTATCATTGATCACCTAACCAAATTTGCACATTTCCATACTACAAGGTAAGACCTACCTATTTAGAGCCTCAAAAGTCTCTATATTAATGAAGCTGTAAGACTTCATAATTCACCTATATCAATTGTTTCTATTCAATATCCCCACTTCACATCAAAATTCTTCAAAAGTATTTAAAATGATCTTGACACTGAGCTTCATTTGAGCACATCCTTCAATCCACAAACTGATGGATAGTTTAAAAGAATAATTCAAATAATGGAGGGCTTGATGAGGTCATGATAACTCAACTTCTAAGTTATGTAGGATCAATACTTACCTTTGGTGGATTTTTCCTATAATAATAGTTTTAATTCAAGTATTCAAATGGTGTCGTATAAAGCATTATATGGAAAGAGGTGTCATACTCCAACTCATTAGGATGAAGTTAGTGAAAGGAAACCTATAGTACTAGAAATTTTTGAAGAGATTATCCAAAGGTAAAGTCTATTTAGGATTATATTAAATCATCTCAAAGTATACAAAATATTTATGCCGATAATCGGAGGAAATATTTAGAGTTCCAAGTGGGAGATCATGTTTTCTTGAAAGTATATCATTATAAGGGTATTATAAGGTTTGGTAAGAAATGGAAACTATGTCCCAGGTACATTTAACCCTTTTAGATTCTTTAAAGGGTTATAGTTGTTGCTTATCATTTGGAAATTCTACCAAATATCTCAAAGGTACATGACATGTTCTATATATCAATGCTATGTATGTACATGCCAAAACCAATGCATGTGCTCACCTTTGATGAAGTATAATTAAAACCTGACCTTTCATACCGTGAAGAACCCATACATATTATTGATACCATAGATCAAGTATTTATGAATTATATGACTTGTCTGTTAAAGGTACTCTAGAGAAATCACAAAAATAGAATAAGAAACATGGGAACTAAAGGATTCTATGAAAGAGAAATACCTGCTTATTTTTTAGGGTAATACACACAAACTTTCAAGGATGAATTTTTTTATGAGGGAAGAATGTATAACCCCGATAGTTTACCATATTTCTCTTTTTTAATAAATTTAATTTTGTTGATATCTTGCAAACCATGCTACACCCGGTTTAAACAAAACACTATTTAGTCACGTTTTGCACAGTCAATTAGATTCAAACAATTTTATAGGATTTATAGATTAAAATTATATATTATATATACAATAAAATATTTTTACATTAATTGAATATATTTTATAGGCATAAGATAATAAAAAACACAATATTACTCATAAAAACCTATATTTTCATAAAAGTAATTTTACTACCTTTTAATGATGCACCTATTTTAAATATGAATTTTGAAAATTTTATAAATTTAATATGGAAAAATAAACTCCATTTTTGAAATCAAAATTTCAAAATTAGTTTAGGGTGTATTTTTGGTATTTTTCTGAGAATTTTCATTTTTTGATGAATAGTGAAAAATAATGAATTTTAATT
The DNA here is from genome assembly GCA_963277665.1 of Viscum album. NCBI lineage: Eukaryota > Viridiplantae > Streptophyta > Magnoliopsida > Santalales > Viscaceae > Viscum > Viscum album. The sequence goes on along the minus strand of OY728130.1, from coordinate 603,378,475 downwards.
CAAAATTGTTTTTTCATATAATTTATTTATATGGTTAATTATATTTTAAATTAGTTTTAAAGTCACATTTTATCAATTATACTTAAATTAAACCTATTTATGTCATTGTAATAAATTTCACTTTGAAATTTGATATAAAAACTTAGCAAACTTTTGAACATTTTTTTACTTTAAAAAGCCTCGTTGTCATCTCGTCCGCGAGATTAATTTTAAATTAATTTATATCACTTAGATGATTTGAATTTTTTAAAATTTATTCCATATTTGTAATAATAATAATTTATAATTTTCAATAAGGTCAACTTAGTTTTTGGAAAAAAATATTAGTGAAAATGATTAAAATTAATTACAGTGATTAAGAGGAAAATTAGCTTAACAAGGGACTAAACCTTAAACTTAAGGAAAAAAATGACCTAGAAACTTTTAAAAAATAAATTGGTTGTCAATATTTATACCCTATAATCCATTTAATATAATTTGTAATATTATTGGATCCACATGGCATGGAAAAAATGTGGGTGGAATTCCCTTTTCAAAAATTTACAAGAATGCCACTCCTCCTCCACTATAAAAAGGCACTCACCCCTACCCATGATTAATACCTATAAATCCCTTTTTATCACCCAAAATATGCTCAAATAATCTCCAAAAATACATCCCATCATCCTAGAATCCACTCTTTTGGCAGAAATCCATCCAAGGTAGCCATTTGGTGCAAACCAAAAGGAGTTACCCAAAGAAGAGGTAACATCCTTCCTCAAGATCTTTTGTTTTATTTTCATTCTACAGACCCTAAAATCTTCTTATTAAATGATTAAATAATAACCTAAATATCCTAAATATACTGATATGTTTTTATATTAGTGTTTTTACCTACAATTACACACACTTCCATCAAATGGCAACAAACTTACTGTTCATGTACGGTGAACTACCGTCTCGTGAAACGATGATTGTTTGCTTTTCCTTTACCAAATATCATGGTGGAAATTATAATGGACACCATATTTTTATATTATATATATGATATTTATGTTGTATTAATACTTATATAATTATTATATAACACATACCTTCATGCATTCCATTTTGGGGGGGATATGATAATATCATTTGTGAACGTGTGAACTACCACTTCCTCAAAGCGATGTGATACGTTCACACTATCCATGGAATGTATTAAGGATGATTTTAATAAAATTATGTGAAATATATGTAATAAATATGATACTATAATTAAAATATACATATATATCATTCAATTTTTATTCTTTTAACACGACAAAGAAATGAAAGTAGCATTCATGCGTACGTACGACCTACCGTCTCTATGAACGGTGCATTTCATTTCCTATATCCAAATTTTATGGATTATTATAAATATATATATTTAATATATATGATAATTAAATCATGTTTTACATTCTTTAGATTATTAAATCACGATCCAGGTAATAGGAACAACAAATAACAAGTTAAAACTTACTTGAGAAACTAGGCAATTAATAGTCGAAATAGTAAAAATTATGAAAGATTATTAACAAATGGGTAATAAGATATTATAATAATTTAATATATGATATTATAAATATAAGTATGGTTATATTATAATTTAATAATATTCGTAAAACCATTATACATGAGGTTAAAGGATGTTCTCACAAAAAGAAATGTAAGGTAAGGGAGTTTGTCTCAATTTCCATTCCATTAAGACTCATTTATTATTTATCCACCAATTCACTTATATGTGGTGTATGTAATACTCCTTTGACATTTCATATCATTAATATCCTTAATATCATAGAATTATAAGTTTCATTTAATGTTATTCCTTCATGGGGATTAAGATACAAATGTTTCAAAGTGGTATGAGACACTTTGGAATATTTAAATATTACTCTCATCAAGAACATTTTTAATGATTATATTTGAAATATCACTTCCTTTTATGATTGTTAACTTTATATTGAAACAATAACTTTACTGTAATCATTTTTCATTGTAAATTTCATTAAATATCCATATTATTTGCTCTTGAATATTATTACTTCCTAATCCGTATACCATTTTTAAATAGTGTTTACTTTGATAGTAATTTTATTATTTGGGGAAATATTGATAAATGTGTATTCTTTATTAAATATGTATATTTGTTAAGGAATATTGTTAAATCAATTACTTGATATAAGGAACGATTTTTACATGCAATGATGGGAAAGTCTTTGATTTTATATAGCTACTCGATGCATCGATAGGTTATCATGAGACAAATCAGTTGACCAAATTAAACAGGCTTCTACCTATAGTTTTAAACTGTATAGAGGATAGATCATGACAGTAGTGGTTTTTATGTACCTGAGACATGATGTCCAATAATTAATCATTTCCTTCATAGATATTTCATTTATCATTGTTATTATCCCTAAGGTTTTCACATGATAAAATATATGGATGCATTTCATTCTTAGTTTATTGATTAAATAACACGCGTTTTTAGTTGCTTACCTTTCCATATTGATTATGACTTATCCAGTTATTTAAATTTTAATGTCCCAGAATTTCCATGTATTTTGTTTTAAAAATTAAATGGATTATTTTAAAGCCATGTGCTAATACGATATGTGATTCTAAGGCCTAGGGTGCCCTTATGAAGTTATTTTTTTAAAGTCTCGCAGAAACGCTGCAACGCAGTGATGAGTCATCTTTTTAACTTCTTAAATGAAACAATGTGGTAAAGCTGTAACTCACCATAACTACAATGTTGAAATTCATTTCTTAAATTATTATTCTTACATGGATATGGGATTAGGGGAATGATACTAGTGGAATTACTTAAGGATATAGAGGAATAACAATAACAAACAATGAATCACCAATAACAATGAACACCCCCTCCTCTTTGAAGGATCTCGAAAATGATGACGAAGGCGTGGATCGATATCACTCTTCAGTGGATAGTCAATGACAATGAATCCAAAATAGAAAACAATCCAATCCTAGGTAAAGGTTTATTTCTATGTGATTTCATTTCCCCTGTTCTTTCTTTCTAAATGACGAATGCAGATCAACCCGCTAACAGGCAGATCCATGGATCAATCATTCATTTGGGATGGATATTTTTGTTGTGGGATTTTAAGGGGGTGAAACTTAGTTGTTATTAGTATGATTTCTTTACCCTTTTTCTAAAGGGATTAACTAAGTCCTAATGAACAAGGATGATGTTTGTTCCTTGGGTGTTCATGGTGCTCTCTATCTCTCTCTTGCGTTCTTCGCCAGTGGACCCCCGTGGTTGCATTAGATTCTTGTTGGAAGGTTGTGAATGTGTTCAGACCCCTAGATCGATGGTGAGACAATTTGGAGCATATAGTCGTGGAGATGGTGACCTATGGATTGCAAGGGTGCTTGCGGTTTAGAAAATGGGCCACCATGGTGATGGTGGCGACCCATGGAAGGAGAACCGTCGAAGATGGAACACAACGATGTGGCCACCCGACAGTGGACGACTGACCATGGAGGTGCCCGTGGCGATGATGCGCCACGATAGGAGGCTGCGACACAAGAGGGACACGGCTCCCTAAGCCATGTCGTACGGGAGACACGCAGCTCTACCACAGGTGCGATGTGCCCACGCGGCTGGTTCGCATGGACCCAGGTGGACGCGGTCGCTCGACCACGTCCACCAGGTGGGATGGGTGTTATAGTCGCCGCACTCGGTAGGACGAACCGGCCAACACTAGTAGGATATGATAGGGAAAAATGGGCCACCGGGTGGCCCAATAGGCTAGATCGTGCGACCCAACGACCCAATGGGCCTGGATGGTTCATGTTGGGTTGGATCGGTCCAACTGAGTCGGACCGGACCTAAATCCAACCTACCCCTTTTCACCCCATAACTTTCAAACTGTGTTTCTATTTGATGAGCCATTTTTGGTGTTGGGACCCTTGAAATGAGGTGTCCCTTTTGAGATACTTTAAGTGGGTTTTAGTTTAATTCTATATATGAAATTTGGATTGAGGATTAGGTTCTCCTAGAATAAGTGTTCTACAAGCGGAATCCTATGGCTATATGTGACGCAGGGACTATGTGACTTGATGTATATGTGATTTCAAGACTAAGTCTCTCTGGGTATAAGTGACTCATTGACTCTAAGCGACTCATTGAGTCTAAGTTATTAATCAGGTCTAAGTGACTCATCAGGGATGAGAGTCTCATTGGGACTAGGTGCCTCATCAATACTGAGTGTTATATGATTACGTCTTGTAATACTAATTTTTCTACTTTAGGCTTATACCTCTGTGATCTGACTATACTTATCGTATTCTTTCCTTTGTGGTCTTTCCATTATGGTTTCAGGGTATCCTACTGAGTACTGTTTTACTCACCCCTGCACCGGCTTTTCTCACACGTATCGTGTCTTGTTTAGACGAATGACATTTTGACAGAGACCTATGTGGTCCAGGACTAGGTGGTGCCTAGTGATATCAGACAGACACGTCGTACTCCTACGACTTCAAGAAGTTTCCCTACACCTACCCTTCAGGTAAGGTTTTCTGTAGACAAGCTTTAGTTTTTTCATTATAGTCTCTACCTTTTTGGTGAACTTGTATTCTGGCCTGGGTAACCCTATTGTACTTTACTTTCTATTTCACTCTGGTTGTGTTATCATTAGTGGTTTTCATACATGGTTTACTTAGTGTTTTACTTTCAGCATTGTGTGTGTGTACAAGTACATAGGCAATGCCTCCCATGTTAGTGATATGCCTACTCAGTGCTAGTCACCAGCCCTTGGCCTATTGGAGGCAGGATTAGGGAGTCACAACATGGATCCCTTTGGTACGAGTCATCGAAAAGTGGTATTAGATGGATAGGTTCGGTTCCACATTGGGACTGGGAGACTTTGAGGTTGGTTTAAGGCAATATTGTTAAATGTTACCAGTTCAACTTTCAGGACAGGGACTCTAGTGTTAGTGCGGCGGCCGACGTATCTATACACCAGGACTCTGGAGACCTACTTTCTAACTTGGTACATGAAAACACTAGTTTCATGGAAATAAATGGTACATTCAACATATAGTATTTTGAGTGTGTCATCTTGTCCTTCTTAATTCATATTACCAGGTATACTCTATTAACTGTGGTTCATCTTGATCTGTTTTAGGATGCCTACACACAGACAACCATCCAGGATTCTGTTGCATGACCATGAGGATGATATTCCTAGTGATGAGGTGCTGGTACATGGACTAGTATTGGAGATAGCCCCACCTGGTGGTGCACTAGTGATAGCACCACCTGTCGATCAGTAGTTTCTACTAGCGCTACTGGTAGAGGATGCACGCAGGCTCAGTGATTTTTAGGAGTTCCAGAGATAGAAACCTCACAGGTTCAGGGGTTAGACTGACCCCCAGGTATCCGAGTATTGGATGGAGGTGGTCACACATGTCTTCCACCTTGTGAGGAAAATTCCTGATCATATGACATTCCTAACCACGAGCCTTCTGCAGGGCTCAGCAGGACATAGGTGGAGCTTAGTGATCTAGATGCATTACAAGAAGACTCTATCTTGGTTTGATTTTGAGAACATTTTTAGGGAGGATTTGTTTCCAGTGACTTTGCACTCAGTACACATCAAGGATTTCCTATATCTGCAGCAGGGAAGCCATAAAGTAGCAGAGTATTTGGTGAGATTCACAGATCTTTCTCACTACTCCACCGACATGGTGTGGGACTTGTTCTTCAGGTCCCGTACCTTTGAGCAGGTACTATGATAGGAGATCAGGGCATTGATGATATCCCTTATCATCCCTACATAGGCTGGGTTTCTGGAGCAAGCTTTGCTCATGAAGAGCTTCCTGGCGGAGAAGGCACCAACAGTGGGGGCTACTAATAGACACCAGGTAGTGGAGTCTTCAGCAATGGGTAGCAGGAAGCATAAACAGGGACCCAAGCGGGTCAATCCTTCCAGGGGATGACCCCAGGACACAAGGTCGGTGGTACAAGGCTTCTAGGATAGAGGGAGTTAGATAAAGAAAAAGTTGTGCTACTCATGCAGCGGTTGGGGGAACATGTCTCATGATTGACCGAATCCCTGTACAAACAATTAGTAGACAATAGAGGGACCGTCGAGGTGAAGTTAGAGGTTTGATTAGGGTGGTCCATAGGGTGTCGGACATGGAAGGGGAGGAGTTAGAGTAGCATGCAGTGGGAGGAGGTTCAAGGTACTACTACCACCACCCCCAGGTGGCCCACCATGCACTCCGAGAGCCAGTCTATAGGGACAATCCTAGCTTCATGCGACAAAGTCTTATGATCCTGATGCTCCATAGATGATTAGAGGTAAAATAGGTGTCTTCTCCACCCATGATTTAGTTCTTATAGACACAAGTTCTAGTCACTATTTCTTTGCCATAGACCTTGTTTGGAGCTTAGATATCTTGGTGGAGTCATTAGCTCGATCCTTATGCTTAGATAATCCTATAAGAGGGGATTTGACTATCACACACTAGTACCAATAGTGTGAGATTACTCTTAAAATAAATATCTTTGATTGGGATCTCCTAGTAGCGGCGTTGAGGCCTTACGATGTAATTATGGGTATGGACTGGTTATCCATAGTCCATGATCAGATTGACTGTTTTAGGTGAAGAATGTGGTGTGTCCATAGAGATTGGACTAGTTTTTCTTTTACCAGTAAAAGGAAGACACAAGCAGTGCAGGATGGACTCACATGTAGAGGGGTGCATCTGATCACACATCAGTTTCCTGGCATGAACCTTAGTGCAGTGGATGAGATGAGTCCTTAGTTTCTTGTAGTGGTGGATGAGTATGAGGACGTATTTTAGGAAAATGTTCTAGGACTACCTTCTCACAGAGAGGTATAATTATGCATTGAACTATTCCCTGGGATGACATCGATATCCACACTAGAATATCGAATGGATCCTCTGGAGCTTCGTGAGATGAGGTTATAACTAGATGACTTATAGAGGAAGGGATTCATGTGGCCCAGTGTTTCACCCTAGGTGGCCCTAATATTTTTTCCAAGAAGGTATATGTGAGCTTGAGACTATGTGTGGACTATCGCCGCCTGAACTAGTTGAATGTGAAGAACAAATATCCACTACCAAGAATCAATGACCTCTTCGATCAGCTGAAGGGAGTGAGGTGGTTCTCAAACGTATACCTCAGGTTTGGCTAACATCAGTTTTGTGTATGAGATGAGGATGTACTGAAGATGGCCTTCAGATGTCGGTATGGATACTATGAGTTCTTGGTGATGTCTTTTGGCATGACCAATACCCCAAAAAATTTCATGGGACTCATAAACATGATCTTATAGCCTTAACTTGATCGGTTCTTCATGGTATTCATTGATGACATCCTAGTGTACTCGAAATCTGAGGGGGAGCACACGACACACCTGAGGATGGTCCTAGATACACTTTGAGAGCACTAGCTTTATGGGAATATCTCTAAGTTCCAGTTATGGATTCCAAAGTTTTACTTTATGGGACACGTCATTTCGGAGGATAGAGTTGTAGTGGATCTAGTGAAGATAGATACGGTGCTTGCTTGGGAGCCACCCAGGAGTGTGACTGAGGTGTAGAGCTTCTTGGGTCTGGTTGGGTACTACTGGAGGTTTGTGAATGAATTTTATAGGGTAGAAACACCGTTATCAGCTTTTACATGGAAGGGAAAACCCTTCTTATGGATGGAGAAGTGCCAGCAAAGTTTCCAGTAGCTGAGGTAGAGGTTGATGAGTGCCCACATCTTGAGACTGCCTGATTAGAGAATTGGGTATGTAGTGTTCTATGTTGCATCAAGGACCAGACTAGGTTATGCCCTGATGTAGGGGAGAGTGGTGATTGCCTATGGTTCATGATAGTTGAGACATAATGGGCAGAACTATGTGACCCATGATCTCAAACTTGTAGCAGTAGTATTCACATTGAAGATGTGATGACACTACTTAATGGGTGAGAGGTTTACTGTCTACTCTGACCACAAAAGTCTCAAGTAAATATTTTCATAAAAGGACCTGAAATTGATATAGAGGTGGTGGCTAGAGTTCCTCCAGGATTATGACTTTGAAATTTTATATAATCCTAGTAAGGGGAATGTGGTGGCAGACACGCTCAGCAGAAGATCCGGCTTGTAGTTTCTAAGAGAGGAGTTGGAGCAATTGGATGCAATGCAGATATCATTCATGGATGGTGATGGAGCAACTTACCTCCAATCGATGGCTGTCACTCCTCCACTTTTACATCAAGTTAGGGAGGCACAAATTGGGGATGTCGATTGCAATACCAAACATGCTCAGTTATCCATAGGGAAATCCCCTGATAGATTTTCAATAGGTGGGGAGCACATTTTAATTTTTAGAGGGAACACCGTATTACCAGTGGTGTTGCGATAGGAGGTTTTTATGGAGTTTAACACATCCCCTTTGGCGGTACATATGGGTGTGTAAAAGATGTACCAGGATCTCCAATGTTAGTTTTGGTTTCTAGGTATAAAGAAGGTAATGGAAAAGTTTGTTTCTCAATGCCTCACTTGTCAGCACGTGAAGGTAGAGCATCAGTTTCCAGCAGGCTTAGCTCAACCTCTTGAAGTGCCAGAGTGGAAGTGGGACAAAATATCGATAGAATTCATAATAGGTTTACCACACACATCTAGGGGGAACTATACCATCTGGGTGATCATATACCAACTCACCAAGCTGGACCACTTCCTACCCATCTGAGAGCAGGGTTTAGTAGAGAGCTTGGGACTCCTCTATGTTTAGGAGATTGTTTGGCTTCACGGGGTGACTTCGACGATCATTTCAAATTGTTATTATTTCTTCACATCCCAACTATGGAGGGGATTTTAGGATGCATTCAGGAATCAATTTCACTTGAGCACGGTGTTTCATCCCCATATGGATGACCAGGCAGAGAGGACCATCCAGGTTTTAGAGGACCTGCTACATGCTTGAATCTTGGACTTTGGTCATAGTTGGGAGGATTACCTACCTATAGTGAAGTTTTCATACAAAAATAGCTACCATAAAACCATTGGTATGACACTATTAGAGGCCTTTTATAGGCAACCATGCAGGTCACCGCTATGCTGGATAAACCTAGGGGAGTCAGCACTCATGATTCTAGAGTTGGTATGGGTTACCACCGAGAAGGTGCGGGTCATCTAGGAGTGGATGAGGACTCTACAGAGTAGGAAAAAATCATATGATGATAGGATAAAAAGGCCCTTAGAGTTAATGAGGGAGACCATGTGTTTCTTCAGGTCTCACCTCGACGGGGATTGCATAGATTTGGCCGGGGCATCAATTTGCCTCTGAGTTTCATCGACCCTTTTCAGATTCTAAGTAGAGTTAGCGAGGTGACATACCACCTAGCTCTTCCCTCACATATGTATCAAGTATATGATGTATTTTACATGTTGCAGCTAAGGAGGTATGTGCATGATCCACCACACTTCATCGACTGGGCGGGCTGAACATTGACAATGGGGTGACGTTTACAGAGTTCTCGATGGAGATAGAGGATTGATAGGAGCAAGTCCTTCATGGATAGTCAATTTATTTGGTTCATGTTCAGTGTAAGTACATGAATCTCTATGAGAGCACATGGGAGTGAGAGGCTTAGATTCATGCTCATTACCCCCATTTTTTATCCCTTGATTTGGCTTTCATGGACGTAAAGGCTTAAGGTTTGGAGAATGTAATGTTCTGTAATTTCCATGTAATTTTTTTTTAAAATTAAATGGATTATTTTGAAGCCAGGCACTGAGAAAAAACATGATTCTAAGGCCCGTGGTGCTTGGAATAAATTTTTGAATTTTTTTAAGCACGTGTGTGTGGTTTTAGTAACTTCTAAATTGGTTCCTAGATCAATAATCTGAGGGCATTGTTGTGTCTAGAATGATGAATTTACCTTAGGATTATTCTAACCTCGACCAGAACGGGTCGAGGTAAAAAGTTAATTTTTGACGTTTTAACAGAAGAAAATAAAATAAAACTTATAAAGTTATTTTATTTTATTTTTTAAAATTTCCCACAATGACGCTGCAACATAGTGACGAGTCAGCAATTTCACTTCTTAAATAAAACAACATGGTGAAGTTGTAACTCAGCGTAAGAGAAATGCTGAAATGTGTTTCTTCAATTATTTGCCTAACATGGACAAGGGATCAGGTAAATTATATTTTTGGGATTCCCTAATGCTATGGAGGATTAACGTTGATGAAAACTGAATCGCCAATGACAACGAACACCCCCTCCTCTTCGAAGGATCTTGCCAACGACGATGGAGGCATGGATCGAGATTGCTCTTCAGTGGATCCTCAACAACAACAAATCCATGAAAGTAAATGATCCAATTATAGGTAGGGGTTTATTCCTATGTGATTTCATTTCCTTCTTTCTTTCATTCTAAATGATAAACACGGATCAACCCACTAACAGGTTGATCCGCAGATCAATCGTTCATGTAGGATGGATATTGTTTCTATAGGATTTGAAGGGGGTGAACCTTTGTGGTTATCAGTATGATTTCATAACCCTTTTTTCTAATGGGATAAGAGAAGGCTGAAAAAACAAGGATGACATTAATTCCTTGGGTGTTCATGGTGCTCTCTCTCTCTCTTGTGTTCTTTGCTGACGGACCCCCATGGTTGTGTCAGATTCTTGCCGGGAGGTTCTGAATATGGCTGGACCCCATATCAATGGAAAGACAATTTGGATCACATGGAAGTGGAGATGGAGATCCATGGATCACAAGGGTGCTCACAATTTAGAAAACGGGCCACCATAGCGACCATGATAACCCGCGAAAGGAGGGCAGCCGGCGGTGGTGCGTGGAGGCGCAACCACCCGACGGTGGACGACCGCTAGCTCGATGGCCAGAGGCATAGGAACCCGCGACTCCTTGAGCCACATCAGATAGGAGACCCACGACTCTGCCATAGGTGAGAGGTGTCCACGCATCCAGACTGCATGCCACATGGCCAGTTTGTGTGGACCTTGATGACATGGTTGCTGGACTGCGTCTGTCAGGTGGGAGGGGCATGATAGTCATCACACCTGACTGGACAAAACAACCCACTTTGGCAGGATAGGATGGGGAAAACTGGGCCATAATCCAATAGTCCAATGGGCTTGGCCAGTTAGGGTTGGGTCAGTCTGACCAGGTTGTACCAGACCTAGATCCAACTGACCCATTTTCATTAAATTGCCCATAACGTTAAAATCGTGTGTCTGTTTGATGAGCCATTTGTGGCGTTGGGACCCTCATGATGAGGAGGTCCTTTTGAGAAACTCTAAGCTAGTTTTTGTGGAATTTTACATACAAAATTTAGCTTGAGGAGTAGTTTCTCCTAGAAAAAGCACGCTACGAGCAAAATCTTGTGGATGGCTATGATGCAGAGACCATGTGAATTGATGTATATATGACTTTAAGACTAAGTATCTACAGGTCTAAGTGACTCATCAAGTCTAAGTAACTCATTGGGTCAAAGTGAACTGTCAGGTCTAAGTGACTCAATGGGTCTAAGTGAATCATCTGGGATGAGAGTATCATCTGGAATAGTTGCATCATCAATACCGAGTGTTCTGTGATTACGTTTGGTAATCTTGATTTTCATGATTTAGACTTATACCTATATGAACTGACTATACTTTGCATGTGATTTCTTTTGTGGTCCTTAATTTGTGGTTTCAGGGCATCCTACTGAGTACTATTTTACTCACCCCTGCACGGGCTTTGACCGCACGTGTCATGTCCTGTGTAGATAACCGATGTTTTGGTAGAGACCTAGGTGGTCCAGGACCTGGTGGTGCCCAATGAGATCAGAAAAACACAGTTTACTTCTATAGCATTAGGCTGGTGACCTTAACCTACCCTTCAAGTATGGTTTTCTATAGATGAGATTCAGTATTTTCGTTACAGACTCTTCCTTTTTGGTGGGCTTGTATTCTGGCCCAGGTCACCCTATTGTACTTACTTTCTATTGTACTCTAGGGTGTTATACTTAGTGGTTTTCATGCATGGTTTAATTAGTGTTTTACTTTCAACACTGTGTGTGTACATACAGGTACATAGGAAATGCCTCCCATGTTAGTGATATGCCTACTTAGTGCCAGTCACTAGCCCCTGGCCTATTGGAGGTGGGCTTGGGGAGTCACATTATGAACCCCTCTGGGATGGTTCATGACATAAATGACATATGTTCTCAGTTATTTACCTTTTCATGTTGATTCATTCTTACCGATCCATTATTTCTTCCACCTTAATTACCCTTACAGAGCATTTGAACTCACCCTTATTATGTTTCCTTTACCTAGGTTATGAATAATAATCCTTTGAGTGAGTTTCAAAGATGATGAGATTCTGATTATGTTATGATTTATTTTCTTTTTCCAATATATTATGGGTATCATGTATGTAATATGTCTTTCCAAGAGTGCTAAAATAATCGATCCTTTGGAATTTTATTCCTTGTAATCATGCCAATGTAATAAAATAATACACCAGATCTAGGATTCTGGGGTTAGGGTGGTACACTCTCACATGATCAGATCATGTTTATTCTGAGTTATGGCTTTATTCATGAGCCTGCCACATTTCCACAGTTAGGTAATTGTTCTATCTACAACTTTTCCTCCTTGAGTAAAACTTCTCAAGATATGTTATCCCTGATTATTTCTCCATTTTTCCACTATCAAAATTTGACATATTGGCTAGTACTAGTAGTAGAATTATCATAATTTATATTATGATAAAAAATTACTCACTAGGTATAATTCCAAGAACTGTAATGAATCATTCCATATTATATATTTCTTATATTTCTTTCACTAAAGTTTCAATGTACTCGATATTTATAGATATAACTACCACTGGATTGTATGAGCTTATATCACTAATCAACTTATCCTGGATGAAATATTTGATCATGATGATCCATGTAGGACTAGTTTTTTACCCTTAAAGCTAGTATCCCTTCCTCTCCACATACTAGGTATATATAATTTGTACCTATTCTTGTATAATTAGATAGTTCTGACTGCATCCCATGTAGTTCTCCTGGATATTAATAATATTTTCCTACTATAAAGTATATGTTTGGAATATCATTTCTTATACATATCATGGAAGATGTGAATGATTCCTCATATAAGTGTATGAAATTAAAATTACCACATTAATATCTTCCTATGTTCTGCACATGTCTTCTTGGAGATATTTATGTCATGTGACATTGGAAACAACTCTCTCTCGAATTGTTCCAACTTTTATTTTTAATACATTGTCAGTATATGTACAATTGACTAAGTCCAAGAAATCTTTGGATATAACTCAGTAGATATCATTCCCTAGAACTTAGGTTTCTAAAGTCAATATCTAGAGAGATGGATTTATTATGGTCTTAACTAACGGTAAGACTAGTAGTTGTTTTCTATATGTTATCAAACATACTTTACTCAGAGAAATATGGTGATCCCACTAAACTCTGGTAGAGATGTTGAGATGATTCATTCCAAATAAATATTATGTGATCTTTTTTCTTACTTAAATCCTGAAGTGGATTTCAGTAACTTTCACTCTTATTATAATTCCATGATGTTACTAACCCTTTCTGGTTGCATCGTATATACTCCTTCCTTGAAAGTTAGTCTTGACATTCAATGCACAATAAAATGTTCATAGAAATTATATATGATAATTAAAATTCTAATGGATTTAGATATAATGACCTGGTATTACCAACCAAGCCTTATTGTAACCAGGATAATACCATCCATGTATAGTTTCACTTGAATACCCTCTGCAATATTCAAAATAATAATCCCCTTGTACTTTGATACATGGAATCCATTAATGATTTTTAATTGATCCTATCAATTCTAGATAATTTTTATATACTGATTAATTGTAGGATTTATTATTCTAAATGAATAATTTATCACTGATAAGAGTGTATATAAAAAAATTCACCATGGTTTTATCCTTCCTACGTAGTATGTGTCTCTAGAACATTCCTTTTCCACAAGGTCTTATGAAACTTGTTCCTATGCCAACTATTTGTGAATCTATAGCATTGACTAATCCCAAGTCAATATTTCTCCAACTATCTGAAATAGATATGTTCACCCTTTTATAGAAATATTTTCTAGCACATGACTATAACTTTTCTATGATAGGGATTTATATAATATCCAATTTAAACTTTAGAATATTAACTGAGATACACATTGTGTTTTTCTTGATGCAAGTTCGTTTATACATTCAACAAATTCTTTGCATCTAAACACATGTTCTTAGGACATAATGGATTTACATCATACTATAACTCATATGATATCCATTTTTCATTATATTTGGCATGTGGTTATGGGATAATGTCATTATTTTTGATGCATGTTTTTAAAATAATGAAATTTTTTGGAATGGATATAAGTTGCAACATTGATACTTCATATACCTAGATCACAACTATGACGTGTATAAGGAAATGTACTTTCAGAAATTAATCCACATTAAATTTTATTGATCAATGTTAACATGTAAGACTCATCATCTATCCTCCTCATTTGCATCAACTCCATGATGTTGATAAGGTAATGTGTATTTAGTAATTACTCCATGCTATATTTAATTGATCGATGAATGCTTAGTCATGATATTCTTCAGCATAACAGCTCAAAGAATCTCATTTCTTATAACTATGAATATACCATACTTCACTTAAACATTCCTTAAACACTTAAAAGAATATTATGAAGTATACTTACCACTATCTTACCCTTGGAATAGTTCACGCTCTCCATCCGGACTAATTCTGAAAGCTTTGTGGTGTGCCTTTATTTCTAAAGGTTTCTTTTTCCAAAACCAAGTACATATGTGTGTCGATAATACCTAAGGTATTTAAATACTAAGATTCTAAAACCATAATGGGTATATCTGTGAAAACTAATTATTTTTTATTGACAAAGTATTATCTTTCCATAACTAAGTATATAAGTATTAAATTTATATATTCATCAGGTATTGCCTATGATTCAACTATTACTGAACTATTGGTTGAGTATTAAACACCATGAACAACATTCATTAAAAAAATTGAAATAATGTATCCTTGGGTCGAAGGGACACTTTCAATATTTGTTTTTGGAAGTAATTAACAAAAGTTAATGCAGAATCATTAAACTTGGCAATCAGAAGTTGTGTGCTTCTCAACACTGATTTAGGAACCACCCTTTTCATCCGCTTGGAGAACACACCTTACCTATTGTAATATTTATATTAATTGGTTAATCTATTTAGATACATATATGTGATAATAATATTGTATTTAATACCCAATAGTATTTAATACCCAATAAGTATAGTAGAAACATTACTTATAACTGATGAATATACCTGAAGAATAAGCAATTACCTGCGTCTTTAATTCAGTTCATTGAATTTAAACTTCCATAGATTTATTTCATGATATATGAAGAAACTAAACTCATGTTTAATAACCAACCTCTTTTCTTTGAAGGATATTGTGAAGGTGTCTTTGGCGTCACTCTTGTCATTGGTCTTTTCACCTTGTATTTCAACTTGTTTTCCATAAGAACAAAAGATGAATCTTTATTTAAGTTCTTATTTACTTGGTGAACCTTACCAAAAAGGAAATGAAGCATTTACTCCATACTAATCATTCTGTAATCTTAAACGAGACTGAGGTATATGGGTTAAAGTGATATAAGAATGATATGTTTTTGAAATATTGTGATATGCCTTTGAATTTACATGTATCCAATGTAATAATTATTCATTCACACCTTTCTTGTCTTTCTCATTGCAAACTTCTCAGAGATAAGACTATATGTAATATCATTCATATCCTGATGTAGTATCCACAAATCATATTAGAGGATGATGATAACATTATGAAATAACCATCATATGTGTGATATATGATTCTCTTGTAATTTTTTTTCACATCCTCACTTCTTTAAGTGTCTTAATAGGTATTTGGGATAGTAGCACCTTGAATTTTCCAATATCATAGTACTTCATGCAAGTGCCTATTCTACTTTTTGGAAACTCATGCCAGTTTGAACATTTTTCTTTGTTCAGTAATTATCATAGTGTATCTTTTTTCATTACTTTTCATTCTCTACAAAAATAAAATCTAGTAGATTAGTGCTTTTTCTTGATTACTGATAAGACATTACTGATTAATTAATAATTAAATGTATGTCACTATTTTATTTAATTCTAAAAACCCTCTTTACTAGAATCGTAATACCCCATCACTTGAGTATTCTAGTGGAAAGGATCCTTGATCATCCCCCATAGTCTACAAGATATGGCTACGCCACTACTAGGAGAGTTCAAGGTAAGTGTTTAACTGGACAACCACATTAACTCATGGATCCTTGATCCATTTGATTGAAGTCCCAACTTCTAAAATTATAAAAATGATTTTCTCAACACTTGCTTATAAAGTTGTATCAAGTTAACTATGGTCACTCCTTTTCTTACAAATTCAATTAAGTCAACCCATCATTCTCATAAGAACTCTCTAGTAGTAAGAGGCTCCCTCAACTATAGCTGATCGAAAAACCCGTACTTCTAGTTTTGTTCAAATTAAAATGATAGAATGAATTTGCAACTTAATATTTCTGTGAGGGTTTTATATTTTTTGATGATGTAATCCATTTCTATTAATATGTTCGTACTATGTTTTTGGGCTCTCAACTGAACATTAATAGAAAAACATCCATCACTTCTTTATACATTTTATCTATCTATTATTTTATGTGATCTCGCAAATATGAAAATGCATAGAATGATAAACTGTGCATAAAGGAAATAAATTACCCGATTGGTATTGAGCATCTAATAATGGTGGATCCATTCAAACATAATGGATCATCAAAGAACCTAGGGGTTTCATAAATTAGTCAAAGATTGACTTCTGATCCTGATCATCCCCTTTCAGTATGTTCACTTCTCATATGAGGTATTGTCTCATTTTATCGGGGTTCATGCCTTATAGAATCATCATCAAATGTACAAATATATACTCATGTGTAGATGATGGTGTCTTGGGAGTGCAATATATAATTGAAAAATTAGATTTGAAGGCCCTTATACACATTGAATTAAAAAAATGACGATACATAGACCATATTAAATTAACTACTTATTACAAAAATCGCACATAGTAATAAATAATTAAATGAAAATAACAAGACATACATGATTTGAGTAAATTGATCAAGAACAGTCGGTATGGAACGTTAATACGTGATAGAATTAAATTGAAATAAATTTAAAGTTGAGATATTAAATAAAAATTAAATGAATTAACTAATTTAAATAATTTATCTTCTTTGGTATGACCATTATTTTAATTTCTATTCCAAAATTAAATTAACCTATTAATTTAATTTTTTTGGTTCCGAGAATAATGAAAGTATGCAATGGTGGGTGATATATTAAAATTTCTTTTAATAATCATTTCCCAAAAGCAAGAGCAAGGATATTGCACGTCAAATTTATAATTATTTTATTTAATATCTGAATAAATGAATACCTGGGATTAGGAAATTTCTTTGTTGATGATTGTTGATCATCCGAAATGTCACTTCTAGATTTCCTTTATTTCACTTCTAAGTATCCAAGGGTATAACCCCTTTAGCGGTGATCCATACGTGCTCCAATGGTCTCTAAGAAACACCACTTATTCTTCAGGTGCTAGTGCGGAGAATCGAATGTCTTTCATTGTTTGTTCTTGATCGATCGTTCTTTGTTCTTGAAGAAATTCTCTCTCGGGTTTCTCATTCTTGAGGGGGAGAGAGGAGGAGGAGTCGAGATAGAATTCATTGTGTGCAATAATTACCTATTCCCAAACTTAGAAATGGTTCTGAATGAATTAAACAATAGACCTAGTTGTCTATTTATAGGGTAGGGATTTCAGTTACAAAATTTAATTGCATAACAACCATTAAATATAATTATAACCATTAATGAAATCTCACGCCACCTAATAATAATAGTATTATTTTTTTTGGTGTGCCAAGTTGCGCAAAATGGATAAGTAATATTTAGCGACTCATAAATAATTATTTTATCTTCGGACATGGTCTTGGTCCATTCGAACTCCTCTTGTATTTATTGAACACCCGGATAAATATTTTATTCTCTTAAATAAATATTTTATTCACAAAATTGTAAATAAATATTTATTAAATATTAAATAAAATAAATAAATATTTTTTTTCACAATCCGATGAACAAATATTTATTTAATTTATGTGATCGATATAACTTAAATAAAATTATTCCTCAGTATTGAGAATAATATTTATTCCATTAATTAAATTCAAATAGAATTTAATCGATACCACCAGAAAGACTTAGTGTGTGACCCACTAGGATTATTTCTCGTTGAAATTAGGCAGGCTTGCCTAAAGTTCAGGATTAATGTCTAGTAAATGGTCAAGGCACCCAAGAGAAAGAACTTAAATTTGCAACAGTGATAACAAAATACAAACACTCACTGTGTAATATAATATCTTTTTCACATAATCTCATCAAGAAAGTTTCATGATAGTGTCATCAACCTATATGCTTGATACATTATTATTTGACTATATGAAATAGACCCATCGTTACACCATGTCCATGAAATTTAAGGTGATGATTCTATTTTAATCAAAGGGTCGAGATATAAAATTTTATAAACATAGAAGAGAAAAATAATTTCTTGAATTTCCCATCAATAACATGTAATTTGTGATGCACCCATCGTACCCTACTTCCCGCCAACATATGGCGTGACAGGTTATATCAAAAAATATAATTGCATGAGTCATGGCAGGAACTAATGATAATATTAAAGTCCAAGGACCATTACACACACTCATAGATAAGAATATTCGATGACATCAAAGAATGAGGAATTATTATAGGCATTTCTGTTCTCATAATCTCCCGTCTTGGAGATGACCAAGTGCAAACTTCATGAGAAGAAGTCTCACATTCTTATGACTACTCACACCTAACAATATATATAATATCTTTCCCATCATAGTATGTTATCCAACTGTAGAATTAAATTAAGAATATTGTCATAACACTTCAAGGTTCTCATCATAGTAGGGAACTACTATGAACTTATCAATGTGACAAATACTCTAGGACATTATTACATTATGGTCATTAAGAAAAATGAAAAATATGCAATAAGATGTTTAATTTAACATTTAATTCATCAAATATTCATGTAATAAAAGTAAAAATAGCCGGTTCTAGAACAATAAATCTAACAAAATCCCACCTGGACTAAATCTAATAGCCTTTGAATTTCAGTCCTATAGGCTACACATGATAATCATATTTCTACTAAGTCAAGTATTTAGTCAAGGGGTCTTCCATGTTGCCTTCCATGGAAATACTGCTCACTGTAACTTTACCTCTCTAAGAAAAATCACTCAAGAGATGATACTTCCGAATTATGTGCTTTGTCTGATGATGTAACTTTGGTCTTTTACGAGAGCCACCGCTTTAGTATTATCATAATAGATTGTGATGGGATCTTTACTTCTAGGTACCACATCAAGATCTTGGATGGAATTGTGAATCCAAACCACTTATTTAACTACATCAAAAGATGCAATATACTCATAATTTGCTGTAGAATCTATGACCAAAACCTTCTTTGAGCTCTTCCAACTCACAACACCTCCATTAAAAGTGAAGATGTATCCTGTTTGTGACTTTATTTAATCTTGGTCAGTCTGGAAACTAGAATCTTCATATCCTCTGATGACTAGTTCCTCATCTACTCCATAAACCAGGAACATGTCCTTAGTATGCCTCAGATACTTAAGGATAGTCTTGAATATCATCCAATGGCGTTCACCTAGATCAGTTTAATATTTTCCTACCACACTTAATGTATAGGTGACATCTATCCTAGTATATAAAATAACATACAATAATGAACCAATAAATGATGTGTATGGAATCCTTGCCATTCTATTTCTTTCCTTATGGGTATGAGAACACATTTTATTGGAAAGTTTAATTCCATGTGATTCTAGAAACAATCCCCTCTTGGATTTTTCCATACGTAATCTCTTTAGTATCTTGTCAATGTATGTACTTTGACTTAGGCCAAGCCACCTCTTGAATCTATCACGATGGATCTTGATCCCAAGAACATATACTACCTCGCACAAGTATTTCATGGAAAATAATTTATTCAACCATGCCTTAATAGACTATAAAAATATTATTCCATTTCCAATAAGTAATATATCATCAAAATATACTATTAAGAAAAAGACTACACTATCACTAAACCGTTTGTAGAAACAAGACTCACATTCGTTCTTTATAAAACCAAATTCCATTATGGTTTCATCAAAATAAATTTTCCATGACCTGGATGCTTGATTTAATCCATAAATGTATTTTTGAAACTTTAATATCTTATTGGAATCCTTTGGAGTCACAAACCCTTCAG
This sequence comes from Viscum album, assembly GCA_963277665.1. Classification (NCBI taxonomy): domain Eukaryota; kingdom Viridiplantae; phylum Streptophyta; class Magnoliopsida; order Santalales; family Viscaceae; genus Viscum; species Viscum album. Next base: position 603,357,942 of record OY728130.1, on the reverse strand, counting down.
TTTGTGTCATGGAGACATCTTCCTGAAGTTCCCCATAAAGGAAATATGGTTTGACATCTATTTTCCAAATATCATATTCATTGTAATCCATAATGGAAAGTATAATTATGATGGATTTTATCATTGAAACTAGTGAAAAGGTTTCATCATATTCGATGTTGTTTAAACACTTTTGCAACCAGTTGCACCTTATAGGTTCTATATTGTCCTACCTTGTCTAGTTTATTCTTTAATACCCATTTTCAACCAACAAGACTTACATCCACTGGAGGATCTACCAAAATCCAGACTTAGTTTTAGTACTTGAAATACATTTTATAATTCATGGCTTTTTGGAACTTGGAAACATCTATGCCACTTACTGCTTCCTTGAAGGTTAGAGGATAATTATTATCAACTAATAATGAGTCACCACACTCAGTAACTAGAAAACCATACCATTATGGTTCTTTAAACTCTCTTGTACTCTAAGGTAATTCTTGTGTCTCTGGAATAGTTTCTTCTTTCACAGGGATTTGTGGAATCTGATCCTGTAATAACTCTTGTGTGCCTTAAGCCTCGACTTCATCGAAGTTTATCTCACTCCCACTATCTCTTTTAGAGATGTACTCCCTCTCAAGGAATATGGAATGTCCTTACACTATAACCTTTTTGTATTGGGGTATCCCATAAAGGTACACTTTGTGCCTTGGGGTGCAAGTTTGTTACCCGAAGAGGCCTTAAAAAACATTTCTCTTCCCCACACATGAAAATTCAATAACATGGTTTTGATTTCACTCTAAAATTCATATGGAATACCATTTATCAATTTAGTTGGTACTTGGTTTAGTATGTATGTCACTGTTTCTAAAAAATATCCCTAAAAGGATAATAGAAGAATTTCTTGATTCATCATTGATTTTTCCATGTACAACAAGTTGTGGTTCCTCCTTTCATTTACACCATTCTACTAAGGTGTGTAAGGAGTATTGAGTTAGGATAGGATCACAAAATCCCGTAAGTAATCAATGAAGTCTTGATTAAGATATTCTCTAACTCGGTCTGAGAGGAGTTTCTTAATCTTCCCACTAAGACGGTTCTCAACTTCATTCTTGTATTCCTTGAATTTATCAAAATAATATGACTTATACCTACTTAAGTAAATATATCCATATCAACTAAAATAATCAGTAAAAGTTATTAAGTATGAGTACCCACCCCTTTCTTCAATAGTAAATGGTCCACACACATTGGTATGAACTAATTCAAGAATCTATTTAGCCCTTTCACCTTTACCACTAAATGATGATTTTGTCATTTTTCCTTGTAAACATGTGTGACATACACCATGTGGTTTTAGTTAAAAATAATATAAATATCCATCTTGATGTAATTTTGTCAAGTTTTTCTCATTTACATGACCTATCCAGTGATACCAAAGTTGGGTGTGGTACGATTCATGTGATGTAACTTTATTATCGATTTGCATTACTTGGTTCATGTAATCCAACACATAAAGACTGTTACGTAAATGCGTCTTACCATAAAAAAATGATATCTTTATAAAAGATTCAACATTTATTTCCAAATTTGAAAATGAATCAATATTTATCTAGTTTAGATATAAAAATAATATTTGTGGTAACTGAAGGCACATAATAACAACCCTTTAAAACCAATATCATTTCGGTCAACAATGTGAGGTGGTAGTCCCAAATAAATACAATAGAAAGTTTAACTCTGTTGGATGCTCATAGATCTACCTCCCCTTGGTGAATTTTTCTGAATCTACTTGGTTACTATATATGAATATATATGTAACCACAAAAATCTATATCTAATACCCAATTTTTAGAAATAGATAAACTTCACTCGATAAAAAATACACCTGAATCATCCCCTTGCTTATTTAACTGGGTGAAATTTTTCTTCCAGTGGCCCTTCTTGCCACATACAAAATAAAAAACATCATGTTCCCTTGATTACCCTTTGATATTATTCTTCTTGGAAGGGTGTGAAGAAGCTTTTGGTTTAAAGATATTTTCTTTCCCTTTCTGTTTGTTCACCTTAAGGGAAAAAGGATTTTCACGCTTCATATATTTATCTACATGGAAAAGGAGGATAAGAAGATCTGATTGAGACTTCTCAATGTTGTTCATATTAAAATTCACAATAAAACTGGAGAATATCTAAGGGAGTGATGCCAGAATGAGATTGGTGCCCAATTATTTAGGGAGTTTAAACCCTAGAACCTCTAGGTTCTCAATATAGCTAATGAGATTGACTACGTGAGACCTATTTGGGGAAGCCTCTCACAACTTACTATGAAAGAGAACCTTGGAAATCTCAAATTGTTCCTATCTAGATCCCTCCTAGTAAAGACCATGGAGGTGATCAAACATTCTATATGCATCCATGTTTTCGCAAGACTTCATGAATTAATTATACATAGATGAAAGAATCAAACATTGAACATTGAACACATCATTCATATATTTTTCATAGACTAGGAACTCTTCATCACTCACCTCTTGAGTAGGCGGATCATACATTGAGGATTCTAGCACGTAATATATTTGTTCATGGTGTAGAACAACCCGAATGTGTCTAAAACCCTCTTGAAAGTTACTTCTAGTGAGAATATTTTCTTTATCCAGTATTGATAATAAGGATAGTGATCTTTTAATTTTATTATATAATTAAAAATAGCGGATTATTAGTACTTTTATGGATTACATATTTTGTGATAAATAATTAATTGATTTCATTAAATCTCACACTATTTTATCAATTCCCAATATCCCTCACCATTGAACTTGGAATGCCTAGTTTCTAAGACATTTTAGTGTCAAGGATCCATATTCCCCTTATCATAACCACAACTAGGGTTGGTTAAGCTATTTTAAAGGTATTCAGTTAGGGAAGTCTTTGCCAACTACTGTCTTGCAGCTCCTTGATCCATTTAGTGGAATCCCCAATCTAGAAATCATGACTTGTATTTTCTGAACAATTGCCTCCAAATTACACCAATTCTAGAAAGGGATACTTATATTTATGTAAAATGGTTAGGTCAACCTGAAACATTCATAAGAACTCCCCTTATAAAAGTAAGTGTCCCTACAAGAGTTGGGAAAACACATAGTTCTATTTAGTTTTGTTCCTAATCAAGTAACATAAGACTTAGTCTGACTTAATATTAGATTGAGGGATTTTATTTTATTATGCATAAATTTTTATCTTGTTTTATCCTTTACATGTCTTGTTAATATTTAAGTGGATGTTTACTTAATTAATTAACCATGTTTGAATAAAACATTTATGCATAATCAATTTTATTTAATTCCATATTTTCATATTAATTCATTCATTTATATGATCACAATCTTGCATCAATAAATAAAATTTTAATGTATTAGACAGAAAATAAATAAATAATTAAATGACCTGATCATGAGCTTATATAGTGGTTGATTTAATGAGAGAACATTAAATCAACCTATGACCTAGGGGAAATAACTCCTTATATCATACTTGGCATGAGCTACAACATTCCGCGTGTCTACCTATGTATCATAGGGTTGGCATCATTATGAATCTATCTTGGACAATCCCCACGTGCCTTGGGATGCTCCATTAATTATAAATATTTATTACTCACACGTAGGTGTGGGGAACCAAATGATTGGTAAAAGGGAATTATATAAATATCCTTGGACACGCAAGTCCTACATAATAATAGAGGGAGGGATGACTCACATGCCATATTTTAATTTAATATTAAATAATTTTAAAACCACGAAAGAAATCTAATTAAATAAATGCCAATACATACATAGGTCTTGGTCAAGATCATGAACAACCACACATGCAACAAATACGTAAAACTAAATGGCTAGCATTCATTTCATTACTTATTCCTTTTATTATTTAAGAAAAACAAGCTTTCATTAATTAATTAATAAATTAATTAATCAATTACCTTTCATCTTAATGATAATATGATATTATTTTAAGATAATCATCATTAATGGAATTCATGGAAAATAAATAGTATAAACAATAATGAAATATTAATTACAACAAATTAATTGAGAATTTAAAATTCTTTAAAACTGTTATTAAATTTTCAAACACACAATAGTGTGCTAATCAATAAAATAAGGTTTTAATGATTCCATTTTAAATTTAATGTAAATTTAATTTTTCTCCATTAATGGGAGACTACACGGTGTGTACATGAAGTTACACATCATGTAACTCGATTTCTGTATATCCAAGTCACATGCTTGGGGTTTTGGTGTGTTGAAGCAGCCAAACTACATGGTATGTACATACCAATTACATACCCTATATCTACTTTATGTGTGCTAGGATGGCCCAATCAACACGCAGTGTGAAATAAAATCACTTCATGTAATTAATTACTTGGAGAATCTAGATACATTGTGCATGGGAATACAACATGTGCTCTGACCGCACGCTGTGTAACCCAGTTTTACCAGCCAATGATTTGGCACTTCCCGATGGCATCTATGGTCGTTTTTTATTTTTTATTAAAACTTTAGAAAAATGAAACACTAAAAAATCATGATTAATATGTATATAACATATTAATTCAAATAAAATTGAATAATGAATAACATGAAATAAAATTTAACCACAATTGCGCATAGAACAACAATCAAATAAATAAATATAAATTTAAATGTGACCTCTATGATAATAATTGTTAATTTTGGGCATAGTGGAAGTGTGTGATGGTGTGTGATATATCAAAATTTATTTTAATAATCATTTCTCAAAACCAAGAGTGAGGATCTTGCACGTCAAATTTATAATTAATTTATTTAATATATGAAAAAAATAAATACCTAGGATTAGGAACTTTCTTCATTGATGATTGCTGATCATCTGAAATGGCCCTTCTAGATTTACTTCATTGCACTTGTGAGGATCCAAGGGTAGAATCCCTCTAGAAGTGATTCACACGTGCTCTAATGGTCTTTGATCAATGCTACTCGTTATATGGGTGCTATCACGGTGAATCGAATACCTCGCGTTATTAAATCTTGATTGATCATTCTTCGGTCTTGAAGAAATTATCTTTTGGGTTTCTCATTCTTGAGAGGGAGAGAGGAGGAGGAGTCGAGATAGAATTCATTGTGAGCAACAATTCTATATTCCCCAACATGGAATTGGTTTCGAATGAATTACACAATAGACATAGCTGTGTATTTATAGGTCTAGGATTTCGGTTACAAAATTTAATTGCATAAAAAACATTAAATATAATTATATCCATTAATGAAATATCATGCCACATAATAATAATAACATTATTATTATTTTTTGGTGCACCAACTTGCGTAAAATGGATAAATAATATTTAATGACTCGTAAATAATTATTTTATCACCGGACATGGTATTGGTTCATTCGAACTATTATATTTATTGAATACTCGAATACATACTTTATTCTGTTAAATAAATATTTTATTCCAAAACTGGTAAATAAATATTTATTAAATATTCAATAAAATAATTAAATATATTTTATTCAAAATCCGATGAATAAATATTTATTTAATTTATGCGATCAATATAACTTAAATAAAATTATTCCTTATCTTTGAGAATAATATGTATTCCATTAATTAAATGCAAATAGAATTTAATCGAGACCACCAAAAACACTTAGTATATGACTCTCTAGGATTCTTTATCATCACCATTAAGTGAGCTTGCATAAAGTACAAGATTACTGTCTAGCAATAAGCAAAGGCACCCAAGATAAAGAACATAAAGTCCCAATGATGAAAACCACACACAAACACTCACTATGTAATATAATACCTTTGTCACACAATCTCATCAAGCAGGTTGCATGACCGTGTCATCAACTTACATGCTTGATACATCATTATTTGACTATCTGAAATAAACTCATCATTACACCATGTCCATCGAATTTAGGGCGACTGTTCTATTTCATTCAAAGGGATGAGATATCAACTTACATAAATATGGAAGGGGAAAATACTTTCTTGACTTATCCATCAATAACATGTCATTCGTGATACACCCAACACATGCTACTTCCCACCAACATATGGCATGATGGTTTTCATCATCAAATCTAAGTGCGTGAGTCATGAAATGCATGAATGATAATCTTAAAGTCTAAGAACTATTACACATGCTCGAAGATAGAAATATACGATGACACCAAAACATGCATAATTCCTACTGGTTGGTCTGTTTTCATAATCTTTTGTCTTAGAGATTACCAAGTGCGAACTTCATGAGAAGAAGTCTCATCTGCTAATGAGTATTCACTCCTAACGGTCTATATAATATATGTCCCATAATATTATGTTATCCAACTACAAAACTATATTAAGAATATTGTTATATTACTTCAAGGTTCTCATCATAGCGGAGAACTAGTGTGACCTTATCAATGTGACAAATACTCTAGGACATTATTACATTATGGTCATGCAGAACAATGATTAATATGTAATATGATGTTTAATTTAATATTTAATACATCAAATATTCATGTAATCAAAGTACAAATAGTTGGTTCTAGGACACCAACTCTAATAAATTTGATACCAAAATTAAATTAATTATTACAAATAATAAAATGATTATTATTTTTAAACCAATAAATTATTTTTAATTAATTTAATTTAGTACTAAAATTAAATTAATTATCTAAATTAATTTTGATTAAATAAAATTAACCCGGGCCCTGAAAACTCCACCCAGACCCATTGCGGGTCAGGCCAAACCCACACAGGTCTATTCTAGGCATGGAAGATCCCGCCTGGGGCCTTCCTAGATCAGACAGATTATGTGCAGTGTAGTTTCGGGTTGCGAAGGCTTGCCCAGACTCATTTAGGGTTAGGCGGACCCAATCTAGGTGTAATAGCAGCTGGGTAGGGGGTTCTCGGAAGAGGGTCGCACCTTGGAACATCGATTCCAGGTGTCACTTTAGTAGGGATCACGACCAATTTTTGGGGAGATGCACGTACTACTACAATACTGGACTTTAATAATGCTAGAAATGGCCTTTATCAGCACTAGAAAAGCACTGAAAATGTGAGCAATATTAAAAGACCGATACTTTTATCAGTGTTGATAAAGGGTCATACTGTATTCTACTGTTACAAAACACTACATAACCACTAAAGTGTGCTGTTACAACACACTACAGCACCAGAAAAACATCAAATATCAACAAAAACAAGTCCCAATACATAATTTAAATGAAATGAAATTTATATCACAAATACCAAAAACACTATATTATAGACATTTCAGACATTGGTTTACACAATCACATAAATAAAATTATTACATACATTAAAAAACAATCCTAACTATCAATGTTACCATGATTTCCATTGAATTTATTTGTTGAACTGCCAACATTTCATTAGTAGTTTCGAACAAACCACCACAACTCGAAAAAGGGAATCCACCTGTATAAGAAAACAATTATTATAAGTAATACTAAAAAGAAATAAATTAAACATAAATATGAAATAATACATTAATTCTATGGATAATGATTTTACTATACAAATATCAAGATTACATCTGTGATTGATTAGTGGAGGGAACTTGAAAGAAATTGATAAATGTCAACACTATAGGAGTGAAAAGTTTTGTGAGATAAGAAGTCTGTGGAAGTTTTGGTGCAGAAAGGGATGAAAGATGGAAAAATCTCCTAAAAAAGAACAAAATAATACACCTATATAAGAAAACAATTATTATGCAAGTAATACTAAAAATAAATAAATGAAACATATATATGAAACAATAAATTAATTCTATGGACAATGATTTAACTATTCAAACATCTAGATTACCTCTGTAATTGAGTAGAAGTACCATCGTTACTATTCCTACAAAGAAAGTGGAGGTAACTTGAAAGAAAGTGATAAATGTACCACTATAGGGGTGAAAATGTTTTAAGGGAGAAGTAGAATGAAAGTTGTATAGAGCAGCGCCAACTCGAACAAAAAATCCACATGTATAAGAAAACAATTATTACGTGAGTAATACTAAAAAGAAATAAATTAAACATACATACGAAACAATACATTAATTCCATGGACAATTATTTTATTGTGAAAACATCAATATTACCTCTTTAATTGATCAGAGGAGGCATCATTTCTATTCCTATAAAGGTAGTGGAGGTAACTTGAATGAAAGTGATAAATGCACCACTGTAGGGGTGAAAAGGTTTTAAGGGAGAAGGAGCATGAAATTTGGACATAGAACCCCAAAATAAAACAAAAGAATCTTCCTATATAAGAAAATAATTATTATGTGAGTAATACAAAAAATAAATAAATTAAACATACATATGAAATGATACATTAATTTGATGGACAATGAGTTTACTTTGAAAACATCAATATTACCTCTATAATTGAGCAGAGGCAACATTTGTTATCTTCCTGAAAAAGAAGTGGAGGTAACTTGAAAGAAAGTGATAAATTTACAACTATAGGGGTGAAAAGTTTTTAAGGGAGTAGAATCATGAAAGTTGGACATAACACCCCCAACTTGAACAAAAGAATCCACCTATATAAGAAAACAATTATTAGGTGAGTAATACTAAAAAAACAAATTAAAAATAAATATGAAATGATGAATTAATTCTATGGAAAATGATTTTACTATGAAAACATCAAGATTACATCTGTGATTGAGATGATACTATTTTGTTGCTCTTCTTGAAAATGCATGGCACATGGACAAAAATATTCTAAAATAAATGAACTTTGCAAGGAATAATGAAAATTAAATCAATGTTCAATTATATAATTTTTTGGTAAAATGGAGAAAGTATATCGTAACATTACCTTTACATCTATCCAAAGGGTTTACTTCATTATAGTTTGTTCTTCCGAGGGATTAGTAACATCATCATGTGAAGAAGACATTGTCTGCATGAGTAGTCAAACATTTAATTTAGATTATGTTAATGTAGTAGAGAACATATAATATTTTGAGGAAAAACATAATATATTAAAAAAATACCTTCTCATTGAACACTATTTATTTTATTTAAAGGTTTCAAGGATTTGGTTCCTATTTTGAGAATCCAAATCCCCTCTTTGTGGTCCCCTCTAATGTATAAGAAATTGTCTACAGTGGGACCGACATGAACTGATTGTGACGTCCCAATGAAAGGGTCATCCTCGATTGAATTTTAATCTAACTCAACATTTCTTTTAGTCTCTAGTGGGACAATAGACCAATTATTGTTTGTTGGATCATAGACATAAAATACTTACACTTATTGTGATTCCATTATGAACAACACATCTTTTCCCCCTTCTATACTGAAATTCACATTCACAAAGCCCATTTCATCAACTTTCAATCCATTGATATTGTCAACCCATTTAAAATAGAAAATAGGAACTTGAAATTTTGTGTAGTTCAACTCGTATATCTGTTAGATAATTCCAAAATATGACATATTTGCATAAATTGGATTTCTATCCTTGGAACCAGATATGTGCATCACTTCAGCCACAAGCATAACACCCCTATTTTTCATTGTACTAAATTCATCGTGTTCTTTTATATAGAACGTATAAACATTGATTAAAAAAATAGTAGAATATATAACATTTGAATTCAGTCTTATAGATAGCCATTGAATTCATTCAAAAATTTAATTTTGGATTTTCAGATAACTGCTTATAAATTTGATCTCCTAACCATCCTATAAATTGTTAATTATATGTATATGATATCCATCTTTCCACCATTGATGGATTCAAATCTCTAAGAATTTATTTTTGGGATTTAATTAATGGATCGACATATTTACTATTATATAATTTGTAAAGATGTGCCTACTCCCACTCTATCAAGGTAATTTTAACAATATCTCTTAAGAAAATCCCTTCACCCATAAGGCAATCACTGTGAAGAGAATTTGGGAGACCAATGATTTCAACATATGATAGGTAATCGGTATATAATTCAATAGTTTCTTCAACAATATATCTTTCTATAATAAAACCTTCTGGATAACTTAAATTATTGACATACCCATTCAAAATATTCATATATCGTTCAATGGGGTATACCCATCTGTAGTGGACATGACCGCATAGTTGAACCTCTTTGACAAAGTGAAAAATCAGGCGGACCATTATATCAAAGAATGATGGTGGGAAGAACATTTATAATCCAAATAATATGATTGAAATATCCTTATTCATGATGGGAAACTTCGTCAGGTCTACAACGTTACTGCACATGGATTTAAAAAATAAGTAGAGTCTGGTGAATGTATGTTATACATTTTGAGGCAGGATGCAATAAAAAGAAACATTCATTAAATATTGCATCAAAACATGAAAATCATGAGATTTTAGTCTTTGTAACTTCAAATTATTCATTGACACTACATTCTTGATATTTAATGAATACCCCTATGGAACTTTTACACTTGTAAAGAAAAGGAAAATTTTCAATTTTTTCTGTCTGAATAGAGTGTAAGCTTCTGGAGGAAGAAAAGTCTGCCTTTTACCCTTCATTGGTGCCAAATCTTCCCTTATCCCCATTTCAATCAAGTCCAACCTAGCCTTGATGCCATATTTCATTTTTCCAGGAACATTTAGTAATGTGCCAAAAACACTATCAAATACATTTTTTACATGCATGACATCAAGAAAATTTTCTGACATACAAACAATTCCAATATGGTAATTTAGAGGAAATTGATCTATTATTCCAACCTAGTTTTGTAAGTTTTTTTGAAAATGGTTTACTGAAAATAGTGTCAATATTTTTTACTTTTTTTATAGTTGATAACTCAATATGCCTTTAATGCTATAACCTGATAAATTTTCATAAGTGAGGAAGTCGTTTATCATTCCATACAAACTGAACCTCAATGTGAATTCGTCACTTCTATGAGAAACATACATTGTAACACTTATATCCCACATCAATTTCATATCTTCAATCAATGGATCCAAATAGACATCAATTTCATTGTTGGGTTGCTTTGGTCCAGATATAAGTAGAGACAACATAATGTATTTGTGCTTCATGCATAACCATGGAAATAATTTATAATTTACCAACATGATGGTACATGTACTGTAAGTTATACTCTATACACCAAAAGGATTTATTCCATTTTTAGATAATGCAAAAAAAAGTTTCTCAACTCATCTCCAAATTCAGGAAACTCATAATCAATTTTTTTTCATTGAGAAGAATCTACTAGATGACATAGGTTCCTATCTTTAATTATTATATCTACATGCCATGTTAATTGTCTTTTGGTTTCCTGACATCCATATAGTTTTCTAAACTGTGGAATGATAGGAAAGTACCATATATATTTCAAAGGACTTGATTAATTTTTCTTGTATCGATCTGCACCACACTTAGGGAGTTTGTTGAGTGATTCATTGTCATTTCAAAACCATATGCAATAATTTGTACAAGCATGATTTTTTTTAGAGATCATACCCATTGAACATAACATTTTTTTAGCTTCATATGTTCGACATGGTAGTTTATTTTCTTTTAGTAGCATATCTTTCATAATACCAATTGGTTCTGTAATGCTGGTGTTACTCCATCCATTACCAGCTTTCAAAATATATAACTTCAATACAAATGGAAATGTTGTGTATTTAGTACAACTAGTACAATGGTTTCTTGGAACGACTATTTAACTCCTCAAACAACTTTGTACAATCATGAAGGTCATCTTCAATTGCCATTTTCATTTCTTCCATGCGATCTCTATCATCTTTTACAAAGGTATTCATATAAAATGATTCATAAACCATGGTATCATCCCAATTGATGTCCACATTCAGTTTTTCCCTATGTTTAGACCAAAATTTATAGATTTGATATATTTATTTACAAATCAAATATTCTTCCAACTCTTCCATACTAATTTTTCTTGAATAACAACAATGTAAACACAGACAGAAGATTTTAGAAGGGTCCTCTGCATGATTTCTTGCAAACTTGATGAACTCTTTAACTCTATCTTCATATTCGTTTGTCAAATTATTAACATGAATCCATTTTCAGTTCATATCCATTCTATTGGGTTCATAAAATATTAATTTTATACAATATATAAATAAATACACATAATATATTCATTATCAAAAGTGAATGTTATAGACAATTATAATAAGAGAAATATTGATCATTTCTACTAGAATATCTGAGTGCCTAGATATTCCAAATCCAATAATAAGGGTTGTTGGAATTTAAAAAAAGAAAGGGATATAAAAGGTAGATAATAAATGATATTATCACTAAACTTTATAGGTGTAAACTGGAAGATGGATAGTGTAATAACCCTATCCTAAATTGCCCAAATGACACCATGTCAGATCATATTATGACCTCTAACACACCTCAAAGTTATTAAAGGATGGTTTAAACATTGGGTGTAAAAAACCATAAATGGGAGGTGGTCCCCCCAAATAGAAACAATTAGTACCAGAGGTCGAACAAAATTCTAGCATGCCCCTTGGTGTCAATGGACATGCAGACCCAAAATAATCATTACCTGATATAGGCATACCTGTTAGAAAAACAACTATGTAAATAAATGTTGCAATAGCTATATAGACACACATTCATGTCACGTCATTATAAAAACTCACTCACTTATAGTCTATAAAAAATATCAAATAGATAAAAACCTGATATTGAAACATAACATGAACTAATGGTAGCATAATGATTCAAAAATTGAAGTCTTGATGTGATAAAACCTCATGTACTTAACTGGGGATGACCCCTTTGAATCTGCTCCATAAAAAAACTAAAGACCATAGTGAATTCTAAGAGGAACTAGATCCTATGATACATATAACCAATAGAGGAACATACATCACTCCACTAACTTGGTTCCTGAAAAATAGTATCTGAAGCAGCATGTCCATTGAGGTGTCCATGAATGGTGTCATCATATATATAATCATAAGGAAACCACCAATGTGTCTCAAATCAGTAATCAATAAACAAGAATATATATTAAAATTTCTATACATTTATATATATATATGAAAAAATTATTTAGTAATAAGATATAAAACATAACAGTAAAATAACAATGAATAAATCCAAGGCCAGTGTTAGATATAGATAACGGACCATACATCGGTAGTCAATACAAACAACAGACCATAAATAATTCCCTAAATAATGGATCACAAAAAATCGTAAACAATGGATCATAAACAAAAGATCAAAAACAAATTGTAGAAGAAGAAATAAAAAATGAAACCAAAAATACACAAAGAAATTCGAGAAGGACTACCTCACTAGGTCGAAGAAAATTTGAGACCCTCTTCAGATGTTAGATGAGACGTTCAAAGGCAGTCAAGTGGTGTAATTCGAACTTTGATTCACCGAGGAGGAGTGCCGACAGCGGGTCGCTTATGTGGAAAGCTTCTATATCACGACGGGTTTGAAAATGGTTAGCGGTTTTAAAATAGATCATGAAACTTTTATGAGTGCTTTGTTTAGCACTGATAAATCCTAATCTTTATTAGCATAAAACAAGCACTGATAAAGATTATTTTATTAGCTCTTATTACTATAGCATTGTTAAAGGATTTATAATTATAATTATTGTTGACGCTACTTTCATCACAGAATCTAAAAATCAGAAAAGGGGAATATCTGAGCTCAAAGTGATTCAACCTTTGAAGAAAATATCAAAAATCGACAAAGGCATGAACAAAGGATCAAAAGCAGCTTCACCGCGCAAGTTATATCACTGTCGCGGAAGTCCACTTGCGCGACGCCCTTGGTCGCGTAAATGACTTGCGCGACCTAATTGATAACCGCCCGGTAACCGCCCGGGGTCTTCTCCTGCCTATAAATAGACCCTGTGGGCCCCCCATTCGAGAGGATCTTTTTCCAGAAACTCGGATTGAAGCTCCCGATGCCCAAGTCTCTTCTCAAAGCTTCCGGAACACTTCTAAGGTAATTTTTTTTACCTAGAACGGAAGATCTAAAGAGAGGAAGAAAGGCCTAAGTGTTGAAACTCATCAACACTTGCGCGCCTGAGTGGCCAGCCCTTAAGGGAAGTGGTCCCACTTGCGCGCCGCCTTATTCCTTCGATAGAAATTGCGCGTCCTTTTTTTGGAAGAACCTCAAGAGAATTCTAAAGGCTTTAAAAAAGAGTCGCTCAAGTATTTCAATACTGGTTGATCATCGCGCAAGTACACCATGTGTCGCGCAGGCATACCTGCGCGACCACTACTTGCGCGCTGCCGCAGTAGCTGCGCGCCTTACAAGACTTGCGCGCCCCTTCCTTTTTGGGTGGATTTCTTGCCCATTTCACCCCTATTAAGTCATTACACCTTTCCTTTTCAAGATTCAGTCTTCAAGACACTCTTCAAAGCCATTTATGGCATGATTTCTTGATTTGACTTCTTTATCCGAAAGGAATTCAGTGAAATATCTCTCAAAACCTAGTGATTTAAATATCCTTATGTCACTAAATATGGAGAGTTCATTCATTCAACCTCATCCTTTAAGATGAGAGAATCCTTAACCTGGTTCTCCTTTTCAGGAATAATCCCCAGTCATAAGTCCTCTAATTTGGGAATCCTTTTTAGGAGTAAGCCCCAAGTCCCTTAATTTGGGCATCCTTTTCAGGAATAAGCCCCAATCTCAAATATGGGCATCCTACTCAGGAGTAAGCCCCAAACCTTAATCCTTAACCTGGGCTTCCTTTTCAGGAATAAGTCCCAGTCATAAATCTTAGGCTTCCTTTTCAGGAGTAAGCCCCAAGTCCCTAAAATTCTCTTTAACCAGTCCTAATTTACGTTTGATCTGGGATTCCTTCTCAGGAGTAAAACCTAATTATCAATCCTCTCCTAATTTGGGTTTCCTTTTCAGGAATAAAGTCCCAAGTTAGAGTGTTCAAATCTCCATAAAGCACATATACCTTTATGGACCCTGTTCCTGGGTTTTCTCCTTAAAGTAAATCCTAAACTTAAATCCTCTGGGCAGTCATACATACATAAGCCCCAAACCATTTCTTATGATTGCATCTTTCATGGAACAATTGTCTAAATTTTACCAATACCTCTTGTTTCTCACACCGAGCATGACTCACGTGAGCTTAGAGTGTAAAAGTAATTGTGACATCCTGCTTTGAGCCATCAATCATAAACATCATACCCTTATTCGAACTACGTGGGTTCTGATTCCTTTTTCAAAACAAAGGATACGTAGGTAGCCCATCTATGGGTTCGATCCCAACTCTGAAATAATTCATTGTCCTTCTGAATGACAATAAACTTCAAGTGCCCCACTGAGTGGCTTTAAAACCAGCCTGGTCATCATAATGACCAAGAGACTTTTATATAAATGTTTTGAAGGTTACCATTGATCAAGAATCTCTAAAAATATATAGATGATTCTATATTGATGAAGAACCTCGAATACATATAAAAGATTCTCTAAATTTCTTACATATTTAATCATTGATTGTCAAAACTAAAGGAAAAGCTCATTTTATACTTGGTAATGTAATAAGGATTCACGAACATAACTTAAATCTATAAAGAGAGTCCCGGAATAGACAATAATTCCCCTCAAAAAGGCGTGATGAGTCCGACCTCCCATCCTCTCGACCAATGAAAATTCCTAAGCCTCATCAGTCCACAAGCTAATGAGCGCCTACCTTTGGAAAGTAGGTCCAAATGGATGTGGAATCATTGGATGTTTCTGGTTATATGAACAAACCTGCTAGAAACCGATCGGAACGTTTGAATCTCCCATCCAGGAGGTCATCCCTGAATTCCGAGGGAAAAAAAAATGGTGAACCCGACGTGAATCCTTAACCAAGTTAAAATGATGTTTTACCTATTTGTTAAGCCCCTATTTAAAACTCAATAAGAGGGCTAACAAAAAAAATCATTGACATGTGTGCTCATACAAAGGATGAAGTGGCTGAATTTTATCTTGATTACGTCTGTTATATCAAACATGCACTCTTTTCCAAGATCTTCTGTATTTCCATAATGGCTGCTCTCAAATTCACATCTGTGAATACTGCTGCTGCAAATACCACTGCTTCTATTCCTACTGGATCGTCATCCGCTCTGAGGATGACATCACCTACTCAGCGTCTTCAATGCTGGGTATCAAATGTGCTGGTTAAGGAGTACCGTCAACATGGTACCATCCCAACTTTGGAGGCTACCCGATAGGCCCTCCAAGTGAACAAATCACACAGGTCGTCCGGACAACGGCGGCTAGTGATCAAGAGGCAGGCGGTGCTGACTACCGTCTCCAACCATTTCGGGTCGTTATCCCCGGAACGCAATTTCCATTCACTCCCTTACTTTGAGGAAGTGAATGAGTAGGTCCCTCAGGGCCTTAATTCAAAAAGACAGGAGTCCTTCCCAAGGGCTCCCATCAACAATCACCGCCAGACTCGTGCGGCAGTGCGCCCTCAACATGATGAGGGTACCGACTCCAGGCATTCATCTCAGGTTCCTCGAACCCGAGCAGGCAAGACGAACCGCCAGAGATGGAATCCGGTTAACAATGGGCAGGTTTTCATCCCTGCCATCTCCGGAGAAGTCCACCAACATAACTTGGTGGAAAACAGCGAGCAGGCACACACACCTGTCCGTTTTAATTCCGCTGTCCAGCAGACTCGTCTGGCAGCATCACGCCAATCCCGCCAGGCAATTCCGGTGGAGTACTATAGGCAGGAACATACACCTGCTTATACATCATCAGTTAGTCACCAGGCTCGCCTGAATACATATGATGGATCTCATCAACCACCTTTGGCAAAGTGTAATCAGCAGGCACATACACCTGCTAGTACTAATCAAGCCTACCAACAGTCTCTCTTGGCAGCGCACGGAGAAGTCAGTCGGAAAGCTCCGACGACAAATAGGAGGCAGACTCAACTGTCTGCCTCCACACTTGAGTACTGTCAAGATTCACTGACAAGAAAAGGAGGATAGGAGTAGGCACATACACCTACTCCAAACCTGGAATGGACGTATATTCCCGTTCCGGCGGCTGAAGTCACCAAGCATATTTTGTCAATGGTGAAAGAGCAGAAGCAAATTCCTGCTCATATTCTGGATGCTTGCCAGGATATCATAACAGCTTCAGCATCATCTCAGGGAAAGACACATAAATCTATCCCTAGCAGTGGAGTGACACATCAACGATTCACTCCGGAACATACACACACATCTATTCCAGTCCAAGAGGGTTATGGGGCATACTCCCCCATATCATACGGACAACCAAGTCAGGCACATACACCTGATTTGAGTGGAGATCGTCATCCTAACCTGACCATCTGTCCTGATCAGGCACATACACCTGCTTAGAGCAATCACTTTCGTCATCAAGTGGTTTCTAAAGCGAGTAAGAAGACATCTAAGAAAAATATCCGCCCAGCACAGTCAGGAGATCAAAGGCCAATCTGTAACCAAGCCTTGCTCGATGCTGGAGTTCTTGAAGCCCTCAGACATTTATCTGTCGGAATTCAAGATTCTACTCCCTTAGTTCCCAATAACGGGAACATTAATTCTGAAGGTCTTCAATAGACACTTCCTCATGAAGGCTTGCTTCATGAAAATTCGGTCAATCTTGAAGTTTCTTCTTTAGATGAGAGCCACAGGAACCCTCTGTGTGGTCAGAAGACCAAGGAGCAAGAGATCTCATCTTTTGCTATAACCCATTATGGTGGTCCTCCCCATGATGATGAATTTCACTGCGAAAGTCCTCTCCGCAGTAGTGATTCACATTGCCTAGAAAATAATCCAGTGGACAATGTAGTTCCGAGAAAGCCCTCTTATCTTGAGGCACTTGCAAATGCGAAACCAGTCATGTCTGATGATTTATCGCTAGCAAGTGAAATACTTTCTCAATCAGAAGATAGCCCAGGGTGTAGGTCATTCTCCGAACCACCCCTAAGTCATGAATCTTATAGTTTGATCAATGATCTCTCTACCAATCTTGTTGAATCCGATGAAGCAACAAGGAAACACCAACTCTGGTCAAAACAGGTAGAAGAATCTTCATTTAATGATAAAGAGGAAATGCTGAACATGAGGAAAAAACTGGCGAAAAGTGAAGTACCAGTCATGTTTTGGCCTTTAGCTGAATCCCAGTATGATATTCCAAAGATGTTGACGGAAGATGGAGTCCATGATATTCATCTCAACATGTGGAAAACTCTTTGTCAATTGAAGAAGAAGTTATTATCTTATGATGAATATGAAAATCATCTTAAGATAATAGAAGGGATACAACGTCAGATTGATTTGGCATCTCTATCAGTCTCTCAGTATCCGAAGGCTGAAAAGAAACAGAGAACCCTTCAACGTTCATGCCTTGGCGCACTAAGAAAATTGCGTCAATTAATTGCCAATGCTCCATCTGGTGTTCATATCAGAGGATGGGGTGTTCATGGAGCACTACATTTCACAGTGCTTTCCAGTCAGCAAAGCCCGCCGAAAATGGTCTCATGCAATGTTATTGCCCATGGCCGGCCACAGTCAATGGGCTTTGTTCGTAATCAAAAGCTTGCTCAAGAATAGGCTTCAACTAGTTCCTCTCAAAATCAAGCATATAGAGAACAAGTTGTTGAATTGCTCCTACATCAAGCAGGCGAGAATATTGCACAAGCCTCTCGTCTGGAGAAAAAAAATCATCAAATGATAGAAGTCTCAGAAATCATCCAACGGTCTGTTGAACCAGGTGATAAAAGTGGATACAGGTTAATGCATCCAGCTAATTTCCGAACTAAGATTCGCAAGATCAAGAGAGATTTTAAGAAAGTCTCAGACATAGCATGTCAAGAGCCACCCCAGCTTGTCAGACTGGGGACTCCTTTAACCCAACCCTCAGAGTCAACAAATGGGATTCGAGGAGTTGAGCGGAATCAGCAGGAACATCCCCAGTTCACGAGATTGGGGACTCTTTCAAATCATCATTCCCCTTCTCAGAGAATATCGGTCTTTTCTCGATTGGGGAAGAAGCCCCAAGAGGAACGAAGAGCCAAATTATCAAGAGATTCCCTCCAAGTTATAGCTCATCAAGAAGTTCCTAAAAGATTAAATCAACAAAAGGCAATGTCTCATCAAAGATATGAAAGAAGACAATATCACAGAAATGTTGATAGAAGGGATGCGATGCATTATGCATCAATCAATGTCATCAATGCCGTTGTTGCTAATCCACCAGAGGAGACTCACTCAGGGGACTCAGATGAAGAGCGTCCTACTCAAGAAAATGTACGCACCGATACAAATGAAGAAGGTGTGCGTACACGAAGTCAAAGGATTACTCAGAACCTAGGTAATCCACTTCCTTCTCTCCAAAAAGTATCCAACAAAGGGAGGGGAAAGAATCAGGTTACATATCCTTCCTCTGGAGAAGGTAAATCACTCTCGTTAGAGCAAAGGTTTGCATAACAAGAGGAAGAAATGAAAGAATTAAGAAGGTTGAATGCATAACTACTTCAGAGTAGTCTTCTTCTTAAGAATGCTGAAGTCCGACAGCCGAAGGAATTTGTTGCAGTTATTGAGATGGATCAAGAATATCCTCCTTTATCAGTACAACCTCAGAGGTCTAATCCTACGGGTCAAACGCAACAATGGTTGGTAGTGCTACCATCAGTTGCAGCACCAACCACCACATCTGTCCAAGATCCATTCATGGCACCTACTCAAGACCAGATTCAATCGGATGTTTCTCAAAAGTTAATAACTACTATTGAGTCATTAACAGCTCGGTTAGAAACTATGGAAGGGAAACAGGCGCAAGTTCAACCAGAAAAGAAAGTTTACCTTGAATGGGTAGATTTAATTTCTCCTCCATCCAGTTTTGGAAACCCTGTTTTCCCTACTTTCAATGGATCAGGCGACCCTGAACAACATTTGACACATTACGTGTCTTGTTGTGATCCTATGATGGGAACTCCAGAGCAGCAAGAAGCAGTGAAACGCAGATACTTCGTGCGAACCTTGCAAGGACCAGCTTTTGTCTGGTATACAAGCTTGCAATCCCGGTCAATCATCGGATGGGAGGATCTTCGCCAAAAATTCCTTCTTCAGTTCAGCTCAACTTTGCAAAAAACGACAGTTTTCGATCTTAAAAACTGCAAGCAAAGGGAGAATGAAAGAGTCTCTGATTTCATTGCTCTCTGGAAGGGATTAATGTATTCCCTTAGTTTAGCACTCCCTCAGGAAGAGTTGTTACCAATATGTGTGGCAAATTTGTGTGACAAACTACGCACTCCATTGATCCCTGTGAAATACACAGGAGGGTTTTGAGACCTTACTTCAATCGCTCAGCAGATTGAAGATTCCCTTATACAGGCTAAGGTTAAATCTCGTGTAATTCCATCAGCTTCAGGAAGGAGAATGGGTAAAGCAGAAACTGCTATAGTTATGCTTAAACAAGCACCTGTACCTATTTCTACTTAAAAACCTTCATCTTCTCGAAGGGCTCCACCTCCTGAACGCCAACAACAAAGGCCGTTTTGTCCAAATGATCAAAGAGATCAACGACGAAAACAATTTGAGGATATGAAGAGTAAAACATACTCCTTCCGAAATGAGCAAGTTCCTGGTTACGTCATTTCAGCTCTGGAAAATAATTTGGTTCAATTACCAGTACCCAAGAGGCCAAACAAGGAAGGAGATGAAGATCGTCCCAATTATTGTCCCTTTCATCAAATGTTAGGGCTTCCCATCCAGGAGTGTTTTGTCTTCAAAGACCTCCTGCAAAAGATGGTCGACTTGGGACAAGTCATGTTGAAAGGTTCTTCAACTCAGGTAGCATGTGTTACTGCTAAAGTTCCAGAGGAGGAAGGTGAATGGCAAGAAGTCAAAAGCAGAAATGCACAGAAGTATGATGATTGGATGGTCAGAAAGACAATCAATCAGACTCATGCCATTTTGCGAACACAATTAAAGAAACCAATTGTGTCTTCTGCCATGAATATTTCGGTAAAACCCTCTTCGTTATAGGGAAAGTCCTCAAAGAAACAGTTTGATTCAAAGAAGAAAAAAGAATCAGATGAAGATGAGTATGTGTCAAAGCCTAAATTGTCTTTGACTCTGGCAGACTTTATGCCATCTACTTCAAAACCACGGGCACTGCCCCATCAAACGGCACAACCTAAACAGGCTAGTCAGGCAGAGTATTTATTAGACGAAGAGTTGATCTTCGGTTCTGTTAATATGATTCAATTAACAGATCCGTACTCCAGTCGTAATTTCAATTTTGATAAGCCTGAATTCCCTATATCAAATAAGGGAATCCGAGGAAGTTCCAGAGGTTCAGGATACAGGGGAAGACGTGGATCTTTCCGAAGCCACTACTCCAGTTCTACCCCTGCTAGCACTGTGTATGCAGTAGAAACTCGTGGTAGAGCCCTTCAGCGAGCTCAAAAAGAACAAGCAAGTTCTTCTGCTAATAGCCAACTCAGTCTTGGCACGGTTATTTTAGAAGACCGATTGAAGGTTCCATCATCTTTATCTCAGCAAGTAAATGGATCTAATTGGTCTAATCTTCCAAAACCAAGGATGTTTCCAACTTCTATCCCAATACAAGATGCATCAGCTTCCAAAGCATCTTCTTCCAAGGTACCTGCTAAACCGCATATTCATATTGGGAAACGCAGACCTTTAGATCAAAAGTATGATATATTGAAACACTTGGCCCAAGTACCAGCCAAGTTATCAATTTTGGATGCTTTGAATCTGTCAAAAGATCTTCGGGAAGCACTCATCGAAGCTTTGTCAAGTCCTCAGGAGTTTGAAACTGAAATTGCTGCAGCTGAAGTCTATCACATAGAGAATAATCCTGTAGAATGCCATGCAGTGATATCTTTTACTGATAAAGATGAAGATGATGTTGTTCATGGGCACATAAAACATCTCTACTTATCTGGCAAAGTCAATGGTGTAGATATCCGAAGAGCTTTCATTGACAATGGTTCAGGATTCAACCTCATGCCCATTCGTACACTTCGTCGATTGGGCCTCACGGAATCTGATTTATCTTCTTCTACCATGATGTTACAAGGATATGATAAAAATGAACAAGAACCATTGGGTGAAGTTACACTCAGAACTTAGTTTGGAGATCTTGTATCCAATTCGGATTTCATGATTGTTGATCAAGACTCAGCTTTCAACGTCTTGCTTGGAAGACCCTGGCTACATCAGCATGCGGCTATCCCTTCATCATACCATCAATGTCTCAAATAATGTTTCAATGGTCAAGTTTGAATATTGTATGGTGATAAGGCCCCGTTCAAGACATGCGAGTCTCAATACATTGAGGTAGAATTTTATCACATGAAGGGAAGAGAAAAATCTACAATGAAGGAAATTACCAAAGTTAATGCTCCATATGGTTTGGAGAAAATTCCAATAAATCCATTTACACATGTGAGTACAGATTATGTGTTACCTATCAGTCAAATTGACAAAATAGGCCCAAATCAAAATACTCTTATGGAAAGATCCATAATGTCAATTACGGCAGTTGAGCCAGACAACATGGGAGAAATTGGTAACCTACCAAACAGTGATGAAAGCACAAGTGGTGACGTCTTCATTTCATCTTCTGAAATCCAACAGGTCTATACTTCACCAATCAGGCCAGAAGAA
Source organism: Viscum album (assembly GCA_963277665.1). Taxonomy (NCBI): domain Eukaryota; kingdom Viridiplantae; phylum Streptophyta; class Magnoliopsida; order Santalales; family Viscaceae; genus Viscum; species Viscum album. Next base: position 603,335,249 of record OY728130.1, on the reverse strand, counting down.
GTTATAGCAACATCAGAGGTGAATAATTATGTCAATTCTCAATCCATCATCTCCTATTTATTTCCCAAAGAAGGCCCTTTATCATCAATAGGGTCGGAAATGGAAGAGTCTTCTTCAAAATGTGAAAATTTTGAAATCTATTATGATCATGAAAATTTTGTTTTGTCATCTACTATGAAAGTAGAAACGGAAGAAATAACACATGATGAAGAGGAAGAGGAAGATCTTAGAGATGCTCCTCCAGCATTTGAAGAAGGTATCTCTACCACTGTGGATGAACTCAGAGAAATAAATCTGGGTACAGAGAAAGATCCACGCCCCACTTTAATTAGTGCGGCCATGACCCTTGAAGAGCAAGAGATGTATATTTCTTTTCTAAAGAAAAATAACGATATTTTCACTTGGAACTATACAGAAATGCCTGGGCTTGATCCTGATATTGCTACTCATCATTTGGGTTTACCAAAAGAACATCGAGGATTTAAGCAAGCCGCGAGAAGAACACACCCAACCTATGCTTCCAAAATTGAAGCTGAAGTGGATAAGCTGATCAAAGCTAACTTCGTCAGAGAAGTTCAGTATCCCAAGTGGTTGGCTAATATTGTCCCTGTAAAGAAGAAGAACGGACAAATTAGGGTTTGCATTGATTTCATAGATCTTAATCGGTATTGTCCTAAAGATGATTTCCCAGTTCCGATTACAGAACTCTTAATTGATACAACGGCTAGTTATGAAGTACTTTCCTTCATGGATGGATATTCTGGATATAATCAGATCCGAATGGCCCCAGAAGATGAGGAATCTACAGCCTTCAGAGCCCCTCAAGATGATTTGGTGGTTAAATCCAAACAACATTCTAATCACTTGGCTGATTTGGAAGTCATATTCCACAAGCTTCGACAACATAATTTGAAGATGAACCCCTTAAAATGTGCTTTTGGGGTAACCTCAGGAAAATTCCTCGGCTTTGTTGTACGCCATCGTGGTATTGAAGTCGATCCTGAGAAGACCAAGTCAATCCTTGGTATGTCACCTCCTCAGAATTTGAAAGAATTAAGAGGACTTCAAGGAAACTTAGCCTATATTCGGCGTTTCATCGCCAATTTGGCAGGCAAAAGTTTACCCTTTACCAAATTATTGAAAAAAGGAGTCACTTAACAGTGGACTGAAGAATGTCAAGAAGCGTTTGATGTTCTCAAGAAATACCTCTTGAGTCCACCAGTACTCATGCCACCTGTTGAAGGAAGACCACTTATCCTCTATGTGACAGCTCTAGAGCGATCATTGGGTGCCTTTCTCGCTCAAAAGAATGATGCTGGGAATGAAAATAGCCTCTACTATCTCAGTAGAACTATGCTTGAAGCAGAAACCCGGTATTCAAGTATTGAGAAGTGCTGCCTAGAATTAATCTTTGCAGTCCAGAAACTGAGACACTACTTGCAACATCACGAGGTCCAATTGGTATCTCGCAATAATCCGCTCAAATTCATCCTTAGTCGTCCAATGCTTACAGGACGTCTAGCAAGGTGGGAAATTATTTTGCAGCAGTTCGACATTCAGTATGTATCTCAAAAGGCAATAAAGGGCCAAGCTCTGGCTGATTTCCTAGCTGAACATCCTTCAGTGGAAGACACGTCTTCAGATATTGAACTCCCTGATGAGGAAGTTTTCTCTATTCAAGAGAATCCTCAAACATGGGAAGTGTATTTTGATGGTGCTTCCAGAAGTCCAACAGGGAAGAAAATGGAAAATCCTAAATTCAACAAAGTTGGTTTAGGAATTGTACTCATTTCTCCAGATAAGGCATTGTTACCTTATTCATTTTTATTGTGAGAAGGTGGTACCAATAATGAATCCGAATACCAAGATCTTATCACAGGCTTGGAGTTAGCACTTCAAGCACAAGTGAATCACTTAAAAGTGAAAGGTGATTCAGACTTGGTAATCAAACAAGTCAATGGGGATTATGCCATCAGAAAAGAAGAGTTAATCCCCTTGTATGATTACGTCAGAAAGTTAATGGCGGAATTCCCTTCAGAACCGACATTTTCTTATGTCCCAAGATCACAAAATTCTCAAGCTGATGCACTGGCTAATATAGCCACAGCTCTAGCAGATCCAAATCGGGACGAACAACCATTAGTATTGCCCACCGTCGTGCAATTTCACCTTATGTTCAAGCCAGAACAGAGGAAATTAATGAAATTAGTCCCATTCCTGAACCGTATGGTCATACTATAGGATGGATGTCACCTATCAGGGAATACCTTCAAAATAGAACACTTCCACCTGATAGAGCCGAGAAAGAACAAATCCGGCGACGTGTGGTCAATTTTACTCTTTATGATGGCCCAAACCACCTAGAGAAAATTCTCTACAAACGTGGTTTTGATGGAGTTCTCTTCAGATGCATTGATGGTGAAGAGACAATGGCTGTCATGAAAGAAGTGCATGCAGGAGTCTGTGGTGCCCACCAGTCTGGACATAGATTGTCTGATCAAATTTGAAGGCTTGGATACTTTTGGCCTTCAATGATACAAGATTGTGTTGATTTCACAAAGAAGTGTCATTCATGTCAAGTACATGCCAAATTCATTCATCAACCTCTATATTTGCTTCATACAACTAAATACTCATGGCCATTTGCCACATGGGGAATGGATGTGGTGGGACCTTACCCTTCAGCTACGGCCAAGCAGTTTAAGTACATTCTTACTACTACTGATTTCTTTTCCAAATGGGTAGAGGTAGTACCTCTCAAAGAAGTAAGTTCTAAATGCATTGTTAGCTTCATCAAGTCTAACATCATTACTAGATTTGGTGTCCCTCATACCATATTGACGGACAATGGCACCAACTTCTGTTCTTCTGAGATGAAGAAATTGTATCAAGAATACAACATTAAATCCAACCATTCATCTCGGTATCATGCGGCAGCCAATGGCCAAATAGAAGCCTTTAACAAGACTCTTTCAAATATACTGCAAAAGATGGTGGATAAAGATAAGAGTTCATGGCCTGATAAAATTTTTCATGCTTTATGGGCTTATCGGACTACCACCCGCAATGCAACACGGTCAACTCCATATTCGTTGGTATATGGAACAGAAGCAGTCTTGCCAATTGAAGTTCAATTGCCCTCACTCAGAGTAGCCATTTGTGATCAGTTATCTACAGATGAGAAATACCAAAAGTGATTGAATGAATTGGAACGGTTAGATGAGAAAAGATTGTGCACTTTGCACCACTTGGAAATCTACCAGAATCGAATAGCACGAGCTTTTAACAAAAAAGTTCATCTTCGCTCATTCATTCAGAGAGAATTGGTATTAGTTCTCAGAACTCCAATGATACCAGGAAATAAACCTCCCAAGCTTGAGCCAAAATGGGAGGGACCTTATTCAATACATAGGGTCTACTCCAATGGAGCTTATTCATTAATCTCGATGGATGGAGAACTCATTACTACTCCAACTAATGCCAGATTTTTGAAGAAATATTTTGTATAAAATACAAAGTATTCACAGTATGTCCCCGCAACATGACACTAAACTGTGAAGCACCAGTATGTCCCCGCAACATGACACTAAACTGTGCAGCACTAGTATGTCCCCGCAACATGACACTAAACTGTGCAGCACCAGTATGTCCCCGCTATATGACGTTAAACTATACAGCAACGGTCCAGTATGACCTTAAATTGCAACTTTGTCCCACACGACGTTAAACTGTGAAAAAGTTCCCTAAACCGTCCAGCATGACCTTAAACTGCATCATCCCTGGTCCATGCATATGACCATAAACTATTTTCAAGTCCCTTACGTCCAGCAAGACGTTAAACTATGACGTCCTAACTACATGACGCTAAACTGTATAAAAGTCCCTTACGTCCGGAAAGACGTTAAACTACATAATCATCAAAGGTCCTGTATGACCTTAAACTACACCACCGTCCAACATGACATTAAACTGCACCATCCACGGTCCATGCATATGACCTTAAACTATTCACACTTTCGTCCAACATGACGTTAAACTGTGGAAAAAATCCCTAATCCGTCCAACATGACGTTAAAATGGTGCACTCTTTTGTCCTCACTGCATGACATTAAACTACACAGTTCCCCCCTTTCGTCCAACATGACGTTAAACTCTATTGTTCCCATCATCCTAACTACATGACGCTAAACTGTACAGAAAATTCATAATACGTCCTACATGACATTAAACTGTATTTTGTCCCTGCTACATGACACTAAACTGCGCAGCACCAAAAGTCCTAACTGCAAGACTTTAAACTGCATAGTCCCTTTATATGTCCTACATGACATTAAACTATGCATTGTTAAGGTTGTTGTTACCTCTTGTTTCTCACACCGAGTATGACTCACGTGAGCTTAGAGAAAACCTCAACCGTAACACTCTCTTTGGGCCACTAACCATGTATAAGTCCCAACAACATTTTATTTAGATCGTTGTCCCCAAGAACAACTTGATCATTAATTCATTCTTTAATTGAACTACACGGACTTTGATCCTTGCCCTCCAGGCTGGGTACATAGGCAACCTCCCAAGGTTCAAGCCCAAAAACAATCTCTTCACATCGGTTCACCACCATCTCATATGATGTTGATTTGTGAAACCGCCCCTAGAATCAATATCTTTACATTGATTCACTTTCGTCCTTGTTATATGACGTTAAACTATGCAACACTTTTGTCCGGTACGACAATAAACTACAATACTCTTTGATTTCCTCATTTGAGAGAGAACTATTATTGACATTGATTTTTCAATCATGTTTTCATTTCAAAAGACTACGTGCATACATGGTAATACCTAAACTTTTTGTCTCAGGTTAAACCATCATTGCACTAAAGTCCCCTTTCACCCTTCACATGTACGAACCAAATTTGTACAAAGGGTAGTTCTAGAACTACGTGGACTTGATTCCCATCCTTATAGGATACGTAGGAACATTCGAGTGTCCCCCGAATCTAGTCCCAAGTCTTTTGGGCCTAACCCCAAATTTCACTTTCAGTCCCTTGGCTAAAAAGTCCTCATAAAAACACACACTATGTGTTCATTATTATGGTCCGAATTCTATGACCCTAAACTAAGATCTCTCATACTTTCGTCCTGCACGACGTTAAACTGCATTTCAAGAACTACGTATAGCTTGATTCTCATTCTTATGAGATACGTAGTGAAGTCCAAAATTTCAATTCAGGACCCAGCCACAACATGATTATGGTTATCATTGACCTATGTACCTCTATATACATTGGACAATACCCATATTTATGTGTTATAATCCTAACCTTAAATATTTTCAGATCTTCATAACCCTTTTCATGACTTTTAGTCACAAAAATGTCAAACTTCCGAGAATTATTTTGCCTAACTATGCAGCACGTGCCCATAGGTGGCCTTGCATAAGCAGTCCACATAACAGACTTGTCAGCCAAAAGATACTATTTATTTGACCATGAAACCAATGCCCTTAGGTGGCCCTGCATATTTCAACCCCCTAACGGGTTTTTGTCAAATAATAGTAACTTCATTCTTGGGAAGAATGCCTATTTTGTCCTTATTTGTCTTAAACGACAATATGTAGGGATCCGCAAAAAAAAAGCCATCCTTAACATATTTGTCCCATATCCTTTTTTATGATCTGAAAGTATTCAAGTTTATGGTTTATTCTTCTTCCCTACGTTTGGGTCAGACCTTCGTAGGAGTGATATTCATCCAGTTCTTCGATAATCTTGTCTGGAAATATCTTCTCCATATTCAAGTACCTCTTTCCATACAACAAACTCTATACTTTAGAAAATTTGAATCTCCATAAACTTTCACTGGCTTTTAGCACTAGGAAAGTAAATTTCTGAGAGTTCTTTTGCCTGACTATGCAGCACGTGCCCATAGGTGGCCTTGCATAAACAGTCCACATAACAGACTTGTCAGCCAAAAGATGCTATTTATTTGACCATGCAGCCAATGCCCTTAGGTGGCCCTGCATATTTCAACCCTCTAACGGGTTTTTGTCAAATAATAGTAACTTCATTCTTGGAAACTACTTCTTCTAATGCCTTTTAGCTCTTTTTCATATCATTCCTCAGATTCAAATATTCTTAAGCCATAGTTTACATATTTTCCCTCATACTTGAGTATGGTAATATGTTTTCAGATAAATTTTCAAGGAATTGAATCAATTTTAATCCATTTTGGTCAAAGCTATTTCGACCTTAAACATTATCCCCTTTATTTCTGGCGTGCATGACTTTAAACTGCCCACAAAAGACAAAGGAACTCTGAATAAAAGTCAAGTTCCAGCTCACTAAACATACATTTTGTATGATTTAGGTAATATTGAGCAATTAAAAGATTCAAGGCTTATAGGTTTATTTCTAATAATCCTAGTAAAAATCCAACTATGCTTACTAAGCCCATTGGCTTAAGTAAATTTGAAGCAGGTAGTGAAAGAATGCAGGTACAAATGATTGAAGATGAAAGTGTTTTTCATTGATGCACAAGAGTTAGAAGGACATCCACAGACTGGAGTCTCTTCTCTTTTTCAAGAATTATAAGAGGCTTTCAACATAACACTTCATTTGATTTACGGCATCCCGAGCTTCATCAGAAAACACCTGGAATTCATTCATTCAACTGGATACAATAAGAGATGCAGTGATACCAGCTCTTCTTGGAACAATTGTAAAAGGATATTCTTGAGTGCGGTTTGAGAAAATTTTCTGCTGATCAAACAGTGACTCTGTTTCTGTCCAAGAGACTTAGAAGATGGATACATGTATTTGAGAATGGAGCATTGGAAGTAAAGATCCATTTGGAGAGAGTACTCTTTTCAGATATTGCTCTAATACCATGTTTGTCTTCTCTCCACCAACCGGTAGTGGAAAACATTTCAGCCCATGGGTTTGCCATTTTCATATCTGCAAGGAAATGACACGGAGGAAGAATTTGAAAGTTCACACCATTGTTGTTTCTCTTAATGCACAACATAACTGAAATGAAGGAGTAGCAGCGCAGCTGCATTTCAGGTGTATAGTTCTTTGCATCTGGAACATTGACTCCTTGCAGGTGACCATGACCATATAGAGGCAGGTAGATGCTCTGTGGGAAATTAAGATGATATTTCTTCAAGAACTTAGCCAAATCTGGGAGAGTTCTGTCGTAGATATCATAGTAATCGTGGCCAATGATGTTCATCATGTCATCAATCCGCTTTCTAGCCAGTTCATCAGACATTTTAATTCCATTAGTAGCCATTGAATCTGCCCAAAAGTTGAATCAATTAGACTCTTAAATGGGTTTATTTTTCATAAAATTTGTTAAAGATTTCGAAACAATGGCCAAGGCATTAAGGCGTGCAAGTCTAAAAAATAGTGCGCAAGTATTCGTGTGCCGCGCTAGTTTTTGACGTGCAAGTATAAACCGCGCAAGTACAAATGCCTTTACAGTAGCGTGACATCAAGGAAAAACACTAGAAAACAGAGCAACCTGCGCGGCTAGAGAAACCTGCGCGGCGAGAGCTCGAAGGTATGAAGTCCGGAAATCCGGATGCTTGTACGGAAGTGAGACCCTCTATTTATAGACGCAGCCGGGACCCTGTGCGCCATACCCTGCGCGACCGAGCGTCGTATCCCTACGCGATGCGCACTTGCGCGCCGCCCTCTTTGCCCCGAAGACTTGCGCGCCCCCTTTTCCTTTGGATGGATTCGATTTCCTCAGAGTCAAATCCTCATTTCTCTCCGGATCCAACTCTGAGGGGGGACTTTTGTTGACGCTCCTTTCGTCACAGAATCTAAAAATCGGAAAAGGGGAATATCTGAGCTCAAAGTGATTCTACCTTTGAAGAAAATATCAAAAATCGACAAAGGCATGAACAAAGGATCAAAAGCATCTTCACCGCGCAAGTGACTTGCGCGACCTAATTGATAACCGCCCGATAACCGCCCGGGGTATTCTCCTGCCTATAAATAGACCCTGTGGGCCCCCCATTCGAGAGGATCTTTTTCCAGAAACTTGGATTGAAGCTCCCGACGCCCAAGTCTCTTCTCAAAGATTCCGGAACACTTATAAGGTAATTTCTTACCTTGAACGGAAGATCTAAAGAGAGGAAGGAAGGCCTAAGTGTTGAAACTCATCAACACTTGCGTGCCTGAGTGGCCAGCCCTTAAGGGAAGTGGTCCCACTTGCGCGCCGCCTTATTCCTTCGATAGAACTTGCGCGTCCTTTTTTTGGAAGAACCTCAAGAGAATTCTAAAGGCTTTAAAAAAGAGTCGCTCAAGTATTTCAATACTGGTTGATCATCGCGCAAGTACACCATGTGCCGCGCAGGCATACCTGCGCGACCACTACTTGCGCGCCGCCGCAGTACCTGCGCGCCTTCTAAGACTTGCACGCCCCTTCCTTTTTGGGTGCCTTTCTTGCCCATTTCACCCCTCTTAAGTCATTACACCTTTCCTTTTCAAGATTCAGTCTTCAAGACACTCTTCAAAGCCATTTATGGCATGATTTCTTGATTTGACTTCTTTATCCGAAAGGAATTCAGTGAAATATCTCTCAAAACCTTGTGATTTAAATATCCTTATGTCACTAAATATGGAGAGTTCATTCATTCAACCTCATCCTTTAAGATGAGAGAATCCTTAACCTGGGTCTCCTTTTCAGGAATAATCCCCAGTCATAAGTCCTCTAATTTGGGCATCCTTTTCAGGAGTAAGCCCCAAGTCCCTTAATTTGGGCATCCTTTTCAGGAATAAGCCCCAATCTCAAATATGGGCATCCTCCTCAGGAGTAAGCCCCAAACCTTAATCCTTAACCTAGGCTTCCTTTTCAGGAATAAGTCCCAGTCATAAATCTTAGGCTTCCTTTTCAGGAGTAAGCCCCAAGTCCCTTAAATTCTCTTTAACCAGTCCTAATTTACGTTTGATCTAGGATTCCTTCTCAGGAGTAAAACCCAGTTATCAATCCTCTCCTAATTTGGGTTTCCTTTTCAGGAATAAAGTCCCAAGTTAGAGTGTTCAAATCTCCATAAAGCACATATACCTTTATGGACCCTGTTCCTGGATTTTCTCCTTAAAGTAAATCCTAAACTTAAATCCTCTAGGAAGTCATACATACATAAGCCCCAAACCATTTCTTATTATTGCATCTTTCATGGAACAATTGTCTAAATTTTACCAATACCTCTTGTTTCTCACACCGAACACGACTCATGTGAGCTTAGAGTGTAAAAGTAATTGTGACATCCTGCTTTGAGCCATCAATCATAAACATCATACCCTTATTCGAACTATGTGGGTTCTGATTCCTTTTTCAAAACAAAGGATACGTAGGTAGCCCATCTATGGGTTCGATCCCAACTCTGAAATAATTCATTGTCCTTCTGAATGACAATAAACTTCAAGTGCCCCACTGAGTGGCTTTAAAACCAGCCTGGTCATCATAATGAACAAGAGACTTTTATATAAATGTTTTGAAGGTTACCATTGATCAATAATCTCTAAAAAGATATAGATGATTCTCTATTGATGAAGAACCTCGAATACATATAAAAGATTCTCTAAATTTCTTACATATTTAATCATTGATTGTCAAAACTAAAGGAAAAGCTCATTTTATACTTGGTAATGTAATAAGGATTCACGAACATAACTTAAATCTATAAAGAGAGTCCCAGAATAGACAATAATTCCCCTCAAAAAGGTGTGATGAGTCCGACCTCCCATCCTCTCGACCAATGTAAATTCCTAATCCTCATCAGTCCACAAGCTAATGAGCGCCTACCTTTGGAAAGTAGGTCCAAATGGATGTGGAATCATTGGATGTTTCCGGTTCTATGAACAAACCTGCTAGAAACCGATCAGAACGTTTGAATCTCCCATCCAGGAGGTCATACCCGAATTCTGAGGGAAAAAATTATAAATAAAAAATTGTAAATATTTATAAATTCTTAATAAATATATATAAATATAAATATACTAAATATATTCCTTTTTAAATATATTTATTGTAATATTCTAATTATTTATTTATAATTATAGAAATATTTTAAAAAATATTATTTATATCATTATATATATTTATATAATTATACATACATATATTTAATAAATAAATATAAATATAAATATAGTAAATATATTCTTTTTTAAGTAAATTTATTATAAATTTAATAATTATTTAAATATACAAAATTATTTATCCATAATTTTAAAAATAATTTTAAAAAATATTTATTTACTTATAATTATAAATATATAATTGTATAAATATAGTGAACGTACATTTATAAATATATTTATTTATAAATATATTTATTTATAAACAAATTTATGTATAAATATATTTATTTATAAATATTTTTTACAATTTTTTTTAATATTATTAAAGAATGTTTAATTTTGAGTGCATCTATATATGTACAAAATGAGTGAGATTGAATAAATTAAGAATATAGGTACACTTTAACAATATTGAAAAAATGGATAAGTTTTGTTTGTGTGCATATTGTATATAAAAATGCATTAATTATATGTATATGTGAAATCAATATAACACACATTTGATATATATTAAATTGAAAAATCAAATGACATTCAATTATATGTCGAGTACTATGAAATTAGTCAATATTTTTAATTCATATAAGTTTTTAAGTATATACCACTATTCAATAAATATATGACAATTTAATATAAAGCGTATACATATTTTTGTAATATATAATCATATTTATATACATTAATATATATCTATATATTTAATATATAAAATTTAATAACATTAAACATCATAATTATCTAATTAATAATTTTTTTAATATTTAATAATGTATAGCCAATCAATTCATTTTTATCAATAATTATTTAATTAATAAAATTTGTAATATTTTTTTAATAAACACATTTTTTATTTTTTATTTATTTAATTATTTCATTTTATAAGTGCTAAAAATGCATTGATGAAATAAATATTTATCCGCGTTAAACATAAAGTGATGATAAAGCGTACCCTTTATCAGAGCTAAAAATAAAGCACTAATAAAGGATACCTTTATCAGTGCTAAAAATAAAGCACTGATAAAGGATACCCTTTATTAGCACTTGTTTCCGATGATTTCCCCAGGGCACGCGCACCTGTCTATTTCAGGGATGACGACATTGTTTGTTGCCCCGCATTCCCGCTTTCTAAAGGCAGGCAACATCCGTTCCTTGTTCAAGGACGTTTTCTCCTTGACAAAACAGGATGATGGGATGTCAGTTATTCCTTCTGTGGATTCCTCCTCAGAACTCATCACCTAGTCCGAGTCTCCCTTATAGATTTAATATGTTGTTCTTGAAACTCTTCCAAGTTCCATATCTTCATGGATGCTGGTTAATTATGCTGCTTCTATCGGGACATTCCAAGGGGTCCAGCCAGGGCAGCAACCTTCAGTTGGGGGAGTAGTCTCGTTGGACATCACTGGAGTGTCTGGATGCTGGAACACTGGCGTGTCTGGGTTTTCTTCCCCTTATTATAGGGCTTCTTGAGGGCGCGAAAGCCCGAGGCGTCCCATGTCAAATGCGGGCAATTATATTCCATAGGCATGTCTCTGAGGTTTTCCTCAGCTTTCTATGTTTAACATAGGGTATGCTGCAAGTTTAACGTCTAGCAGAGATGAGTCAGACTGATCGGAACAATGAATAGAGTGGATCATATAGGTGAAACCCTTGGAGGGAACACTAATGTCGGGGCCAACGCATGGTTAGTTACCCAGTTTCTGCTAAGAGTAGTGAAGAGGTGAATTGGCATGATCTCACCGGAATGTGACGGCGCAGGTAAGAACCAGGATGGGTGATGGGTGGTTATGTGAAGTGGATGGATAATGAGATAGAGTCGACGTGAGGATTATGGTGATGTTGGGATTGATCCTTGAAGAGACTTCCTACATATCCCTGTGGCAGGGAATCAAAGACCACGTAGTTCATCTTGACAACAGCTTACCGCTGATTGGGGTTCCAATGGCTTACTGATGATGGGGCTAAAAACAACTTACCGCTGAAAGGGGATGAACCTCAGGGAGGCTTCTTATGTACCCTGTCTAGGATACAGGGATCATAGTCAACGTAGTTAATCTAACAACTACTTACAGTCGACTGGGGACTTCAACTGCTTACCGTCGGATGAGGTTGACAATGACTTACCACCGACTGAAGTTGACAATAGCTTAACACTGAATAGGGATCACAATGGCTTACCCCTAGATGGGAAAAAAGGGGGAATATATTTTAACGTCATGCGGGATGGGGGTGGACCGACATGGAGTGGTTGAGACCAGTGGATGTTAGGCTTGAACCTCAGGGAGGCATCCTACGTACCTTACCTTGGAAAGGATCAAAGTCCCCGTAGTTCAGGATGGTGGGAACTGACGTGAAGGGGGTCAGAACCAATGGGAATTGGGCTTGAACCTCAAGGAGTCTTCCTACGTACTTTGCCTTGGCAAGGATCAAATTCTACATAGTTCAGAAGGGGTGTGTGAGAACCGATGTGAAGGGGGTCGGTGAACCAACGTGAATGCGGACCAAGGGTTCAGATGGATAGTGGGATTGAACCTCATGGAGTCTTCCTACATACATTTACTTGGGAAGGATCAAAGTCCACATAGTTTGTAAGGGGTGTGTGGGGATTATAGTCTGGGCTGCCCGAAGAGGGTGTCATGGTCGATACTTACTCTAAGCCCACGTGAGTCATGCTCGATGTAAGAAACAAGAGGCAATAAAGACCTGATGATAACATCTCGAAAGGCGCATCTGTGGGAAGTGGAATGGGGCTTACATGTGGTTAGCAGCCCAAAATGGAAACAGGGGCTTACGCGTGGTTAACAACCCAAAATGGAAATAGGGGCTTATGCGTGGTTAGCAGGCCAGGGAGATGGAGACTGGGACTTACTCCAGGGTGGAGGACCAAATGGAGACAAAGCCCAGAGGGAGAGGGAAGGGATAACAAAGTCATTGTCCCCATCTATCCTCTTATTCTTTGGCACGTAATAAGAGAGGATGAGCATGGGTGCTTCCTCCTTCAAGAAGAGCTAGGTTCTTACACCAAGATGGTTTCCCTTTCCCCGTGGACAGACGCTGCTCCGATAAGGAGGATCTCATTCCTTGTGAGGAATGGTCACACTCTCATGGAGATGAGTGGTTGTAGAGAATGTCTGAGATGGGGTGCCCCGTGTAGAGTGCACAGGGTGATGGCACACTTTAACATCATGTGTTGAGGATGACGGTGCTTGGTAGTTTAACATCCTGCAGCTCAGACGAGGTGGGTTCACTCTGCACCCCTAGGACTTACATGACTGGTACCTACCGTCCCTTGGGGAAGGGAAGGAATCAACAATGCCATGGTGAAGGGGTGTCGTGGAGTGATCTACTGAGGGGTCCACATTAGTGTGGCTATGAAAAGAAGCAATATCTGTTAGCGTGCCTATGTGAAGAAGCATGAGGTGAAGCAACACAATGGGAATTAGCATCCGAGGGACTTTGAAATTGCTTCGTGCAAACCTAGAGGGTCCACCAGGAAAAGGAATTACAGAGCAAAGGGGTTCATAGGTAGAAGCCTTGTGAAGCTCTGGTGCACCATGTAGTGGAGGGGCTTTGTGAAGGGGTATGCTTTGCGAAGTGAAGTGTCCTAGCCTAAACATAGGGCATAGGTTCATATGGAAGGTTCTTCAAAATGTGGAAAGGAATTCGCGGAGCAATGACTCGCGAAGCAAGGGTGCCTCGTGAATTGTAGGATTGTGAAGCAAGGTGATTCGCGAGGCACAGTGGCCCTATCTTAGCATATGGGTCACATGCGCATGAGGGGTGCTTTGCGAAGAATAAATTCTCCGCGACGACCTGGGTCCCCTTGGGGATCCCCTTCCTTCGGGGAGGCCCATGGGTTCTGTGAAAGGCATCCCTCTCTAAAGAGGGGATGAATTAAAGCAAGGGGGAGGCACTTTGCGATACAAAAGTACCTCGAGCAGCTCATGGTTTACAGAGCAGGGAGTGCTCTATGATTTGGGAGCTTGGAAGTTGAAAGGTCGGATGATCCATCCTTTGGGCTTGAGGGGAGTCATGTATTTATAGGCAAGAGCCGCCGCGAAGTAGAGCTCACTCGACACGAAGACGAAGCTTGCTCCACGACAGGCTCATGAATGTCAAAGGGGTTCACAGGGAATCCCTCCTCCTTTCTCTACAGTGGGCTCACAAATATCAAAGGGGTTCGCGGATCATCCCGCCCCCTTGCTCCGCAATCACTGAGGGAGCTTCGCGAATGTGCTCCATAGACCAGTTTTCCAGCCTAACTTCAAATTTCCATAACTCCTAATCCATAACTCTGTTTAGGATATACAACCTATCAAATAAAAGTTTACGAAATGGGATACTATCTTGGATCATGCATGTAATCATTTGGAATATTTTTTAGATTCATTTTTTGGTGCCAATAAACCCCCCCTAAGAATGGGGTCCAACGAGGATGAGGAGGGCAAGGCGGACCGCGTTTGGAGGAAACAACAGAGGAAAATGCATGCCTTGGGGTCCATTGTATCACAGTCGCATTGAGGAAATATCCAACTAAATCTTTAAGCCCACGTGAGCCATGCTCAGTGTGGGAAACAAGAGATAATAGGAATTCAATCACCAGTACGACAGTGATAAACAATCAGAATGGGACATCGATCACCATTAAGAGAATCCTAAAAGAGGTATTGCAGTTAGAGAATGGGGATCTTTGAACAGCCGATCATGATTTCCAGGTAGAAAGAGGGAGGCCTGACTGGAGAATGAAGCTCTCAGAATAGTCGAATTTCCATTTTCCCAATGTGCTCTACTGTACGAGCAGGGTAACGCCCGGGGTGTTGGAATTAATCCGAACACAGGGGAGTGGAATGTGTGATTCATGATACCCAAATTTCATAACACTGTAGGGATGGAGTGACAATGAAGGATAACTGTTGACCACGTTCGAAACATAGTATCCTTATTGCATTAGCCTAAAATGGGGATAACAAATGAGGTCCAGCCGCTGACCATGTTCGAAACATGGGGCCTGACTCAAAATGATACCCATTAGTGTTCCAGAATGTTGGCCCGGGATAGTATCTGAGCCATAGGCTGAGCATCTATACTATTAGGGGTTTCCTTCAGATGTGAAAGTGGACGAGGGTCTGAATAAAGGGTATAAAAAACATGGAGTGTGGATCGATAGGTTGTTCGAATGGAGTCCAACACTCTTGAAAATACTCCACCATGGTGGGAACACATTAGGTGGGCGTATTTGTCCGATCAGGGGTCAGACATACTTATGAAGGCGATAGACATGTATTCTAACGCCGTACGGTAAAGATGGTGGGAGAAAGGGAAAATTTCAGGAAGGGAGTATGCGGTGCGGTGGCTGTAAACCCGACGTGAATAAAGACGAGGTCCAAATCACATCACGTACCCCTGGAGGAAGTTCTTCAGGTCAAGGGACCAAAAGTGAAAATTAGGATGGGCCCAAAGCAAAGTGGCTGGGTGTTCCTACGTAACCCATTAGGATGGGAATCAAGATGCACGTAGTTCTGTGAGCACATTTTAATGTCATGCGGAATGATGAAGGGCATGTATGGCATGGCTACGCCAGTACACATCCTACCAAAACTACTAAGCCCACGTGAGTCATGCTCGATGTGGGAAACAAGAGGTAGTGGTGGGACTTTCTTGACACAGGAAGGAACATGTTAGGGGAGAGGGGATGACTGGTGAACGTCATCCCAATGATACTAACCCATCCATGTAACGCACCTATATGTGTGAAGAAGTAAAGATGAGTATGTCGGAATTCCACTTGAACATAAGGAAGTGGAAATATGTGAATCATGATGCTCGAGATCTGGACCACAATGATGGCGGCGTGATGATAGGGGATGGATGTTGACCGTGTTCAAAACATATCATCCATATTGTATTAGCCTGATATGGGGACATACAAATGAGGGTCGACCGCTAACCACGTTTGAAACACTGGACCTGTTGCAAATGTCGTTTGGGGTCTTTAGGGACATTGGCCTAAGATGATAGGTGAGCCGAGGTGGCATGAGACCAGGCCATGAAGGGGTTCCCTTCAGATGTGGAATAGGATGGGGATCTAAATAATGGGCTTACAAAGCCAGGACATGGAACGAGGGGAATTCCCCCGAAAAAAAAAACTCCACACTTCCAGTTCTTTGTGAAAACGCATCTGAGTACGACAACAAGATGTATCAGATAGAGGGAGTCGAGTCCCTTCCCAAGGAATAGGGTCTTGGGGTTTCACGATTCCAACCTAAGGTCCTTGGGTAGACCATTAAGGGGGTTACTTGATTTAATTGACTATGCACAAGGTGGTGAA
Organism: Viscum album; assembly: GCA_963277665.1. Taxonomy (NCBI): domain Eukaryota; kingdom Viridiplantae; phylum Streptophyta; class Magnoliopsida; order Santalales; family Viscaceae; genus Viscum; species Viscum album. Next base: position 603,318,836 of record OY728130.1, on the reverse strand, counting down.
ATAACCAAACATGATGCATAGTTCCCATAGGGAGATATTAGTTTAGGGTCTTAGAACTTGGACCTTGCTGGGAAAAGATATGGGAAGCCCATGGTGCAGCTATTGAAAAACTCGAAGTGAACGAGAACCTAAGAGGTACTCACCACACCACATATACCCAAATGAGTTCGGACCAAGGGTCTGAAAAAAGAGGGGACAAGATTTTAGATTCCTGAGGCTGGACCTGGAGACAATATTCCTGGGCATTCCTACATATCCCATGAGGATGGGAATCAAGTAATAAGTAGTTATGGAAGATGTCGTACAATTTAATGTCTTGTGGCAAGGATGTAGAGTGGTCTTAGTTTATGGTCATAAAAGCTTGGATCATGGATGGTAGGAAATGAGGGAGACACAAGATGATGTAATTACACAAACCGACATGAATGAGGACCTAGATTCTGGATCACCGCGCGCTTCTTGGGGGAGGTTTCAGGTCGAGGGACTGAAAATGACAGTTAGGATAGGCCTGAGACAAAGTGTACGGGCATTACTACGTATCCCATGAGGATGGTAATCAATCCATATGTAGTTATAGATATGGAATGGTAAGGTACTAGTGCTAGGGATAATAAGGTTGTGTAGGTTTTGACCCTACACCAAAAGAAGTGGCATTTGATAGATTTTGTTTGTCCTTTAGGGTAAATGAGTGTTATTTTTTTTTGTGAAGAGACGAACCTAGGATAGAAAGTATAGGCATTTCCATAAGAATTAATCCATGTGCAAGCATTGAAAAATGGTATGGTGTGTGACTGATACCAAACATGATGTCCCCTCGAGTGAGGACACTAGGATGCAGTGCCGTTTTTCATTGTGCGACCAGGATGATAATGTCACAGTTTAGGGTCATGTAATGGGACCATGTGACATGGTTTAACCTTATATGGCCTGGACGTATATTGAAGAGATGAGGTTCAGGAGGGGAATGCGCACGGTGTGATAAAGCATACCCAATGTGAATGAGGACCTGGTCCATATCACATCACGCACAATTCTGAGAGAGAAACCTCAGGCCAAGGGGCCAGAAAAGGTTAGAGAATATGAGACAAGAGAGGTTAAATTTTGGTTGATCTGGACCCAAAGACAAGATTTCTGGGTGTTCCTACGTATCCCATGAGGGTGGGAATCAAGCCACACGTAGTTATTGAAGGCACCTTTTAACGTCATGTGGGATAGAGAGGTAGGATGGATTAACTCCTAGAAAGGGGCGTGCATGGTGCGGCTATTGAAAACCCGATGTGAATGAGGGCATAAGCCCATAGTCCCCACACCACGAAGTCCTATAAGGGTCTGATCCAAAAAAGGCAAAAAAGAAGAGAGTACCCATAAAGAGATCTTAGTTTAAGGTCTTAGAGCTCGGACCACAAAGAAGCAGAATTCTTCCAAATAGACATATACCTCGGTCCAATCCGTAAACCTATGTGAGCTGAACTCGGTATAGGAAACAAGGGCGAATGAGATATTCACAATACATGGAATTCTCTTAAAGGGGAAGTCAGTGCAGAGCCCTGAAGAATGCCGCACTGCTGCTTTGTCCTCCTAACATGCAAATGTGCACTGAGGGATAACACCAGGAGTGTCGAGATTCCACTTGGACATGATGGGGTGGAAAATGATGCAAATCATATGAACGACATTTTGGGATTAACTACATTGGTGTGATGATGGAGGATGAATGTTGACCATGTTTAAAACATAGTATCCATATCGTGTGACCTAAAATGGGAACAACAAATGAGTGTCAACCATTGACCATATTCGCAATGCGGGAAATGTATCAATTTTTTGTTCAAAACCCTCAAGGACATTGTCCTGTAGTGGTAGGAGGGCCCTTGGGCCGAGAATCCATTCCATTTGGGGGTCCCTTCGGATGTGAAAGATGATGGAATCCCTAATGAAGGGAAACATGAAGCCTGGAAGGTGGGTGATAACATGTCCGGATAGAATTCAACACTCTAGGTGTTGGACTAGAGTACTCTTGGGCACATTGGAGAATAACCGAAGAGGGTTGAGGGACCCGTCTGAGAGGTAGTCGACTCAAAAGTATGAGTATAGGAAAAGGGAGTGGAAGCCACTCAAGAAAGAGAGGTATGTGGCGTGGTTGTTGTAAACCTATATTGAATGGGGACATAAGAATGTACCACACCATATGTCCCTATCCTAGAAGAACGTAGGCCAAGGGGCCAAAATGATGGGGAGATTTCCAATAAGTGGGGATGGACCCGAAAAATAGGCATTCGGGTAGTCCTAGGTATCCCATGAGGGTGGGAATCAATCCACACGTAGTTCTAGAAGATGTCATGCAGTTTATCATCTTGCGAAAAGGACGTAGTAAGTGCAGGATGCACCAACGGGGGATGTGTATGGCACAGAGAATAACCCGATGTGAATGAGGACATAATCCCATATCACACCATACAATCCCAAGTGAGAACTTGGGCCAGGGGCCCGAAAAGTTCGAGGGACCTAAGTTTGGGCCGCAGACAGAAGGTCATATCCAGCTTGCAGTTTAATGTGTTATAGTGAGGAAGATAGTGATCTTAGTTTAAGGTCATAGAGCTCGGACCGTAAATTCCTAGTTTAATGTCTTATGAATGGGACAGATCGAGGAAAACAATTGGATGTCGACCATTGACTATATTCACAACACATGACTTGTACCAAATTTTCTCTCAAAATCCTTAGGGATGTTGGCTCGAAATGTTAGGAGAACCCTTAGGCTAAGTATCCATGCCATTCGGGGGTCATTTTGGATCTAGAGGATGATGGAAACCCAAATGATGGGGCTTGAGAAGCATGGCAGAGCCTATGATCATGGAAGGGATGATAAATGGAGGGGTGTCTCAAAAGGGGTATGTGCGGTCATGGAAAAATAGCCCGTCGTGAATAAGGACGTGAGTCCATACCACACTGCACACTCCCAGATGAGAACTCGGGCCAAGGGGCCGGAAGGGTCGAGGGACCTGAGGCTGGGCACCCTGTCCAACTGTATCCATATGAACCCTCATGAGAGCATTGCCTCATCATAGCTCCTAAGCCCACGAGAGCAATGCTCGATGTGGAAAACAAAGAGTAAGACTAGGCTCTCCTCACCACATAAGGGACCACCAGCTGGAATCACACTCCTGCGCGAGGCAGACTGAAGCTTGAAGAGATAGTGGGACAGAATGAACCACTACACTCAATGTTCTGGACATATAGAGGTAGTGAAAATGAAAAAGGATAATTGTTGACCATGTTTGGAACACATCGTCCGTATTGTGTAGATTTGAAATGGGAACAACAAATGAGCGTCGACTGCTGGCCATGTTTGCAATGCGGACTTGTATCAATTTGTTGTTCGAAACCCTCAAGGACGCTGGCCCGAAATGGTAGGAGATCCCTTGGGATAAGTATCCATACCAATTGGGGGTTTTTTTGGATGTAAAAGATAATGGAGTCCCAAGAAAAGGAGTGAGTGAAACACCGATGTGCCAGTGAATTTTAATATCAAGTAGGGAGGTGATAGAGGTGAGAGTCTACACGGGGTGGGATGTATGGAGGGGTCATGATGAACTCAAGGTGAATTAGAGAGAAAGCCGACACCACACCATGTATTCTGACCCGAGGGGAGATTATGAAGTTTAGGCTAGGCCAACAGACAAAATGTCTGGGCAGTTCTATGTATCCCATGAGGATGGGAATCAAGCCACACGTAGTTCTGGAAGGACACACAGTTTAGCATCGTGTAGTGAGGACGTAGGAGAATATAATAACAAGATTAGAGCACATGGTGAGACCCTCATAATCCTGAAATGAGTGGATCTAAGAATCCTGCACTACACCATGGCCCCCCAAGAGAACTACACCTAGGGGGAATAGTTGGAGAATAGAGTTTGGGGGCTGGACTCAAGACGTAATGTATGAGAATTCCTACATATTCAATAGAGATGGGAATAAATCCATACATAGTTCTAAGAGGGCAGTTTAACGTCTTGCGGGATGATGTACAATTTAATGTCATGCAGGACATGACAGTTTAAGGTCTCACAGGACCAACAGTTTAGGGTCATGCAAGACCCAATAGTTTAGGGTTATGCAGGACCAGCAGTTTAAGGTCATGAGGGACCGTGCCAGGATTAAGAAAAGTATTGCTTGAAGAACTTGGAATTGGTGAGAGGAGTTATATGCTCACCATCCATAGTGACCCGGGAGTATGCTCCATTGGAGTAAACCTTGTGAACAATGTAAGGTCCTTCCCACTTGGGCTCTATCTTGGGTGGTTTCCTACCAGGTATCATTGGTGTCCTGAGAGCCAGTACCAAATCACCTTGCAAGAAGGAGTGGAGGTGAACTTTCTTGTTGAAAGCTCTATCCATCTTATTCTGGTGACTTTCAAGATTTTGTAGGGCATGAAGCCTGTTCTCGTCGAGTGCTTCCAATTCAGCCAGGCGGATTTCAGCTACTTTATATGGTTCTTGTTGATCGTAGACAACTATGAACAATAAGGGAAATTGAATCTTGATGGGCAGGATGGCCTCCGTTCCATACACCAGGGAATATGGGGTCACCTGGGTGGAATTACGAGTCATCATCCGATAATCCCAAAGGGTGTTGGGGAGCTTGTCTGGCCAACTCTTCTTGTTCTGACCAACCATTTTCTGAAAAATGTTAGAGAGGGTCTTGTTGAATGCCTCAATCTGCCCATTTTCTTGCACATGATAGTGGGAGGTGTGGTTAGAATGGATGTTGTACTTAGTGTAAAATTTCTTTAGCTCAGTTGTCCGGAAGTTTGTGCCATTATCGGTGAGGACGGTGTGAGTGAATCCAAATCGGTAGATGATGTTGGAACTCACGAAGTCAACGATGGCATGGGTCTTGACCACCTTGAGTGGAACTTCCTCTGCCCACTTGGAGAAGAAATATGTAGCAGTCAGGATGAACCTACACTAGCGAGCTGTCACCGGTGGGTAAGGTCCCATGACATCGAGTCCCCATACCACAAATGGCCAAGAGTACTTGGTGGAGTGGAGAGGCTCTGGAGGCTGATGCATGAAGTTAGCATGAATTTGGCATGCATGGAACCTCTTGGGGAACTCAATGCAGTCATGGATCATGGAGGGATAAAAGTACCCCAGTATTTGGATCTGGTGAGATAGCTTCGGCCCGGTCTAGTGAGCCCTGCAGGAACCGGCATGAACCTCTTGCATGAAATGATAAATCTCGACTCCTTGATTTCATTAGAGGAGAAACCCATAAAACCCAAACTTATAGAGGATCTTATCATGACCAGGTCCATCCTGAAGGGTGAACTGTAATGCGTGACATCAGATTCGGTCATGCTCAGCCTGATCTTCCATTAGATAACCGTTTTGGAGATACTCGACAAAGGAGGTTCTCCAATCACGAGTCACTACAATCACTGCATCTTGAGGACCTAGGGGCCCTAATGTGGAGGCGCCGATGGTAAGGTGTCTTACCTATGGGCTGTCATCATCATCTGGGGTGGTGAGAGCAATGAATCTTTGGTGCGCCACATGGATAATCAGATCATCCTGTTCGGGCTCTGCAAGTGATGCAGCTAGGATGGATAGGGCGTTAGACCGACCGTTCTGAGATCGAGGAACATGAGTAACTTCCAGTTGAGATGGGAACTGGGCCATTATCTGGAGAGTGCACTCCAACAATGGTACAAGCTCTGGATTTATGATAACATAGTAACCATTGATTTTCTTGATGACTGGTTTGGAATCTCCTTTCACATGAAAATGGGGCACATCAATCTCAAGGGCCAGCTCAAGGATAGTTACGAGAGCCTAATACTCTGCCACATTTTGGGTGAAGCCTTCTGACAAAAAGAATGAGTATGGCATAATGACTTGTGCCTGGGTAATGAAGACGATACCCAAGCCCACCCTATTGAGTCTGGGATCATTGAGCCTCCTACCAGTGGGGATTTGGGAAGCACCATCGAAGTGCATATGCTAGCATGGCATGTCTTGGTCTAATGATAGGATTGCCTCATCAGGGAAATCAAGGTCTAGAGACTAGTTAGTAGGAGCTGGATGGGTAGCAAGGAAGTCTTCCATTGCTTGTACCTTGATAGCCTTCTGAGGCACAAACATGATGTCGAACTTCTAGAGGATTACTGCCCACCGAGCTAGATGGCTTGTCAACATGGGGCGGTTCAAGATGTACTTTAGTGTATTTACACGGGACACTAGATGTAACTCATGGTGATTCAGGTAATGTCATAACTTCTGTACTGCGAATACCAGCACAAGGCAGCTCTTCTCAATAGGGATGTTGGGGAGTGGGAGCAGGTTCATTTTTTTCCAGTGTTTCCTAGGTTCTGCTCATCCTGTGGTCTTCAAGGCCACTCCAGGCTGAGGTGAAGGAACCAGAAGCGGGGTGGCGCGGATCGAAAGGCCACGGCACAGGGGATCAATCCAGGTGGCCTAGAGTTTGTTTCCCCTTGCGAGGATGTTGGCCTTCCGATTGGGGTTCGGGTTTCTTCAGCCACGTCGGATGTCGAGGATCAGCCTGCTCTCCCTCCTGTCTTCGAGGCCCCCTCTTTCCAGGACCTGGTACCTTACAAGTTTGATGCTGCTCCAGCTATGGTGGATTCCCTTGCTGACCGATTACTCTTTCAAGGCCAGTAGTGTTTAGATGGGGGGAAATGGAAAATGTTTCTGGATTCTCTATCACCTACATGGGAGACGGGGGAGTCCATCACGCCTCTGCGGGTTGTTTTTGAGGATTCTCTTGTGGTACTGGAGTCTTTGGGCTGCAAGCCCCAGGTTCGTCTTCTTTGTGAGGTTGGTTTGGAGGGCAGTATTTGTGGTGTTTCAAGGGAGTCTCCTGAGACCCCTGGGATGGAGGGGCAGGCAGAGAACAACGCATCCTACTTTTCCCCTCGAAAGTCGGTGAAGGGAAGGGAGGCAGTTTTAAGTTGTGTGTCTCCAGCCCCGATTAATGCTGCTCAGAGCCCCAGAGTGTGTACCCGGGCACAGTTAAGACATCTTAGGGAAAGCCTTTCTCCTCTCAGCATGAAGAACAATGAGCCCGAGGCCATATCCGGGCTCCCCAGTTATTAATGTTATCTATGCTAGTGTGGAATTCTTGTGGCCTGGGCGCTCGGGTGAAGACAGATCTTATAGCATCGGAAGTTAAGAAGCATAATGCATGCATCTTCACGGTTCTTGAGCACAAACAAAACTTGGATAAGATTAAGGCTTTCAGTCACAAGGTGCGGTTGCATGGCTTCATGCATGCAGATTCGACTAATAGGCATATCTGGCTCTTTTGGAACTCGGAGGTGTCAGTACAGATGATTGAGGCAGGGGACCAATTTCTCACCACGAAAGTATCGAAGGGAGGGGAATGTTTTTTTTTTTCGTTTGCTTATGGGAGCTGCGATGCTCAGGAACTCAAGAGATTGTGGCACGGGCTTGGGAAGTTTGACCCAGAGGACCTCTTGTGGTTTGTTGTTGGGGACTTTAATGCCATTCTTGACCTGGATGAGAAGAAGGGAAGGGGTGCCTACCCTCGTCAGGATAGCTTAGACTTCACTCTCTTCATGGCGGATAAGGGTCTCCTCAACTTGGGCTACTTTGGAGACAAGTTCACGTGGTGTAATAACCAAACGGGTGGAAGGCGATGTTGGAGCAGGATCGACCGTTGCTTGGCTAATAACAAGGCGTTCATCTCCTTTCCAGAGGCCAAAGTGAAGCATCTTGTTCGAGGTATTTCTGATCACTCTCCTATACTGGTGTCTCTGATTTCTAAACAGGTTTCCCAAGAGTCCTTCAGGTTCTGTCAACATTGGGATCAGTTCCAAGAGTATCAGAGGCTCATTAGGAATTCATGGGAGGCTCCTACCTAGGGGAATACATGGGTTTCTCTCCACAATAAGTTGCGAAGGTTGAAACAGGGGTTTAAAGTGTGGTCAAGGGGGATTCCTTCCTTTTACCATAATTTAGAAGCTCTTAAGCAGAGAATACAGAGCTTAGAATCTAATCTGGAGGAGGAGTGGGTTGATTTAGTGTTTGAGGAGCTTGTGGGTATCAAGTTGAGCTGGGAGGAGGAGCTTCTTAAACAGGAGTGGCTGGCTCACGACCGTTCCCGGGTAAGGTGGCTGAAGGAAGGCGAAAAAAATACTACTTACTTCCATGCTTGCATTAGAGAAAGGAGACACCTTCCCTTTCCGAACTTCTTACTCGAGGACGGTTCCTATACTGATAACTGTGACACGGTAGGGGGAATGGAACATTCCTTCTTCAAAGATCTGCTTGCTGGCACCAATCCAAGGATGCCCAGTGGGTATCCAAGGGGAAACACAGGGTTGTGGGGGATGATTCCCTCTTTAGTGTCTAATCGCGACAACAAGGTCTTGGAGGCGATTCCCAGCGAGGAAGAAATACATGCAGCCATACAAAATCTCAACCCGGAGAGTGCTCTTGGACCTGATTGTTTTCCAGGTTCCTTTTACAAGGGGATGTGGGATGTAGTGAAGCATGACATCATTGACGCTATCCAGGACTACTAACGAGGTGGATGCCTTCCAAGAGTGGCTAGTGCAACTAACCTAGTGCCCATTACTAAGATCAAAGACCCTTCTAATATGTCGCATTATAGGCCGATGAGTCTTTGCAACTTCCCATATAAAATCCTTGCGTGCGTGCTTAACCAGAGGCTGGCGAATCAGATTCCCGGTTGGGTTTCAGTTGAGAAACATGGCTTTGTGAGAGGCCGATCCATTTAGGGTGCCATCGTTACGGCCTATGAGATGTTAAGGGACATCAACTTAAAGACTCATGGTTCTAACATGGCGATAAAATTGGATATGAATAAGGCATATGATAGGCTCGAATGGAGTTTCATCAACAGATTCCTTTCAGGCATTGGGTTTTCAAACAAGGCAGTGGACCTCTTTTTAAGGAGTTTTAGTTCTTCGTGGTTGGTGGTGTCATTGAGAGGGAAGACCCATGGCTTCTTCAAGGCAACGAGAGGTTTCCGGCAGGGATACCCACTCTCTCCCAGTATTTTTATTCTGGCTCAGGACACCCTCAGCAGACTCATCAACAAAGGTATTTCCCAAGGGGTTATTCTTCCTTTCAGAAGGAAAATGAATATTCCAGTGGTGTCTCATATTATGTTCGCTGATGATACGATAATCTTCATTAATGGTGGTTGGGGATCAGTTCATGGGATTAAGGGAATTTTGGATGATTATTGCTACTGGAGCGGGCAGGTTGTCAACAACTCTAAAAGTAGTATATTCATTTCCAATAAAAGTTCTCAAAGGAGGGTGTCATCTTTGTGCAATCGCCTGGACATGAAGCATGGGTTCTTTCCTATGGAGTATCTGGGATCTCCTATTTCTTCCGGAAGACTCTGAATCAGGGACTATGATCACGTGGTGAGTAGAATCACTACACATATCCTTAACTGGAAGAATAAGTTCTTGCCTTTTGGGGGGCGTATAGCTCTGGTGAACAACGTGTTGTCTGCCATTCCCATCCATGCAATGGACTTTTCCAATGTCCCTCAAGGTGTGATTAGGAACATCGACAAAATCTTGTGCAGCTTTGTGTGGGATGCCAGATCAGAAGGGAAGAAGCACTGGGATTCGTGGGGTAAATTGGAGAGGATGATTCAGGATGGCAGGATTAATGTGAATAGCTTTCAGAGCACGATTTTCTCCATACATGGAAAGATTGCATGGGAAGTTCTAGAGGAGCGGTCCTTATGGGGTAAATTCATGTCGCCTCTCTACAGCGGTAGTGTGGAGGCTACCAACGGTTATAATTCTTCTATGTGGGCGAATGTTTACCCCCTATATCAGATGCTTCATCTCAACTCTCGGTGGATTGGGGGATCTGGGGATATTCTTTTCTGGCACAGGAACTGGGCGGGCTCTATTTTAGCCTTCCCTGGTTGACCGGCCCCGATGATTATGTTTAAAGAATCTTGTCAGTACCCCAGTTTCACCTTGGCTATTCTGGATGAGGATCAATAGGTACTTCTTGAGTCCATAGAGATTAATGGTGACCCGCACAGGTGTATTTTTACCCCCGCTGCTTCGGGGGCCTTCTCGTGCAAAGACTTCCGTAGGTTGTTTTCTGAGCAGGATTCTCAGGAAGGGTGGAATGGTGCGGTTTGGTGCCAAAAGATTCCTACAAAGTTAAACTTTATAACTTGGTGCATCAGGAATGCTACATTATTGAAGGACGAGAATGTTAAGAAGATGGGTATTTTCTTGGCGTCGAGGTGTTCTTGCTGCCACATTAGGCGGGAAGAGAGTACGAAACACCTGTTTTTTTAAGGTGATTGGGCTCAGGCGGTGTGTTCTTGCTTTGGTGGCTCCTTGGCGCTCACCTCTCTTGAGAAGAATGACGTAAACTTTGTGGAAAGCTGGTTCCAAGGCGTTATAGTATCCGAGAAGGGTAGGATGGTTCATTTGGTGATTTTCAGTGCAGGTTGTTGGAGCTTGTGGAAAGCTAGGAACCATGAAAGGTTCGAAGGACTCGCTCCTTCAGTTAGGTCCGTCATTGCGTGGACTCGCTTCCTGCTGATTGATCTGGCTCCGCTCATCAAGGACTGGCCGGGGGTACCCTTTCTCAACCGGCAACAAGCCAGTAGCTCCTTGGTTTCTCCTACTCGGGTCACCCAACAAGGAAACTGGGTAAGCTGGAAACCCCCTTGTTCTGGCTTGAAGCTGAATACTGACGGGTCCTACACTATGGGGATGATTAAAGGAGGGGGCGTAGTCTGTGGCCCCAAGGGGTAGACGGTTATGGCGTTCACATCCTTCTTTGGAAATGGAACGTCTCTCTTGGCCGAGGCTATGACCATGCTCATGGGGCTTTCCCTCTATAGGCAGGAGAAGTTGGATCTAACCAGGGCGGAGACAGATTCCAGGATTCTCCACGATGCCATGCTTAGAATCGGGTTTCCCCCATGGACTATTGCTTACATTGTTAGAAAATGCTGAGCTCTTCTTAGTCCCAATATCGAGGTGTCTCACACTTGGCGCGAGGGTAATAAGGTAGCGGATGATTTGGATTCCTTGGCGGTTCAGAGCTCCATCTCCACTTCCCGTCTCCCTATCAATAGTTTGAAACCAGAGTGCGTTAACATAATTAGAGGGGATTCCCTTGGTTTTCACTATTTTAGACCTCCTTAGCCCCGGGTCACCTGGGGTTGTTTTTGTTTTCCTGTTTTGAATAAAAAAAATTGATTTAGAGGAGGAGGCTTACACTTTCCAACCAAATTTGTAATGAATCAGCGTATGTAGGATAAGTGGCCTTGGAAAACTCTAATCTCCTGGATATTGCTCGGGGGAGACATCTGGATGATAGAATTGATCTTCTCTAGGTCGATCTCGATGCCCCTGTATCCAACAACGAAGCCAAGAAACTTTCTTGAGGTGACCTCGAAAGCACACTTCAGAGGGTTCATCTTCAGGTGACGGGAACAGAGGAAGCTGAACACTTTCTCAAGGTCTTTGAGATGGTCCTAGTGCTGGAGATATTTGACCACCAAATCATCCACATAACATTCCACCAATTTCCTGAGGATTGGATTAAATATGTGATGCATGGCCCGCTGATAGGTGGCACCTGCATTATTTAAACCAAAGGGAATGAATTGGTAACATAAAGAACCTTGTGGTGCCCTAAAGTCTATAAACTCCTCATCTTATGGGGCCATGCAGATCTGGTTATACCTGGAGTACCCATCCATGAAGAAGAGGTCTTGGAACCCGGCTGTAGCATCAATCAACAATTTTGTCACATGGAGGGGAAAATCATCTTTCTGACAGTGACGGTTGAGATCCCGGAAGTCAATCCAGACTATGATCTGTCTGTTCTTCTTCCTGACTGGTATAATGTTGGCCAGCCATTTGGGGTACTGGACCTCCTTAATGAAATTGGCTCTGATGAGCTTGTCAACTTTGGATGCGAACATGGAGTCGTGAGAAGGGTGCATCTTTCTGGAAGGCTAATTGAACCCGCGATGATTTTCTAAAAGACCGAGGTGGTGGACGAATACCTAAGGATCTAGTCCTGAAATCTCATTGTAACTCTAGGAAAACACATCACAATGCTTTTTAAGAAAGTCTATGTACTGCTGTTGCTCCTTGGGAGGCATGGCAGCACTGATCGACATGGGTCTTGGATTTGTCTCGCTACTGAGGTTCACCTGTACCAATTCATCGATTGTGGTGTATACACCCTCTCCAAAGGTAGGAAAAGCCTCCTCTAAATCCTCTTCTACACTTATATAAGAGGGATCCTCAGCGGAGGGAGTTTCTTTGGGTCGGAAGATACCAATGGGAGGCTGGTACCAGCCTGAGCGGCAGTGGATACTATATTGGGGGACTTCTGTAATGCCGTAACCATAATAATGAAGGCTGTCGATCTAATCCCATCTGGACTTCGGCCCAAGGGACCACACTTGATGATGTCAAAGCAGTAATGGCATGTCGGCTTGAGCTAGTTTATCCCATCCTGGTGGAACAAGAAGGTATGACATATTTCCATTTCCATGGGGTGGACATCCCGATACCTTATGGGAGTAGGAGGCTCCGAGATCACCCGAGCCTGATTTGTTAGGAGTAAAAGGTGATTTTCCGCTGTCTCTTAGACTTGGTAATGTGTTTTATCCTCTTCTCGGACACAATGAATCATTGTCCTATGTCCGAGGTTGTATCCTCTAATTGGTAGATTGGAAAGACGTAATCATCATCTAGATCTATCCATGGGCCGGTCGTAGCCGTGGCATGATCGACCTCATTGGTCTGAATCTGTTTGTCCTTGCTCTTTTAGTAGTTGACATCCAGATAGTGGGATTTACAAGAGGAAAAGGGAGATTCATCACCTTGGAGAACGCCCACTCATCCATTGAGGGAGTACTTTAGGCACTGGTGATATGATGAGGGGACCTCCACATGAAGGTGGTTCCATTGTCTTCCCATCAATGCATTGTAGGCGGTGTCCTAGGAGACAACCATAAATTCGGTGCTGGAGACCAGGCCACCAAAATGGGTATTCAAGAGGATATTTCTAATCGGTGTCTGTTCCGTCTTGTCATAACCTTGGATTCTTATGTTATAGGGGCACATATCATCTTTAGACAATCCTAGTTTTTGTAGTTTCTGAGTTGAGATTAGGTTGATCCCAGAGCTCATGTCAACAAGACAATGACGGACCTCCATGCCATTGAACTAGCCGGTGATGTACAGTGGGTGAATGTGCCCCTGTATGGGAGAGCCTTCATCCTCTCTAGAGAACGAGATAATGGCATGGCATTCATCATTCTCGATTGCCTCAGTATGGAAGGCTTCTGCGGCTGCTAATTTTGTCTCAAACTGTAGGGGGCTCCTTAAGGCCTCAACGAGGGTCTCATGCATGTCTGACGACAGGTGAAGAGCCTCAAGGATGGAGATCCTTACCATAATGCTGACAAGATGTTTGAGGACATCATACTTCCGTTCCAGGAATGATCCTCTACTTAAAGGAGGCCGCTTTGTGACGGGAGGTATGACGGGCCCTGTTGGCTGGACCGACGACTGATTGGTGCTAGGACTATCCCATTGTTCACTAGTCGAAGCCTACAGAGTGACCACCATATGAGGGCCAAATGAATGAAATTAGTCTATAGGGGAGAACGAATGATCACGGCGAGGTCTGGGCAGGTCTTCCTGATCCAGTAGCATGAATTATGGTGAAGGTGGACCTGATGTCATCAGATGAGAGGGCTGTGCTTACTGAGCTCTACGCTGAGCCTGTTGCCTGGTTTCAGTAGCATGTACGTCCTGGCTTGAAGTACTGACCGAAGCACTCCGACGACCCATATAGACATGACTATGTCGACGCTGACGATTGCTGGGGATGTTGGGAGGATCTTCCTAGTTCTCCTCATCATCAGAAGTCATGTAGGGGTTTACCAGCTCTACGGGATTAACCGAGGTGTACCCTTGACTATCACTTGAAGAGTAATCCGCTACTGGGAAGATTCTGGGAGGAATCACCATCTCTGAGGGCATGAAGTCTCTGAGAGTATGGGATGACGATGACATCAGTGGGGGACTTTGTTTTCCCTTGTGCCGTCGACACCTGCTCTTTTGGGAAGAGGATGGCTGAGACGTCGAGACAGAAGTCGTGGCTGGGGCTTCTGAAGGATCTGACTGATTCAGGCATTCCCGGATGATGCCATAGGCATGGAAACCCATTTTACGAGCCACCCAGTCATCATACTTATGGGATCCATGGTTATAAACTTGATGCCACTCTCCCTCGTTGTCACTGCTACTGTCTGGCCTCACGAAGATACACGCCACCTATGTTGGGGTTGGACCGAACCGGACTATGTTGTTATCCACATGATCTTGGAGCCAGTCATTGAACACATATCACTGTTTGAGAGTATTCCCCAGGATCCAGTGATAAGGGAAGTAGTTAGGGCGATCAGTGAGGTTTGCCTCTTCCGGCCATCTACACTCAAGAAAACGTATAATCCCCTGCTCTAAGGCACTGCAGAAGTAACCAGGGACCCGAGCCTCGTTGAACGAGTAGGTCCGATTTCTCCTGTCTAGAAAGGGGGCCCTTGGAGCTTGACCCTGACGGGGAGCTAGATGAGATTTTCGAGGTGGTGGAGCCTGGTTATTTAGCCTAGGCGGCAACAATACATTATGCGGGGGAACCTACCGATTCTGAGGTGGGCGCTGCTGGGCCAGAGGCTACACCTAAGGTGGAAGGACTTTGCGAGGCTTCAGAGCCGGCTCCACGGGTAAAAATTCTAGTTGTCTGGGGGCCTCTATTTGGGCCACTGTAGTGGGATCGGCTCTGGAGGGCCTTCTCGTGGGGATTACGGGAGGCAACAGACGTTCCTACTTAGCCTACTATAGGGCTTCCTCTACGCGTTGGGCCTTATTAGAGAAGTCTCAGAATACCCCATGGTAGTTTTGGGTGATCAAAGAGGGGACCAGTTCTGTCTTGATGTTCCCTACACACATCGTCAGTAGTTTTTCCTGAGTCAGTGACATGTTGAGGGAGTATGTGAGCCCTTTCCACCGGGTAAAAAAGTCTGCAACACGCTAATCAGGCCTCTGCTTGCACTTGAAGAGGTCTGCAAACTCGTCTTCTAGGTGGTGGAACTGAACTGTTAGAGGAATTTCCTATGGAGGTCTTCCCAACCGGCTACTGATCTGATGGGGAGCTAGATGTACGAGACAAAGGCTAATCCCTCCAATGTCTGTACAAAAAACCGAAGTTTGGCGGCTTCCTCCTACACTGGGGTTCCCAACATGGGCCCTCACCTTGAGATGAAGTGGGCCAAGTGCTGTGGTGGGTCCCCTATCCCATTGAAGGGGGAAAAGGTGGGATTACCAAAACCCAGGGGTGCTGGCATATCATCCACCCATGCTGGATATGGCTTGCCATCAGGTGGGAGTTCCAATTGTCATGTTTCCAATGCCTCGAGGTAGGAGATGAGTGCTGCCATCAGATCATCTGGGTGTGGATTCCTGTCTTGACGGGGATCCCTGACCACTAGTGCATTGGAGGGTTCTTCAACATGATAAGGTGGTCCAACGGCTCGTGGAGCGGATGGTGGAACGACCTGTGGGGAAGCTGGGGGAGCCCAAGTTGGGTCTCGAGGATTGTCATGCCGTTCAGGAGGATTTGGCGATACGTACCGCGCCCTATTGCTGTAAGCTCCAGCTTCAACCATGTCTGCATGATTAGGATGATCAGGGACACCTGGGGGTAGCTCGCTGAGGGGAAGTTGTGTCTGCCCCTGCTGTCTTGGCTGAGGATCACCGTAATCTGGCCGTTTCTCTATAGCGCGTTCAGCCAGGAGGTCGTCAACCAACTTCTTCTGTTTAGTAAGTTGTTGACTGTCACATACATGACTTATCTTAAAGTTAAATTTCATTTAATTTTCATTTATTATTTGTTTTTGGGGTTTGTCAAGCTTTTATGGTGGAATGTGTGAGTTTTCATGAATTGGGCCAAACCGTGAGCCCAATTCCAGATTTAAAAATAAATTTTGTTTCTTTTATAATTTTTTCAATTTTTAATATTTTTCACCCATTCAAGTTCCTAAATGGTCTACCCTGATATAGAAACACCACCATTGTAGTTTGGAGCCTTTAGAAAACCATAAACAAGTTGTATATGGGTTTTTATTTAAGGGATTGGGCTTGCCCGAAAGCCCAATTCCAGTTTTAAAAATAAAATTTGTTTAATTAATAAATTATCCAATATTAAGAATGTTTTAGTGATTACAAGCCCCAAACATTCCCCTTGAACCCATACGCGTGTCCAATATCCTTCCACCCTCTTTGCAGCTCATTTGCATCGCGGTTTAGGTCGAAAATTATGAAGCACTCACATTTCGGGCAGATTAATAAAGGTAATTTGTTTCCTTCATAAATCCTTAAATTCTCACTCTTTTTCCCCATTCAAATTCCTACATGGTCTCCTAATCCTTGTTCGAAACTCCCTTAAATTTGTTGGCTATTTTGAAATTCATCTACTGGTGTATGTGAGGCGATTTATACAAGATCCCTCAAGTAAGTTGGTCTTCTTCATTCTTATTTCAATTTGCTTAGGGTTACATTCCATGTGTTTAGGGTTTCATACCTTATCCATAAGGTTCCTAATGTCCAGAAGATAGGATTCAATCCTAGGGTTTTATATCTTGTCTTTTGTGTGAAATATTCTGGTTTTAGGTTGGATTTCAATTCCTTGAGGTGCGGCGGTGGTGCGGTTTATGTTTGACACCATGTTTTGAGTGTTTCGACATAAAAGGTAGGTGATTCCATGTATAACAATTTTATGATGAGTTATCTTTCTTGGTTTATTAATTTAGTATGTTTCAAATCTGTTTTGTGTGGTGAAAAAAATTGTTTTTGTGATGGATTGAGTTAAGTGTTTAATTTTGTAGTTGCATTATTGCTTGGAATTGGGTGCTTTTCATGCTTGGCTCTTGGGGAAATATTTGGGTGTATTTTATAAGATGTGAAATTGATATATTAGTGTTAAAAGGGGCTGAAAATTCTGTTTTGTTAATGCCTTAATGTCACGTTGGCCTTGTAATGGGGTTTTTGAATGGTTTTAATGTGTGAAACCATGTTGTACTTCTTGAACATGATTTGTGAAAACATGTGTTTTTCATGTGTACCTTTTTTGGTATTGTTTGAGGTATTCGTATAAAACTTGGGGGTGGTTTAATAAATGTTTTGGGGCTGCCAATTCTGATTTATATTGTTATTAGCATTGTTTTGGTCTTGAATTAGGTTTTTGAAATGGGTTTTGTATGCCAACCATGTTTGCACCTCTTGGGTTGGTTTTATGAAAACTGCAAATGATTTAATGAGTTACACAAAGTGTGAAATGGTTGCTAATGTACTATTTTGGTGATATTATGTTCCTAAAATGAGTTTTTGAAACATAAAGTGGTCAGTTATGTTGTAAAACATTTTGGTAATGTTTTGTAATTTTTCGAGGTGATTTATGAAATTGGGATGTGGGTGTGAAACGTGTTTTCAGGCTGTTTTGCATGAGTGTGACATGCAAAATGGACTTTTTTTTATGAAAATGGTATTATGTAATATGTGAGTGGGATTTTATGTGATGTTTAACATCTTGGGAAATGTTTTTAAAATTTTTAATAGATTTGTTGAATTGTGAAAGATGTGCAAAATGTAATGCGGGCTATTTTTTGTGTGAGTATGATTTCAAAATTCATTTGAATGAAAAAGTGGATTTTTAGACTTGTGTGGAATACATGTGGGATTTTTGGAGAACTTGTGATGTGAAAATGATATTTTCATTTGAAAAGTATATTTATTGACTTGTTGAACTTATCTGAGCACAAGGGGAAAACCCGGGTATCTAGGTGGGTGGACGTGTACTAGTATGCTAGTGAATCCGTGGGGTTTGGCCTCAGTTTCACTTAGCAAGATTGACACTTACAACTCTAACTAAACTATGATGATGATGATTGGGGACCACTAGGTTATGGGTATGTTCCCTACTAGTGGCTCGTGCACGAGAACAGATATTGTGATGGTTAATCTCACTGAGATACGAGGTACCTGGGACACACAACGAGCTAGTGACTAGGGGTCATTTCCTATTGCTTGTGCTCATTAGTTACTTTGTGCTTACCGTCGTCATATGGTATAGTTGGCTGGAAAATTCAGTAGTGTTTCCATTTTTTTTAAAAGTGTTGATTCTTAATGATATCCCACTTGAAAACTGTTTTTTTAGTTTCATCTTTTAGAAATTGTAACTAGCATTTTCTGTTTATGGAAACTTGTAAGTTTTTTGTATTTGAATGTTTATCACATGGAATCTGTTAGTGGTGGTATCCTACTGGGAATTGTCTCACATCCTACTTACACCCTTGGGTGTAAGTATATTTGGTTATTTTGTTGTTTCAGGTTAGGATACAGTTTTTAGTTCCAGTGGTTCGGGTTTCTAGCATGTCCTTGGTGGTGAAGTCTTGTGGAGATGGATTGAGGACGGTGCCCCTTGCCATGAGAGTTCTCGGGCCATTTAATTTTGATTTTGTACCTTTTTTATAGTCTTATTGAGTTGTTTTAAAATATGTAATTCAGTTCTGAATTTTTTTAAAATATGGTTTTAGTTGAAAAATCTAGATTCATTTTATTGAGTTTGTTTGTTTTTTAATGTTTATAAACTTGGGTAAATCGTTCCCAAACATCATTTTATGATACCCGGGCACTTGTGCCAGCCCGTGGGGATTGGGAACGCCCTTAGGGCCTTGTTACGGGTCAGGTCGGGTGCCGGTTTTGATGGCAACCAGATTTGGTTCGTGACAAAATGGTATCAGAGGAGGTTCGCTTTCTTTGAGTCATGTTATTTGGGGAACAGTCGGGATAGTCTAGAGTTAGGATTGTTGGGACTTAGAATTTCAGTTATGAGTAGTGTGTCTGATCACCACACCTCATGACAAGATTCATGTATCTAGGGGAAGTCAGGACCTTTCATAGTCCTTTAGTTTTCTTGGTTTAATGATAATTAGGGGAAATGAAAAGAGAGTTGAGTTAATCGTCTTAGTGAGCTCGCAGGGCATAGAAAGACATGTGGAGCCAAGGATATTACCTAGAAAACTCTCTATGACAGTAAAGTTATTGGAATATGGCTGCCAACCATATGTCCAAGTCATCCACTGAAACTAGTTTCCTCTCGCATTGTCTTGTGTTCTTTAATTTTGAAATCATGGAACTTTTGTTTTAAAGTGACTTGGTTTTAAGAAGTGTAATGTTTTTGTGAAATTATATTCAAATAAAGATGGAATGGTTTGATTTATAAAATGGTGGAACTGAATTTTCAGAATTATATTCAAATGGAAAATGGTGTGCTTACACCTCTTTTTAAAAGTAGAAACTATACTAAAGTTGGTTTTGAAAAAGTATTTCCAATAGAGTTTTCTAAACAATCAAAGGGTGTTTTAATGGGATAAGATGATATGAAATTGATGTGAATAACATGAAAGTGAGTTCTTGTCTAAATGTTTGTGTCTTTCTGAAATGTTTAGTAAGATTTGAATTGGGATTTTGACCTTCTGTTTAGTGGTTTTGAGAAAAAGGATGTGTTGGTTGACCATTTTGGTTTTGAAAAGTGGAAAGAATCTTTGTTTTAACCTTTGGTATTTTTGTGAGCGACCACAAGCATGTGGTTATATAGGATGGTGGATGGTTGATGGCATGACTGGATGAGTTCCGGAATGGATATGAGGAGGGTGCCCAGTGTGGCACCAAAACATGCATGTGTGAGGCCCATGGGGTACCATTGGTGGATACTCTTACCGCTGAACCGTTTTTTTTCAAAGAAATGGTTTTAATGAAAAACATGATGTCTTGATAAATAGTCTGGGATTGTGTGTATTATGTGTTTTTAAAAAATTTGATGTTGTGGGATGATTTGAGTTCAAGAACCCCTTCTGTTTGAACTATGTTTTGGGTTTGAGTTTGGTCGGTAAGTTGTGTTGTAGGGACGATTAGTGGTCTCTTTTGAAAAATGTTTTGGGACGCCTTTAAGGTGGTTCCATTCATGTTTTTGGATCTGGTTTGTGGTATATCTTGACAAATAAACCATCTTGGTTGGGTCCTTGGGTTCAATCGTTGTATAAGGTACACCCCATTAAGGGTTAGTGCACAACTGAAGTAAAACCCGGATTGTTTGGCCGTTTGAAGACCCTCCAGTTGATCAATATAAGGAATATTTTTCTTGAGCTTTTTAGATTGAGTCTACACCCTTTCATTTCCCATTTTTATGTATCCCCTTATGTTGGGAGAATGTATCCCTTGTAAAAACATCAAAATCATCCATTTTTTAGGTAGGTGAGTATAGGTGTTATTTACTTCTATTATTTCTTACCCGAAGAAACAAGGTGTGATTTGTGTTCATCTTCTAAGACCTTGTTTCATTGAAATATTGGGTTAGTGTAAATTGAGTTTGGAATGTGTTATGTCTTGGAAATATTATCGGGGATTGCAGTGTAGGTTTTGGTAGCACTGAACGAATAATTCTCGTTAAAGGGGTTTCCAAGGACTAACTGCGAGGCCGAAGATGCTTCGATCATTTGAGCTCCAGCCATAGGTCTCGGAGAGAAGCTGGCTCGTAGTTAGGGGAAATCCCTGGGTCATTTAAACCCTTGTACAATTTCATATCCTCGGTGTGAAAGATAGGAAGTGTTTAAACCTATGGGGTCATCATATTCCTTCTGTTGTTCTCGTTCGGTGGAAATAGGTGGAGGGCCTTGTACCCATGTCATCTCCTAATGTCATTCCCTCCCTCGTTGGTTTCCATTGAGTCATTAGATAATGGTTGGAAATTTGGCTAGATAGTTTGAGCACACATTTTGTGCACGATTAGTAGTGACAGTGTGCTAGGAAGCCACGTGGAAAGAATGATCTACATAGTTAGTTCACGGTTCCCAAATCGTGTGGACTGACCCTGTGCCCTTCCCAAATCTTTAAAAAAATTGGGTCTTTCTGTGTCGGCCCATGCTGGTCAGTTAAGATGGTTGGTTCTTATTGTGGGGAGACCCACAATTATTCTCATGTAAATTCCTTCGTAAACTGTGAATGGAATTCTACCCTTTGTACTAGGGAGTTCGTTCAGGCCTCCCCCTGTTAGTGTCTTCATTTTATCTCGGAAAATAATATAGGTTTCCGCTTATGGTGGGGTGCCTATTTGTGTCCCCCCATACCAATAGATCAGATTTATCCATGGTATTGTCTTGGTGGTAGGTAGTCTCATTCGGAAATATCTAGATACCAATATATTACTTGAGTAAATGTTTGTATTGGATAGCTCCCAATGGTTTAGTTAATGTTAGGTAAGTGTAACCTTGTTCGAAGTTGTTGTTCGTTTGGGTGAATTGTTTGAGTCTTGTTCGGATAGCGTTCGAGGAGTTTAACTTTGGGACAATGTATGAATGTGATTGATCATTTCATTAAAGTGGTGTAATTTTGGGTTGTGAGATTAATCATTCCTTAATTGATCACTGGAGGTGTTTTGGCCCTTGAGGGCAAAGCTTGGCAAAGAATTACATCTTGGTTTATCGGTTGGGCGTGGTTTTGGTATCTGGCCTTGTGGTCGCTTTCTGGGGACCGAAAGTTTTCATGGTTGGGATAATTGTCACATACATGACTTATTTTAAATTTAAATTTCATTTAATTTTCATTTATGATTTGTTTTTGAGGTTTGTCAAGCTTTTATGGTGGAATGTGTGAGTT
Source organism: Viscum album (assembly GCA_963277665.1). Lineage (NCBI taxonomy): Eukaryota > Viridiplantae > Streptophyta > Magnoliopsida > Santalales > Viscaceae > Viscum > Viscum album. Next base: position 603,297,034 of record OY728130.1, on the reverse strand, counting down.
TTCATGAATTGGGCCAAACCGTGAGCCCAATTCCAGATTTAAAAATAAATTTTGTTTCTTTTATAACTTTTTCAATTTTTAATATTTTTCACCCATTAAAGTTCCTAAATGGTCTACCCTGATATAGAAACACCACCAATGTAGTTTGGAGCCTTTAAAAAACCATAAACAAGTTGTATATGGGTTTTTATTTAAGGGATTGGGCCTGCCCGAAAGCCCAATTCCAGTTTTAAAAATAAAATTTGTTTAATTAATAACTTATCCAATATTAAGGCTTTTTCAGTGATTCCAAGCCCCAAACACTCCCCTTGAACCCAGAAGAGCGTAAAATATCCTTACACACTCTTTGCAGCTCATTTGCATCACGGTTTAGGTCGAAAATTCTGAAGCACTCACATTTCGGGCAGATTAATAAAGGTAATTTGTTTCCTTCATAAATCCTTCAATTCTCACTCTTTTTTCCCCATTCAAATTCCTACATGGTCTCCTAATCCTTGTTAGAAACTACCTTAAATTTTTGGCTGTTTTAAAATTCAGCTACTGGTGTATGTGAGGCGATTTATACAAGATCCCTCAAGTAAGTTGGTCTTCTTCATTCTTCTTTCAATTTGCTTAGGGTTACATTCCATGTGTTTAGGGTTTCATACCTTATCCATAAGGTTACTAATGTCCAGAAGATAGGATTCAATCCTAGGGTTTTATATCTTGTCTTTTGTGTTAAATATTCTGGTTTTAGGTTGGATTTCAATTCCTTGAGGTGCGGCGGTGGTGCGGTTTATGTTTGACACCATGTTTTAAGTGTTTCGACATAAAAGGTAGGTGATTCCATGTATAAACATTTTATGATGAGTTAGCTTGCTTGGTTTATTAATTTAGTATTTTTGAAATCTGTTTTGTGTGGTGAAAAAAATTGTTTTTGTGATGGATTGAGTTAAGTGTTTAATTTTGTAGTTGCATTATTGCTTGGAATTGGGTGCTTTTCATGCGTGGCTCTTGGGGAAATATTTGGGTGTATTTTATAAGATGTGAAATTGATATATTAGTGTTAAAAGGGGCTGAAAATTCTGTTTTGTTAATGCCTTAATGTCATGTTGTCCTTGTAATGGGGTTTTTGAATGGTTTTAATGTGTGAAACCATGTTGTACTTCTTGAACATGATTTTTGAAAACATGTGTTTTACATGTGTACCTTTTGTGGTATTGTTTGAGGTATTTGTATAAAACTTGGGGGTGGTTTAATAAATGTTTTTGGGGCTGCCAATTCTAATTTAGATTGTTATTATCATTGTTTTGGTCTTGAATTAGGTTTTTGAAATGGGTTTTGTATGCCAACCATGGTTGCACCTCTTGGGTTGGTTTTATGAAAACTGTAAATGATTTAATGAGTTACACAAAGTGTGAAATGGTTGCTTATGTACTGTTTTGGTGATAGTATGTTCCTAAAATGAGTTTTTGAAACATAAAGTGGTCAGTTATGTTGTAAAACATTTTGGTAATGTTTTGTAATTTTCCGAGGTGATTTATGAAATTGGGATGTGGGTGTGAAACGTGTTTTCAGGCTGTTTTGCGCGAGTGTGATGTGAAAAATGGACTTTGTTTATGAAAATGGTATTATTTAATATGTGAGTGGTCTTTTATGTGATGTTTAACATCTTGGGAAATATTTTTAAAATTGTTAATAGATTTGTTGAATTGTGAAAGATGTGAAAAATGTGATGTGGTCTATTTTTTGTGTGAGTATGATTTCAAAATTCATTTGAATGAAAAAGTGGATTTTTAGACTTGTGTGGAATACATGTGGGCTGTTTGGAGAACTTGTGATGTGAAAATGATATTTGCATGTGAAAAGTATATTTATTGACTTGTTGAACTTATCTGAGCACAAGGGGAAAACCCGGGTATCTAGGTGGGTGGACGTGTACTAGTATGCTAGTGAATCCGTGGGGTTTGGACTCAGTTTCACTTAGCAAGATTGACGCTTAAAACTATAACTAAACTATAATGATGATGATTGGGGACCACTAGGTTATGGGTATGTTCCCTACTAGTGGCTCGTGCATGAGAACGAATATTGTGATGGTTACTCTTACTGATATACGAGGTATCTGGGACCCACAACGAGCTAGTGCCTAGGGGTCATTTCCTATTGCTTGTGATCATTAGTTACTTTGTGATTATCGTCGAAATACGGTATAGTTGGATGGAAAATTCAGTAGTGTTGCCATTATTTTTTTAAAAGTGTTGATTCTTAATGATAGCCCACTTGAAAACTGTTTTTTTTAGTTTCATCTTTTAGAAATTGTAACTAGCATTTTCTGTTTATGAAAACTTGAAAGATTTTTGTCTTTGAATGTTTATCACATGGAATCTATTAGTGGAGGTATCATACTAGGCATTGTATCACACCCTACTTACACCCTTGGGTGTAAGTAGATTTGGTTATTTTGTTGTTTCAGGTTAGGATACAGTTTTTAGTTCCAGTGGTTCGGGTTTCTAGCATGTCCTTGGTGGTGAAGTCTTGTGGAGATGGATTGAGGGCGGTGCCCCTTGCCATGAGGGTTCTTGGGACATTTAATTTTGATTTTGTACCTTTTTTATAGTCTTATTGATTTGTTTTAAAATATGTAATTCAGTTCTGAATTTTTTTAAAAGATGGTTTTAGTTGAAAAATCCAGATTCATTTTATTGAGTTTGTTTGTTGTTTAATGTTTATAAACTTGGGTAAATCATTCCCAAACATCATTTTATGATACCTGGGAACTTGTGACAGCCTGTGGGGATCGGGAACGCCCTTCGGGCCTTGTTACGGGCCGGGTTGGGTGTCGGTTTTGATGGCGACCAGATTTGGTTCGTGACATTGACGCAACACAAATTTTTCAGGGTCTTCTTCCAACTTTTTCACTAAGCCAGATGGGTCAGAGGGTTTGGTTGTTCCAAGTTGATCTTTACCCTTACCGTGATTCCAACTAAGAACTAATTCCTTGGTGGGCGCAGGGAGACCTAGCAGACTCCTTTGTTGGTGAGTAACCCTCCCCAACGAATCCAATAACTGTGGCATGCCTTTAGGGGGTAGGTCCCCATAAAATATCTCCTTCTCATTCTCCTCTTTCGATAGGCTGGCCATGTTGACTGTGACCCTACCTGAGGGCATGTCCTTAATATAACCTGGTAGGTCGGGTTGTCGTCGGATATGACTGAAGAGGAGGGAAACATACTGCCCCAACCACAGATCTGTATGTTGGGGGAATCCTCCTTGATAATCTTGTGGAGTACCTTAAAAATCTAGACACATATTTGCTGGAGGGCCTTATGGTGACCTGGTGACTTAGGGCACTAGGCCACGGGGAGTGCAGCCAGATCAACCAGACGACATTGTTCGCCGATATCCTCGAAATGTACTTTTCTCTTAGGGTAAAACAATCGCTGATGATGAAGGCAGAATTGCATCGCTTAGAGGGTTTGACGGAAACACTCAACTTCATATGGGGTAAGAGATTCTGGCACACAAAAATTCGGTGCTATAACGGGCCAAAACTTCTCTGGGAAGTGATCCGCTATGAGGATATTCCATAATCTCCTTGGCTCGGATTCAGGTTCTGGCCCTTCATTGCCCCACTTGTCTACCGGGGGTGGCTGAGGAACCTATAGCGGTACTGTAGTAGACAGCTGGGATGGTAGGCTAGCCTATGGAGAATACTGCGAGCAAGATAAAAATCCACCGCATCTCAAGATATCCTTTGAAGAGTGTAGTGACTTAGCCACCACATTGCGGTAAAACGGGCTAACGGCCGCATTTCCTAGTGCAGGGACTAGGGCCACTGGAAATGGACCACGCTGCTGCTCATCCACCATTGGTCCTCATAATAGCTCTCTGTGATCTCTAGTTGAGGAAGTGAGTGCTCCTGGTGATGATGGTGGAGATTGTACGACCGTAACCTGTGGGGTTTCCAAATTTTCTTCCTTCTAGATATACCTACGGAGGGAGGTGGGAATCCGGTGTACTTCACATTTTGGGAGTACGAGGCTGATGTGCCTCATTTTTTCCCCAACCTTTGACATAGAGGACCAAGGGGAGGGTTCCATTGCTGAGTCATACTCTACTTCAAAGTCTGAGAAACAAACCAGTTTGATCTTAGTTTGAATCTTCTCAACGCTCTTTTTATGACGGTGATGACCCACCCTCCTACCCCGAGATGGTTCTTCAAGACAGGGTAGATTTCTATAACTAGGAGGAACTTTGGCCATATTGGTGCTGGGGCGGGTAGGACTCTCGCTTGAGTAAGCTAGGGTGCGAGGAGCACCTGGACAAATATCAAAGGGGACACAGGGATGACCTCTGTGGGAAGTTTTGGAGTAGGTAGGACCTCTGCTGGAGCTGATAGGAGTATGGGTAGGGCCTCCATTCTTATTTCTCTTGGTGACATCAGTATGAGGAAGGTCCTCATACTGGTCGAGCGGAATAAGGGTAGGACATCCGTTTTGGGCGCTAGTGACGTAAAGATACCCTCCACCCCTCTAATTTATAGGCCGAGGACTTTCTCTTACTACTACGAGAACATGGGGAGGGCCCCCACATTGGAGAGTAACCGGATGTGCAACGTCCTCACCTCAGCAGTCTGTGGTAGGAGGAATGACTCCATACCTAGTGTAGTGAGCCTGAGAGACACTTCTGTACTGAGTGTTTCCATCGTGAAGAAGACCCTTGTTTGGGTTTAAGGTGGCACGAGGTGGACCTCTATGCTGAGTATGGAATTGGGGAGGACCTGTTCTCTCCATGGTGGTGGTACGAGGAGGACCTTTTTACTGGGTATCATCGCTGCGGATTGGTCCGCGGCGGCCACTACCTTTGCTGGCGACCAAGAGAGTCGACCCAGCCTACCCATGGGGTGGTTGGGGCCTCAATCCTAGTTGGGAATATGAATTCCCCCACTCAACATACATAGGGGTTTGGTGATATACGTCAGCGGTGGCTTGGGAAATAGTAGCTGCTGATGTTGACGCCCCTTGGTGGGCGTCCTCTTCGGCTTGTGCTCAACACTGGCATTAGGTCAGATGGACCGGGGCTGATGGTGTATGTATATAACTTACTTTATCTTCAGCTTGGGGGACCGAGTGGTGGTGCTGGCGCAACCTGGTGGGGGCACTCCTTGGGGGCCCCTGAAACAGGATCCTAGCTGGGCTGGCCCAGACTTCCCCTACCTCGTCAGCGTAGGGGAGAGAGTCGTCGAGGTGTTCTGAGGAGAGGCTTTAGAAATGATTGTATGTTGGTGTGTGGAGCAGCGGCTCCCTGCGTGGCCCTTGTAGACAGTGGTGGCGGCGAGGCATAGATGGCTCCAGATCCTGGTGGGCCATACCCCTAGTCGGGATAATACCCTCCTCCTCGTACCGGCATACGAGGACATTGATCACCCTCTGCTGAATGAATTCAGAGGGGGAGATGGGGCGTGGGCGCCTAACAGTTGTGGTGGTGGAATTCGTCACAGAAGCGGCAGTGCCACGCGGGGTTGCCGCATTGGCATTACCCCTTCCCTTGCATCGGTGGGCGAGTGGTGATCAAGTTCCTGGTGTAGCAGCTTGGTTCCTGGTAAGCAGGGAGATTGAACCATTAGTGACGAAACATAGAAATCGACATACAGTGCCCCATATCCCTTTCGTCTTCCATGGCTGGTAAGAGGGATCCATGCCGAAAATGTCGCAGAATGATATTCCCAACATTTTGACTGCCCCAACTTCAGGTGAGTTTCACGCCAGGCCCACTATTTTCTTGGCAGGACCTGGCACTGGATAACTGGATCCGGTGACACATCAATCCACTGATTTCTAGAACTCTACTAGTCTCCACATTGAGGAGAAGAACTTCACGTCCGGTTCACTATTTCTATTTTTGAAGCTTTCACTAGGGCGCACACATTCGTTTGTTTCGGGGAAGAAAATGCTGTTTGTTGCCCCACATTCCCTCTTTCCAAAGGCGGGCAACATCCGTTCCTTATTCAGGGATGTTTTCTCCATGATCGAAATAGGATGATGGGATGTCAGTTCTTCCTTCCATGGATTTCTCCACAGAACTATTCACCTAGTTCGGGTCTCCCTTATAGATTTAATACATTGTTCGTGAAACTCTTCCCAGTGCCATATCTTCATGGACTCCGATTAATTACGATACTTCTATCGAGACATTCCAAGGTGTCCAGGCAGGGCATCAACCTTTAGTCGGGGGATTAGTCACGTTGGACATCACTGGAATGTCTGGACGCTGGAACACTAGTGCGTCAAGATTTTATTCTCCTTATTATAGGGCTTCTCGAGGGCGCAGAAGCTCGAGGCATCCCACATTGAATGTGGGGAATTATATGTCATAGGCATGTCTCTGAGGTTTTCCTCAGCTTACTATGTATAACACAGGGTATGCCGTGAGTTTAACGTCTAGTGGAGAGAGATCGGACTGATCAGAACACTGACTAGAGTGGATCAGATAGGTGCAACCCCTGGAGGGAACACTGATGTCGGGGCCAACACATGGTTGATTACCCGGTTACTGCTAGGAGGAGTGAATAGGTGAATTGGCATGATCTCACCAGAATGTGACAGCGCAGGTAAGAATCAGGATGGGTGATGGGTGGTTAAGTGAAGTGGATGGATAAGGAGATGGATCTGACATGAGGATGATGGTGATGTTGGGCTTGAGCCTCGAGGTGTCCATGAAAAGTGTCAGCATATATATAATCATTATAGAACCACCAATGTGCCTCAAATTAGTAGTCAATAAACAAGAATATACATGGAAATTTCTACACATTTATATACATATATGAAAAAATTATTTAGTAAGAAGATATAAAACATAGCAGTAAAACAAAAATGAATAAATTCAAGGTTTAGTGGCTGATATAAACAATGGATCATACATTGGTAGTCAATACAATCAACAGACCACAAAATTTTCCCTAAATAATGGATCACAAAAAAATCATAAACAACAGATCATAAACAAATCATAAAAAAAGAAATCAAAAATGAAACCAAAAATACACAAAGAAAATCGGAAGGCCTACCTCGCTAGGTTGAAGAATCCGAGACCCACTTCAGATGGTAGATGAGATGTTCGGAAGCAGTCAAGTGGTGTGATTCGACCTTCGATTCATCGAGGAGGAGCGCCGAAAGTGGGTGGCTTCCACAAAAGCTTCTATATTACAATGGGTTCGCAAATGGTTAGGGATTTAAAAAAATATTTAGACACTTTTATCAGTGCTAAACTTATAGCACTGATAAATCTTCATCTTTATTAGTGTGAAAAAAGCACTAATAGAGATTCTTTTATTAGCACTTATTACTGAAGCGCTGTTAAAGGATTTATAATTATAATTATAAATAAAAAATTGTAAATAATTATAAATACTTAATAAATATATAGTAAATATATTTATTATAATTTTATAATTATTAATTTATAATTATAGAAATATTTTTCAAAAATATTATTTATACCATTATATATATTTATATAATTATACATATTTATCTTTAATAAATATAAATAAATAAAAATATAGTAAATATATTCATTATTTAAGTAAATTTATTATAAATTTAATAATTATTTAAATATACATAATTATTTACTTATAATTATATAAATTATTTTAAAAAAATATTTATTTATTTATAATTATAAATATATTGAATGTACATTTATAAATATATTTATTTATAAATATTTTTTTACAAATATTTTTTTAAAATTATTAATGAATATCTAATTTTGAGTGCATGCATATATGTACAAAATGAGTGAAATTGAATAAATTAAAAATATAGGTGCAATTTAACATTATTGAAAAAATGGATAAGTTCTGTGTGTGTGAATATTGTATATAAAAATGCATTAATTATACATATATGTGAAATAAATACAACACACATATGATCTATATTAAATTAAAAAATCAAACAATATTCAATTATATGTCGAGTACTATGCAATTAGTCAGTATTTTTAATTCACATTAATTTTTAATTGTATACCATTATTCAATATATATATGACAATTTAATGTAAAGTGCATAAATATTTTTTAATATATAATCATATTTATATACATTAATATATATCTATATATTTAATATATACAATTTAATAACGTTAATTATCATAATTATTTAATTAATAAATTTTTAATATTTATTAATGTATAATTAATCAATTCAATTTTATCAATAATTATTTAATTAATAAAATTGGTAATATTTTTTTAATAAACACATTTTTTATTTTTCAATTATTTCATTTTTTAGCGCTAAAAATGCATTGATGAAAGAAATATTTATTAGAGGTACACATAAATCACTGATAAAGCATACCCTTTATCAGTGATAAAAATAAAGCGCTGATAAAGGATACCCATTATCAGCACTAAAATTAAAGCACTGATAATAGGTTAGATTTGTTAGCGCTTTCTTTAGGGCTGATAAATATGCCATTTATCAAAGTTTTCTTCTATCATTGATAAATAATAGTGCTGTTAAAGGCTGTTTTTTGTGGTAGTAATGTTAGAAGGTGTGTGAAGGTGTCACAATGGCCGAGAAGGGTGGAGGAGGCCGATGTCCATGGGAACGAGTGCGGCACCGACCGACTTCATACGGTTCAGGTCGGATGGTCGAGAGATTGATCCGACAGGGGGGTTTAGATCTGGCCAAAGAAAAGGTCGCATCAACAAGAGGAACCAATGGGAGGAACTCTACCTAGAGGAGGGCCAATGGACTTGTGGGAGGCCTATAGAGCTAGGTTGATAGTCCGTGGTAGCGGTGGAAGCAGTCGGACCAGACGACAACGAGAGGTCAGCCCGTGACGGTGTTGTCTCTATCTGTGGTCACCTATGAGCTTAGGAGGAGGTGGCCTCAGGTAAAGATAGGGAGTCAGTGGGATCTTTACAGAGGGGGTACTGAGGAGCTGAGGGAGGCCAAACCAGTGTGTGATAGGGAAGAAAAAGGGGCGGCTGACCTGAGGCTTCTTTGTGAAGTTTTCTTGTTTATTTTTTATAACATTATTAAAAGTAATTTTTCTTCCAAGAGAAGGTAACAAGGACACCCCATTGTTATCTTATATGGAAATCCAACCCCAATTTTCAAAATTCTATAAGATAAGATTTAATAAAAAATCCATATAAATAGTTTTTATATTTTCAAAGCTTCCAAGAGAAGCAACTCCCCATCCCCTTTTTTAATTTTTTTATCTTACAAGGGAAGTAAGTCCACACCAAGTGAAAATGTTCCATCTGATGTGATACCTATCATCATATTCTAGTCGGAACTTGACTGGATATTATGGGTTCATCGGTACTTGCCTCAAAATTATAACATGAAAAAATATGTATATGTATTTTTCTTTAATTTTATACCACAACATCTGTTTTTTGATCTAATTGAAGGTATAAAGGTGCATAAAAAAGACGGTGGGCCAGGAATTTTATAATTTTAATCACAGAAATGATGTAACTTCTTTATTTATGGAGATCTAAGCCCTGATAGAGGTCCAAGTATCTCTTTTAAATTAAATAAGCCCAAAATAAACAAACAAACATGTAACTGGTTTGATTCGGTAACACGATCGACTGTAGCTTTTAATCAGCGATCATTGCTTGAATGATCTGAATTCAAACCCATTTTGATTGTCCAAACATGATTTAAGAATCCTCTTGAACACTGATCATCAAATTCCAAGTTCTAGCACAGAGATCCGATAATTCCTTCAATGTTGCGACGATCACCCCGACTTTGTTCCTATGATCTGTGAAGATGTCCTTGGATCAATTGCTTGAATGATGTATTTCTCTCTCAAGGATAAGAGATGAGGAGAGAGGATCCCTCAATTTTTTGGAAACTGAATTCCCATTCATACTAGAAATGAGTTCCTCATATACTTATATAGTGGATGTGCAAAATACCTTATTAGGATTCCCATCCCACGTATATTTGTCATCCACTAAATTAGTAATAAATAAATAATTATGATAAACTAACTGCATAATAAATATTATTTATATTTAAGCAAATACTTATAATATATATTAAATATATTACGTGATAAACCTGAGTCATTAACTCGTCTCATGATTCCTGTTAATATTAAATGAACCACAAATATTAAAATAATATTCATTCATATAATATTATTCCATGTATTTACTTGAACACTTGTAAATAATTTTATTAAATAAAATCAATCCAATTATTCTATTCTCTAATAATGGTGAATTTATTTATTTATTGGTGATCGATAAATCTTGGACAACACTCAGACCCCCATGGAGGGGCCCATCATGTCTTATATACCTATTCAGCAGAATAGGGTAGAATCTTGAATGCTCTATTATATTTGACCCTTTAGGTCTGTATCTTAATAGTAGTGAATAATATTCACAGACCAAGAGCAGAATCTAGCAACCCATCATGACCCCTAAAGAGATAAGGAGTATTCATAGCCACGACAACCAACCTATGAACATAAACTATATAATATAATCTTTTTGTTATACGATATCTCATAAAGCAGAATGCACACTTGTGTCATCATCCTTTTCTTGATTTATTATTTTTTGATCTAACTGGATGAACATAACTCTGACTACCATGGTCATGGATTTAATGAAGACACTACTATCCTGGTCAACCAGGCCAGAGATATCACTTCCTTAACTCAGAAGTGAAAAATTATATCTTGATCATTCATCCAATGTCATACCACTAATGACACTCCCAACACAAATAACCTCGCCATGACTTCATTGTCATGATTTTTTTCCTTTCATAAAAGTATGTGATAAAATGGTAAAAATTGATAATGATCTAAATTCATGAGACTAATACACATGTCTATATATAGGAACAACCAATGGCACCCAAAACATGTGGTGTTCCTATTGGAAGGTCTATCCTCATGATCTCACTACTAGAGATCACCAAGTGAAAATTTCATGAGAAAATGTCTCAATGCTCATGATCTCCCAACACCTGATAGTATGAAATCAACTGGTTCCATTTAGTATGATTTATCTAGACCCTAGGACATATTTTTAGGATTAATGTCATAGTATCTCAAGGTTCTCATTATAGCATGAGATCTGCTATAACCTTTTTATATGACAACTAATCTATGGACATTAACATTTAAATAGTAGAAAAAGAAATGTCTACACTATAATGGTAAATATATATCATGCACATATCACTGTACACATGGTATTGTAATAAAAAGTACTGATAAAGTTGGGTTTAGGGAACCCACTTTTACAGTAAGGTGATGGTTATCTCTCCCTCAGGAAAGTGGAATGTGCGAGTCTTAGGTCTTCATCTAATAGTGAGGGTAGTAAGGAGGTGATGATCAATGAATTTAAAATGAGATACAACAACGCTAAATAGGTCAGCACTATGTTGGTATGGTATAATGACTGCTGGAGGCAGAATGTGATAATAATGGTGGGCTCTATGCACCCTGATCCGTTGAACCTCACAGCCCGCTAGCACATCATGTGAAACATGCCTATACTACTTAGTGATTAGAGTAGTATCCCCCATCTCAACATATAAAAATGAAAAAAATATTAAGTGTAAATATAAATATAATGTTTTGGTCTGCATAATGTTATGACTGATAGAATATAAGACATAACATTCATATTCCCATTGTTTTATAATTTTTTTTCCAAAAGAAAATGGCGTTTATTCATGTTTCTCAAAACGTATTTATAAATCTTTTAGAAATTAATTTTTCTTCTATGTCAACATAATTTTATGATGTCATATTTCCCAATCTTCATTTTCAAAGGTGACTGGTTTTCCTATATTCTTATTAGAACAAAGTCATGTTTTTAAAGGGGGTTTTTACTTTCAAAACATATTTGAGCACACAAAAGTTATATCGGTTGGATCCACCTTATAGATTGAAGATTTCTACCATGTCTAGTATGTATACCAATATGTTAGATCCCAAATGGTGTGATTTATCATTTATGTATGATTTCTTACATGATGGTATATTTCATGGTCATTTTCTCACATGTTTTCTTTATGGTGTATTTATGGATAGTTTGATTATGATTTCATGTCATCTCACATGTACTTGTCATATTCCTTGTAATGTGAACACATAGGCTATATAATTCGGATCTATATTATGAATCGAGGCTTTATTTCATGTCTAGCATATATAGCAATGGGTTAGATCCCAAATGGTGTGATTTTTCATTAATGTATGATTTCTCACACGATGGTATATTTCATGGTTATTTGTTCAAATACTTGATTTATGGGGTATCCAAGGATAGTTTGATTATTCTTTCATGTCATCTCACATGTACTTTTTATATTCCTTATAATGTGAATATGAAAGGATTGTTATGAAAACCAAAGTATGATTTACAAAATGGTTTTATCTTGTGAAAAAGGTTTGTAAAGGGAAGAATATTATGTAAAATAAAGTTGTATTTATTGAAATTATGTAACATTTATGAATGTTTATCTTGTGTGTGATTTATGTAAATAGTTGTATAATTTATCAACTATTTATTATTTAATATTAAAAGTATTCATAAATGTCACAAAATTCTAAAAAATGAAGGATTTTATATTAACATCATGTAATTGATAATATGAAATGTTCACATTGGAGGCAATATATCATTGTGGGTTAGACTGTGAATTTGATTCGGCAATGTTACGACATTGTTTCTAGTTATGACCTTCCCGATGACATGATACATCTCAATTGTTGTCTTTATTATTGAGGCCAGTCCATCTCATCCTGCATCCTGCTGAACTTTGGTCTCCCTTGTTGTCGCAACCTGTTGATGTTAGGTATCGATGTTGGCTTGTCTTTAGGCTTTGGGAAATGTCAAAACTCACCAATAGGCTTCCATAGTGCAACATAGCAGTTAGCAATGATGTCCTATCGGTACATTGGATCAAGTAATTACTTTATAGTTAGTTATTTTTTAATTAATAATTCATCATTATTTAATTATTAGTCAATCTTTAGTTAACCATTAATTAATCATTATTTGATCCTAAGTTAGTCCTAAGCTAATCCTAGGTTATTCATTATCTAACTATTCATTAATCCAAAATTATTATTTGTTATTTATTAGTTAATAAATACTTAATCATTGGTTTAACATTGGTTATTTAATAGTTAATTATTAGTGAATCATTATTTCACTAATATTTATTCATCATCTAGTTATTATTAATTCCTAATTATATCACTAATATTTAAAACTATTAATTTATGCTAAATAATAATATTTTTATAATAATAAATCTATTACTAAGGCTAATTATAAATTATTTATTCAAAATTATTGTTAAAAAATTATAATTTAATTACTAATATTAAATACTATTTAAAAATTATATCTAATTAACTAAACAATTAATTAAATAAAATATTTAAAACTAATTAAAAACAAAACAGGTAAATAAATGATAAGATTTAAAATAAATAATAAAAAATACCGTTAAATGATGATTTGAAAATTATACAATTTGCACTACTTTTAACCTACCAAAAAGGCCACACACAAAGAAGGAAACACCACACAAAGTGTAGATAGAAAATGAGTGAAATTAGAGGGGGGTGAAATGAGTTAGGATAAGGGAGGGGAAGGTGGAATTTTATAGGGTCTGGAGAAAAGGCATTGTCGGAGGAATCGATTTCCTTCTATATTGTCATGTTATTGATCCAGGTTAATGAAATACCAAATCATTATCGGCCTCAACCCCTTTTGGTAAAGGAGATGTCGAATTTGTGGCTTTAAAAATATTTTAAACCAAGGTTTATTGAAATAAATATTTTATTTATGAAGAGTATAAAAAAACTCATGTGAAATCATTGTAGATCTTCTGTTTTTCTGAATTACAGCCTCAACATAAATTGTAGGATATGAGTGTAGAGGCACGTTGGATGCACCATCTCAAACTGGACGGTGAAATCTAGATCAATGAGGTAGTGGTTTATAAAATCCGAATCACAGATCGCCGCATCGTGACCCAAATCCCTCAATGATGAAACCACCACTCTCTGATAGAGCACCGCCATGGCCAAGAAATATTAGTCCAAAAACAATATTTATATTGCATCAATTCAAATATTTTCATATAATGAACAATATATCTATATTGCACCATTTAAATATTAAATAAATTTATATCGAAACATTTAAATAATTTTCAGTTACATTTAATATGTACAATTATTTACAAACAATTATAATTTTCAAACAACTCATAAATAGTTAAAAATACTTGTAGGAGACTATCTCCAAGTGTAACATCCCGAACCGACTCACCTCTAAGACAATGGCCAAACTAGTGGGTTACATGACCTCAAGCGCATCTCCCCAAACGCCAGAGACTGTCCACTAGAAGAGAGGGCCTTTTTCATGTCCGTGGGGGAGACTACGACTTTATAGGTAATATGTATTATCACAAATGAAGTTGAAAACAATCAATAATAAATAAAATAAGCATATAAATGTATAAATTGCAGTAGAAGAAATGTGAATAATCCAACTGAATAAGAATCAAGTGCGGAAGCTCATAAAAAAATGTCATTCCATGATGTTTGTCTAAACTAAAAGTATAGAAAATAGAAACCCAAGCATAATATCAACTAAAAAGAAAAGACACAAAGTGAGACAACTGCATCACGAGAAAAGCTTGATCCTCTGCTCCAGTCTCCATCCTAAGCAACAACAAACAATCAAGCATCAGAAGCAGCTTGCTTCCCTTTGTCAATACCTGCAAGAATATAATCTACTTGGGTGTCAACGACGCCCAAGCAGGGTGTGAGATAAAATCCCAGTAGGCCGGCACCCATGGTGTCTAAACCTTTCAATTTCACACAGTAACAAAACAAAGTGTGTCATTATATAATAAATGCAGATAATTAACTAAGAGAAATAAAATAAATAACTCTTCCCGTGTTTCCAACAACACATGTCCCTAATCATATGCTTCGGCCTATGCTATAAGTCTGAAAGAAGTAATTGTAAGCAGAATGCACATATACATATATATAAATCCTAGGAAAGAAAGGTAAAACAAGGAAGAAGTATAACCCTAAGCTTGTGTTTTAACTTGGGGTCTAAGTCATGTGTCAACTAGGTGTTCTTCATTATGAACGAAAATATCACAAATATCAAGAGGTTCAAGCGGCATTAATATAAACATTCAGTGCAGCATTATTAAGGTTCAAGTTGAGAGTTGGAGTTTTAACCCATCTCGAAGGTATCACTATAGAAAATCCTTCAATTTATCCAAAACCACTAAGCCCGTCCAAGGAAATCTTTCGAAAGACCAAGTATCGCTCGCGGCATGGCTTTACCCTGAGTCCTTCCCGATCTCACAAAAGGGGTCAAGCATCATCCAAGGCTTTCTTAGACACATTTCCAATGGATCCATCCCTGATGGGCCCTTTTGGAACCAGTATCACTCATAAGTATTGGAAAACCCGAGGAAGTCTCGGTCTGAAAAAGCCAAAGACACCACCCCCTGGCATGTAGTGGTAACCAGTCAGGAACGGAGGGTCTAAGCACGTCCCTTAATACGAGACTCACATGATTTCCCTACCCTGAATTTAATTAAAGTTTTCACAGCAGCAGATATGACATAATAAGCATATGAAATTGCAGCTTGAAAACTAAAGAGATACACCCATGCATCACAGGGTATAAATTAAATATTACAGCATAACAATCTTAACAAGGCAAGATACCAAATCAACATAAGTAGATAAATTCACTTTTTATTAAAAAAATAATTCAGCACAAACAACTAACAAAGATCCCACAAATCAATATTCATAATTAATCTAAACTAATTATTTAAATTAAACACAACAAAAATAGGCTGCGCAACACACACAGTTAATTAAATTAAATGCCTGGGCGAATCGAATTTATACCGACCACATAAGCACACCCAAAGGGGTGTATGAACATGTTGTAACAATTTAAACAATTTAATTTATTATAATTAGGACTGCAAAAAATTAAGCGGAACAATTAAATTGAAAATATTGGGTGAATTTTCACAACATCGGTAGGCACTGACGAACAACACAATCGTGCGTTTTTATAAATCGCATTGAAATAGATGGAAATAGAGTAGACACACTACTTTATGGCTGCATATGATTCTATGATCCACAGTAGGATTTGATTTGACCTAAAACGGAAGAAAATGAAAGATTTTAGAGAAACCCCAAAATAGGGTAAAATCCTTCCGCGATGAACTTGGTGCATGATACTCAATGAAACTCTATGATTCCAAATGCGTAAGATTAGCCTTGAGTTAAGGTTTACAATGAACGTGATGGAAAAGAAAATGAAAGATGAATGGAGGTGCGATGATCTTCCGAAGAGGGGAGATGGTGTTGGGCTACCTAGGGAGATGGGGAGGCGCGACGTGAGAGGGAGGATAGGAAGAGAGGAGAGGAAAAGGAAGAAGTAAAAATAAATAAATAAAAGAAATAAATTAATAAATTAATAAAAAAATGTTGGAATAAATGAAACAATAAATTAAAATGGGTTTACCCCATTTTAATTATTTTTAATTTCTCTCCAACCATTTTTATTTTATTATTTGTTTTATCCCTATTTAAATTATATTAATTTCCTTTAATCCTTTTTAATTATTTTTAACCCAAACGATTCCCTATGGCATGACATAATATTTTACATAAAGTCTGAGAAATCATTTAATTAATTTTAATAGCTGTCCGGGACCCGCAATAGGGTGCGCAAGCACGTGCCCTGGGTCGCTTTAAAGATTTGGGCTAAAAACTAAATGGTCCTGTAACACCCCAACCCTAGTTACCCATAGTTGGTGCATTATTTTAATACATTGGAATGATTACAAGGAATCAAGTCCCGAAGGACCGATCAGTTTTTCAGTCTTGGAAAATCGATTAAATACATGAATGTTACGTTGCACTTTAAGACATACAAAAAAACATAAATAATATTTATGAACACCATTATTCCCTTGGCATAACCCTGCATATCAATCACAATACACTTCTTGGAATCCTGGGAAAAATAAAACATTGAAGGGGTGAGCTCAAACGCTCAGTAAGGGTAAGTAATACAGCGGAAAATGACATAAATATTATGCATGGTAAATAATTGAAACCACATGCCCTTACCAATAATAAACATGAATACTTTTACGGAAAGAATATGAGATGAGTAAATAATGCCATAATAAAACATAATCATGGGTATTATACTAGTCGAATGACCACATGAACTATCAATATTACTTCCATAATGAGGGAATGTATAATGCTGGACATTCTGAAACATTTTTTCAAGGCCTTGGCCAAGACGTCTAAAATGATTAAGGCCTCAGCCAAAACCATAAATCAAATTGGGAAAGGGCCTCGGCCAATTCCACGTCTAGTTGTCTCATGAGACCTACCGATGCATCAAGGAGCTATAGCAGGCTCCACCTGTCACTTACTAAGTCCAATACATTCCTCATATGAAAAGGTTTAAACATATCATAAACATTCCTATTAAAACTAGCATACGAAATGTCAATACTTTAACCATAAACCATGAATGGTATAAAAATATCAAATCCACCATCAAAAATATCACAAAAAATTCATTACAATATGGAAGTTTTGTATCATAATAAATCAATTTCAAATAAACTTAAAATCTATCAAAGGATGTTGACATAGATGAAATCAAAACTATTTGAGAGAAATATCTCTTTTTTTTGAAATCATTTAAAGGTCATATAATTATAAAATAAAACATTTACTTTGAAAATATCCTTATAATCTTGTAATGGAAGCTTTTACGATATTATAACAGCGGAAAATAGCCGCACCCGCGGTATAAGTTAAAAAAAGACATTCTTACCTTAATTCTGTCAAAAAGGTTAAAAAGACCTTGTTTGAAAAATGACGGAAAGATTCCTTTATAAAATTCTTATAAAAAGTCAAACAAGGGTATAAATGACTTTAACCCATATTCTTTAAAATAGTAATAATTCTTTTAAATACATTTTTGACAAACATGGATGTGGATGATAAAGAGGTCCCAGTAGATAATTACGTATAAACAACCTTGGATAATGAAGAGATTGTGAAATAAACACTTACCTTCTACCTTTCCTTGGTTTATGGTAGGTTAAACTCCAGTATAATGGTGAAATAATTTTTATTTAATTATACAATAATCATATATATTAATATGATATCATATATGATCTTTTAAGATTGCTTTGTTAATAAAATCTTAGTATTATCATCATTTTGGGTGTTAACTTACCCATTTTCTCTTATATAAGCCATGTTTGTTATGGATAGATTGTATCATACTCATATCCAGAATGATATTAAGTCCTTAAATATTATTTTTAATCATCCAATAAAATTTAGTCTTGAATGGATACGTTGGCGAATGAATCTCATCGCGTTCGTGGAGACGGTAATCCATACGTACGCACGAGCGACAATATCATTCTTTTGATATTAAAATAATATATAATTGGATGGTATATCATATAGAAAGAATAATTATCATGTTATATTTATTATTTACATGAATTATACATCATTATTATACCCATCTAAGTAATAGTGTATTGAATAACAATTACACCACAACGTGGGGACAGTAGGCCATACGCACGCACGTATGGTGACATGTCATTCAAGGGATGGATAGAATAATGAATTTGTTTGTTCCATAATTATAATAAAATCACAGTATATATAAGGTACTGGATTTATTATTTTATAATAGAAATAACAAGGAAAGAAGAAGTTGAAGAAGAAAGGAACTTTAAAGAGGGTGGTGAAGATGTTACCTCTTCTTCGGGTTCTTCCTTTTGATTTGATCAAAAGGGCTTCTTAGGTTGGCTTTATGATCAAACTAAGGCCTCTAGGATGAATTTAGGGAAGTTGGGAGGATATTTGGGTAGGGTTTGGCTGAGCCAAATGGCTTTGAAGGTGTGAATTAATGAGAAGGTGGAGTTCCCTTTTATAAGAGGGGTGAGGGGCTCTTCAGAAAAAACTTAAAGTATTATTTTATAATAAAATCATATTCAATTTCTAATGGATAAAAAGTAAATTATTCAAAGTATAAGGTGGGTATGGGTCTAAATCCTTTCAACCAATATATTTAGACAGGTTTGGGTCATTATATTAACCTTATCTTTTAGTTTTAACTCTTGGTTAATTAGTTTAACACTTACCATGTCACATTGTATTTTTATAATATATAGTTAATAAACTTACTATATACATATAATAGACCCCCAAAGTGGTCAATTAATGATACAACAATAATGATATAAGTTCTTTTTCTGAAAATTAGGTTTTTAGGAATAAAATATAAATTAATAATATAATATTTGTTTTAAAAACTCATTTATGTCAATTTTGACACTACTCAATAATTTATTTTTGTTAAAGTCTTAACAAATTTATTAATTCGAACAAAATTCATTTAAGAAATACTAACATGTAATATTAACAAATAAAATTCGTTTATGTCATCAAAACTGTCAAATTATATTTATTTTAACATTTATAATACCAATTATTTGATTCTTTCATTAATAAGGAAAATACTGCATCATTATTGTGTCATCTATATTTTTACTTTTTCAATGTCTAAAAATTATAAATAAAATATCATTATGTAGGAAATCATTTTAGAATTCTAATGAATATTTATAATCGAAAATATAACATATATAACCCTATGTAAAAATTGTTTTTCTAAAAGATATAAGCTTATGTCATTTTTGTATTTACTTTATCTTAATTAAAATAAAGTGTCCCTATCACCTATAAGTGGCTCCATGGGGTTCCAAAAATCTACCCAAAGATGCCCATGGTCGGAAATGTATCCACCAATAAGGTTAAGACACGTTTTAGGGTAATTTATTATTATTATAATATTATTTTTAACCCTTATTTACCGGATTTACCCTTTAACCATGGTAAATAAAATATTTACCGAAGTAATTATTCAAAATGTCTAAAATTAAAAGTTACCTATTTACACAATTTGGAAATCCTGATTCCAAATATGGAATCCATTTTTCCAAATTCAAAACACAGAAGTGGCAGAAATTAATTTAAAATTAATTCCCGCTGTCAAAACAAAAAGCGTGTTTTTAAGATATAATAACTATCAAAAGATTGACACTTGTTTATGTCCAGTTTAATTGTGAAATTATGTCCAATGACCAAAATTGTATTAAATGGTAAAAATATATTCTAAATATACTTTAAAACCACTCAAATTCATAATTTATCACTATTAATTATTTTGATTAAAAAAGTTGTTTTTAATTAAAATTTAGTAATTTTCACTATTCATCAAAATATAAAAGTTATTCAAAAAGTACCAAAATTTCACCCTAGGCTATGTTCGATATTCCGAATCCAAAAATGAAATCTATTTTGAGAGATAAAATTTATAAAATTTCATAAATTAGGTATTACTATTCATAACAGCTAGTTTGATTGGTTGTGGTGTGTGTTAGAACTCGAAGTTGCGTACAACACACGATACTGTTTTATTCAAAGAGAAGCGTACCGTGGAAGTTTGGGGTGTTTCATTGTAAATTTTTGATGTCCCCATTCTAAAAAATAAATTTATTTAGTCAAATTGAATATAAAAAAGTTTAAAATATTGGATTTAAAAAGGGCTCACTATTAAAAGTTGGTAAAAGTGCATTTTTGAAAAATACTTCTTTTATCTGAAAAAATGAATTTGTTCTTAAATTATGTCTAAGAAACTCATAATATGGATTCTAAAATTATAAGGATTATATAAAGTTCAAAATTTAGTTAATAATATTCATAACCTCTTTTGAACGGCTTGTTTGGTAAGTCATGATGCGCTTGAACTCGGTGTTATGTGTAGTGCAAGTTATTGAATTATTTTGAAGAAGTAACACACTATGAAATCTTTGGGTGTTACATTCTTCCCTCCTTCAATAAATTGCGTCCTCTCAATTTGATATTGTTTTTCGAAAATAAAGGTTGAAAATAGAAAATATCTTTGTGGGAAAACCCACATCGGAAATTTGGTTAATAAAATTTAGTCTTAATAAGAGGAAAAGAGAAATGAAAGGGTCACTACCAAATTATGATATAGATTAGGAGAACATTGGTGGAAATTAGAGACATATAATTAGAGGAAAAACATAAATATTTATAGGTAGTGATTGAGGTCATCAATCACAAAAAATTTTAAAATTGAGGTCCTTAAATTCATCAATCTATGATGATTTAAAATACCATTGGTTCAACAAAACTTAAGGTATTAGGATAACACATTTTTGGTTTTAAGATACCTTCAATAAAGTATAAGAATTAATTTCTTCATAGAATAAGAGGAGAAGAAAAATTTATACTTGACAAGTAGAGTTCCATCCTTTAACTAATTTCTACCACAAACTCATCTTTCACTCTAAAAGATAATAGAACTTAAAAAAAATTCTATTTATCCTATTCATTTGGGGTTGAAAAATTGAATTTATAATTCATCTACTAGACCTCTTTAAAATAAACTACTTTATTTAATCTAGGACATCTCTTGGGCCAGTGGTAGGTGATACACCCTTGTCGCCCTTCAGTTGTGGGTTCAAGTCTCATGGCCTTGCCGGACGCGACGGGCTGCCGCCCGACCTCCGAGTTGTCCTTTTTATAACAATCCAAAAATAATGTTCAGAAATGATTTAACCTTAACAATTGTATCAAATGTCAAATATAATCCATTCCAACCTTTAGACTTATCCAAATTACCTCTGTCCAAACTCACAGTCCAAAATTTATAAGGAAGTTAAATATAATGAAGGTCTTTTTTTTCACATAATAACATGTGAATACCTTCATCATGTATTATTTTAAAATGTGGTAACACCCTGAATTACCATAAAACCTTATTGATTACATTCATTCTCCCTTATTCCTTATAGAATACTAGATATATTCCTTATATCCAAAATTTTTGAATATTTCAACAATGATGAAATAAACAAACCATTAATCAGTGCCAAGGTAGTCAAGAATATCCTATATAATTTATCCAAATCAACCATCTCTTATTCCAAAATTACTACCTCAGTATCAAGACCATATTAAGGATTAACTTTCCTTCAACCATGTATTTTCAAAAAAAAGATTAACTTGCTGTTGAGTCACTTTTCATCGTACCATATAATCTCAAATCCTCAATGAAATAGTACTGCAGTACAATCCTTATTTATCTACATAATTCATATAACTAGTACATCGTTGATACAACACTCAAATGAAACAATTCTTTAATAACAACATACGAACACTAGTCATTCCTCTTCATCTGTGGTAGTATCATAACTTTATTTTTATCCAATAGCATCATTTGGGGCATACTCTGATGATTTGAACATTGATTCGCGTAGTGTCTCCACTCCTTACAGATGAAGCATTGTACATTTGAAACCTTTTTCTTACCCTCGCAATCACGAACGTGGTGTCATTTTTCTCCACCCTTATAACAAACACCCATTACTTTCAGGAAAGTTCTATGGTGTTTCTTCCCACATTTATCACATATGGGAAACTTCTTCTTTTCCCTCTTCCCTTTATCAATCTTTCTCTCTTCCATCCTTTTCTTCTCTTGCTTCCCTTCAAAGCCATATGAGTCAGAGAACTCTTTACTTATCTTATCAACACATGATACTATTTATTAATATGATGATAATACGTGGGAGACTATTTCCCTTATAAATAATGGATTAATACCATGAAAGATACGATCCTTCTTACTCTTTGGATCATACGTATTGTTGGAGTTCACATTCCTTCTACTGGGGGCCATTTCTATACAATAGCATAAACTAGGTTAGTTTATGAATTTCAATGAATAATTCCAAACATGTAAAATACCTAACATAAATTGAATAGTTTATGGATATAATCCATAATCACAAAAATGTTTTCTTTGAGGAGGTATATACTCATAAACCCTTTAAAGTGGTTTGTAAAGAAAATGGGAATTATCCTAAGCATATCCCCCGGGAGTGTCATAACCAAGAGTGCAACAAGGCCCGTTGTCATGCACCAGTTCCCGTTCGAGTCTATCTCAAAGCGGTGTTTTCGGGTTTTACTCCTAGGTACATCTGTGCCAGAGCCGCCTCTACCTGCTTGTTTCCAGATAGGTATGTATTGATCGGAAAACTCACAAAATCTCTACAATACCAAAATTCTAGGAAGTTATTCTATAATAATCCTCAAAGTCTATCTTAGGGTAATGTGCTCTAATCAGAGTTTATCTAAATCTAGTTTCCAAGGTTATTTCTAAACTTCCTATGATACCAAATGTAACGCCTCGACCCCAGTTACCCAGAGTCAGTGCATTATTTTAATACATTGGCATGATTATAAGGAATCAAGTCCCAAAGGTCCGATCAGTTTAGCAGTCTTGGAAAATAGATTACATACACGAATGTTACATTGAACTTTAAGACATACAAAAAACATAAATAATCTTTATGAATGCCATTATTCCCTTGGCTTAACCTTGCATATCAATCACAATACACTTCTTGGAATCCTGGAAAAAATAAAACATTGAAATGGGTGATCTCAAACGCTCAGTAAGGGTAAGTAATATAGCGGAAAATGACATAAATATTAAGCATGGTAAATAATTGAAACCACATGCCTTTACCAATAATAAACATGAATACTTTTATGGAAAGAATATGAGATGAGTAAATAATGCCATAATAAAACATAATCATGGGTATTCTACTAGTCGAATGACCACATGAACCATCAATATTATTTCCATAATGAGGGAATGTATAATGCCGGACATTCTGAAACATTTTGTCAAGGCCTTGACCAAGACGTCTAAAATGATTAAGGCCTCGACCAACACCATAAATCAAATTGGGAAAGGGCCTCAGCCAATTCCACTTCTAGTTGTCTCATGATACCTACCGATGCATCGAGGAGCTATAGCGGGCTCCACCCATCACTTACTAAGTCCAATACATTTCTCATATGAAAAGGTTTAAACATATCATAAACATTCGTATTAAAACTAGCATAAAAAATGTCAATACTTTAACCATAAACCATGAATGGTATAAAAATATAACATCCACAGTCAAATATCTCAAAAAATTCATTACAATATAGATGTTTTGTATCATAATAAATCAATTTCAAATAAACTTAAAATCCATCAAAGAATGTTGATATAGATGAAATCAAAAATATTTGAGAAAAATATCTCTTTTTTTGAAATAATTTAAAGGTCACATAATTATAAAATAAAATATTTACTTTGAAAATATCCTTATAAGCTTGTAAGGAAAGCTTTGATGATCTTATAACAGAGGAAAATAGCTGCACCCACCGTATAAGTTAAAAAAAGACATTCTTACCTTAATTCTGTCGAAAAGGTTAAAAAGGACCTTGTTTGGAAAATGACGGAAAGATTCCTTTATAAACTTCTTATAAAAAGTAAAACAAGGGTATAAATGATTTTAACCCATATTCTGTAAAATAGTAAGAATTCTTTGAAATACATTTTTGAGAAACCTAGATGTGGATGATAAAGAGGTCCCAGTAGATAATTACGTATAAACAACCTCGGATAATGAAGAGATTGTGAAATAAACCGTTACCTTGTACTTTTCCTTGGTTTATGGTAGGTTAAACTCCTATATAATGGTTAAATAATTGTTATTTAATTATAAAATAATCATATATATTAATATGATATCATATATGATCTTTTAACATCGCTTTGTTAATAAAATCTTAGTATTATCGTCGTTTTGGGTGTTAACTTAACCATTTTATTTTATATAAGCTGTGTTTGTTATGGATAGGTTGTATCATAATCATATCCAAAATTATATTAAGTCCTTAAATGTTATTTTTAATCATCCAATAAAATTTAGTCTTGAATGGATACGATGGGGAATTAATCTCATCGCGTTCGTCGAGACAGTAATCCGTACGTACGCACGAGCGACAATATCATTCTTTTGACATTAAAATAATATATAATTGGATGGTATATCATATAGAAATAATCATTATCATGTTATATTTATTATTTACATGAATTATACATCATTATTATACCCATCTAAATAATAGTATATTGAATAACAATTACACCACAACGTGGAGACAGTAGGCCGTACGTACGCACGTATGGTGACATGTCATTCAAGGGATGAATAGAATAATGAATTTGTTTGTTCCATAATTATAATAACATAACAGTATATAGAAGGTACTGGAGGTATTATTTTATAATGTAAATAACAAGGAAAGAAGAAGTTGAAGAAGAAAGGAACTTTAAAGAGGGTGGTGAAGACGTTACCTCTTCTTCGAGTTCTTCCTTTTGATTTGATCAAAAGGGATCCTTAGGTTGGATTTATGATCAAAATAAGGCCTTTAGGATGAAGTGAGGAAAGTTGGGAGTATATTTGGGCAGGGTTTGGCCGAGCCAAATGACTTTGAAGGTGTGAATTAATGAGAAGGGGAAGTTCCCTTTTATAAGAGGGGTGATGGGCTCTTTAGAAAAAACTTAAAGTATTATTTTATAATAAAATCATATTCGGTTTCTAATGGATCCAAAGTATATTATTCAAAGTATAAGGTGGGGATGGGTCTAAATCCTTTCAACCAATAGATTTTAGATAGTTTTGGGTCATTATATTAACCTTATCTTTTATTTTTAACTCTTTGTTAATTAGTTTAACACTTACCATGTCATATTGTATTTTTATAATATATAGTTAATAAACTTACTATATACATCCAAGTGACCCCCAAGTGGTCCATTAATGATAAAAAATAATTATATAAGTCCTTTAGCTGAACCTTAGGTTTTTAGGAATAGAATATAAATTAATAATATAATATTTTTTTTAAAACTCATTTATGTCAATTTTGACACTACTCAATAATTGATTTTTGTTAAAGTCTTAACAACTTTATTAATTTGAAAAAAATTCATTTAAGAAGTCCTAACATATCATATTAACCAATAAAATTCGTGTATGTCATCAAAACTTTCAAATTATATTTATTTCAACATTTATAATACAAATTATTTGATTCTTTCATTAATAAGGAAAATACTGAATCATTATTGTGTCATATATATTTTTACTTTTTCAATGTATAAAAATTATAAATAAAATATCATTATGTATGAAATCTTTTTATATTTATAATGAATATTTATAATCGAAAATATAACATATATAACCCTATGTAAAAATTGTTTTTTCTAAAAGATATAAACTGATGTCATTTTTGTATTTACTTTATCTTAATTAAAATAAAGTGTCCCTATCACCTACAAGTGGCTCCATGGGGTCCCCAAAATCGACCCAAAGATGCCCATGGTCGGACATGTATCCACCAATAAGGTTAGGACACATTTTAGGGTAATTTATTATTATTATAATATTATTTTTTAACCCTTATTTACCGGATTTACCCTTTAACCCTGGTAAATAAAATATTTACCGAAGTAATTATTAAAAATGTCTAAAAATAAAATTTACCTATTTACACAATTTGGAAATCCTGATTCCAAATATGGAATCTATTTTTCTAAATTCAAAACACAGAAGTGGCAGAAATTAATTTAAAATTAATTCCCGCTGTCAAAACAAAAAGCGTGTTTTTAAGATATAATAACTATCAAAAGATTGACACTTGTTTATGTTCGGTTTAATAGTGAAATTATGTCCAATGACCAACATTGTATTAAATGGTAAAAATATATTCTAAATATACTTTAAAACCACTCAAATTCATAATTTATCACTATTAATTATTTTGATTAAAAAAGTTGTTTTTAATTAAAATTTAGTAATTTTCACTATTCATCAAAATATAAAAGTTATCCGAAAAGTACCAAAATTTCACCCTAGGCTAAATCCGATATTTTTAATCCAAAAATGAAGTCCATTTTGAAAGATAAAATTTATAAAATTTCAAAAAGTAGGTATTACTATTCATAACGACTAGTTTGATTGGTTGTGGTGTGTGTTAGAACTCGAAGTTGCGTACAACACATGCTACTATTTTATTCAAAGATAAGCGTACCGTGGAAGCTTGGGGTGTTTCATTGTAAATTTTTGATGTCCCCATTCTAAAAAATAAATTTATTTAGTAAAATTAAATATATAAAAGTTTAAAATATTGGATTTAAAAAGGGTTCACTATTAAAAGTTGGTAAAAGTGCATTTTTGAAAAATACTTCTTTTATCTGAAAAAATGAGTTTGTTCTTACATTATATCTATGGATTCTAAAATTATAAGGATTATATAAAGTTAAAAATTTAGTTAATACTATTCATAACCTCTTTTGAACGGCTTGTTTGGTAAGTCATGGTGCGCTTGAACTCGGTGTTGCGTGTAGTGCAAGTTATTGAATTATTTTGAAGAAGTAACACACTATGAAATCTTGGGGTGTTACAGGTCCGCACTTTGATTTAAGTTGAGACGTTATATGCATTTACGTGGGTAATTGATAATATTTTATCTAATCCAATAGTAAATATCCACACACACACATATATATACATGTTATATATATATATACACATCTGTATATTTATATATATACACCCACAATGTATATAACTATATATATATATATATTTAATCACGATATATATATATCAATATACTTCATATATATATATATACATAAATGTTTTTATCCCAAACTAATAATAATAAAAATAATTAAACTCTTTATTATTTAATAAAACTCATCAATGACACCATTAATAATTTAAAAAAATAACAAACATTTAAAAAACGATAACACCTATTAAATTAATAGTGATTGCAAATTTGTATTTAATTAGAACAATTAATAATATCACATTTATTACATTGCCCAATTATTATTTACACAACGACATAATTGATTAATTGTGGAATTACATTTTCATTTTTGTTTTCAAAACAAATAATAATATTAATAATAAAATTATTATTATTATTTCCAACTACCCAAAAAAATATTTATAACCCACAATAAATTAGTTTCGGGTGCGATCTGACAAAACGTCTGATCCTTGCAAAATTTATACCCTCCCTAGGGTAAACCCGACGTCCCAAAACTATCGGTGGTCTCAGATTTCTGATACGGGACACCGTTGGAGGGAAATTAATTATTTATTATTAAAAATTGGAATAATAAATTAATTAAAATGAAAGAGGGTATTATCATGTGTGAGGGTGCCAAACACCCAATGCACATCAAGGTTATACCCTGCCTAGGGTAAACCCGGAGTTTCAGACCTAATAGTGGTCTCAGATTTCTAATACAACGCACCGTTTTAGATTTATTTCAATTTTTTTAAAGGAAACAACCATGAGTATGAATAAAATAAATTTAAAATTTTTATTCTATCAACGTTGAGGGTTTACAGGTCTCGGAACCCCGCACTAACTCATTTTCTAACTTTGAAAACATTTCATAGAATATTCCAAAGTTTTATTAAGACTTTTAACCTTAATTTAATTTGTATCTATTTTAATTTTAATCTAATTAATTTAATAAAATTTATTTAAAATAAAAATTGTAGTGTCAAATATCGGAAATAAAAAGTTCTCATGCTCGATTTTAAAACTGACCTGCCCAGCTGACGAAAAAAAATTAATTTCCTTTTCTTTTTCGTTCAGTTCAAAACATGGAATGTTACACCATGGATCAACCCAATGTTGTAAAAAATGCATGTAATTACATGGCATGGGTTTGGAGATGAAGAAAAGACATAAACAAAAGAAACATGAAGAGAAATAACATAGACATAACAATTTACGTAGTTCTGGAAAAATTACTTCACTATGAAATTCAGGAGAAAAATTACAAATAGATATGAGATTCACTGTAAGAACCTGGATCTCTTTTCAGGTCTGTTTTCCCTTTTTCTGGAGTTTTTAAGAAAAATAAATTTTCTAGAAATTTCAAAAGTACACGCCGTGTACTTTCTAAGTAAATGCCGTGTACTCTGATCCGGCTCAAAGCCGTGGGCTGGCCGTGCCCAGTCCATACACACGGTGTGTAGGGGTGACGTGGAGGCCGATTTTGGCGGAGTATGAAAAAGACCCAGTACATGTCGTGTACTCTAAAAGTACACACCGTGTACTTTATTTTTTTATTAAACAGATCAGGGTCGCGCATAACCCCAATCTTCATCTTCTTCTCCAGATTTCGTTCGCCCGGAAGTGACCGTACGACCGAATCTTCTCCGAGCTCCCGCCCCACTGCCCGTTCTCCAATTTGAGCATGGTCTATTACGTTGGAATCACAGCGGTGAGTTCTTCCTTCTGCTTTAGCCTTGTTTCTTGATTCCTCCTCGTTTCCAAGTTATCGTGGGATGAACGTTTTGTGCATTTTCTCAGATCTACGTTGTTCTAAGAGGAATCTGTTGTCGTGGTTCACGTATGTCGAACTCCTCGGATCGAGGTAGGTGGTTTGTGCCTTTCTATAAAAAGTTGATGAATATTATGTGCAAATTCCACCAATACCCGTGAACGGGGTATTGGGTGTTTCCTGTTTTTCCCCTGCGATTTTCTTTCTTTTCTTGTTTCCTTTAGTAGAGGTTATTGATTGTGAGTAGAGTAACTTATATTATGCTCAAGTTTCTTTGCCATGCTTGTTTTTCCTGTTGGGCGTTTTTCCAGTTTCCATTCCTAGTCGTAGGATAGTGGAACTGCTACTTTATTATGTTGTTGAGCCTTAGAATGATAGCCAAGTAGTTCTTGAGGTTTACTTGGACGATGAATGAATTTAACATGTTTAGTTGTACTCAGGACTGTGAGAACCTAGAGTAGAAGAACAAAGGGAGAATTGACGGAAGGGCTTCTCTAGAGTGTCTTTTAATTACGATGCGAGACTATAGGGGGAATTGACGTTGAGTGCTTCCCCAGAGAGTCTTTAGATCCACGACGCGAGCCATAGGGGGAATTGACGTTGAGTGATTCCCCAGAGAGCCTTTAGCACAATACGAGACTATAGGGGGAATTGACGGTGAGTGCTTCCCCAGAGAGTCTACTTAATTATGTAGCTGAACCAGAGGGGTGAGATTGTGTGTGCTTCCCAGAGGGTTTCTAGTACTGATAGGTTGAACTATAGGGGTTAGACTATGAGAGCTACCCAGAGGTTTACCTGTTTCTTCTTTTATTGCTGGCTGTTTACTTGTGTACTTTGTTTGCTAGAACTGTTGATTGTAGCCGCTTGTGCTTTTCTGTTTACTACTTCTTGTTTTATTACTTCCATGTATTCATTGACTGTTAGGCACAAATATTTGGGTGATTTCCCACTGGGATTGTATCTCACACCCTATTTGGGCCATGATTTTGGGCCCAAGCAGACTATGTTGCTGCAGGTATAGACAAGGGCAAGTGCCCTTCTACTTCAGGATCTTGATTGCACCAGGAGCTGGGGAGCATGGGACCGAGCCGTGGCTCGCGATGATGAGGAGCTTAATTTGTTTTTTGCGGCACTTGGTTTCAGTTGTATTTCATCATGTTTTTGTGTTTTCTGTTTTCCTTAGATACTTGTACCTGCTGCATCATTTTCATCATAGTTATATATCTACATTGCTTCCGCTGTTTGGTTTCTACTGTTATGCATGTTGTTTACTGCTTCCACTGTTTATTGTTGTTTTCTTACCTTATATACCTTACCGAATGAGGGCATAGTTTCCCCACCGACTCACCAAGGCCCTCGCTGCTAGTCGGAAACCTCTGGCATTCGGGGAAACATGCTTGAGGTCATGTAACGAACCGGGTATGGGGCACCAGTGGAGGGGCTCCAGATTCGGGTCGTTACAAAGTGGTATCAGAGGAGTTATTTTCTCTTGCTTTACTGTTTGGAGACTTTATCCAGGGATAGGACGGATTCAGTACTTGGTGTTAAGCTGTGCTCGGGAGTAGCTAACCCATGTACCGGGAAAGGCCATACTACCTCATTAATTGCAGTTTTCTGGTTTTGAGTTTTATGGTTGATATGTTTTCACCTAGATTGATTCGCATGACTTGTGCGGTGATTGTTTTAATATTTCGGTTCTATTTCTGTCGCAACCCGATGAGATGAGGGTATGCCATCTCATGCATCATATAGGAACTTGTATAATCACATGCCATGCATTCTTTCCATGCCATCTAGGGTGCATTAGTGATTGCATGCTGTTGTGATAGACTTCGTGTAGATTACGCATGCTGTTGTGATATATGCTTGATAGAATCTCTGTTGTTATGTTAGAGAGCTATTGTTTTCCCTTGTATGTGACTACAGAAGATGCCGAGCTTTGATTCGTGGGGAGTATGGGCCCTCACGAATCGAAATTTGGCACCTCTTTCCCTTGTTTTAGTGTTTCTGGGAGTCTGAGCAGTTTCTGAGCTACTGCCCAGAAAAACCCAGAATACATGGAATGTACTTTTTGGATACACGCCGTGTAGTTTTCAGGCCGTGTCATTGACCGTGTGAGCAGAGCACAATGTCGTGGGAGTAACTTCGGGAACACGCCGTGTACGATTGGTGCACGCCGTGTAAGTTCAGAACCGTGTTCCCGACCATGTCACTAACAACACGGGTCGGGGAAGCTCAGGTAGAACACACAATGTCCTTAGGAAACACGCCGTGTAGTCCTGTCCAGGTACCCGACCGTGTCACGAACAACACGGGCCGGCGTTGCCTTCTTTTCCACATGCCGTGTTTGTTCGGAACACGCCATGTAGTCCTGTCCAGGTACCCGGCCGTGTCACAAACAGCACGGGCCGGCGTTACCCTCTTTTCCACACGCCGTGTTTGTTCGAAACACACCGTGTAGTCCTATCCAGGTACCCGGCCGTGTCACGAACAACACGGGACGAGGTTGCCTTGCCTATGCACGCCGTGTTTGTTTGGAGCACGCCGTGTAAGGTTCAGCCGTGTAGACGGCAGTGTGTTTCACAAACACAGGCCACCAAAGCCTTGTCTAGTACATGCCGTGTGTGTTGAGAACACGCCGTGTAGTCTTGGGTTAAGTCGGACCGTGTGGGTTAGCCGTGTAAGGAGACTCAGGCAGGGGAACCATTTTCAAGTACACGCCGTGTGTGGGTGAAACACGCCGTGTAGTTTGAAGTGTACATGACTTGTAGGGCAGGAGTACACGCCCATGTTAGTGGGTTAAGAAGACACACCAGTGTAGAGAGTGCCCTCTCGAGGTTGCTGGGTATCGCTTCTTATGGGATCTCTATGTCATAGAGATGACAGGCTATGATGTCATCCTTAGCATGGATTGGTTGATTCCCTTTCTGGCAGTCGTCGACTGTTATCGCCGCAGAGTGAGTTTCATTTCACCAGAGGGTGAATCTTTCCTTCATAGAGGCGAATGGGACGTTCAGGCGAGTCGGGCAGGACTCGAGCATCTTGGGCTAGGAGGGGTGACAACCCAGATTTATAGTCTTTATCTAGATGATCAGGGGACTCCACATTTGGAATTTCCTCCCGTGGTGGATCTCTTCAGGGACATCTTTCTAGAAGACTTTTCAGGTTTGCCTCTGAAGCGTGAGGTAGACTTCTCTATTGAGCTCGTGCTAGGAGCGACACCGGTTTCCATTCCTCCCTATAGGATGGACACACCTGAGTTTCAGGAGATCAAGAAACAGTTGGAGGAGCTACAGGCTAAGGGTTTCATTCAACCCAGTACTTCTCCTTGGGGTTCACCTGTTCTGTTTGCGAAGAAGGAAGACGGTACCCTTCGAATTTGTGTGGATTATCGAAAGCTGAACCAGTTGATGGTCAAGAACCGATATCCCTTGCCGCGGATTGATGACCTTTTCGATCAGCTTCGAGGAGCCCGGGTGTTCTTGAAGATCAACTTGAGGTCCGATTATCATCAGTTGCGCGTTAGACCATCAGATATACCTCTGACAGCCTTTAGGAGTAGGTATGGTCTATACGAGTATACAATCATGCCGTTCGGTCTCACAAACGTGCCTTTAGTTTTCATGGCACTGATGAACCGAGTGTTCCATCCTTACTTGGACTCATTATTTGTGGTCTTTGTGGACGATATCTTGGTGTACTCTCACACTCGACATGACCATACCACACATCTTGAGATCATTCTGAGTACACTGGGAGAGCATAAGCTTTATGCTAAACTCTCAAAGTGCCACTTTTGTATGGATCAGATTCACTTCTTAGGTCACGTCATCTCAGAGGCAGGAGTATCAGTGGACCTAGAGAAAGTGAGAGCTGTAGTTTCCTGGGAGAAGCCGAAGAACGTCTTTGAGGTACGGAGTTTCCTAGGGTTGGCTGGATACTATAGATGTTTCATTCAGGAATTTTCGTGCATAGAAGCACCTTTGACAGGACTGACCAAGAAGGGGGTGAAGTTCTCATGGTCAGATTCTTGTGAGTCAGCCTTTCAGGAGCTGAAAGAGAGGTTGAAGTCAGCACCGATACTAGTCTTGCCGAAGCCAGGAAAGAGCTACACTGTTTACTGTGATGCTTCAGGAATCGGGCTGGGAGCTGTGCTTATGTAGGGATATGGAGTCGTTGCGTACAGGTCTCGACAGTTGAGGCCACGTGAGAGGAACTACCCTATGCACGATTTGGAGTTAGCTGCTGTTGTTCATGCCTTGCGCTGTTGGAGACACTATCTTCTGGGAGAGCACTTTGTGGTCTTCATTGACCACAAGAGTCTCAAGTATATCTTCACTCAGCGTGAACTGAATCTGAGGCAGCGCAGGTGGGTAGAGTATCTTCAGTCTTTTGATTTTGAGCTTGCCTATACGTCAGGAAAGGGAAACGCCGTGGCTGATGCGTTGAGCAGGAGAACTCAAATTCAGGCAGTTCAGGAGGCCAGTAGTGAGTGGAAACTGATGGCTCTGTTCTATGAGATGCATCTGGAGGTTCACGACAGATGGGGACAGACTTTTCTATCTTCTGTAGCTGTTACCTCCATGATACTTGATCAGGTACGGATGAGGAATCTATCAGACTCAGAAGGTTTAGTCCTGCGGGAGAGTGTGTCAGGAGAGGAACCTCTTCCTGGATGGACAGTGGACGAGGATGAGATCTTACGTTTCCAAGGATGCATATGGGTGCCAGCAGACATACGCGAGGAGCTGATGCGGGATTTCCATTCCTCTGTTTGGGCAGTTCATCCTGGCGTCACCAAGATGTATCGGGACCTTCATCGCCAATACTGGTGTCCAGGTATGAAGAAGGATGTTGCTAGTTTTGTCATGAGATGTTCTACTTGTCAGCAGGTGAAAGCAGAGCATCAGCGACCAACGAGGCCCTTACAGCAGTTACCCATTCTGTAGTGGAAGTGGAACAATGTCGCAATGGACTTCGTGACTGGGTTGTCGAGGACGCCTTGAGGGAACGATGCTGTTTGGGTTGTCGACGACAGGCTTAATAAGGTTGCACACTTCTTGCCGATTAATGAGACCTTCAGTGTTGATGATCTTGGGTGACTTTACATACAAGATATCGTTCGTCTACATGGAGTTCCACACTCTATTGTTTTAGATAGGGATGCGCGCTTTACCTCTCGGTTCTGGTAGGGACTTCAGTAGGCCTTGGGTACACAGGTACTTTTGAGTACAACATACCATCCCCAGACTGATGGCCAGTCCGAGCGCACGATCCAGGTGTTTGAGGATATGCTGTGGGCTTGCATTCTAGACTTTAGAGGTTCTAGGGAGAAGCATATTCTTTTGGTGGAGTTCGCCTACAACAACAGTTTCCAGGCGAACATTTAGATGGCTCCATATGAGGCTTTGTACGGTAGGCCATGCCGATCACCCTTATGCTGGCTGGAGGCAGGAGATGCAGCTTTTCTAGGACCTCATCTTGTTCAGGAGACCTCAGAACAGATAGAGCTGATTCGGAAGAGGATGACTACTGCACAGTCTCGACAGAAGTCTTATGCTGATTAGCGGAGATGACCTCTGGAGTTCGAGGTTGGTGATTAGGTTTTCCTGCGTGTTGCACCGAGGTTGGGACACAAGAGGATTTGGAGATGAGGTAAGCTTTCACTGTGGTACGTCGGGCCGTTTGAGGTCTTGGAGAGAGTTGGGCCGGTCGCCTATCAGTTGCAGCTACCTCAGAGGTATCGGGCCATGCACGACGTCTTCCACATCTCTCAGCTCCGACGTTACTTTTCAGACCCGTCTCACGCCTTTCAGCCCGAGGAAGTCGAGCTTGAAGCGGATTCATCGTTCGAGGAGCATCCTATCCGGATTATCGATCGCAGTATGAAGGTTCTCCGTGGGCAGTCTGTTCCTCTGGTACGAGTGCTATGGCAGCACGGGCGAGTACAGGACGAGACCTGGGAGAGGGAGGCCGATGTACGATCACAGTTGTCGGAACTGTTCGAGGATTCTTCTTCTACGCCCCGTTAGGGAAATTCGGGGACGAATTTCTTTAAGGGGGGAAGTTTGTAAGAACCTGGATCTCTTTTCAGGTATGTTTTCCCTTTTTCTGGAGTTTTTAAGGAAAATAAATTTTCTGGAAATTTCAGAAGTACACGCCATGTACTTTCTGAGTACACACCGTGTACTCTGATCCGGCTCGAAGCCGTGTGTTGGCCGTGCCCGGGCCACACACATGGTGTGTAGGGGTGATGTGGAGACCGATTTTGGTGGAGTACGGAAAGGACCCAGTACACACCGTGTACTTTTTTTTCACTAAACGGATCGGGGTCGCGCCTAACCCCAATTTTCATCTTCTTCTCCAGATTTCGTTCACCTGGAAGCGACCGTACGACCAAATCTTCTCCGAGATCCCGCCCCGCCGTCCATTCTCCGATTTGAGCATGGTCGATTGTGTTGGAATTGCAGCGGTGAGTTCTTCCTTCTGCTTTAGCCTTGTTTCTTGATTCCTCCTCATTTCCAAGTTATCATGGGATGAACTTTTTGTGCGTTTTCTCAGATCTACGTTGTTCTAAGAGGAATCTGTCATCGTGGTTCACGTATATCGAACTCCTCGGATCGAGGTAGGTGGTTTGTGCCTTTCTATAGAAATTTGATGAATATTATGTGCAAATTCCACCAATACCCGTGAAAGGGGTATTGCGTGTTTCCAGTTTTTCCCCTTCTGCTTTCTTGCTTTTCTTGTTTTTCTTTAGTATAGGTTATTGCTTGTGATTAGAGTAATTTATATTGTGCTCAAGTTGCTTTGCCATGCTTGTTTTTCCTTTTGGGCGTTTTTCCAGTTGTCATGACTAGTCGTAGGATAGTGGAACTACTAATTTATTATGCTGTTGAGCCTTAAAATGATAGCCAATTAGTTCTCGAGGTTTACCTGGATGATGCACGCACTGAGAATGTTTATTTTTACTCAGGACTGTGAGAACCTAGAGTAGCAGACCAAAGGGAGAATTGATGGAAGGGCTTCTCTAGAGTGTCTTTTAATTACGATGCGAGACTATAGGGGGAATTGACGTTGAGTGATTCCCCAGAGAGTCTGTAGATCCACGACGCGGGCCACAAGGGGAATTGATGTTGAGTGCTTCCCCAGAGAGCCTTTAGCACGATACGAGACTATAGGGGGAATTGACGGTGAGTGATTCCCCAGAGAGTCTGCTTAATTACGTAGCTGAACCAGAGGGGTGAGACTGTGTGTGCTTCCCAGAGGGTTGCTAGTACTGATAGGTTGAACCATAGGGGTTAGACTGTGAGAGCTACCCAGAGGTTTACCTATTTCTTATTTTGTTGCTGGCTGTTTACTTGTGTACTTTGTTTTCTAGAACTGTGGATTGTAGCTGTTTGTGCTTTTCTGTTTATTGCTTCTTGTTTTATTACTGCCATGTATTCATTGACTGTTAGGCACAAATATTTGGGTGATTGCCTACTGGGATTGTATCTCACACCCTTTTTGGGCCATGCTATTGGGCCCAAGCAGACTATGTTTCTATAGGTATAGACAAGGGAAAGCACCCTTCTACTTCAGGATCTTGATTGCACCTAGAGCTGGGGAGCATGGGACCGAGCCGTGGCTCGCGATGCTGAGGAGCTTACTTTGTTTTCTTTGGCACTTGGTTTCGTTTGTATTTCAGTACGTTGTTGTGTTTGCTGTTTTCCTTAGATACTTGTACCTAGTGCATCATTGTCATCATAGTTATATATCTATATTGCTTCCGCTGTTTGGTTTCTGCTGTTATGCATGTTGTTTACTACTTCCGCTGTTTATTGTTGTTTTCTTACCTTGTATACATTACCGAATGAGGTCATAGTTTCTCCACCGACTCACCAAGGCCCTCGCTTCTAGTCGGCAGCCTCTGGCATTCGGGGAAACGCGCTTGAGGTCATGTGGTGAACCGGGTATGGGGCACCAGTGGAGGGGCTCCGGATTCGGGTCATTACATTCACACACACAGAAAACTCTAGCTCAAATGGGATAATAAATAAGATGAAACACTATGTTACCTACCACACAATAAGTTCACTATGCTACATTGGATAATGGTTGGAAGCCCACACTGCTATAGTGCTGCGGCCACCCAATCCCAAACTGCTACAATGACTAGTGACAAGAATCCCACAGAGCTACAATACCATTGTCTCCAATGTTTGAGATTCAATAGTAATCATGCCAAAGTCTGCAATACTATTGTGCCCTATCAGTGTCACCTATTCAACTTTTCTATAGTTGGTCAAAGCTGGTACGGTTCCCCAAATTTTTTGTCGAGACTCGAATACCCTTGAAACCCCAAAGCTAGGGTGCACTGCCCTTGCAGCCCCAAACGAGATCACTGCGGAGCTTGACCTGCAAGAGTTACAACTTGATGCGCAGTATGGGCCGCTAGTATTTGGCCCAACACCATCCAAATAGATCGAGCTGTACAAATCCAACACACAACCCCATAAAAAAGAATAGTGTACATATAACGACCTATGAAGTTAATAACCCATAAATACAAGTTTAATAGAAATAATTTCACAGTTTTTCAATCTTTTAGGATTATAGATTTTAAGAATAAAAAAATATATTACATGAAAAAACAACCACTTCCGCAGAGTATACATTTTTCCCACAAAAACTCGGCATTAAATTTACACCACTGTTTCAATCAAAACACATTAGCTTCGTTTAAGATGAGTCACCATAGAAAAAATCTTGATCTTGATAAAATTTTTACTCATATTTAGTCATGTGAAAAACATTTAAAAACATGAAATGCACAAAACAATTCTCAACAGGAGATATAAAAATAAAGGAATCTCATTAGTCAAGTGAAAAACATGAAAACTCATGAACACATTTACCTTTTTTCACAACAAATCTTTGAGAACATAAATAAAATATTTCAACATGTGAAAAATCAATATTTTCTCATAGAAAAAATTTGAAACCCATTAATAAGCATAGGAAAAACCATGAAGGTATCTTGAGGTATGTGAGAACTCATGAAAACATTCCTTTTAAAAACAAGACTTTCAACTTTAAAAGTTCATAAACTTCTAATACATAATGAAATAAAAAGATTTTCATAAAACCCTTTTTTATTGCAAGCATAATATAGGTATCTTAGAGCATCATATTCTTAAACCATGTTCACTCATGCTTAACTTATGTCAGAATATGTAACTGAAGTTCAATTAATTCCATAAGAGTAACCTACCCGACTATCTCCCTCATTTTTTGCATTCTAAGACTAAATCATTACCCAATATATTTGATAGCTTTATCGGGTTCACCCATTGTCATGAGATATATCAGGCTCTCCCGTCATCATCTATCACTACTACAGATTTGCGCAAGGGAAGCGCTAGCTTTTATCAGTGATATGAAAAAAGCGCTGATAAAAGGGAAAGCCTTTATTAGTGCATTCTAATAGCGCTGAAAAATCTACCCTTTATCAGCGCTATTATTAGCGCTGATAAAAGTTTTTAATAATTTTTTTTATTAATTTATATAAAATTATTATATTTATATTAAAAAATAATGTTTATTTATATACATTAAATAAAAAATGCATGTTTATAATTAATATTTTTTTAATAATTCAAATATATATATATATATAATTTTTTTAAAAAGTATTTATAATATTATAATTAAATAAATATATATTTTAATAATTATAATATTATAATAAATTTTATTAAATAATAAATGTATTTATTATATTTATAATTATATATTTATAATTATACATATTTTTTTTAAATATTTATATTTATAATTATAATTATAAATAAATAGATGTATGTTTTCAATGAATTTGGTCAATAAATATATTGATGCATGAGTATAATTGGCGTGCACATGTTATGTATTCATCATGAATATTCATTTATACATCACACCCTTATTATTATTCATGTCGTCCATATATGTGATGACTCGTTTTTTATGATCTATACTTTACTAGGTATATGATTCATTCATGTTATACCCATTAATCTTTATGTTCTCATAAATAATTATAAAATCATAATAAATAGATATAAATAATAAATATATTTATGATATTAATAATAATAAAATTTTAATTATATATAAATACTTTTTAAATATATTTATTTATAATTATAATTATTACTACTCATATTTAAATAATAATAAAATTACAATACATATATCTATTATAATTATAAATATATAAAGTAGTTGGAGTTTGGCTTAGTGGTCAAACAACCCTGTAATACTACAGGAGGTTGGGGGTACAAAAATCATTGGGCGAATGATACTGTAGGAGTACTATAGCACCAGTGTGCACTGTAGCGGTGGAAGTATTGTAGCATACACCATAACAGCCGGGTTCTATTCACTGAATGGTTCTTTGGGCTAAAATTTTGGGCCTACGAGCCATATAATGGGCTTCATGCCCACTGGCCTTCAGGTCAAAAATATGTGATGAAATAAACAACAGCTGGTTGGGCGGGTTATCCCTTGGGGAGGCTATAACCTACCTTTCAGGGTTGTTTGTGTGTGGTGTGTGTGTGTTTGTACCCCAAAACACATAATATATATATATATATATTTATAATTATATACAAATATTTATAAATATATTTATTTGTACTTATAATTATAAATAAATAAATATATGTAAATAATTATAAGATTATAATAAATATATTTATTATACTTATAAAGTTATTAATATATATAATTAAATAAATATATTTATAAATATATACAAATATTTATAAATAAATACAAATATTTATAATTATAGTTCTAAATAAATATAGCTATATTTAAATAATTATAAAATTATAATAAATATACTAATTATATATATTTATAAAATTATAAATATAATAAATAGATTTTTTATAATTTTATAATTATTTAAATAAATAAATAAATAAATAAATAAATAAATAATTATAATTATAGTTATAAATAAATATATATTTATTATAATTTTTTAATTACAAATAAATAAAAAAATATTTATTGTTATAATTATAAATAAATATATATTTATTTAAATAATTATAAAATTATAAAAAATAAATTTATTATACTTATAATTTTATAAATATATATAATTAAATAAATATATTTATAAATATATAAATATATTTATAAATAAATACAATATTTATTTTTATAATTATAAATAAATATAGATATATTTAAATAATTATAACATTATAATAAATATATTAATTATATATATATTAACAAAATTATAAATATAATAAATATTTTTCTTATAATTTTATAGTTATTTAAATAAATAAATAATTATTTATAATTACAATTATATATAAATATATATTTATTATAATTTTTAATTATAAATAAATAAATAAATAAATAAATATAAATAATTATACAATTATAATAAATATATTTATTATACTTATAATGTTATAAATATATATAATTAATTAAATATATTTATAAATATATACAAATATTTATAAATAAATACAAATATTTATAATTATAATTGTAAATAATATAGATATATTTAAATAATTATAAAATTATAATAGATATATTAATTATATATATTTATAAAATTATAATTATAATAAATACAAATATTATAATAAATATATATTTAT
Organism: Viscum album; assembly: GCA_963277665.1. Taxonomy (NCBI): domain Eukaryota; kingdom Viridiplantae; phylum Streptophyta; class Magnoliopsida; order Santalales; family Viscaceae; genus Viscum; species Viscum album. The sequence goes on along the minus strand of OY728130.1, from coordinate 603,255,925 downwards.
TATATATACAATTATATAAATATATATTATAATCTAAATAATTTATTAACATTATATCTTTATCAGGGCTAAAAAAGCACTGACAAAATGTGTCTTTATTAGCGCTAATATTTTGGAATTGATAAAATATACATTTATCAGAGCTTTTTAGAAAGTGTTGATAAAAGTCTTCCCTGATGTTATAAAAATAACCCTAACAGAGTCTTCTCTCTCGCACCTTCAAACTTTCGTGGAACTGTCTCCCTGCCTCGCCGCAGTCTCTCCCTGCCTCGCCACCCTCCTTCTCCTTCGCCATCACCGTTGTCGTTGCTCCATGCGTTGCCACCGTCTCTCCCGCCACTATCGCTCCCTGCACTTCCATCTTCCCTCCCTACCGGTGTGCTCCCTACCAGCATCGCTCCCTACCACCGTCGCTCCCTACTACCATCGCTCCTTGAAAGGTAATCTCCTTTGATGATGAACAATCTTTATGTTTCATGAATGGTTTTTCTCTTTACCACGTTTCATCATATACTCAGTAGGGTCGAATTTTCTTATGTATTCCATGCCTTTGGTAAATTCTTCTATGTGATTTTGCTTCTATATTCAACCTTGAAAATTCTTCAAGAGTTGGTTCCACCACTTCCTCTAATTCTGAAACTCAATACTTCATCTTTTTAACTTTTGTTTATCTTCAATTCAACTTCCAAAAATAATTCTTTCAGAAAATATCTTTATATTTCTAGAATTTAACCCACTATGAATAGAATATATGTTGGATAAATATAGATTTTCATGACCTGAACTGAAAATTATATTTTTATTTGATTTTCTGAATAACCGCTTTATGGAAGCGGTAACCACAACACTGTACACCATATCCAAAATACCTTACAACTTGCACCTTACGCGGGATCCAAATTCAAAGGGTCTAAAACGAAAATTCAAAATTCAAAAGATCAGAGACCCTGAGAAGACCTCGAGCCGAGAGAACCCACAGCGGCAAAGTCACATCACGTTTACCACCATCATCATCATGAAACCCACCCATCAAACATGCCATTATATCACCATCATCGCTGATGCCTATCAATCGTCACTGTAGTCGCTGGAGAAGCTGACCACCGGAGACTATCACTACCGCCGTAATACACAAAAAACATACACCACAAACAAACAGAACCACAAGTCGAAACCGTTCCACCATGTCCTCACTGACCAGAACTACCGTTGTCATCGCCGACTTTTCACCACACCAGATCGCCAGATAAAAAACGTGTCAGAGTCCATTGTCATCACCACAAACAGACCACCAAATAAACTGCGAACAACCATTAATTTTAGAACATATCTTCCTTCCGGACTGCCATCACACCAAGCTAGAAAATGAAGATCACACCTCTTGGGAACCGTTGGCCGCTTGAGCACCACATCCCAAAGCTCCGGGGCACCACCACACCAAACCGACCTGGGGAGGAGAGCTGGGGCATGAAACCAGGGCAGAGACAAGCGGTTTAAGGTCTCCAAGGAGGGTTAAGACCTTCTCCTAGAAGAAGCCCAGGGAAACTGAAACCAAATCCAAAAAACCAAGAGGAGAACCCAGAACAACCAAAAAGGATGAACCAAGGAGGAAATGAATCCTACGCCGACAAAGAGAGACCTGAGGCCGCTGCCAGTCCCCCTCAAACACCATCCCAAGATAGCCATAAAAACTCGTATCGGGCCTGACCAAGTTGGGGTCAAGCTCGAGGGGTCGACCAACAAGATCAGAGGAGGAGGAAGACCCTGAACGCCACCACCGACGCCGACCCAAGCCGTCAGAGGCACCTACACCAAGACCCAAGATGGAGGTCCAAAGTCAAAGGATTTTAAGATATGAAAAGATCAGTCTTGCATATGCTACAGATCAAAATGAGGATTAAAAGTTAATATATTATAAATCACATTAAAGTGAACTACATGTGTAGGTTGGTTTTTAAACCCATGACATAAGTCTACATGAACTTGTTCCAACATGATATTTATGTTCCAGTTGAGAAACCTAGAATCTTAAAAAATATTTTATAATAAAAATATGAAAGTCACATTAAACAAGATATTGATAGGATGTTGATCTTCATGATGGGAAAAAGATATTTGGTGGTAGATTCTATCAATGAATTCAGTTAGCTTGATATTTAGAGATTTAAGGATAAGGTTTATATGAAGTAGTGCAAAGCAGTGCGAGATAGAAATATCGGCGAGAAGCTATATTTTATTGAAGTTACTTTAAATGAAAATTTATCAAATATTATGACATAAGTAGATGAGAGATACATGAAATTGTCTCTATGCATGTATATTTTATGATCAACTTTTCATTTAGAAATTATATACTTCGCATTTAATTATAAAAATTCTATTAAGGATGGATATAAAGGATAACTTCCCCCAATATTTTGAAAGTAGCTAGCATTTGGTTTTTTAATCTAAATTATACCCATATTCCTTATTCCATAACCTATATACCCATCCTTTGGATTTCAATAATAGGAAAAAGTTTCTAGGGTACTGTTTTAAATGTGATCCATAAAAAATATTCAATTCTTCTATGGGACTCAAGGAAAGGGTATTGTTTACCATAAAAAAAATACTATTTTTAAGTTTTAAAATATTTTTCTTAATTTCTTTACAAGGAGTTTCCAAGAAATTTCTTTCTCTGTGGTTTCTTTGAAACAAATTTATTTTTAATGATATTGGTTTAAAAGTTTGTGTTCATGGATTGAAAAGGAATTTTTAATGAGATTTATGATAAAAAATGTAACCTTCAAAATATTTTTTTCAAATTACGATACTTTGGTGCTGTGGCCTTAATTTGATACTTTCTCGCCACATCTCTTTTGAGAATTTAATGAAGTTTTAATGTAAAAATGTGTTTTTACGGATAATTATTTAATATTAGTTCTTTTTTAATGAAATTTTAATTATTTAAATATTTTTATGTAGATTTGAGGTTTTGGTGCAAAAGCGATTAATTTTTATTGTATTAATCTTCCTGTATTTTGAGAAAAAATATTTTGATGTACTGTTGGTTGAACATTTCCATTAAATTTTTATATTAATATTTGTCCATTCCGTGGATCAACCTCTTTATAAAGGGATCACATGTCATTTATGGATATACATTGGTTAGATTTGATGTGTCCTTCTTAGTCCTCACAGTATCATCTTATTTTTACACGATTTTTAATATACCATGTTCTCTTTCTTTTCCTTTCTCCTTCATATTTTCTTTATATTTAAATTATTGTTGTTTTAAAAGTGTTTCCTTATTATTATTATGCCTATATGAGTTCCCATGAGGGGTAAATTGTGTTTTCCAAGTGGTTTTATCCCTTGTTATGGAATGATATTTAATGAAAAGTGTTTGAGAAAATGGATAAATGGATTTTTTTAAAGAATGATTTTGGTTTTAAAATCAGTGGTAATTACCAACTTGATGTTTTAAAAAAATTTCTTGTGTAAATTGGATTTTAAACCAAGAGTTTGGGTGATTTTAAAGTGTTAATTTTTTTGGAAAATGTTATTTTATTTTTAAATTGGTGAGTTAACTGTTGTGATTTTTTTTTAAAACAATGTTTTATATCCTTGGTTAATTTTTATATCAATGTTTTGGGGTGTTTAAAGCTTTTAATATTTCCAAATGAGATGTATTATTTCAAAAGGGTGTGTTTTCCCATGTGGATTGGATTTTGAAACTTATTGTGCCTTTGAATGTTTTTCAATTGCCGTTTAAAGGGTTGTGTAAATTCTCATTTGAGTTTCAAAGGTTTTTGGATAAAATTGGTCCAAAAGTAGATTATGATGGATTTTATAAATGATAAAATGGCTTGGAATTTGAAGAATGTTTTGAAAATAGAAGGCCCATTTTAAATTATATAAAAAACGAGTCTTTATAAAAGGTGTAATACCCTCTTAAGACCCTTTGATTCTTGTATAACCATTGTAGCTTTTGATCCAATGTGGTGATGTTTATTATTAGAGACCTAGTTTGATGGGACTTCTGGGGGTGTGGATAGGTTTAACAGTGAAAACCTAGTTTCCTTATCTCAAGTTCAAGTACTTTTATTAATAAATCCAATTGAGGATGTCTATGAAACTAGAATGTAAATGAAATCCTTGACTATTATTGGCTAGGCGCCTTAGTTGTAAATGTATACATGAGGTATGTTTTCATGATATGATTTTCCAAAATATGATATAATATGTTAATTATGACTAAATAAATTTAATATTTTTGGAATGTGTATATATCAAAAACAATTGAAGGGATTTCACTATGATTTTTTGGACTCTTTAGTCCGCACACCACCTGTACAGAATAACCAAAAAATGAATAAAAAAAGCATGAAATAGTGGCAGGTCTGATCAAATCACTTGAAATAAATATTATGGATGATATAATCTTCTTAATATCAACAATTCAGGGTTAAAACTCTAAACTTTTATCATAAAAAATATATTTTCATTTCTTTCATTACTTATTACTTTTTATGGTTTTAGGAAGCATTGGATGCTCACTGTAGTGAATTTGGATACTCCAAAAATTTATTTCCTAGATTCAATGCCTGGATACCTAACAACCCAACCACACATGATGGTGTTTTTCAATTTGTAATAAACTATATCCAATGTTTTATAACTAAACATCGAGTTATATAATTTATATTATCTTTTAATGAGGCTTATGTTATGAGAGGTCGATGCATCAATATTGTAAAAAATAAGGAATGAGGCCAGGGGATAAGCACGAGGAACCTTTAAATTTCTATGACTGGACAAGTACCAGGGTATATATAATAATATTTCACTATCCAAACACGTATCAAAACAAATTAATTATTTTTTCAATGTATCTGTAGTGTTAAAAAAAACAAATAGAAAAGATTGTGGTTATTATGTTTATAAATTTATGAGAGAGATTATATTCCATGAACAAACTAGCATCCCTGAAGAGGTATTTTCAAAGATAATTACTATTTCATTTAAAATATTTATTAATCCTTTGTGTATTTATATTTTTCCAGTACTACTATGACTGTCAAAAATACTCATATTCACAAGATGATATAGATTTTCTTAGAAAAAAATATGTAACATACTTAATCAAAGAATGTACACAAATAGCATGAAGTTGTGACTTCCATAGAAGCAGTGGATTGTTACATATTTATGTTTAATTTATTTCTTTTTAGCATTGAATTGTTTTCTTATACATGTGGATTCCTCTGTTCGATCTAGGGTGGTTTTTTTGAATATTCTCATGATCATGAGAGATAGGGCATCGAGAATACAACTCAGAATTCAATAATAAGGTAATTTTTTTAATTTTCCTCATAATATTATCTATTCTATACTACATTAAAATAATCTAAATTAAATGTTTGACTACTCATGCAGACAATGTCTCCCACAAAATTTTTCTCCCTGAAACATTGGAACCCCTATACTATCTACATTTATCAATTTACTTCAAAGTAAGTGTAGGGAACTTGAAGGAAAATGATAAATGTTGACACTACAGATTTTCCACTTTGATAAAGTGTCAATATTTTAATTTAAAATTGACATTAATTTTAGTAAAAGAAACAAGTGACATACTAAAAACTTAGAAAACACATTCATATTATTTCGATAATTTAGGAAAATTACCCATGAGTCATTTTTGATGTGTATGAGTCAACCACAACTCAATAAAATTCATGGTGTGACCGGTATGACTCAAAGTGCATTATTTTATTTTAAATTGACATTAATTTAAGTAAAAAGAACAAGTGACATATTTAAAACTGATAAAATACATTCAAATTGATTTGGTAATTTTGGAAAACAATCCATGATCCATTTGTGACATATAGGAATAAACCACAGCTAAATCTGACACATAGTGTGACTGGTATGACTAAAAGTGTCTGTTATTAGTTTAAATTTAACATTTTAGTTTGAAATGTGTCACTCACTGAAAACCAAGAAAACACACTATGATTGTCTTGATAATTTATTAAAGTGATTAATAAGTCATTTGTGATTTTTATAAAATAGTATCATGTCAAACTGATGAATGATGCAATCAGTATGGATCAAAATGCCTGTTTTCAGTTTGAAATGACATTTTAGTAAAAAACACAATTGGTATAATGAAAACTGAGAAAACACATTTGGATTATTTTGATACTTTAGGAAAATGATTTATAAGTCATTTCTGATATGTGGGAATCAACCACACCTCAATATGATGCACGATGTGTCTAGTATAACTCAAAGTGTCTCTTTTTTATTTAAAATTGACATTAATTTTAGTAAAAAGAAAAAGTGACATACTGAAAACCAAGAAAACAAGTTCAGATTATTTTGAAAATTTAGTAAAACGATCCATGATTCATTTTTTATTTTTATGAGTCAATTGAACCTCAATACGATGCACAATGTGGTTGGTATGACTTAAAGTGTCTCTTTTTATTTAAAATTGATATTAATTTAAGTAAACAAAATGAGTGACATACCGAAAACCAATAAAACAAATTCATATTATTTTGATACTCTATTAAAACAATACATGATTAATTTGTGACATATAGAAATCAACCGCACCTCAATATGATTCATAGTGTGACTGATATGACTAAAAATTTACATTTTCATTTTAAAATTGACATTTTAGTTTAAAAAATGTAACTCACTGAAAATCAGGAAAACACACTTCGATTCTCTTGATAATTTATGAAATAAATTGATAAGTCATTTGTGAAATGTATGAAGTAGTCTCACATTAAACCAATGCTCAATTAGACCGGTATGACTCAAATGCATGTTTCCAGTTTGAAATGACATTTTAGTAAAAAAACGCAACTGGTATACTGAAAACTGAGAAAATGCTTTTGTATTGTTCTTATACTTAATGAAAATTATCTATAAGTCATTTTTTACATGTAGGAATCAATATAACCTCAATATGATGCACGTTGTGGCCGGTATACCTCAAAGTGCCACTTTTTTATTTAAAATTGACATTAATTTTAGTAAAAAGAATAAGTGACATAATAAAAATTGAGAAAATGCATTTGTATTGTTTTGATAATTTAGGGAAAATATCCATGAGTCATTTTTGATTTGTAGGAGTCAACTGAACCTCAATACAATTCACAATGTGGCCGGTATGACTCAAATTACTTCTTTTTATTTAAAATTGACATTAATTTAAGTAAAAAAGAAAAATTAACATACTAGAAACCAAGAAAACACTTTCGCATTGTTTTAATAATTTAGGAAAATTATCCATCAGTCATTTTTGACATTTATGACTCAACCAAACCTCAAACCTATGCACGATGTGACTGGTATGATGAAAAGTGTCTGTTATCAGTTTAAAATTGACATTTTAGTTCAAAAAGTGTCACTCACTGAAAACCAATAAAAGAAAATCGATTTTTTATAATTTAGTAAAATGATTCATAAGTCATTTTTGATATATATGCTGTAGTATCATGTCAAACTGATGCACGATGCGACCGGTATGAATTTGTATTGTTTTGATAATTTAGTAAGAAGATCCATCATTTATTTTTGAATTGAATGAATTATCCAAACCTTAATATGATGCACAGTGCGACCGATATAACTCTAAGTGTCTCTTTTTTATTTAAAATTGACATTAGTTTTAGTAAAAAGAACATGTGACATACTGAAAACTAAGAAAATGTATTTATATTATTTTTATAATTTATGAAAATGATCCATGAGTCTTTTTTGATGTGTAGGAGTCAACCACATCTCAATACGACACACAGTGTGACCGGTATGACTCCAAGTATGTATTTTTATTTAAAATTGACATTAATTTAAGTAAAAAGAACAAGTAATATAATGAAAATAGAGAAAATGAATTCGGATTGTTTTGATGCTTTAGGAAACTGATCCATGAGTCATTTTTGATGTTTATTAATCAACCACATATCAATCTAATTCATGGTGTGACCGATATGACTAAAAGTGTCCATTATTAGTTTAAAATTGATATTTTAGTTCAAAATGTGTCACTCCTTGAAAACCAAGAAAACACATTCTGTTTGTCTTGAGAATTTAGGAAAATAATTTATAAGTCATTTTTGATGTGTATAAGGAATCCTCACATCAAACCGACACACGATGCGACCGATATGACTCAAAATGCATGTTTCCATTTTGAAATGAAAATTTAGTAAAAAAACAAAACCAACATACTAAAAACTAAGAAACCAATTCATATTATTTTGATAATTTAATAAAACGACCCAACTATCATTTTTGACGTTTAGGAATAAGCCTAACCTCAATATGATGCATGGTGTGTCCATTATTACTCAAAGTGTCTCTTTTTTATTTAAACTTGACATTAATTTTAGTAAAAAGAACAAGTGACAAACTGAAAACTAAGAAAATGCATTCATATTGTTTTGATAATTTAGGAAAATGGTCCACAACTCATTTTTGACGTTTAGGAGTAATCCAAAACTCAATACGATGCATGTTGTGGCTGGTATGACTCAAAGTGTCTTTTTATTTAAAATTGACATTAATTTAAGTAAAAAAGAACAAGTGACGTACTAAAAAACAATAAAATACATTTGGATTGTTTTGATACTTTAGTAAAATTATCCATGATTAATTTTTGGCATGTATGGATCCACCATACCTCAATCCAATGCATGGTTTGACCATGCTCATTATAAGTTTAAAATTGAAATTTTAGTTCAAAACAGGTCACTCACTAAAAACTAAGAAAAAGCGCTTTAATTGTCTTGATAATTTTGTAAAGTGATTAATAAGTCATTTGTGACATGTATGAAGTAGTCTCATGTCAAAATGATTCACGGTGCAACTGATATGACTCAAAATGCGTGTTTCGAGTTTGAAATGACATTTTAGTAAAAAACCACAACTAGAATACTGAAAATCGATAAAACACATTCGAATTGATTTTATACTTTATGAAAATGATCTATAAATCATTTATGATGTGTATAAATTAACCACACCTCAATATGATTCATGGTGTGGCTGATATGACTCAAAGTGTCTCTTTTTTATTTAAAATTGACATTACTTTTAGTAAAAATAACAAGTGACATAATGAAAACTGAGAAAAAAACATTTTTATTATTTTGATAATTTAGTAAAATATTCCATGAGTCATTTGTGATGTGTAGGATTTAACCGCACCTCAATATGATGTATGGTGTGGCTGGTATGACTCAAAGTGTCTCTTTTTATTTAAATATGACATTAATTTAAATAAAAAGAACAAGTGACATACTGAAAACTAAAAAAATCATTTTTATTATTTTGATAATTTATAAAAATGATACATGAGTCATTTTTGATGTGTATGAATCAACCACACCTCAATATTATCCACAGTGTGACTAGTATAACTAAAAGTATCCGTTTTTAGTTTAAAATTGATAATTTAGTTCAAAATGTGTCACTCACTAAAAACCAAGAAAACATGATCTGATTGTCTTAAGAATATGAAAAAAAGACTCATAAGTCATTTATGATGTGTGTGAAGTAGTGTCACATCAAATTGATGTACGAGGTGACCGACATGACTCAAAATGCGCGTTTCCATTTTGAAATAAAATGTTAGTAAAAAACAAGACGAACATACTGAAAACCAAGAAAAGACATTTAGATTATTTTGATACTTTAGGAAAACAATTCATTATTCATTTGCGACGTGTAGGAATCAGCTACACCCTCAATATGATGCACAATGTGGCTGGTATAACTCAAAGTGTCTATTTTTTATTTAAAATTGACATTAATTATAGTAAAATGAACAAGTGACATATTGAAAATCAAAAAAACACATTTGTATTTATTGATTATTTAGGAAAATGATCCATGAGTAATTTTTCATGTGTATGAGTCAACCACACCTCAATAAAATGCATGGTGTGACTGGTATGACTCGAAGTGTGTCTTTTTATTTAAAATTGACATTAATTTAAGTAAAAAGAGAAAGTGACATACTGAAAAACAAGAAAACACATTATTGTTATTTTGATACTTTATTAAAATGATCCATGAGTCATTTATGATGTGTAGGAATCAACCACACCTCAATCCGACACACGGTGTGACTAGTATGACTAAAAGTGTCTATTATCAGTTTAAAATTGACATTTTAGTTCAAAACATGCCACTCAATGAAAAACAAGAAAATGTGATCAAATCGTCTTGACGATTTAGCACAATAGATCATAAGTCAAATGTGACGTGTATGAAGTATTCTCATGGAAAACTGATTCTCAATGTGACCGATATGACTCAAAATTCATGTTTCCAGTTTGAAATGACATTAAAAAAAACACAAATAGCATACTGAAAACTGAGAAAACACATTCAGATTATTTTGATACTTTTGTAAAATTATCTATAAGTCATTTTTTATGTGTAGGAATCAACCACACCTCAATATAATGCACGATGTGGCTGATATAACTCAAATTAGATCTTTTTTATTTAAAATTGACATTAATTTTTGTAAAAAGAACAAGTGACATACTGAAAACCAATAAAAATCATTCATATTGTTTTTATAATTTCTGAAAACAATCCACGAGTCATTTTTGATGTGTAGAAGTCAACCACACCTCAATACGATGCATGGTTCGGTTGGTATGACTCAAAGTGTCTCTTTTTATTTAAAATTGACATTAATTTAAGTAAAAAAGAACAAGTGACATACTGAAAACTAATAAAACACATTATTATTGTTTTGATACTTTATTAAAATGACCCATGAGTTATTTGTGATGTATAGGACTCAAACACATCTCAATTCGATGCACAGTGTGAAATATATGTTAAAAAGTGTCTGTTATCAGTTTAAAATTGACATTTTAGTTCAAAACACGTCACTCAATGAAAACCAAGAAAATGTGATCCGACTGACTTGATAATTTAGGAAACTAATTCATAAGTCATTTGTGATGTGTATGAAGTAGTCTCATGTCAAAATGATGCATGATGCGACTGGTATGAATCAAAATGCATGTTTACAGTTTGAAATGACATTTTAGTAAAAAACACAACTAGCATACTGGAAACAAATAAAAACACACTCGTATTATTTTGATACTTTAGTAAAACGATCTATAAGTCATTTTGACATGTTGGAATCAAACGTACCTCAATATGATGCACGGTGTGGCCGGTATAACTCCAAGTGTATTTTTTTATTTAAAATTGACATTAATTTTACTAAAAAGAACAAGTGACATACTAAAAACTGAGAAAACACATCCATATTGTTTTGATAATTTAGGAAAATGATCCATGAGTCATTTGTGATGTTTTGGAGTCAACCGAACCTCAATATGATGCATGATGTGACTGATAGGACTCCAAGTGTTTATTTTTATTTAAAATTGACATTAATTTAAGTAAAAAAGAAGACGTGACATATTGAAAACCAAAAAAATGCATTCAGATTATTTTGATAATTTATGAAAATGATCCATTTGTCATTTTTTACATGTAGAAATCAACCAAACCTCAATCCGACTCACAGTGTGACCAATATGACTAAAAGTGTCCGTTAACAGTTTAAAATTGACATTTTTGTTCAAAATGTTTCACTAACTGAAAACCAAGAAACTATACAGATATTGTATTGATAATTCAAGAAAACGATTCATAAGTCTTTTGTGACATGTATGAATTATTCTCACATAAAACAGATGCATGATGCAATCGGTATGACTCAAAATGCATGTTTCCCATTTGAAATGAAATTTTCGTAAAAAAACAAAACTAACATACTAAAAACCAAGAAAACACAGTTAGATTGTTTTGATACTTTAAGAAAATGATCCATTAGTAATTTTTTATGTGTAGGAATTAGCCTTTCCTCAATCCGATGCATGGTGTGACCGGTATAACTCCAAATTTGTCATTATTTAAAATTGAAATTAATTTTATTAAAAGAATTAGTAACATAATCAAAACTGAGCAAAAACATTCAAATTATATTTGATATTTGAGAAAAATGATCTATAACTCATTTGTGATGTGAATAAATCACCCTAGCTCAATATGACACATGGTATGACTGGTATAACTCCAAATGTGTCTTTTTTATTAAAAATTGACATTTTATTAATGCATTATTTCAAATTAATGTTTAGTTTATTTATTTATAGTATTAATAACATAATATTAATTTTCTTATATTGGAGGAATATTTTTCTCTGGTTGAGATGATTTTTTCGGCAACAGATACCATGGGCGGACATTTTTGAGAGGGGATCATGTGCATCAAAAAACGTAACATTAATGTTTTTAAATGTTTTGTTAGATAATTGTAAATTTAATTATATAAAAAATTGTTTGAAATGTATATAGTAGTGTTTTTTTGTATATACCGTGGGTGGTAATTTATTTATTTATGATTTCAATTAAATTTATGGAGCTTGTTTGAAATTATGGGTTTTTGTTGAGTGTGCGGTTATATTAACAACACTTTGCAGCCAACTTGGCCTTTATCAACACTATTTTGAGGACTGATAAAGGCACCCTTTATCAGTGATATTTAAAGTGATGATAAAGGGGGGACTTTATCAGAATTAAAAATAGCACTAATAAAGGGTTTCCTTTATCAGGGCTAAAATATGGCTGATAAAGGGGGGCCTTTATCAGTGCTACGTTTAACAACACTTTTTTAGAACTATTAAAATCCATTTTGTGTGTTATTAAAGGGAATATTTTTAGTAGTGTATATTTCTCAAGTACAGTATTATGAGAATTTTTTTTAATCTTTCACATTATCTTCATAAAACCCTTGAAAAACTAATTTTATCACTTATGTAATACACTTCCGGTTATCTCATAAAGATAAGAAAAAGTCTGCATTTTCTTAGATTTTTTTAAAACTAAAAATTATGAAAATAATGAGAAAACATTTTTTTAAAATAACTATGTAAAATTGTAAAATAATATTTATAATTAATAACAAATATAACTATGGGAAAAACTATCAATCTTTATATATTAAAAAAAAATCTCTTCACACTTTTGTAAAAAATTAAAAATTAACTCATACATAAAACATTAAAAATATTCCTTTTTAAATATTTGTATAGAGAGTTAAATATAATCAAAAAATGAAATTTAGAATCCATTGAAATATAAATAAGACAATTATTTAAATGTTTAGAAGGACATGGATATATAGGAGAAAGATTTGAATAGGAATACTTTAAAACAATGTTTTAAAGAAAAACCCCTTACCTTAAGTCTCGTCTAATTTCGTACGTTATATAACTCATGAATAATAAAATTATAATAGTTTTATACTTAATCAAGTGAATTTTTTCATATTCATTCCATTAAAATTATTCTATTTTTTTTCATTTGTTATTAGGTTTTATTTATTTACTAAAATGGTTAAGCTCATGTTGGACGTTTTTGAGTCGTTAGGTTTATAATTTCAAAATAACATCAACGCGTTTACTTTGGTCAAAGAGGTTATAGTTCCAATTACTCAAGAATCTTAAAAATGTTATAATTATCATATTTATTCATTATATAAGCTTTTAAAACCAACAATGTAAGGCAAACATGAAAAATGAACCACATTGTTTCATGGAGATAATAATTCGTACGCACACATGAACAACATTTTTCTTTTTCTAAACAATGGAAAATAAATAAATTATAAAATATTTTAATTTTAAATAATCATAAATATGTTATAAAATTCATATTTATTCATTATTTCCATCCTTTTGACCATCCATATGAGGTGGTAATGAAAAATGAATCATATTGTTTCGTGGTGGTGATATTCCACATGTACACATGAACGACGTTATCAATCTGCAACAGATAGAAAGGGTAAGAAGTAAATTAATATTTTATCTTAACAGAATCATAATTATGTCGTAAATATCATATATATTTATTTTATCCATCATTGTTACCATCCATATAATTTGATGATGAAAAAAAAACACATCGCTTCGTGGAGGTGGTAGTCCACATGTACACACGAGCGTTATTTTCATTGACCATAAGATGGAAAATAAGATGAATAATGGTTTTTTTACAACATAATTACATTTTAGTATATTTATGATACTTATTTTATTATATTATCATGTTTACAGAAGATTTTAAGTAGGTAGAACAAGAAACAAAATGAAAATAGTCGGTTAAGATTTATTACCTCTTCTTAGGAAAACCGCCTTCAAATTACACATTAAGCCTTATAGGTTGTTATTTTTATGAGACCAAATACCCTAGTTAGTGTGGAGGAAGTTTTGGAAGGTATTTGGGTATTTATTTTTTGAGATACATGGCTCAATGTGTGTGAATAATAGAGGATAAGTGATGCCATTTTATAAGTGAGGGGAGTGACACTCTTGTAATTATTCAAAGTTTTAAAATATTAAAAGGTATCATTCCTGGTCAAGTGGCACCAAGGCACCCCAAATTAGTATATAATATGTGATATGGTTGAAACAAACTAAACTAGTAACATTTATACCTATATTAAATATATTTTAATCCCTATATTCTAGTTAAACCCCTTTAAACCCAATTTAACCTTAACCATGATAACTTGACTTTTTACCATGATAAATTATTTATGTAACAAAAACTAAAAATGTTGTAAGGAACTAGCTTTAAACATTGCATAATATTTATTTTTGATCAATAATTTACTTTCTTTCACATTGAAGATCTTTTCAGGTTTAGAGTTTTAGAGAATTTTTCCATAACTATAACATTACATCTCAAATATTACAAAGTCGACACTTCTACTCTATCCATTTTTTTCACAACAATAAAACTCCTTAAAAATAATTCTTTTATTGATAAAAATATTATTGAATTCTTCCTTTCTCTTACCAATCCTTACACCCTAGGAACAAAATTTAAAAAATGTGTGATGAGTATAAAAATCTTAGTAAGAGATATAAAATAAGGAAAGAAAACAATAGTCCATGAATACATACCAATAAATGTAATCATACTTTTTAATTATAAACCATAAGTTCTTTAACATACCTCATGAAATCATAAAATTTATGAATAACTCATAAAAATCATAAATCATAATGGTAACTTTTGGCATCTATAACATACTTACATTGTAGCATTCACTGCCACATAGGGAGTAACCTTCATAGTTACTTTTGGAATACCCATCACAGTATATTACCTAAATCTATTAGGAGAAACTTGAAATTTTACCTTCGTCACATTAACCAATTCATTGGAGATATATCATGGGATCACACACCCTAAGTTTATTACGAACCACCCGTATACATAAGCAATTCCCAAGAACCATAACATAATCATAACACATGAACATGTATAAAAAAAGAATTTCCACATTACAATCATAATAAATAATTTAAAGATATTGATATAATAATTCCATTCTAAAAACCATTTTCAATACCAAAATACCTAAAAAGGAATATGGTATTTACTTTTCTTTTTAAAAACATTACCACATGTAGAGGAAGCCAGATATCAAATAATGCTCGAAGTGGAAAAAAGGTCGTTGTCGCTGCATACGCTAAAAAGAAACATTCCTTTTCTCATTTAGTAAAATGCTTTGTAAAAAAATATTCCTTTTGAAAAATATTGAATAAAATTAAAAGTTAAAGGGGTTGATTATATACTGTATAAAAGAAGGTCGTATATAAATCAAAATATGCCTCAATGAAAGGATATTGAGATGAAGTCCCTTACAAAGACCGTATCATTATATTAATGATAAATCAATGACATTATTATATGTCAAAATAAAAATACACCCAATATAACTGGATATTAAGTGTAAAATTATCATATATCATTCACACATATTCTTTTAAAAACAAAACCAATAACATGGATATTTAACTTAATAAATGGAGATTGAGTTAAGATTTCCATTACAAAGATCATTTTGTTAATAAAATAGATAAATTTTGTGTATTCACTATAAATACACATAAATAAAGTATAAATACAATATAGGATATCAAAAGTTATTTCTCACATAATCATAGCATGGAATAATCAAGAAGTATAATATTAACCCAAAGAATGGAAATTGGGTTAAGAAGTTCCCTTACCTCGAATCCAAATTATCTCATTCGTTATTTATATTCCCAAAAAAAAAGGTTAATTTCTAATTTATTGAGAATATTTTTCAAGTTTATTATTCCTTTTATATTACTTATTAACATTTAATAAAATTGCATAATTATTTAATTTCATATTGGTTGTTTTGTCGATATTCGGTACTTGAGTCGAAATTGAACTTGCTTGATGTAAATTGTCCATGTGGTCAAAAGTTCATCATCTAAAGAATATTATTCATGATTTAAATATCATACATATAAAGTATATATGTATTTAGAATAGTCCATAACATTTAGAGATAATAAATGAAATTCACCATTCATGGAAACAGTAGGTCATACGTACGCATGAATGATACTTTAATTTTTTTGTCATATTAAAAGAATGAAAAATAAATGATAATAGTTATATTATAATTAAAGTATAATATCTATGTTATATATGTTATATAATTTCATTAACTCCTTCCTTTATACATTCCATGTATGGCATGAATGAGTCATATCACTTTGAGGGGGCAGTAGTCCACACTTCCTCAAATGTAATTATCATATTTACACATTATGGAAAGCATAAAGGTATGTTATAAATAAAAATAAAAAATGAATATAGTAAATATAAATAAAATATATATCATATTTATTCATTCCATTAATTTATATAATTGTGGTTTAATGAAGATAACTTATAATGAATCACATCGCATCGTGGAGATGGTAAGCCATATGTACACACGAGTGATGATATCATTCACTTAAATGTTAAAAGGTATAGAATTGGATGGCATATTAATTATAAATAATAATTATCATGTTATATTAATTATTTTTATCCATTATACTCATCATTATACCCATCCAAATTAATTCTTGTTTAATAACAAATTACACCACGACGTAGAGACGGTAAGCCGTATGTACGCACACATGGTGATATTGTTATTCATAGGATGGATAAAAGAAGGTATAAGGTTTTCCCATAATTATAATAACATATAATAATGTATAAGATAATTTATTTATTACTTTAGTATATAAACTACTTAGGAATAGGAAGTAGAAGAAGAAGAGAACTTTTAAAGAAGGGATAAAATGATTACCTCTTCTTCAGGTGTCTCCTTTTTTATTTACACAAAAGGACTCCTTAAGTTGGTTTTATGCCATAAGGGTAGCCTCTATGATGAGTTTATGGAAGTTGGTATTAGATTTGTGTAGGGGTTGGATGAGCCAAAGTTCTTTGGAGGTGTCAATAAAAGAGAAGGAGAAGTGCCCTTTTATAGGAGAAGTGAGGGGTACTTTAGGAAAGTCTTGAAATATTAATTTAATATAATTTTTTTTTTCGGTTTAAAAAGACTAAAAATTAATTTATTTCTAGGATAAGATGAGTACGGGTCCAAATATTCTCAACCAATAGGTTTTAGACAAGTTTAGGTCATTAATTTAACCTTTTTTTGGCATTAACCCTCAGTTAAATAAGTTAGCTCTTACCACGTCTTCTTGTTTTTTATACTATGTGGTTAATATAGTTACTATAAAATGATAATCTAAAAAAAGTAGATAATTAATGACATTTTGAAATTACATAAGTCATTTATCTGATTCTTAAATTTTTAGGACTATTATATCATTTAATAAAATAGTATTTGTTTTAAAAACTCTTTTATGTCAATTTTGGCACTATTTATAAATTGATTTTTTTAAAGTCATAAAAACTTTATTACTTAAAAAAAGGAATTAAATCAAATATAAAATGTCATAATAATCCATAATATTCATGGATGGAATAAAAATGATCAAATTAAATTTATTTTAATATTTATAATATCATTTATTTGAATATTTCATTAATAAGGTATTTATTGCATCATCATTGTGTCATAAATAAATAAATTTATTTAATATATAAAAATTATAAGTAAACTACCATGATATAAAAAATATTTTTATCTTTATAATGACTATTTATAGTCAAAGAGATTAGTTATATAACCATATATTAAAATTGTTTTATTAAAAGATACATGTTTATGTTATATTTCCCATTTCTTTAAATTAAATATTATAAAATTTCATTTTCACACCCAATTGGCTCCCAAATGACAAATGTTCAGCCTAAGGATGATAATTGTCAGAAATATCTCATCTAGTAGAATTAGGACACATTTTAGGGAAGTTTTATATTATTATAATATTATTTTTTACCCTTATTCACCTGATTTACCCTTTAAACATGGTAAATAAAAATAATTACTGATGTTACTATTCATAATGTCTAAAAATAAAAGGTACCTTTTTAAACAATTTTTAACTTATGATTAAAAATATGGAATACATTTATTCAAATTTGAAACACATAAATTTTAGCAATGAATTTGAAATTAATTTCCGTTGTCAAAACCAGAAACCGTGTTTTTAAGAAGTAAAAACTATCAAAAGATTGACATGTGTTTATGTTAAATTTCGATGTAAAATTACTTAAAATGACCAAAATTGGATTACATGATAAAAAAAATATCATTAAACTTTAAAGTCAATTAAAATGATACATAACTATATAAATAAATTAGAAGAAAATGTAGTTTTGAATTAAAATGCAGTATTTTCACTATTCATTAAAATATGGATTTCATCATAAAAATTCGAAAATTTAACCAAAGTAAATTTTGATGTTACTATTCTAAATAGGAATTTTATTTTTTCAAATATAACATATAAAAATTACAAAAACTATATTTAAAAAGGGTTCTCCATCAAAAGGCAGTAAAAGGACCTTTTAAAAATAATAGAGTATTTTATGCTTAAAATTGAATTCATTCTCATTTTAAGCCTATAAAATTAATTGAATAAATGTAAAAACATTTAAAAAATATGTAAAATCATAATATATTTAATTCTTTTCATTCCCTCCAATAAAAATTCTAGGCGTTAACTATTATTTAAAATAATAATAATAATATTGTAATATTTTTCGGTATAACTCACTGTTGTGTGCAACATAAGATTTTGGAGAAACCCGTTGTTGCTTGTTGAGTATGCTATCATAAAAGGTGTCCCATTTAAAATAAAATTAATATTAAATTCAAAAATATTAATAGATATGAAAATGTATTATTCTATAAATACCTGAGATGTTACATCAATCCCCCCTATTGGAAATTAGGCCCTCACAATTTTAAAATTGGGCTCAGAAACTTCATTGAAAATACCACATCATAAAAATATTCTATAAAACTATCACTTTAAAAGAAATAAGGATAAGTAAAAAAGGTCACATGAGATAACACATACTAGTTTTACATGCAGTAAAACATGGATATGGAAGAAAAACTAACCATCTTGTTCTGATGGAGATTGATAGAAAACATGATCAGGAGAAAGTTAACAACCATAAAACCATAAAATTATGGTTGGTTAAACGGTCTTTGATTTAATAGTAGGAAAAGTACATGGAAAATGTTTTTTTTAATATCGTTTTCATAAATTTGAGGAATTTATTTATGAATTTGACTAAGACCATAAGGAAAAATACTTACTTGTCAAGTAGAGTTTTATCCTTTAATAAATATCTACCACAAAATTGTCTTTTCTCTAAACGAAGACTATTAAAGATGACTTTGTCACACCTGAAGTGCTATAATCAACCTTTAAAGAATAAAATAATCCAAAAAAGATGAACTATATATTTCCCCTGTCTTTATACATTAACCAAAACCAAAATGGTTAGTACAAGATCATATAATCCCCCAAAAGAATAATCCTTTATAAAAAGAAATAATACTCTTAATATCCAAAATTCAAAAAACAATATACAAAGTTCAAGAAAGACCATTCAATAAACATTTGACCTTAAAATTATTCAAAATAATACAAACTAAGATTGAAACCCAAAATTCATAATGATTTTATCACATATTCTTCCACAACAAATCTTAACATTTATCTCAAAAAAACATCGACTACTTTTAAAGTCTCATACTTAAAAGTAATTAACCTAATAACATATTCTCCATGATAGGTTAATCATTTCCATAAATAACTAAAATTTCTATATGTCCACAATAAAAACATAGATTATTCAAAAATAAAATTTAACCATTAATCCTCAAATGAAATCCCATAGTATTCTATTTTCTATATGCATATAGTTTTCCCAAAAGGGAGAACGTACCAAATCATTTCCCTATACTAAGGATATCCATTTTATTAAACATAAGTTCCCAAAATCATCTTATTCTTAATCTATAAAATCATTTCACTACAAATAATAAGTCATACAAACTAGGGACTTCATGTAGGCCAGTGGTAGGCGATAAATCCCAGTCGCACTTCGGTTGTGAGTTTGATTCCCGCAGCTTTTTCAGACGCGATGGGTTGTCACACGGTCTGTGTGTTGTCCTTTTCAAAAAACTATATAATTTTATTACATTCAAAAAAATGAGATAAACTCCTAAAAAATAACCATAAAATATTTTAACCTCAAAGGTTATCTCATAATCATATTTTTCACCCCAAAAATTAGTAACCCGTAATTTCCTCAAAGGTGAATGTATCTAAAAATACCATCAACTACATTAATATTTTAGATCATAAAGTTTCAAAAGGGTTTTCTAAGACATTGATCTTATGATATAACTTAAAATTATAAACCCATTATGATATCCCTAACCCTTAAGAAAACATCCTAATCTCCAAAGTTTTCTAAACCATCATTTGATACCAACTGTATGGCCCCACCCTTAAACATTACTTAATATTTATTTTTGATAAAGAATTTACTTTTTTTTACATTAAAGATCTTTTCAGGTTTATATTTTTAGATAATTAGGCCATAAATATTAAATTACATCTCAAATAATACAAAACAGAGACTTCTACTCTATCCAATTTTTTTTCACAACAATAATACTTCTTTAATAGAAGGAATTATTTTCTTGATAAAAATATTCTTTAATTATTCCTTTATCTTAAACTTCCTTATACCCAGGGGAAAAAATTTCAAAAACTTTTAATGAGCATAAAAATATCAATAAGGGATATAAAATAAGGAAAGAAAACATTAGTCCATGAATACATACAAATCAATGAAATCATACTTTTTAATAATAAAACATAAGCTCTTTAACATACCTCATGAAATGATAAGATTTATTAATAACTCATAAAAATCATAAATCATAATGGTAACCTGTGGAATCCATAACATACTTACATTTTAGCATTCACAGCCTCATAGGAAGTAACCTTCATGGTTACATTTGGAATACCCATCACTATATATTCCCAAAATCTCTTAGGATAAACCTCAAATTTTACCTCTATCATGTTACCCAATGCATTGGAGAGATATCACGGGATAATCCTCCCTTTTTTTACCATGAAACCACCCTTATACATAAGAAATTATCAAGAACCATTACATAATCATAACACATGAACAACCATAAAAATAAAATTTCCTTATTACAATCATAAGACATAATTTCAAGATATTGATATAGTCAATCCATTATCAAAACAATTTTCAATACCAAAATACCTAAAAAAGGTATGTGGTATTTAATTTAATTTTTAAAAACATAACAACTTACAGAGGAATCCAAATATCAAATAATACTCACGGTGGCAGAAAGGTCATTGTCACCGCGTACGCTAAAAAGCAACATTATTTTTTGTTTGTTTAGTAAAACACATCATAAAAAAAGATTCCTTTTGAAAACAATTGAATGAAATTAAATGTCAACATGGTTGATTATACACTGTATAAAAGTAGGTCATATACAAATCAAAATACGCCTTAATGAAATGAGATTAAGATGAAGTTCCCTACAAAGATCGTATCATTAGATTAAGGATAAATCAATGAAATTATTATGTGTAAAAATAAAAATGCACCCAATATAAGTATATATTCAGTGTAAAACAATCATTGGTCATTCACACATATTCTTTGAAAAACCAATCCAATGACATTGATATTTAACTCAATGAATTGAGATTGAGTTAAGATTTCCATTACATAGACCATTTTGTTAATAAAATAGAACAAGTATGTGTATTCACAATAAATAAACATTAATAAATTATCAATAAAAGATAAGATATCAAAATTTATTTCTCACATAATCATAGCATGACGTAATTAAGAAGTAGAAGATTAACCCAAATATTGAAAATTGGGCTAAGAAGTCCCCTTACCTCGAATTCGAATTTTCTCGTTCATTCTTTATATTCCTAAATAATAAACTTAGGTTAATTTTTACTTGATTGAGAACATTTTTAATGTTTATTATTACTTTTATTTTACTTATTAACATGTTATAAAAATTACATAATTATTTAAGTTCATATTGGTTGTTTTGTCAATATTCGTTACTTGAGTCAAAATTGAACTTGTTTGATGTAAATTGTCCATGTGGTCAAAATTCCATCATATACAGAATATTATTCATGATTTAAAAATCATATATATCCAGTATATATGTATTTATAATAGTACATAACATTTGGAGATAATAAATGCAATGCACCGTTAATGGAGACGGTAGGCCGTATATACGGATGAATGATACTTTCATTTCATTTTCATATTAATGGAATTAAAACTAAATGATAAATAGGTATATTATAATTAAATTATGATATATATGTTATATAAATTAGATAATTTCATTAACACCATCCTTTATACATTCCATGTATGGAATGAATGAGTCATCTCATTTTGAGGGGGTGGTAGTCCACACTTCCTCAAATGAAATTATCGTATTTACACATTATGGAAAGCATAAAGGTATGTTGTAAATAAAAACTACACCATCATAGAGTAAATTAAAATATAATATATATAATATTTATTAATTCCATTCATGCATATAATAATGGTTTAATGAAGATCATGTAGAGTGAATCACATCGCATCGTAGAGACGATAAGCCGTACCTACGCATGAGCAACGATATCATTCACTTAAATGTTAAATGGTATATAATTGGATGGTATATTAATTATAAAGAATAATTATCATGTAATATTAATTATTTAAATCCATTATACTGATAATTATACCCATACAAATTAAGTCTTGTTGAATAACAAATTACACCACGGCATGTAGACGATAAGCTGTACGTACGCACACATGGTGATATTGTTATTCACAGGATAGATAAAAGGAGGTATAAAGTTATCCCATAATTATAATATCATATCAGCATGTAAAAGATACTGGATTTATTACTTTAGTATGGAAATGACTTAGGAATAGTAAGTAGTACAAGAAAAGAACTTTGAAAGAAGGGATAAAATGATTACCTCTTCTTCGGGTGTCTCTTTTTTGATTGGCACAAAAGGACTCCTTAAGTTGGATTTCATCCTAATGGGTGGACTCTAGGATGAAGTTAGAGAAGTTGGGAGGAGATTTTTTTAGTTTTTTTCCAATCCAAAGGGATTTGTAGGTGTGAATAAAAGAGAAGTAGATGTTCCCTTTTATAGGAGAGGTGAGGGTCACTTTAGGAAAGTCTTGAAATATTAATTTATTATAAATTTATTTTCGGTTTCTAAATGATAAAAATTGATTTATTTAGAGGATAAGACGAGGAGGCGCCGAAATATTCTCAACCAATAGGTTTTAGACAAGTTTATTTCATGAATTTAACCTTTTCTTTTGGCATTAACCCTTAGTTTAATTAGTTAACTTTTACCACGTCTTCTTGTATTTTTATACTATATGGTTAATATAATTATTATAAAATACCAATAGAACCAAAATTGGATCATTTTTTATGACTATAATAATATTATTGTTGTAATATTTTTTGGTATAACTCAGTGTTTTGTGCAATGTAAGATTTCGGAGAAACCTATTGTTGCATGCCAAGTACGCTATCATACATAGTGTCCCCTTTAAACTAAAATTAATATTAAATTCAAAAATATTTATAGATATGAAAATGTATTATTCTATAAATACCTTAGATGTTAAATGGGTAATTACATTTTTTTTGTAAATTATAATTAAAAATATGGAATACATTTTATCATATTATGATTCTATAGGTGGAAGAAATTAATTTTAGTATAAAAAAAAGGCATGAGTAACATTTTTAAAATTTATTATTTCATGCTTACAATATAATAACTTCATAAAAGTGACAGTATTTTGAAAAATTAGTATTTTCTCTATTCACCTAAAAATCAATTGTTTTAGAAAAATCTTAAAAATTAACCTTAATAAAAATTTGACGTGATGATATAAAAAATGAAGTCCATTTTATTAAATTCAATTTATAAAATAAAGAAATTTTTATTTTAAATAAAATCATGTACTTCATGAAAATATTTGTTAAATAAAACTATTCCTTTTTTGACAAAGAACATTTATAATTTTTTATAAAATTTTGATGATTATGAATCCATAGAATGAACACATATAAATAATAATATTGATTTATTTTTATAATTACCTGGTTTTTAAAATTCTTTTTCCTTAAGAAATTGCATCCTCATAATTTTATTCATTACCCATACAAGTGAGGGTATTTGTCCCTCATAACATTTTTAAATTCCCATGTTTCTTCCTAAATCATGAGATTATTCTATAAAACCTATAAACGGTAAATCACCTTATTTTTAAGTATATACTCTTTGTGAACTAAAAATTTGAATTGAATTTTCTTTATAGTAATGATTCTATTCTAACTGTACCATATCCGTGCTCAAATCATGAGATTCCTTAGGTATATACTTCCTTATAAAAGAAACATGAAACACATAATGATACTGAGATAAAATCAAAGTTAAGGCCACCTAATAAGAAACTGACTCCACTTTCTCCAGAATTTCATAGGGTCTGATGAATTGTACACTTAACTTTAACTTTTTATCAAAACACATAAATTTTTTCCAAGGAGATAATTTAAGAAAAACATAATCACCTACCTAAAAATAAAGGCCTTTACACCTGTCATCTTCATAACTCTTTTGTCTACTATGAGCTACCCTCATATGGTGTTGAATCACATTTCCTTCTCAACCATCTCTTTTACTAATTTTGGTCCCAGTAACTTCCTTTCTCCCTCTTCATCCCAACATACCAAACTTCAACATAAATTTCCATATATTGCCTCAAAAGTTCCCATCTGTATACTGGAATGAAAACTATTATTACAATAAAATTACACTAATGAAATATATTGATCCCAACTTCCCTGATTATCCGATGAGAAATAAAAAATCATATCTTCCAAATTATAAATTGTTCATTCCAACCATCCATTAGGTCAAAGATGAAATACTACACTAAAATTCAATTTAGGACCTAAATATTTTTTATTACAATTCTAAAAAATTATGGTAAATATTAGATCATGATTAGATATAATAGGGGTACCCCATATATTATGATTATCTCTTTAAGATAAAGTATAAAAATTTTATCCAAAGAAATAATATCTTGAATAAGAAGAAAATTCATTGATTTAGTCAAACAATCAGCAATTTCCCAAATCACATTATTACCTCAAGATGTATTTGGAAATCCCAAAAAAGAAATCTGTGGATATATTATCCCATCTCCATTTAGAAACCAGAAAATTTTTACAAATACCCTTCAATTGTTGTCTATTAGATTTAACAAGTTGACAAGTCAAAAATTTCACGGTAAAATCAATAATATATTTCTTCATACCTTACCATGAATAAAATTCTCAATGATCTATGTACATATTAATACTTCCAATATGAACATAAAAATGAGAGATTTGAGATTCACTTAACAATTACTTTTTAAACTAGGAATCACTCATAATTTATAACCTATTTCCAAATCTGATAACACCTTCTTTATCAACATTAAACATTGATAAGTTACCCTTCTTGAAAGCTCCTACTTTTTCTTTCAAACCATGATCTTACTTCTGAGAATCTGTAACTCTGTCTGAAAAAGATTATAACACTGATACCTAATTCAAAAAAAATTGTTTATGTATACACAATTTCTAGGCCAACATTCATTAAATAATTAACTAAATGATCATGTTCCTAATGTAATATATTTACTGAATCATTATCTTTTCAACCTAAGGAATCAACTACCTTGTTTGATTTTCCTATACAATAGTGAATTGTAAAATCATAATCCTTAATCACTCATGCCCATATTATCTTCTTCATGTTCAACTATTTTTGAGTGAATATATACTTTAAACCTTTATGATTAGTATATATTTCAAATCCCCCCCCCTATATATGATGCCTACATATTTTTAAAGTAGAAACTACTAAAACCAACTCAAGGTAATGTGTAGGATAATTCTTCCCCTGGGGTTTCAATTGATGAGAGGTATACATGATAATATAATCATTATATATCAATACACAACCACTTTTAATCAAAGAAAAATCACTATAAATAATTATTTCAACATTTATTTTTGTAAATGAAAACATCAGGGCGTCAACCAATCTTCTTTTTCAAATATTGAAAAAATTCATCACATTCCTTTTCCCAGATGAATTTTACTATCTTTTTTTTAACTTGGTTAGTGGTATTTATAAATAATCAAAGTTTTTAACAAACCATTAGTAGTAGCTCACTAATCTAAGAAACCTTTAAATCTCATGGACATTTATAGGAATTTGAAACTCTTTCGCTAATTTATTTTTAACAGGATCAATAGTTATTCCATCTTCAGAAAAAATATTCCCGAGGAAATGAAATTACTGTATCCAAAATTCAAATTCATTAATTTTTTCATACAACCTCTTTTCTTTTATAGTCTAAAAAATAATCCTTAGGTGTTTCTCTTGTTACTCAAAACTTTTAGAATAAACTAGAATATAATCAATAAAAACAACCAAAAATTTATCTAAATAATCATGGAAGAATCTATTCATTATATCTATAAATACAATAGGTGTGTTTTTTAATATAAATATAAAATGGTCCTATATCCATGGTTCAAAATTGTGGAATTAAGTTCCAAAACCGTGGTCATATCCTATGACCATGGTTTTATCCACCATGGATGTAGGATACCTACGTATGAACATGGTTTAAAACCATGTCCATAGAACCCTACCACCATAGTTTGAAAACTGTGGTGGTAGTTCAAAATATATATCCACTGTTTGAAATAGTTTCCATAACTTTACAAAAATAAAAATTCCTAACACCATTTTATCCCAAGACCTATGCCTAATTTCATATAACAACTTACCACTAACCAAAAATCATCTATGTGTATTTATATTTTCATATATATATATATATATGCATATATATGTATATATATAAATATTTATATAAATTATTATTAAAAATTAAAAAGTAAAAAAAGGTGTTGTGGCCCAAGACCTATAACCATTGTTTTTTTAGAAACTGTGGTCATAGGTGTTTGGCCAAATACCTACCACCACGGTTAAAGTTAACCATAGACATAGTTATTCAACCAAGGCTCTATGGACAATGTTTTGGAAAACCATTCTATAGGTCCTCTTTACCACCAATGTCTATATAAACCATGTCTAAAGTGAAGGATACAACCATAATCGATGTGGACCATGACTGCAACCCTTTACTATACTTTTCCCTCCTATTTCCCATATCTACCTACGACCACAATTTTATATAACTATGGTTTTTGGATATCTTAGAGCCACAATCTCTATGTACCGTGTCTATTAGATGACACAGTTAGCCCTCAAAAAATGGTTTAACTATAACTATAGTTGTAGGTTTCTCAATAACCAAGTTTCTTCAGACCGAGGATATGTAAATGTATTCATAGGTAAATGTTCTAGTAGTGTAACCAAAAGGCATAACCAAAAACTAATAATGACCACACATAATATGATTTTTTTTCAAAATATCTTCCTCATTAACCTTTAGTTGATGATAACCTGACCTAAGATCAACCTTAAAAAAATACTTCTCTTATTGGAGTTGATAAACAAAATCATCAATATGAGGCGAAAAACGAGTTTTCTTAATAGTGGTGTTATTGAGTGATAAATAATAAATGACAATTATTGTGTAACCATCCTTATTTTTCATAAAAAAACAAAATCAATCCAAGGTGATGTTCTAGGGATGATGAAACCCTTATTATTTAACTCATGTAACTACTTTTCAATTCCAATAACTCAGCTAAATCCATTTGATAAGGGGTTTTTTGAAACTGTCTTAGCAACATGCACTAATTAAAAAGTAAATTCAACCTATCTATTAGAAAAAACATATAGTAAATCATTAGGAAATACATCCATATATTCATTTACCACTAGTACATCACTAATTTTAACAATTAATTTATTTTCAATAATATATGAAAGACAAATTTCACTTTTATATTTTATCAGTTTATTTGATTATGGTAATATTATCAAAGGTATGAACTCATTATTTTATAAAAATTTAAAATCAATCTAAAAATTTAATATAACTTATTTATCTATTTAAAATATATTATCATGATAAACTAATTGTCAATACATATTCAAAATAACATAAAACTCTAAAATACACAAGAAAATTTGGTTTTCATGAAAAACTATTCCACATATGATAACAAGAATATTTATATAAATTATTGTTTCCTTTATACTACTCTTAAGTGTTTAAAAAAAATCTTTACTTTATTTCTTGAGATGGTATTTCCATTTGACTTGTAAATTTCCTATAAATAAAAGAATTTCTGGATCCCGAATCAAAAAATACATTATCATAATATGAATCAACAATTAATATACTTGAAATCACTTCATTTTATGGTCCAACTTATTCCGTAGTAGTATAAAAATACTTTTCCTCACTTTTATGCCTTTGATATTTATAATTCCCACCTTGAGTAACTAACAGCAGACATGCATCTGCATAATGACCCAAATCATTGTAACTAAAATATATCACTACAGAATGAAAACTTGTTTTCCTATTATCAATATGATAAGAACTATTTTCCTTTTATGCAAAGGACAAATGAACAAGATTACCACATCTCTAACACTTTTCTACTCCTAACAAACATTATTTAAAATGTATTTTACCACATTTTAAACATTTAGGGGGATTAACTCTGGAATTATTTGTTGATTGATTTTCCATTTCATTCCAACTTGACTATTTCTTACTCTTGTTGTCATGAGGTGCATAAGTTTTGGAAAAATCCATATCAACTTTCTCATCATAAAGAAAAACATACTGATAAATTTTAAATTAATGAGAGGCTAGTTTTCTTTGTATACTTGGTTTTAATCATATATAAAATCTATCTATTTTTCTATAATAGTCTAGAATGAAATTTAGTGAATAAACGGAAAATATGGAAAAAATTTCATCATAAGTGGCCACTGATTCTTCTTCTTTTTTTGATCCAACTCTAGAAATTTTCTTTTCATTCTATGTTGAAGAACTTTAGGAAAATACTTCTTAAGAAAAATATATTTAAAGTCTATCCACTTCATGACATCAATCTCATATTTTCCCTTAATATTCTCAATCAAAGTCCATCATCGATCTGTTTCGCCTTCAAAATGATAGATAACAAGATTTAACTTTTTATTTTTAATAAATACAAAAACTTTGAATATATTTTCTAATGAATTTATTTATCCTTCATAATTAACTGGGTTAGAAGATCCACCAAATTATAGAGGGTGCTATTTTATGAAGTTCTTCACTATAGACATGTGCATATTAAAATAATTTGGACACTCTCTTTCATGGGTTATACCATTAATAGTCAAAGTCAGGTAATCCAACATCACAAAAAACTTCTCTATTATAATAATTTCAGGTTGATGATTTAAAAAGTTATTATCATTTTTATGCCTTTTGATTAGATGAATATACATGGAAATATTCAAAATCTATCTCATGATAATATAACCATAAATGAGATTCTCTTTAAAGTGTCATTTAACATTATCCAAACCTATAAAGGTATGCAAACATTTATTTGATACTAAATATAATGACCTATGACATTAAAAAAACATAAACATGAGATTAATAGTAATGAGTTTACATTTTTACATTAAGATTATCTTTTAGGCTTATAGATTTAGATAATTAGGCAAAAAAACATTATATAACAAAGTGGAAACCTCCACAAAGTGTACGTTTTTTCCACAAAAACAAGGAATTAATTTTACACGCCTATTTTAATCAAGACACTTTAGATTTGGTTAAGATGATTAACCATAACAAAAATCTCAAACTTGCTAAAATTTCTAATCATCCTCATATCCAGTAAAAAACACTTACAATGTAGGATGATAAAAAAAACTCAATAATGGTAATAAAAATAAAGGAATACCATTAGTACAATGAAAAAATGAAAACCCATGAAGTTATATACCATTTTTAAATAAACTTTTCAGCACATAAATAAAACATTTATACATGTGAAAATCAATATTTACACAAAGAAAACATTTTAAACCCATTAAAAAGAATAGTAAAAACCATGAAGGTATTATGAGTAATTTGGTAACTCATGAAAACATTCCTTTGAAAAAAAATCCTTCACCTTTATAATTTCATAAACATTCACTACCTTGTGAAATAAAAATATTTCTATGAAACACATTTTTATTGAAAGAATAATATAAGTATATTAAAGAATCACACTCATAACCCATGTTCACTCAATTTTAAAACATTTTAGAATAATTTAAATCCAATTAATTCCATAGGTTTAAGATACCCGATTATATCCCTCATTTTTCACCTTTGAAGACTAAATAATTACCCAATGCATTGGAGAGCTATAATGGGGTCACCTATCATCACGATTCATATAGAGATCACCCAAAATCATATATAATTATAAATTACTATATCATGAGAAAATTATTTTTAATATTTCGCTTTTTTATCATAAAACCCATGAAAAATTCATTTGAACCCATAAGAAAAACACTTTTAGTTATCTCATAAATATGAAAAAAGTTTCCATTTCCTTAGAAAAACTTTTAAAACAAAAAATTAGAAGAATATTGAGAAAATAGTTTTTTTGAAAATAACCATGTAATTTTTTAAGGAATCATGATAATTAATAAAAGATATGATGGTATAAAAATAGGGACAATCCATATATATTAAAAAACAACCACTTTTCACTTTTGTAAAAAAATTCAAAATTAACAAATATGAAAAACATTAAAGAGATTCCTTTTTAATTTTTTTAAGAAATAAAAATATAGTAAAAAAAATGGCCTTTAGAAACCATTAAAACATAAATAATAACATTCTTTAAACATTAAAAAAATGTATATAGAGGAGAAATATTTGAAAGTAATACTTTAAAACATGGTTTTATAGAAAAACCCCTCACCTTAAGTCCCTTACAGCATCGTACATTCTATAAATATGGAATAATAAAATTATATTTGTTTTCTAATTAATGAATAACCTTTTTTATGTACATTAAATTTTCATTATTATCTTTTTTTCATTTCTATGATATTTTATTTAGTTACTAAAATGGTTAAGTTCGTGTTGAATGTTTTTGGGTTGTTCAATTTATAACCTCAAAATAACATCAGTGTGTTGACCATGGTAAAAGGGTTTATAGTTATAATAAATATATAGTCATAAAAATATTATAATTATAAATTTTTTTATGTTATATACACTTTTAAAACTAGTAATGTAAGGAAGTTATGATAAATGAACCACGTTGTTTCATGGAGACGGTAATCCATGCATACACATGAACAAGGTTTTCATTTTTTCTACAAGGTAAAAAAGAAATAAAGTAGATAATATTTTACATTTTTATAATAATAAATATTTTATAAAAGTAATTTTTATTCATTATTTCTATCCTCCTGACTACCCATGTGAGGCGGTAATGAAAAATGAATCACATTTCTTCATGGAGGTGGTATTCCACACGTACACACATGCGACGTTATCAATTTCCAATAAACGAAAAGGGTAAGAAGATAAGTAATATATTATATTTAAATAATCATAATTATGTCATAAATGTCATAAATATCATATATACTTATTTTTTTCATCATTTTAACCATCCATATGATATAGTGATGAAAAAACACATCGCTTCATGGAGGTGGTAGTACCCACATACACAGAAGCAATGTTTTCATTGAACATATGATAGAAAATAAGATGAATAAATATTATGAATCCAGCATAATAAAATTTATGTATATTAAAGATACTAATGATGTTATATTATCATGGTTATATAAGATTTTAATTAGTTAAAAGAATAAATAAAATGAAAACACTCAGTTAAGTTTTATGCATCATCTTTAGAAAACCACATTTGGATTACACCTTAAGACTTTATAGTTTGACTTTTGATTGGAATAGAGATTATAGGTAATGGGAAGGAAGGTCTCAAATGGATATGGATTTTTATTGGTTGATGTAAGTGTCTCAATAAGTGTGAAAATATAGGATATGTGGTTCTGTTTTATAAGTGAGAGGAGTGACACCAAGACACCTTAAGCCTTCTTGCAATTATTCAAAGTTTTAAAATATTAAAAGACCTCATTCATGTTCAAGTAGAACCAAGGCACCCAAAATTCATAGATAAGATGTTATATGGTTGAAAAAAACTAAAAAAATCATATTTAAAAATGTTTTGGATATATTTTAATCCTTATATCTTAGTTTAACCCCTTTAAACACAATTTTACCATAACTATGAAATTTAACTTTTTACCATGATAACTTATTTATATAACCAAAAAAGAGAATTATAATAATTTTTTTGCATGATTAAACCAAGTATATAATAAATTTTATCATATTAAGATTATATTGGTGGAATAAATTACTTTTAATATAATAACACAAAATGCATGAAAAATAGTTTTTAGGAAAATACCTGATTTAAGCATAAAAATAATTTTACATTGAAATTGAGTAAAAATTCGATTTACATAAATATTCTTGGATATTTAATAAAAATGAAGTTTTTTATACTTTTTGATGAAGAAAAAACTTAAGGTAACCTTCCAACCATTCCATTATATTGAAAGACCCAAAAATAGCTTTTAATTTGAATAAAATATAACTTATATTCAAAAAGTTTTTAAAATTTATTAAGTCACACTTACATTATAATAATATTATAAAAGTGACAATATTTTAATAAATCAGTATTTTCACTATTTACTCAAAAATAAATTGTCTTAGAAAAATATCAAAAGTAACACTTAAGAAAAAATTGATATGAAAATATAAAAATTGAAGTAAATTTTATCAAATTAAATTTATAAAATTTAGAAATTTATCTTTTAAATAAAACTATGTAGTTCATGTAAAACAAATTTAGTTAAATAAAAGTATTCCTTTTTCAACTCAAAACTTTTTTAAAATCATTTATAAAACTACAATGATTATGAATCTATTAAATGAATACATATAAATCATAACATGTATTTATTTTTTAAAATTACTTGGGTTGTTAAAGTACATGTACTAAAAAGTAATATTTATTTTAGTAATATTTAATAAATAAATAAATAAAAACTAAATTATACAATAATTCATAAATAAAAAATAAATAAATTGGAAAACACAATACATTAATAAAAAATATTTTAAATTATCATAATAATTTGAACGCATTTGTTTTGTTTTGATTGTGTGACATTCAGTTGGAATTAAAATACACCACTTTTAAAATGAAAACATCACACTTTTGATCATATCGATCACATCATGTGTTAGACTGATGTGAGGTTAATTCCTACACATAAAAGATGAACTGTGAGTTATTTTTACAAAGTAGAATGATAATATGATCACTTTTATGTGGATTTGAGTACGAAATTCATGTTTTGATATAAAATGTCACTTTGAAACTGAAATTCACGCACTCAGTCATACTGGAACATTATATTAATGAGTGGTTAATTCCTACACATCAAAAATGAGTCAGAGATAATTTTCCTAAAGTATCATGACAATTTGATTATATTTTCTCATTTTTGAGTATGTGATTCGAATTTTGAACTAAAATGTCACTTTCAAATTGAAAACAAGAATTTTCACTCATACTAGCCACAAAATTTTTTCAGATTAACATGAGGTTAATTCCTTCTATTAAAAAACGAATCCCAGATCATTTTCCAAAAGTATCATGACAATATAAGTACATTTGTTTGGTTTTGAGAATGTTATGCATGTTTTGAGCTAAAAGTCACTTTTAAACTAGAAGCATTCACTATAAGTCATACCATCCACACCATGTGTCAGATTGACATCTGGTGAATTCATACAGGTCACCAATAATCCAAAAATATATTTTTTTCTAAAGAATAATTGAAATATGAGCATGTTTTCACAGTTTTGATTATGTAATGTGTGGTTTGAACTTAAATGCCACTTTTAAATAAAAAATAAACATTCAGTCATATCAGTCACACTATCTGTCACATATATCTGGGGTTTATTTATATAGGTTAAAAATGAATAATTCCTAGTTTTCCTAAAGTATCATGATAATCCAATGTTGTTTTCTTAGTTTTGAGTATGTGACATGTGTTTTGAACTGAAATTTCTCTGTTAATCTTAAAATATGCACTTTTAATCATATCGTCAACACCATGAGTTGGATTTACATGAAATTAATTCTTACAGGTTACATAATAACCATGCATTTTTTCTTAAAGCATAATGATAATATTAGTGATTTTACAATGTTTTGATATATGACACAAGTTTTGAACGAAAATTACACTTTTAAATTGAAAACATGCACTTTTAGTCACACCATAAACACATTATGTTATATTAATGGAATATTAATTTTGATAGTTCCAAAATGAATCAAGGATATTTTTCCTAAAGTACCACAAAAATTGAAGAATTGTTTCTCAATTTTCAGTATGTTTTATGAGTTTTGAACTAAAAATTCATTTTTGAATTGAAAACACACAATTTCAGTTATGCTGTCTATAACATGTGTTGGAATGGCATGTAATTAATTCCTACATGTCATAATTGAACCAAATATCATTGTATTTTTATATCATGATAATACAAGATGTTTTCTAGGTTTTGAATTTGTGACACATGTTTTTAAATAAAATTTCAATTTTAAATAGAAAACACGCATTTTGAACACATGGAGCTAAAGTGAAAAAATTGGAGATAAATATATTTCCATAAATGAATATGGGGACTTTAAAATATGAAAAAAAATATCAAATTTTCCAGTAGCTATATAATATTAATGTAAAAAAG
Source organism: Viscum album (assembly GCA_963277665.1). NCBI lineage: Eukaryota > Viridiplantae > Streptophyta > Magnoliopsida > Santalales > Viscaceae > Viscum > Viscum album. The sequence goes on along the minus strand of OY728130.1, from coordinate 603,220,549 downwards.
GAAATAAAAACCACACTATTCAAATTTTAATAAAAATAGTACATCAATAATTATGCATGTTTTGAGCTAAAAGTCACTTTTAAACTAGAAGCATTCACTTTCAGTCATACCATCCACACCATGCATCAGATTGACATCTGGTGAATTCATACAGGTCACCAATAATCCAAAAATATATTTTTTATAAAGAATCATTGAAACATGAGCATGTTTTCTCAGTTTTGATTATGTAATGTGTGGTTTGAACTGAAATGCCACTTTTAAATAAAAAATAAACTTTCAGTCATATCATTCACACTATATGTCACATTTATCTGGGCTAATTTCTATAGGTTAAAAATGAATAATTCCTAGTTTTCCTAAAATATCTTGACAATCCAATCTTGTTTTTCTAGTTTTGAGTATGTGACATGTGTTTTGAACTGAAATTTCTCTGTTAATATTAAAATATGCACTTTTAATCATATCATCAACACCATGTGTTGGATTTACATGAAATTAATTCTTATAGGTTACACAAGAACCATGGATCTTTTTCTTAAAGTATAATGATAATATGAGTGATTTTACAATGTTTTGATATATGACACAAGTTTTGAACGAAAATTACACTTTTAAATTGAAAACATGCACTTTTAGTCACACCATAAACACATTATGTTATATTAATGGAATGTAAATTTTGATAGTTCCAAAATGAATCAAGGATATTTTTCCTAAAGTACCACAAAAATTGAAGAATTGTTTCTCAATTTTCAGTATGTTTCATGAGTTTTGAACTAAAAATTCACTTTTGAATTGAAAACACACAATTTCAGTTATACTGTCTATAACATGTGTTGGAATGGCATGTGCTTAATTCCTATAGGTCATAATTGAACCAAATATCATTGTATTTTTATATCATGATAATCCAAGGTGTTTTTTAGGTTTTGAATATGTGACACATTTTTTGAAATAAAATTTCAGTTTTATATAGAAAACACGCATTTTGAACACATGGAGCTAAAGTGAAAAAATTGGAGATAAATATATTTCCATAAATGAATATGGGGAATTAAAAATATGAAGAACAATTTCAACTTTTCCAGTAGCTGTATAATATTAACGTAAAAAAGGAAATAAAAACCACACTATTCAAATTGTAATAAAAATAGTACATCAATAATTTATTTATTTTGTTACCTTACCTCATATAAAAATTTATAGCATAATAAACAATCTAATTGTGTTGGTATAACATTGTTAATAATTGGCTAGTAGTTTTTACTAACTGAAACCACCACACCAAGTCACTTGAGTTAGTTTAGGTTTAAACATATCTCTTTTCCATATTAATTATCATTGATGATGATTATTATTATAACAAAGAGATATGTTCATAAATAAATAAACTCAAGTCACTTGGTGTGGTGGTTATAATTGATAAAAACTTCCAACTAGTTATCACTATTGGAATTCTACCCTATACCAATGGTGATATACCAATGGTTTTAATAGAATATTAGTATAAATTTTTCTTATACTAATGGTTTGTTAAAAAAATTGGTATATGCATATGTTAAAACCAAGAGGTTGTATGTTGGATTTGTTGAAAATCTTAGAAGGAAATTGATATAAGGAGTGACTATCACTAAAGGATGAAGATGATTCAAGTTGATGGTGGTTGATAATCACTAATAGATGTTAAAGAAAATTCACATAAAGATGATAATTGAAATCACTTAAAGTTTCATGATGAAGAAATACTTGGTTATAGACTTAAGGTATAACTATTTTTTAGATATTATAAATTATATTATATAGTTTCAGAGTGTTTTACAAAATTTAGAGTACTAAAATTTAGAGGATTTATCATCACCATGTTGTGGTGAATTTTGATAAGACATAGTGGATGGATAAATGGTTATAGTAAAGATGTTTTAGTTGTATGGAGTCTTGTTTTGAATATGCATGAAGTGATTTAAAAATGAAAGGCTGAAATATAAATATTTATGTTTCTAGAAGTGGTTAATGTACATAAAACCATGGTGATATTATTCATTCCATGGCTGTGATTTGAATGATTAAAAAAATGGACAGCCTTAGGCCGACCATAAGAGTAGAAAGATATAGTAAAGAAGATGACTAGGATCAAATATAGAAAATGCTAGGTGTTAGAGAAGGAGAATATATCCTAACACATGTTGAAACTGGGAAATAAGGTAGGTCCACAATGTAGGGAAGCATCATAGACAAGTAGTTATAGAGTGGAGTGAAACTATGGGATATTTTTGGTGGTTGAGAAGTGTGCTGAAGTTAAGAAAGCATAGCCCATACCATTTGTAAGTATGGAATGTGATTTAGTTGAAATAAGATAAAGTACAAGAATAAGTGGCCACACTACAAATTATATAGGTTTGAATTCCTATTTGGAAGATTTCGTTACACACTGTAACAATGAATATCATGTCCTTATGATAATCAGTTGAGTTTCAGTATCACCAGAAGTTTGGATCCCTTTACACCATAGAGTAAGAACCATGATATAAATAGTCCAATCATAAAATATGAATGGAATTGGAAATTTTTTATGTGTAACACTCCAAAATTTCAATATGTAATTCTCCTTTTAGTAGTATTGTGTTCGATAGTTTATATTTCACACAACACTGAACTAAAATGAGTTGCGACATATTACAATTAACCTTAAGTGAATAGAAAAATATTAATCAATTATGATAGTAACATTTTATTATTATTTTTACTAAATAAATTTAATTATTATAAAATAAATAATCAATATGATATGATTTAAATCATTCAATGTTAAAAGGGGAATATTTGAAATAATTATTTTCAAGTGTTGTGCATTTTAATAAATTAATCACTTTTAAATGACTTAAATGTATGAAATAATATATCAAAACTCAATTAATTATAAATTTATATGAAATTATATTAATAACACTTGAATTTTAAAAATAGAATTTTTCTATAAAAGATGTTTTAATCTATATTTAATATTTTTATATAAATAAAAATTCTTAAATTTTATAATTTTAATTTTATGAAATTAACTTAAATTTTAAATTCTAAATGTTAAAATTTTATTAGGATGAATTTTTGGTATTTTTCTAAAAAGGTTGATTTTTGGGTGAATAATGAAAAATACAATTTTACAAATATGGTCACTTTTGTGACATTATCATTATATAAGAATAATTTAAAGTTTAATTTTTTTTATAGACTAAATATATGTTTAGGGATAAATATATAACATTTAAATTATTATTTTGAATTTGGAAACCCATATATGACATTTTAAATCCTATGTGATGTTTTATTCTAATAAAATATTTATTTTTGAACCTTTTCTTTAATTAAATAATTAAAAGGTTACATTCAGTTTTTAATTGATTTTAAATTCACCTAAATCTAATTTTTTATATCTATATACCAATAAATGTCATTTGAATCAATTCTATACATGATTTTTGTATAAATTTAATTTTATTCTTAAAAAGACATTAAAAAAAACTATTTTTCATTGCATTTTCCGTACTTATATTAAAATTAATCTTTACTAACTATAGGAATTAAATCTTTAAAAATGGATTATATATTTTAAATTAGCAGATTAAATTTATTAAATAATTCCCATTTCATTTTTATTCATAATGAATAGTTACCGTGGAAAAATATTTGTCATTATAGTAAGGGTTAAAAGGGAAAATGAGGGAGTTAAACCAAGAGATAAGGATTAAATTATCGATAAACCTTGTCTAAATATTATTTTTTGAGTGTATTCTGACATAAAATTATCCTATATTTTAAAAAATTTCCATTTTTTCCACTTTCCCATGAAAATGACTTTATATTATTTTAAATTTAATGGTATTTACAAGGGTGACACTCGCCTCACTTATAAATAAGAACATCGTCTTCTCAATTGTACACACCACTTGAGCACCTTATCTAAACCAATATCTACCCAAATACCCTCCCAAAACCTTTAACCCCTCCCTAGATAATTTTTTATTCCCAAAATACCCATCTATGAATACTTAAGGCATTTTTAAAAGAGATTATCCAAACAAGAGGTATATGTTCTTACCAAACTCTTTAAAGTTTTTTATTCTTAAATATACAATAAATATTATATAAAAAATATTATCATAATTAAATAATTATTTTAACTATACTAAAATTATACTCTGTTAATGTTACAATAATTTTCTATCTTCTTTCCATCTAATGGAAAATGAAAACACCGCCCGTGCGTATGTGCGGACTACCGCCCCCAAGAAGCGCTGTATTTAATTTTTCATAATCATATCTCATGACTAGTTATATAGATGGATTTAATGAATATATATGATATTTATAATATAATTATGATTATTTAAGGATAAATTACTATTTACCTTCCCTTTTTCCCATCCATTGAAAAATGAAAACATCACCCGTGTGTACGTGCGGAGTACGACCTCCACAAAGAAATGTAATTCAGTTTTCATCACCACCTTACATGAATGGTTATAAAAATGTATTTTATCAATATATATGATATTTAGGATGAATATATTTCCTGAATATGATATTTTAAGGATGACACAATGATTAAAATTCATTATAAAGTAACCAGTTGATGTGAGTAAATTACTAGAAAATATTCTCATCACCGATTTCATCATAAAGAATCATAAATAAAACACCCATGTAATGAAAATTTGACATTAATATTAATAATTTAACATTTATAGTACCATAAAGAGTCTGATAATTATGAATTTTTTTATCAAATAATGGGGGTTGACATCACCATAACAAAATATGTGGAATAATAAAAATTACTAACATATGATGATAAAAATAAATATTAACTAACTAATACATGTGTAGTAAATGATTATAATGAAATAATATATAAGGTAATATATATTAATATTTTTTGGAAATAATTTATTAAGACAATTATTTTTATTATACATGAGGTTAAATTGTTTTTTTGGAAGTCGAGAGTTAAGGTAAGGGTTTCTTGTCTCACTTATATTTCTTTGAGATATATGAAAACTTCACCACTTGTTTTATATTTTTTATTGTATATAATTATATTGGGTTGTATTTATCATTATTTAATGAAATTAAAGTGATATAAAAATCCATATCATGTTTATATTTCATGGTCTTTCAGTTCAATAGATACCATTGCTATAAGGGTTTATGTTAGAATCTCACTTTTTTTCAAGATTCTTTATGTTTTAATTTGTATAGTTGGGAATTTTATATTATTTCAAATATAAACCCCATATTTTTTTTATACTCAGGTTATTTATATAGTTTTCAATTATTATTTTCACCCCCCTCATTTGTACTCAGAAATACTGAAAGATTTTTTTAAGAAAATATGACCTATTTCTCCTTTTTAGTTGAGAATATTTCTCTTCCATATACATGTTCTTACAAATTTTATTATTGGATTTATTTATATAATTTTAAATTAATTATAATGTTATTTTTATATAATATTTTACATTATTTACAATATTTTTTAAATAAACCTTCTTATCATTTTCAAAGTGGGTGATTTTTTTTACTTTCTTTACGAAAGTGTAACAAAATTGTTTTTTAAAAATTTATGGAATGAATGAATTTTCCCACCATAATGTAATTTATTCATAATTAATCTTATTGTAAAAGTTTTATGGTTTTACAAAGAAAATACTATTTCCATTGTTCTATGAATTTTTAGTTTTTAAATTTACCAAAAGAGAATAATGTTTTCTCTTATTTTTAAAATTATATTTATAATGATTTTATAAAAGTATTTTTAATCTATATCAACATAATTTAAGTAATATTATTCTTAAATTTGGATATAATCTAATTATACCACCCAATTCCTTTCTTTGTATGGATTATGATTGTGATATTCTAAGGAAGTTTTTATGAAACCTGTTACTTTTCCATAGGTTAATTAAGCTACGTTGAGATGCTGAATGTTTTTATGATTTTGTGGAACACATATGTATAGTTTTAATTATGTGATAGGTTTCATAAGAATTATATATTTCTATAATTAAGTGAGTAAATCTTGACAACTCATGAGATGATATGAAATGGAATGAGTTAGGTTCCCAAGGATCAGTTTGGTACCACTAAGAGGGGGTGGGGGTGAATCAATGGTACACTATTTTTAAAAATTATTTCTATTTTAATATAACATATATGAATAATTAAAGTCTAAATCCTTCATTTTTAAATATCATAATCACCCTATAAGTAACGATAATAGAGAGATCACAACACACAAGGATTTTATAATGTTTTATAAAAAGACATACTCCTTACTGCAACTGATTATTCCACCCGCTTATAGATTCTTTACTATATGAAGGTGGTCACACTGGTGAAATTAAAATTACCATCAACATTGAGTCCCACAATTTTCCCACTCTATAGCCCCACTAGTGATCACAAGCACCCACTTACACAAGTGATCAACACATAGTCCCACTGTGTCTTCTCCTACTCTAGAGTGCCACTATAGATTTATAATTCTATTAAAATATGTTCTACTAAGATCTATGTCGGCTTCTAGTAGAATCTTCACTTCCTCAAGATAAAATGTTCCTCTAGAAACAAACTTGATCACATAATATGTTCATTTTAAAACTCAATAACTTTATAAAATTACTTAAAACAGCCAAATCTCTATCATTGTCTACTGATATTTAAATGATTTGGACTTATCTTAACACAATAGAAACTCTTTAATGAGTAACTTCTAAAATAACTCCTTACCTCAGTATCAAAACTTAACAAAAAAATATTCATGAAAAATATATTCCATTTTTTATTCTTATACTTCATGCATGTATAATACAATGCACATATATCTCCATTTTATTCACAATATATTTCAGTATGAATATCCTCATATCTATACTTTCCCTTTATTAAAGTCTCACAATACCTTTATAAAAGCTTCATGAAACCCTATATTGCATACTATTTTACTATTTCACTTGCATCCTTCAATTTTCATGAATTTGTTCTTCATATACTCGGTGCCACCACTCCTTTGTGAGAATTCAAGATCATAAAACACATTCACTATATGCATGTGAAATTACCTTAAAGCATGAATATGAAAACCCGTGATATCCTGGTCCTTCATGAAAATGAGAGCACAATTAATAGTTCTTCAAAAATATTTGAAGATCATAGAACATATTCCCAATTTAATTCAAAACTAATTCTAATATGAGTTTCACAAAAAAAGGTTTGTGAAACCAAATTCATTATCATGCAATCTCGTAGGCCGAGGAGCAACATGAACACACGGACCCCTCTTCATGAATATAAAGTGTTTTCTATTATCTATTTCAGTCTCAAAACTATTTCAAATTTACATTAATATATTATTTTCAAATAGTTTTGGTTGGGGTTATTTATATAAAAATGTCACTAAATTATCACCCAAAGTGCACCACCTCCTTTCTTCTACTGCACGCATGACCATACTAGTCTTTCACATACCAATTCACCTCACTGAATATGACATCAAAAATTACCATATTCACAAAAAAAAACTTTATTCACTTTTCATGTATTCAATTATACTACTCTAAATATGTAGCCTCAAACCATTGATAACTTGTCTTCATAAAAAAATATTCACCTAGCTTGTATGTGCTCAAATATGTAGTCACTTCACTGTTCTCACTCTATAGTGGATCATTCTTTTATTATGTGTTTTAATGTACATGAAACCCTTTAAAAATTAATATTAAACACTCATTATCACATGAAAAACTTCACTATAGCTTAGAATGGTCATGAAAACCTCAACTTTTAAACTCAACTAACATGATATGAAAAAAAACACATAAGAAATCCATTCATAATTCAAAGGTATAAGATAAAAATGTGGAGTTCAGAGAAGAATCAGATCCATGATGATCAAATGTAAAAACTTATATATGTATGTTTTTATATGTAGGAAGAGTGCATGGTGCATCCAAGTCACACATAAAATATTTTTTCACTTTCTATCCACTTAATATTTCTCCCTGATTTAGCTGACTCTTGATCTGGAATTGGGGTTAGAACCGAAACGTACCTTCACACACCAATATGGGGTGAGCACACCTGTTTTAACATGCATTTACTATGGGTGATATGCATAAACTATGCTTATGGACCCCCTTGAATTCCTTTGGGATCTATGCATGATCACCTTCTATAATGGCTAGTTGAGGATAAACTTTATTCCCCCAAAATTATTGGTGTACGGGTCTTTGACTAGCCCATGATTAGCCATTTTTTTAATAAAGGATAACAAAAGTGTTAGTCAAAAAAATAATTCCATACCATATAATTCTCAAAATTAAATTCTAATCCAACATTCTCATCCAATCTTCTATCATTTTTTATATTGGAATTCAATTATAAATTCCAAAAATCTTAAACATCAAAATATCCTCACCTTATAATATATAGAAAACAATGTTAATTCTATAAACACCTATTGTACATTTTTATAACATTAAGAATATATCTTCAATAATCACAATTAAGTTGAGTATGTACTCATAATAATCCTCCAAGCATCATCACTTTCCCCAACACAAATTGTCATCTTGTCATAACCGAGTCAATCAACCTTATTGAAAACAGATTCAATTCACTAAAAGGGAACTTCAATTCCCCCTTTTAATTTATTATCAATAATTATATGTTAATATTTATGATTTTCTTTCTCCCCCTTATTAATAATGAATAAAATAATATATAAAGGACATATATTCTCATATTCTTCTTATTAATCATATTTTATCCCCCTTTAGGATAATACTACATATTTTATTTTGTAAAGAGAATTTATTCAGAAAACTCTAAGTCTATGTGGGAAAAACCGATGTAGAAAACAATAGTGTTTAACCGAGGTGGTCAATGCTGTCTACATGAATGTGATACAAATTTCAAATAAAGGTCAATTTATACCTTGTAGCTGCTCAAATAATAAAATCATGAAAAATATTTATCCTGCACTCATAAGAACAAACACATTAGAAATTTCAAGTGAAAGAATATATAACTCCCCCATTTTAGGTAAATATCAACTCTCTTTTGGTAATAATTTTTCAAAAAAAATCAGATTGTTTATTTGAGAGTTTATTCACAAATATTCTTAGAAATTTCATATTCACTAAGTTATGAATATTTTAGTACTTCAAATAGTTTATTCTCCCCTTGAAGAGTGGAATACATCTCCTTTAATTCCCTAAATGACTATAAAAAAATCATATGTATAAGGGAATAAGGAGGGACTTATTTGTTCCTCATATATAACACTCAAGCATAGATTTTCTTCTCGACCTTTATTTTTTTTCTTTCTTCATTTTGATCTCATATTTGGAATATTTCACATTATCATTCAAATTCTACATAGGTTTAATGATAAAATTCTTTCCATAAATTGTTTCATAATATAGGACTATATATGAGACATTTACAAGTGAATAAACACTATTTTATTCTGATTTAATAGACATTTTAATCAACTCATCTCAGACTGGGAAGATAGTCATATAGTTCTTTATGTCTTGTCTAACTTGTTTACAATGATTATTTTGATTATCTACATTATTATTAGTAGATTATTTCTTCTGGAATTCAGTATATATTTATGAAATAACCTATTTAACCTCATCTATAACATCTATTTGAGCTTTCTCTATTTTTTATCCATTTTCAATTGATCTATCCATACTATCATATATTCCTTCTTTGTATGATAATCTTTATTGAGTGTCTCCCATTGCTTATCAAATGTACATGGATCCCTCTCTTTTTATTCTAAGTCATATTACCTTTCATTTCATAGGGATCCTCCCTAGGTATTTTGGTCATGTATAACTCAGATCTATGACGCTATAATCCACATCTTCCACAAAATTATTCTAAGAATTCATACCTGTTTTATATTGGTACCTTGGATATATTTTTGGTCTTTGATTTATTTATTTGATAATATATTCTCATCTATTATATATAGATCTCACATGGTTAATGCCTATTTTCTGGAAATTATATGCTATACCAACAAGAGGGGATTTATGTCCATAATTTCCACAACACCAAAAAAACCATATAAACTATTATCTTCTACTTTGATGATAAAATGATCCATAAAATTAATTATTTCATCTTGTTTTAAACCAAGATTTATTTTTACTTGGGGGAAATGTTATTCCTAGAATAAAACTTTTATAATTTGATGTGTTATAATTACTTTATCTTGACTTCTTGGTCTATGAAGATTTACCTGCACTATTAGTGATAATATATCTGTTTTGAATCTATTTAGAAAAATACATACCTAATATGTAAGAATCATTCATTTCACCATCTTTAGAAGAATAAAATTTTACCTATAAAGACTTTTTTAAGTATTCTATATATTTTTTTTTCAAATCATATTGTACTATTAAATACATTGATTATGTCATAAAAAACCATTTACCCTTAAGAATTAGTTTTTATTTAAGATCTCTTACTATCCTTTAAATATCAACCACATTTAATCTATAATTCTTATTCTCATAAATAAAATATAATTATTTTCTATAATTATCCTCTTTTCTGTAGATATTTTTTTCCATTCCCCAGGCTCCTCTTCTCTTTATTGAGCCACGTGATTTTCTAAAGAGAAGCTCTCGACTCTTCTTTTAGCCTCCATTATATATTAATTCTTAATTATTCATCATAATCACTACTTGAATAATATTAGCCCTTCTAAAAATGAGAAAATAAATTGAGTTCATATTCTAAAGAACTACAAGATGATGAATGATATTATGCATACATTCTCATCAAATTTCTCTTTTTATTTCTCAAATACTTCTTCTTATTCCCATCCTTATTACTTTTTTGAGGTTTATCATTTTCCTCATAAAATTATTATTCAGCCATTTTCTTTGGGAAATTTATGTAAGAGTGTAAAATTCTATTACCATTACAACACTTTCATGGTTTCTTTCTTTCTTTTTCCTTTTTTTCCATTTCTAAAACCTCTTGAAGTAGGAGTAATAATATCACTAAGGTCTTCATCAACTTCATTGTATTCATAATCACTTGATTCTTTAACTTCCACTTCTTTGAACTCTTATTTTCTTATATAATTAGAGGATATATCATTTTATATTATTTTTTAAAGTTTTATACTTTATCATTACATAATATATGAGTATGTTGTGTAAAAAATCCAATGAAATGTCTTCCTTATCTTCTATGTTTTAAACCTTGGGATAAAATATATCTGGGAAATTTATCATAAGATTATTTAAAATTATTGAATCTTTCATATTCTCACTAAATCCACAAATATTACTTACTATATAATTGATTATAATGAAATAGTAATCAATGATTTCATCATGTAGTATTTCAAATTCCTTAATCATGGTTCTCCATATTTTCAATTTATACTCCTTAACTTTAAGATTTACTTCATAACTTCCTCTCAGGTTATCTCAGTTCTCATTGGAAATTTTGAGACCCATTACTCTATTGTATATATTTTATAATAAATCCATCAAGATATAATTTTTATCCTTTAAATCAACTTACATATTTATCTTATCAACTTGAGTCATAACAACATCCTCAAAAATCAGTGGGAATCCCACTGTTGCTGTATCTCTCAATTAAAATCTAAGTGATAAAAGGTAAGGTAACATCATATTCCTCTATTTATGGTATTTATTTCCATCAAAAGAAGGTATTAAAAATATATTCTTTTAATTTTGATCCCACATTTATTATAAATTTATTGTATTTTTAAAGGTGACCTTACTCTAATACCAATTGAAGTACCCAAGGATTGATTATGTACCAATGGGGGGGGGGGTGAATTAATGGTACACTATTCTTACAAATTATTTCTTTTTGAATTCAACCTCTATGACTGATTAAAGTATCGATCCCTCATCTTTAAATTTTATCCTCACCCTATAAGAAATAGTAATAGAGAGAGAAAATAATATAAGGATTTTACATGGTTTGGTCAAAATACATACTCCTTGATGCAACTAGTTACAAATTATTCATTATTTATAGGTGGTTATAACCAGGAAAATTCCCATTCCCATCAATATCGAGTCCCAAAGTGTTCCCACTCTAGAGTCCCACTAGAGATCACATGTACCTACCTATAAAAGAAATCAAAATAGATTCCCACTGTGTATTCTCTTACTCTATATTCCTACTGAAGACTTCCAATTATCTTAAAATATTATCCAATAATAGTAAATATCTCTATCGGCTTTTGATAGCTTCTACATCACCTCAAGATAAAATCTTCCTCAAAAAACACACTGGATCACCTGATCTATTCATGTAAAAATTCAAGAACTTTAGCAACTGACTAATTACTATATGATCATTATCATTGTCCACTGTTCTTAAAATAATTGGAAAATATCTAAACACACTAATAACTCAGGTATGAATATCATATTAAATACTACATGAATTTAGTCTTAAAACATCACAATATACTTTTCATGCAAGATATATTTCATGTTCTATTCTCATACTTCATGCATGTATAATACACTACATGGTATTCTCATTTTTATTTATAGTATACTGTACTATGAATATTATCACCTTTATACTTCCTCTTGAAGAAAGTCTTAAAATTCCTTCATGGAAGCTTCCTGAAACCTTAACTTTCATACTCCACTATTTTACTTACATCACACTATGTTCATACATGTTTTCTTCACATAATCGGTGTCCCCAATCCTTCATGAGAACTCAAGCTCACGAAACACCTTTATTATATTCATGTGAAATTACCTTCATGCATAAATATCAAAACCCATGATATCCCAGTCCATCATCCAAATGAGAGCTTGGTTCATAGTTCTTCACAAATATTTGAAGCTAATAGAATAGGTTCACTATTTCTCTATAAAACTAATTCAAGTGAGATTTCTATAAACAAAGTTTCATGGAATAAAATTCATTACCATTAAATCATGAAGTCTAATGAACAACATGAACACATGAAATCATCTTCACAAATGCATAATATTTTCTTTAATTTTTTTGGTTGTACAACTCTCTCATATTTTCATCAAGATATTATTTGAAAATGGTGAGGTTCAGGGGTATTTATAGGAAAATATTACCGATTCATCACCCCAAGCACATCACCTCGTTTCATCTACTAGTAAAATAGAAATACTCATCTTGCACATACCGAATCACCTCATTTTATGTTTCATCAAAAAATCACCATCTTCACTAAACAAAAATTTCTTCACATTTCATGCATTCACTTCTACTACCTTAGAATATTTGATCTAAAACCAACCATAACCTGGATTCATAAAAAATATTCACCTAGACTACATGAACTTGGAATGTATTAACTTCAATGTACTCAATATATATAATCTTATTCTTTTGTTTCATATTATCATGTTCCTGAAACACTTGAAAAATGTATATTCAATGCTCATTATTTCACAAAAAACTTCTCTTTGGCTCAGTATGGTTACAAAAACCTTGAATTTAGTTGAGTTCTGTGAAATATGAAGAACAACATGCATGAAATACCTTCATATTTAAAGGAATAATATGAAAATTTGGAGGCTAAATAAGAATCAGATTCATGATGATCAAATGAACAAGCTTATATAAATATGTTTTTAAATGGAAGAACAATGTATGGTGAAGCTGAACACCACATCATAGAATTGTTCACCTTCACATTGCTTAATATTACTCCATTCTTCAATTAACACTCAAGCCAGTACTAGGGTCATTACTCAAACACACCTTCACACACCCACATGAGTTGAGTGGGCCTTCTTGACCCATATGCATCCTGTAGGTGCTATGCATCCACCATCTTCATGCACTCTCTGATGCACTTCCTGTAAGGTTTATACATGCTCACCTAACACCATGTATTTTAGAGTTTGACCTAATTTACCACCTAAGTAGTGGCACATGGGTCACTTGGATACCCTATGGTTGGCTGTTTTTTTAATATTGGATAAAAAAATCTTAAGCCAAAAAACAATTCAATGGCATAAAATTATTAATATTAAATACCAAGCCAACATTCTCATCAAAACTTCAATATTTTTTTAATATTGTAATTCAATTATAAATTTCAAAACTCTTCAACATAAAAATATATTCATTTCATAATCTATTGAAAAATATATGCATTCTCTAAACATCTCTTGCACATGTTTAGAACATTAAGAAAAAAATGTAATTGTCATAATTTATTTAAAGATATTCTCATAACAATACTCCAATTATTATCACTTAACTTAACACATATTGAAATATTATCACAAGGAATTGAATCAAACTTATTGACTAAAAATAAAATTCACTCAAAGGTCACTTAAATGATGAGTGAACCCAACCTACTATGGGACTCCACCCACTGTTTATAGGAATGGGGAGTTAATTAAACCCACTACAAGAATTTATCCACTATGATAGTGTTAGAATTGATACTTGATTAAGGAAATGATTTTATATGCTTATTTGTATTCCGTAAACTTATGTCTTATGTTTATGATATACTATGATGGACCATGATTGATTATTGATGATTCTGAAATATTATGAATCATGTATTTTATTATGATAAATCCTTGTTCCATGATTCATGATTTGTGGTCTATGGATTGTTGGGTATGTTTTTGTAAGTTATGATCATGTTCTCATGCCCTTATTCTTATATTATGATAACTTATGATCATCAATATATATCACTTATGTTTACCCTTACTGAGAATCTGGTCTCACCATTTCTTTTGTTTCATTTTCTCCAATTTATGAAGATTCATATTATATAAGATATGTATATAAGGGTATAATATGGGGATGATTTTATGGGAGATGTTTAATACTTATTAGGAATAATAAAATATTGATACAATGGAAAAAATGTCTATTGGATGGGAAAGATATGGGTTTTTCTATGTAAATGTTTTTCCTAATTCTTTAAAATCTCAAAACCTAAAAAGGTATTGGGTATATAAGTGAATTAATTTCAGTTTAATGATATTATATTTATGTATGATTAAATTTACCATGATTATATTTGGTATAAAATCCAGTATGTAGATAATATGTTTTTAGTGCTAGATCTAGGTGTATGAGTATAGGGCATTATTATTCATGTCAAAGAAGGGTTCAAATAATTTTATAGGTTTGGATGTTATTATATGAGGATAGATTAAGGATTCTAGATACCATTATGGGTTTAAAAATTCCTGGTTTATTGTGATATTAAAGGCATCGATACCATTTTTTGGTCTTATATAACAAGATTTTAAGGTGATTAATGGGATTATAGGAGATTATTGAGGTATATATAACCCTTTGGGTTGTTATCTGATTTAGTGTTTAGGTAATATTAATTGATAATGGATTTTATTTTGTTTAAGGATTAGGGAGATAAAACATTAGTGAGAATTTTAAGGATAATTCTAAGTATAAGAAACCTATTAGAGTTGGTTCCCTAGATACAACTTATTTTAACTTTACGATAAACATGTATTCATTGTTTTGAATATTAATAAACTACTTATCATATCATGATTGTTCTTTTTCATGACATATTATGTGATAATGTCCTAAGAGTAGCTATCTCACTAAAAGGTCACAACAGTTCTCTGTTATTATGAGAACCCAGAAGTGATACAACACTGTTCTTGAATATATGTTCTATATCCAGATGATATCATTTTAGGGACACAAATGATATAGACTATCAAGGGTGGAGACTCATAGGACTTTTAGGCATCTTCTTATAGTTTACCCCCTTGGTAATATCTAGTATGATATTTTGAGAACGAGACCAACCATTAGAAAACTCACATTTATATGTGTCATTGGATGTTCCTATCCGTAGATGTTTGTATTGGTCATTGTAATTTAATATTATTATTAATGATTATTATGAGTTGCACACTTATATGTATTGATGAAAACCATGATGACATATGTTTACAGCGAGGTAGGATACGTTGGGTGCGCCATGAGTAATATTGCATTAATGAATAATGTGATAAATGCTTTATTCCTTTTGATCATTAAAATAAGTTAATATCTTAGGACCTTTTATGGAAATGATATAGCCTAAATAAATCCATGTCCATGGTGTTCTATAGGAATGTTTTATTTCTGGAAAATCAAAGAAAGATATATCGGGAATATAGGTTGATGGCACTGGCACACAACCTTCTTGATTGGAGATATTGTGATAAATTGATTATATTACATGGTTAGCATTCATATGAGGTGACATGTCATTATGACATTAACTTATTTCTCTACATGTTCTTTGGTGTGTTGCTAGACGCTAACCTTAGACTTTAGGGTGCTTCACCTAATTCCACTAAGAAAGAGTCCTAGAGGGTCATGCACTAAGTGTATCCAAAATCTCTGTTAAATAATATATTATTATTTATTATTTACCAGGTTGAAAAAAATATTATTCTTGCATGTGATTTAATAATTATTCATGTATTATTGATCATATTTATTCCATCACTAGTTATTCGAGATAATATATTGTGATCGTAATATTTAATAAATATTTAGTTATTGTTTAGTGAATATAATATTTATTTATTTATTATAGAATAATGAAGTGATATTTATTTAATATATAAATATACACTATTCAAGTAATGAAAAATATTGTGGAGAAATTTCGGATCGAGTACAATGGTCCTATGAGAAATAATAAATATTGAATGTTATTTAATTAAATAATATTTAATTATAATTCGCAAGTTAAGTGCATGTTTAGAAATTATAATATTAGTATTATTATTTTACATGGGGATTTTCTATAATTAAATAAATAATTAAGGGAACTTGTGTAATTATTTTATTTTATCCCTAGCAATATAAATACCCAAATATGCTATTTTCTCATAAGCCAATTCAGTTGTGCACAACAGATTTGGAGAAAACCTCTAAATCATAGAGAGCTCTATTCTCTAAGAATATTCTCAAGAACAGAGAGAAATCCTCCTCCATCAGATCAAGGAGAATGCTTTGGAAGTGGTTCTGGAGGCAATCAAAGGCAGACGATGCAAGAACAAGGATGTTCTGTGCTAGCACCTGAAGACTCCTTTGGAAACGTCTGGAGATTCATGGAACATGTGTGGATCACCACTAGAGTAAATCTATATTTGGTTTCTAAAATGCAATGATGGTGCACTATAGATCTTTCACAAAAAAAATCAATAAAGAAAGAATTACCTTCAGGCAATTATATATCTAATTAAATTAATTATAAAAAATATGTGTTGATCTCCTCTCTTTCGGTTTTGGTGTTGTTACCCTTGTCTGATTTCATTGATCCATTCTGTGGATCATGACATTTATCATCATGTAGATCTCATATTGGTCATAAATTATGGAAAAAATAAAAGTTAGGACCCACCCATCATATGCTCCCACTACGCCTAGAGCCTACAAGTGGTATCAGAGCGGCCACATAATTTTTTATAATTATTTAAATATCATTAGTGATTTAAGCATTTTAATTTTGGTTTTCAATTCAAGTTTAATCATTATTTTAATCTCAATTGTGATATATGTTTCTTCCTCCCTCATTTCTTGTATATCCAATCAATATGTTTATTTTTATGATTAAAATAAAATCGAGGATCTCATTCGGAGGTGCTAAGGTTTCTGACCGAACAACACAAGACTACACACCGTGTAACTGATGTTACATGTTTTATAGTCACGTTCAATGAATCAATATTTATTAAGAAATAAATTCAATATTATTCATTAATTATCACATTAATTACACCCTTAATGCACATGTTGACCAGAATTAAATGGTGCATGGTTAGTTGGACTACACGTCGTGTGGACCATTGGACACGACATGTAATCACTTTTGGTTAAAGACAGGCTGTGTATTCCGTACGTGGCCTACCTAAATGATGACATGTAACATAGAGTCAACACGATATGTGGCCCATTGTACACACTATGTACTCCCAAATTTTTGAGGTACATACTACATGCTGAGTCCCTAGGCGTGTGTCTGAGATTAACTGTGAGATATGTACACGTTGTGTAGATCAGATCTACACTCTATATAGATTGGATCTACACACTGTGTACATATACAAAATTATATAGATTTAAAATTTTATTTATTTTACTATTTAAAACTTGAGACATTTAGTTTCATGTTTTCATAAATATAGTACATGACACAAGATAGGTTTTAATGTACATAAATATTTTAATTTTTAATTAATATCTGTATAATGTTCAGATATGTATATAATGTTGAGTCATATTACAAGTTGTTACTCTACATTCATTAAAGAATAAAACATGACTGAAAATTCATGTAATTAATGTAATCATCCATGAATTAAACATTTTTAAAGAACATGATAATTCATGTATGCCATATGTCATAAGAGTAAAATAGTATATGAGTATAATACATGTTTGGTATATTCAGATGGGTATTCACCATGTTTCCTCCAAGGTAAATTTATGTAAAAAATAATTTTAAATTAATTGATTTAATTTGATTAAAGTTATAATGGATGAGAATATCAAGGAAATTAAGATAAGAATTAAGATAAAATAATTGATTAATTAAAGATAATAATTAATTGATTCGAGCACAATTTATCTTAAACAAGAACAATTAATAATTGAATGGTAGTTTTATTAAATGTGTAATTCGTTGCATGTATGTGGATGTTCATGACCTAGACTCAACCATTTGTGAGTGATTGGTTTAATTTAATTTATTATTAAATTAAATTATTAGCCTATGTGACTTATCTCTTTTCATTATGTAGGGCCTGTACACCCATGGTTTCTTTTATATGAACCCCTTTTCCCTCTCACATGGTTGTGAGTAAAAGTAATATGTAATAGATGGTGCTTCCAAACTAGTGGTGGTGGTTCAAGTTTGATTACGAGGAAAAACCAATCCAAGGAGATACATAGGTGGATAAGTGGAAAGATGCAACATGAACCTTAATTGGTTCAAGGTGTTTTTACCCTAAGTTAATGGTTAGTTTATCAACTACTAGATAAACTAACCACTAGTAAGAGCTCATGATTATACCACTTTATTATTTAATTTCTGTCATTTGCATTGTTATTTCATTATGGATGTATTGTCATGATCAAATAATTAATGAATTAACAATGATGCAAGATAAAACTAAAATAAACCAGCTTATGAGTAAATATTATCTAATACATAGTTAATCACTTATGTAATCACACTTACTATTAACAAGCATTTTATAAAGATAATAATTGTAAATTTATGCATAAAATTAAAAATAACTCAATAAAATTTTATTTCGGTATAGCCTACCATCACTTCGGTTAGAATCAAACCATAGTTCAAAGTGCTTGACCAGCCAAAGATGGGGTGATTTCAATTATTAAGGAATTCTAACTTGAGGTTTTGGTTGAATTAACCTAGTTGAAATCAAGGGATGACTTCCATAGAAGGACTGGGTGTAACTGAGAGGAAAAGGTATAGGAAATATAAATTTATGATTTTAGGATTGGGGAGTCCGCTTAGCAGATCATGGAACTGTAAGTTAATGAAGTTGGCATTTAGAATGTCTAGCTAAAACCATTCAGATAGCTTTACCAACCAAATTTGGGGTAATTAGAAGGAGAATATGGATCATTTCCACTATAATATCCAAGAAAAAAGATATTCTGAATCCAATGGTTAGGGTTATTGGGTTTTGATAAAATAGTGGGAGACTAATAAATATAATATTTATTTATTTGTTTAAATTTTATCAGATAAAGTACTAAAATTTTCCATCTCACCCACACAAGTTTCCATGATTGTCATCAAACATATCATTGCGATCCCAACTTGATATGGAAAACCATATCACCCACACAAGTTTCCATGATTGGAAATGGTGCCTACATGTCATCCTTCACAATGAAAGGAAACTGTATGTGTTGGAAGAACCATTACCAGTTACACCTAAAAATGAGGCAAGTGACAAAGAACTATCTCTGTTTGAGAAACATCTGAATGATGCTACACATGTTTAGTGATTCATTCTATCATTCATGTACAATGATATTTTGATGAAACATGAACATATGGATGCCTATAGAATTATGTCTCACCTTAGAGATCTCTATCAAGAGAAGGTAGTATGAGATCTCCAATGCTTTGTTCACAACTAATTTTGGAGAGTCTGTGCAAGTTGGGCATCATGTAGTCAATCTTATCAACCACATTGAATTCCTAGACATCTTAGGTATTGAATTACCAGATGAGTTGTGTATAAATCTCATACTTTAATCACCTCCCAAGACCTTTTCCAGCTTTATTGTGAATTATAATATGAACAATAATGGGAAGAGTCTTTTAGAACTTCTGACCTTGATTTTCTAAGTGGATAAATACATGGGGAATGATAAACCCACAGTCCTTATGTTGAATAAGAAAAGTATGGAAAAGGAAAAGGGGCATAAGAATTATAAATAGTCAAAATATCCTGAGAACTATTCTACCAAGAAGAAGAAGATCCAGAGGAAGGTCAAGAAAAAGGAGGTGGTGTGCTTTGTATGTGGCAAGCTAGGCCACTGGAAGAGGAATTGAACCCAAAATAAAGGGGAATCTAGATGTGTGTTCATGGGTCACTTTATTTACATGGGAGCTTGGAGCAGCGATTACAAAACCCTAATGGGGTCGGCGACGTCCCCCCTCCACCTCCAGCTGACACGAGGGGGAGGATCCCCAGCTTCGTCGTAGTGGCCGAAGACGCAAGTTCCACCCCTTCACTGACCCTTCCTCTATCCCGAGGTTTCCTAATATTAATCTTGGCCCGAAGGTCCCTAGTTCCAGAGAAGGCGACCCTGTGATCCCGCTGTCAGTTTAAGAGTTTACATAGGTGGAGAGCCTCCTGAAACAAATGTTGTTTACTCGATTCATGAAAAACCATCCTTTGGTTGATGCCTTTGATAGGTTTGTTTCAGAATCTTGGGGGCTTCAGGATCGAGCGGTGGTCGGTCTGTTGGATATAAGGCATATGATGGTTCTCTGTTCTTCACCGAAGGATCTGGTTAGTGCTCTATCGTGTGCCCCCAGAAAATGCAGCGGATGCGGATTCTTCCTGTTTCGGTGGAGCTATGACTTATACATGCATCGTGATTCACCAATTGTTCTGGTTTGGGTAATTCTTCCACAACTTCCTCTCCCTTTCCAAAACCCATAAATTATTCGTATTCTAGGAAATCTAGTGGGTCGTTTTCTTTGTGTTGACTTGCGTACCGCTTCAGTGTACCATCTAATCAACCCACATATGTGTGTGGAAGTAGATGTGTCAAGGCCACTGGTCAGTTTTTTATGGATTGATGCTGGAGAGGAGGTTAAATGCAAGAAACTTGTGGTATTTGATAATTGGGTGGATTTTTTTCTTCCTACCGTAGACTGGGTCATGCGACCCTTTCCTGTAGGCGGGGTTCTCAGGGGATAGATTCAGTGCAGGCGAGATCCCCTGCGACTTCTGGCTATGATTGCATGATCTGGGACAGGGTATCCATGGTGCAGGTTGATACCGAGATGGATCTCCAGTTTCGGGACAGTGATGTATTGGGCGAGCCATAGGAGGCACACAAGGATGTTCCAATGGTGATGATTCCAGTCAGACTCCAGGATTCTTCAGGTGCGGAGGCCAGTAATTAGAAGCAGTGTCCCCCTTTGTTTTATTTAGTGGCCATGAATACTGTGAAGCCAAAGGGGGAAAAACCGTGGGTTTCATACATCTTTTCCTGTTTGAATATTGATTTGGGGCTCAATGGAGTTATAGAAGAAGTTCCCTTAGCCATTTCTACGGTGAATTTACCAGCTACATCCAATTGTATCGAGGAAGGTGAGGTAATCTTGTTAGGGAGTGATGTACAAGGTCTCAATGAACAAGGCCGAGGTTGGGAGGATACTAAAAAGCAGCCGCAGTTCATGGGTCACAGATATGAATATCCCACAAGCTCAACCTCGGTGTAGGGAAAGTCTTTCTTGATGGCTGCAACAAAACCACAACGTGGAAAAGGGAGGCTGGACGGCGAGAGTGTCTTGGGTCCCTTAGACCCAAACACCCTTGATGCTTCCCCTATTGCACTTCTGAAGGTTAGGGCTGGGGGGAATAATTTTGTCTTGGAAGATAAGTCATATAAGGAGGGGCCTCCTTGTAAGCATAGGCCTCTCACAGAAGGAACGATGTTGAAGCTGGGGAATCGTTTTAAGGGGTTGGAAGTTCATGAACCTTCACTATCTCAGGAGGAAGATTCTGCAGGTGATGATAGAGATAGCCATCCTCTAGAGGATAACATGGATTGAATTCAATGGAAAGGTCCTCACAGCCCTCGAAGGAAAAAAGGGAAAAAATGCATTAAAGATTTAGGGGAGTGGATCGTGGTTCAGGGGAAAAAGTCTAAGGGATGCAAGGATTACTCCCACATTCCAAAACCAATGGAGACTAGGTTGGAAAAGAAGGGTAGAAACAAGGAAATAACAACCCTAAAAAAGGGGAAATAGAAGGATCAAGTTGGAATTCAAGAGACAAAGAAGAAGAGGCTGGGGAGTGCTTGAAACTTATCCTGCACTCCAAGGAAGAAATGCTTGAGCAAGCTATACAACCTAATGTCTCAGAAGAGGAGCTCAATAGAATCTATGAATGAAGGTTAAAAGTTGATTCCACAGAGGAGCAAGAAGTGTGGTTAGATAAACAAGATAGAATACTGGCCCCTAGAGGTGTGTTCATTGTTGAGTGAAATACTTCCATTTCTATACATTGGGTATTATATATAGCTTATGGTGCTCACATCTATATCCAAATGTAGGAACCAAGTAGATTTCAGAAAATTTCCAGAGGAGAGGCAGATCTGTGAGTTGCCAATGGTGTGAGGCTGGTTTCTCTCTCCATTGGTGACTACCACCTTTCATTTCCAATGATAATGATTTTAGTTTTAAGCTATTGTTATTATGTACCTATAGTTACGAAGAACATAATTTCTATGTCATGTTTAGATACATATGGGTTTATTTTCAAAGTTAGAAATAAAAGTTTCTTCTTTTATAAGGACCACATATTTTATGGTATGAAACATTTAAATAGTGGTCTTTATATATTAATTTACGAAAAAAGCAGTGGAAATTGATAGTGAATCATGTTCACATGACTCATATAACAACCAGTTGTGGCATCACCATCTTGGTCATGAAAACAAGAAGTATTTTGCAAATCTCTATGAAGATAGTTATTTAGAATCGTTTGAGATAAAACCACTTGATGGATGTCATGATTGTTTACAAGGAAAAATGACTAAACCACCATTTTGTGGATAGGGTGATAGAGCCAAAAAACTTATAAGATTTTTACACAATGATGTTTATGGACCATTTCCATTAGAAGCTGGAGGTGGATATTCTTACGTAATTACATTTACTGATGACTTGAGTAGATATGGATATATCTACTTGATGAGGTATAAGTCCGTGTCCTTTAAGAAATTCATGGAATCTAAGAATTAAGTAGAGAATAAACTTGGTAAGAAGATAGAGAAGCTTAGATCAGATTGAGGTGGTGAATATCTTAACCAATAGTTTATAAAATTTATAAGAGAGTTTGGGATTCTATCTGAACTCAATTCACTTTAGAAACCAAAGTGGAATGGTGTTAGTGAAAGGAAGAACTCTACCGTGTTAGACATAGTATGGTTGATGATGATTTATACAGATATTCTATTATCCTTTTGGGGATATGCATTACAAACTATGACATACACATTAAACTAAGTACAAACTAAAGTGGAAAATTGAATTCCCTTTGAGCTGTGGAGTGGAAAGAAACCCATTTTATCATATACCCGTGTATGGGGTTGTGAGGTATTTATTAATTCCTTCTTAGGAAAATAAAATAGCACCTCGGGGCATGAAGTATATCTTTATTGGGCATCCCAAGGAAACAAAGAGGTACTACCTTTACAACCCCTCAGACAAGAAAGTGACTATCACCAAACAAACCATCTTTCTTGAGAGGGAGAACATCCTAAAAAAGGATAGTGGGAGAAAGATTTACTTCGATGAAGTTGATGCTCAACATACATAAGTGTTGGTATAAGAACAAATTCCATAAGTCCCCATAGGAGAAGTAGTTCCTGAAACATAAGTACTGTGTAAGAGTGTAAGCGAGGTAAGAGAAGTAGAGAGATATGATTTTTTAGTCACTGAGGATGGTGACTCATTATTGGTTGATAATGACAAACCAATATCCTACAAGGAGGAATTAAAGAGCTCATAAGCTTCAAGATGGATAAAATCTATGAATTATGAGATGGATTCTATGTTTGAAAACCAAGTTTGGGTTCTGGTCGATGTGCTAGTTGATGTAAATCTTGTCACTTGAAAATGGGTATTGAAGAGGAAATTAGACATGGAAGGTAAAGTAAGTACCTATAAAGCAAGGATAGTGGCTAAAGGATTTAAACAATGTCAAGGAATTGAGTACGATGAAACTCTACACCAGTTTCCATGTTTAAATCCATAAGAATAATACGTTCTGTAGCATCTTACCATGAATATGATATTTGGATGATGGATGTAAAAACTACATTCCATAATGGGAACTTTTAGGAATATGTCTAAATAACACAAAAATAAGGGTTTGTGACTCTAGTAGAGGCCCAAAGGATTTTCAAGTTGTAGAGATCCATTTATGTATTGAAGCAAGCATCTAGGTCATGGAACATTCAATTCGATTAATCCATAAAATAATTTGGTTACATTAAGAATGGATGTGAGATGTTTGTTTAAAAGAGGTTTAGTGGGAATGCAATCATTATCCTAGTAGTATATGTTGATGACATATTACTTATTGGAAATGACATACTGGTCTTACAATATATTAAGGACTAGTTAAAAAAGTGTTTCACCATGAAGGACTTATGCAAAGCAGCCTATATTCTAGGGATCAAGATCATTTTTGATAGACCCAATAGACTGATTGGACTAAGTCAAAGTACATGTGTTTACTAGATACTAAAGATATTTAGTACGGAACAATCTAAGAGGGGATTGGTTCTAATGTCACATGGTTTACATATTTTTAAGAAAATGTGTCATCAAACACAACTTGAGAAAGAGAGAATGACTAAGAACCCATTAAATTCAATGATATGATCAATAATGTATGCCTTTTTATGTACTAGACTTGATGTTTTCTATGTAGTGAGAATTGTAGGTTGATATCAAGTATATCCAAGAGAATAACAATGGACTACTATTAATTCTATCCTAAAGTATCTGATAAGAACTAAGGATATGTTCCTAGAATATGGAGGAGATGAGGAGCTGGTCATAAGTGGTTTTACTGATGCTAGTTTTCATATAGATCAAAATGATTTGAAGTCCCAATCAGGATATGTTTTTTGTCTCAACATAGGAGCTGTGAGTTGGAAGAGTTCAAATCATCCAATTGTCACTGATTCTGCAACAGAGTCCAAGTATATAGAATCTTTTGATGCATCCAAGGAATCCATTTGGATTTAGAACTTTGTCCCAGATATTTATGTGGTACCTTACAATAAAGACCTTATCACATTTTATTGTGATGATACTTTAGTGGTGGATCTTGAAAAAGAGCCAAGATCACACCAACAGACAAAACATATACCTCATATGTTTCACATATTGAGAGATTTATATCATATGGGAAATGTTTTTGTGAGGAGAGTTCCCATAGAATAGAACATGGTAGACCCCTTAACTAAAGGGATATCTTAGCTGAATCATGAATATCACATGAGAGCTATTGGAATGAAGGTTGTTAGCAGTTGTCTCTAGTGCAAGTGGGAGTCTGTTTGATTTGGTTCCCTAGAACCACCTTATTTTCACTCTATGATAAACATGTATTCGTTGTTTTGAATATTAATAAAATACTTATCACATCATTATTGTTATTATGCATAACATATTATGTGATAATATTCTAAGAGTAGCTGTCACACTAAAAGGTCACAACAGTTCCCCGCTATGATGAGAACCAGAAAGTGCTATGAAAATATTCTTGAATATATTTTCTATATCCAGATGATATCATTTGAGGGAAAAAATGATATAGGTTATTAGGGGTGGAGACTCGTAGGACTTTGAGGCACCTTATCATGGTGTAATCCCTTGGTAATATCTAGTAGGATATTATGAGAATGAGAATCGCTAGTAGGAAACCCATGTTTATATGTGTCATTGGATGTTCATATCTATGGACATGTGTATTAGTCCTTATAATTTAATATTGTTATTAATGAGTATTATCAGTCATGAAATTCGATGTATTTATGAAAACAATGATGACAAATGTTTATGGTGAGGTATGATATGTCAAGTGTGTCATGAGTAATATTGCATTAGTGAATAATGTGAGAAATTATTTATCGTTTCTGTTCATTAATGAAAGTTAATATCTTAGGCCTTTTGATGGAAATTATATAGCTCAAATAAATCCATGACCATTGTGTACTATAGGCATGTTCTATTTCCAGAAAATAAAAGAAAGAGATATCGAGCACATATGTTGATGGCACTAGAATGCAACCTTCTCAATTAGAGATATTTTGATAAAGGGATTATATTACACGGTAAGCATTCGAATGAGGTGACTTGTCATTGGAGCATTCACTTTTTTCTCTATGGGTTCCTTGGCATGTTGCTAGATGCTAACCTTGTACTTTAGGTTGCTTTACATAATTCCACTGAGAAAGTGGTTGATAGGGTCACATGCTAAGTGTATCCAGAATCTCAGTCAAATAATATATTATTATTTATTATTTAATAGGTTGAATAAATATTATTTCTTCATGTGTTTTAATAATTATTTATATATTCTTGGTCACATTTATTCCATCACTAGTTATTCGAGAGAATATATTGTGAGCAGGATATTTAATAAATATTCATTTTCTATTTAGTGAATATAATATTTATTTATTTATTGGTGAATAATGCAGTGATATTTATTTAATAAATAAATACACATTATTGAAGGTGTGATAAATATTGTGGAGGAATAGCTGGCCGAGTTAAATGTTCTGGTTATAAATTACAAACATTGAATATTATTTAATTAAATAATATTAAATTATAATTCGCAAGTTAAGAGCATGTTGATAAATAATAATATTAGTTTTATTATTTGACATGGGGATTTTATAGGATTATATAAATAATTAAGGTCACTTGTGCAATTATTTTATTTTTACCCTAGAAATATAAATACCTTTTTATGTTATTTTCTCATAATACAATTTAGTTGTGTACAATGGATTTGGAGAAAACCTCTCAAGCTTAGAGAGATCTATTATCCAAGAACGCTCTCAATAATGGAGAGAAATCCTCCTCCACTGGATCAAGTAGAATGTTTTTGAAGTGTTTATTAAGGCGATCAAAGGCGGATGATGCAAGTGCAAGGATCTTCCATGTCAGTACCCATAAAATCCTTTGGAGACATTCCATGATTTTTGGAATAGGTGGGGATCACCTCAAGAGGAAATCTATATTTGGTTTCTATAATGCAATGAAATTGCACTGTAGATCTTTCCTCAGACACATCAACGAAGAAAGAATTACTTAGTGGTAATTCTATATCTAATTAAATTAATTATAAACCATATGTGTTGATCTCCTCTCTTCCAGTTCTGGTGTGATTACCCATGTCTGATCTCATTGATCCATTCCATAGATCACAACATTTATCATCATGTATTTATTGGATTGGTCATCAATTATGGAAAAAATAAAAGTTGGGCCCTGCCCATCGCACGCTTGCACTGTGCCCAGAACCTTCAAAACCATCATAATTTTTAAAAAAGTAAAGGACATGTGGTTTCCTAGAAATAATGTCCTTGTTTGGATACAAACAAGTGGATGTAGTCTCAAACACAGTTTCACCTGGAGGTAATAACCCTAAAAAAGGTTGGTTGGGTATTAATTATATCTCCACTTAGTGAAAAACAAGTAGGCCTAACAATACACCAGGTTTTATGTTCCTGGTGGATATGTTCACATATTATCTATAAACCATTATGAAGGATTTTAATATGTTGTTATCAATTTGATGTTGGAGTAATGTTTAATGGGGAAAATGGGTTAATTGATATTGGTAATATAAGTTGAACAAGATGGATTACCTTGAGGAATGAAGACTAATTTGATATTAATGAGATTTTAGTTATTTTGGGATGGATTTATATATATTTTTATGAGCATAGATTTTATTTTTTTTGAATATTTGTAATTATTATAAATGTTTATTAATTTATATAATAAAGGTTAAGTTTATTTTTGAAAAAACATGCGATTAAATCTTTTGTTTTTTAGGTTTCAAATTTGGAAAATTATATTTTGATGATTTTTTGGATTAATTATTTATGAAATTATTTAAGTTAAACTGTTGAAATATTTATTTTAATAACAAAAAATCATGATTCTAATGTTATTAATGAATTACATGTTTCTCTGTAAGTAATCTATATTCCGAGATAGGTGAAACAAATTGTCTAAGTATGAGTCACCATTGAGGATAAGACACCTCCAGGATATCACACCGCAAAAAAGTCGTACCATTGAAATGAAAAATTGAAAAAGTCCGAGACACCATTAATCGACAACCTATCTGGATGTCATGATGGCAGAGCGTAAAATTGGATAAGTATGATATACTTATAGAAGAGACACCGCCAATGTCATACCACCAATATATATTTTGAGTTAAGTCTAAGAAACTGTCAGAATTGACACCATCAGACCATACACCACCAAAATAGTCACCTCTAGTTGACACACCACCAACGTAGTAAAAATTTGTCTAGGTCTAAGGGACCATCAGTATTATACCACTAGAACACCGTACCACTAGTCTAAGAAACCGCCAATATTTTCTTAACTTATCTTTTTGAATAAAATTATTCTAAAAACTATATTTATTGAATTTAATTATATTTTTGTAATGATTGTATATTAAATTATAGAAAGAAATAATTTAATAGAATGTCATAATGTGCAGTACAAGGAAGAAACTGGTCCATATATTCTCTTTGCTGCTGCTGATAAAAGTATAGCACACTCCCTCATGTCATATAGATGAAATAGTGGATGAAGTGGACTGATAGGAAGATGATATCTCAAAATTTATGAACACACATAGAGATGAACTTGGTTTCAAACAAGAAGTGATCACCTTTTACCAACACACAATTGGGAAGCTGAACTACATCATCACATCCAGTTATTTCCTCACATTAGAGAACAAGAATATGAAACACTCTGTTTTCCTGATTTTTTCAACATAACCTGACTCAATCTTCACTCATGAATCAAATCAAGAGTCAGAAGATACACTTCATCAAACCAAGATTTTCTAAACTCTATAATTTTATATTACTACGTTCTATTTTCTTCTATTACATTCTGATAAATATGTGCTATACTCTTTTTTATATATTCACACTCTTTCTTATACTGATCTGGAAGATACCAAGATATATTTTCATCTTTTCTTACACCTGTAATCCCATGGATAATAGTGGAAGAGGTCCTTATGTGGCCTGTTTATTTTTTCTCCCATGTAAAACTATGGAAGAGGTTGTGTGTGACTTGGAATGTTTGTAAACTGTTGCAAAATCCAATCAAGGTTATGGATCATCTTGTTTATTTTTGAAAAACTTCTCAGTGGTAGGTGATAACCAAATGCAGAAGACTAAGTATCAAATTTTGACTAAACCTCTTGTATTAATTATTTCTATTGTGTGCTTTAATTTTGTTTTACTTTATTTCCACTTTAAAACTAAAAATTGTTTTAACTATAAAAAATATATACTTTTATAGTTTATCTTAATTTGTGTTCATATGGTATTTTGATCAAGTAAACTGATTTCAAAAGATCCAAAAATATTTTATATTATTCATCCGAGACCTAATAAATCTTTAGATAAATCTTTAGAAAGTTTGTGATCTATATCATAGTATATATTTTGATAAACTAGGTTATATTTAAACATTTGGGGGATTTCAAAATAATCAATTTTATAGAAATTTTTTTATTGGTTACTCAATTGACCCCCCCTCTTGAGATACTCACTCAGACCAACATTTGGTATTAGATGATTTTTTTTGTATTAATGTTTTCAAATTATTTTTAACTATGATTTTAGTTAATCTTCGGAGAACTTAATTTCTGTTATTTCTAAATATATTTCTTTAAATGGATAATCGCCAAGATGGATTTTCTACTAACAAAACTCCTTTATTTAATGGTAAAAATTATTCCCAATGGAAAATTAAGATAATAATGAATACAGGGAGCATGGGTTTTGAAATTTGGTATGCTATTGAAGATCCATATATTATCCCTAATACTACTATAAGTACTTGGGATGAACTACTAAGCTTTCATAAAATAATAATTGTAAAGATATGAATACCCTATTCTATGCACTAGGAGATGAATAATTTAATATTATTTCTACATATAAAACTACTTATGATATTTTGGATACTTTATATATTTCCCCATGAAGGAACTTAAAATGTTAAACATATGATAATTAATACATATACTATTAAGTATGATAATTTTAAGATGAAGCCTAATGAACCCATTTTTGATATGCACCTCATGTTTAATGAGATTTTCAACACAACGAGCTCACCTGGAAAACCTATTTCAAACAATTATCAAATTTTGCGATTAATCATATGACTACCAAAAATATGTAAAGGCACATATATCTCTATGAGAGAATCATGTGATATCAGCAAGATTTTAGTCAAGGAGTTTATTGGAAATCTTATAATGTATGAAGAAGAATTAAAGGTAAACCGTAAAGAAGATGATGAGCCTAAAATAAAGTTAGTAGCTTTCAAGACTACTACCTCTAGACAATAAAATGAAAAAGATAACGAGAAAGTACAAGATACCAATTCCAGTGAAAGTTTATCATATCCTAATAGTGATGAGGAGATGAATCACCTAGCCATAAGATTCAAGAAATTTTACCAAAAGAAAAATTTCTTTATAAAATAAAAATATAAATAAAAGTATGACAACAGAGGAAATTGGAAGAATGATTACAAGAAGGATGATGATCCAAAAGAAGTTGTTTTCTATGAATTTAAGAGGAAAGGAAATATAAAATCCGACTGTCTAAAGATTTAGTAGAAAACTAAATATGAATATAAGGACATGAGATACAAAAAGGCCATGAAGGAAACATGGAGTGCTTTAGAGGATAGATCTAGTGAATCTGATGAATCACCTAAAGAGAAGCCAGATAGAGAAAATATGTGTTTTATAACCAATGTTAGTGAGGTAACAATTTTACCTACTGTTACTAATATTCTACCTATGCATAATTTTGATTATTATGATAATTAACAACATGATGATGATAATATGTCAATGATGAATTATTAGAATAATGAAACATCCTAGAGGATAACTTTAATGAGATTAAAGATAAATATAATGTTTTAAAAAGATAGTATGCTTTATCTTCAAATATAAAATTTGAACTGTTTGTTGAAAAAGATAAGAATTCTCAATTGCTCAAGGACAATACAAAGCTTAAGTTGTATAATCAGAGACTAAATAAATATCTTGAAAAGTTTAGTAATGGTAGAGAGACTCACACAAATTTTTGGAAATAATTTTGTACCAAAATATGTTAGTAAAATTGGATATCAATGTGG
Source organism: Viscum album (assembly GCA_963277665.1). NCBI lineage: Eukaryota > Viridiplantae > Streptophyta > Magnoliopsida > Santalales > Viscaceae > Viscum > Viscum album. Next base: position 603,188,724 of record OY728130.1, on the reverse strand, counting down.
AGCGAGGAAAATAATAAAAATCACTTTTTTCATAAATCCAAACCTGAAATTTCTTATTCCAATCATTTTTCAAAAGGATATAACAGAGTTTTTATTTAAAAAAGTCTCAAATATGTTTATAGGAAACCCATGAGGAAATTATGGGTCCAAAAATATATAATTTATAACATTTCTAGTCCCAAAAATATTTGGGTACCAAAATCATTCCTTGTATAAAATCTGTTTTATAGGAAAAATGATTAATGAACTCCAGTATAAGTATATGGTATTTTGATAGTAGTTGTTCAAGGAATATGACAGAATATTATTCATGCTTAAAGAAAATAATAAATGTTGATGGTGGACTTGTAAACTTTGGTGTCAATGTTAAGGGAACGATCATCATCCTAGGACAGATTGGTAAAAAAATATTCAGGTTTAATTTCTAAATTTTTTTATGTTGATGGTTTAAAATATAATGTGCATAACATTTATCAATTATGTGATACTAGTTTTTATGTTAAGTTTGATAATGATTCTTTCAATGTTTATGATTTTAAAAATGATTTAATCTTTATTACATTGAGAAATGACAATGTTTTTGTTGTATATTTAAATTATTTTTTTTCTACAAATGTTTCATGCCTAAGTGCCTTTCAAAAGGAGTCTTGGCTTTGGCATAGGAGACTAGGTCATAGCAACATTCACTCACTTAGAAATTTAACCAGGAAAGGTTTATTTGTGGATCTACCTAATCTTGATTTACCATCTGATAAAGTATGTAACCCCTTCCAAATAGTGAAACAATACAAATTTTATTTTAAATTGAAGAAATAAGTGTCAACTTCTCAACCCTTAGACTTGGTTCATATGGACCTATTTAGACCATCTATAGTATCGAGTTTTAATGAGAAATGATATGTTTATATTCTTGTAGATGATTTCTCTAGGTATACTTGGGTGTACTTTATAGCTCAAAAAAGTGAAGCCTTCTCTTATTTTACCAAGTATGCTAAGTCTGTATAAAATCTTAACGGACTTAGGATAAAGTCCTTAATAATTGGCCATGGTTGTGCATTTGAGAATCAATATCTTGAATCTTTTTTATCAAAAAATGGCTATAATCATAACTTATCTTCTCCTTGGACCCCATTAGAATGGATCTATTGAAATGAGAAATATATCTTTATAATAGATATCCCAGACCATGTTGAATGAGTATGAGATACCTATATATTTTTGGGCAAAAGATGTCAATACAACCTACTATATTTTCAATAGAGTTTTAATCATACCTATCCTTAAGAAGACCTATTATAAGATATGGAACAATAAGAAACCCAAGGTTAATAACTTTAGAGTTTTTGTTTTCAATGTATTTATTCTCAATACTAAGGATAACCTTGAAAAATGTTCCTCCAAGAGTGATAAAGTAATTTTCCTTAGTTATTCTATCTATAGTAAATCCTATAGAGTTTTCAATAAGAAGACTAAAACTATGGAAGAACCAGTTATTGTAAAATTTGATGAGACTAATCCACATGAGCCTAATACATCCTTATAAAACCTTTAGGATGATTTATCTTCCCTAAACTTAAATTCTTAACCTTTAGATTCTGTTGTCAAATAGCCAGAAAAATCATCCAGTTTTGAAGAATTTCCAGAACTTCCAAAACCTTAAAATCTAGAAGTGACTAGTTCCTATTTCTATAAAGATATTAGAACCATTAAGTAATATAATTTATATGTTTTATAGGTGATATAAATAGAGAAACACAAACTAGATCTTCTATTATAAATCAGGTTGAACATCAAGCTTTCTTGTCTCAACATGAACCTAAGAACATTGATTAAGATATTAATAATTAATTATGGGTGATAGATATGAAAGAATAATTGAATAAATTTGAAATAAAAAAAGTATGAGAACTTATAGATAGACCCAAGGACAACTTGACTTTTGGAACTAAATGGGTGTTTAGGAATAAAGTTGATGAGTCATGAACTATAGTTAGAAATAAGGCTAGACGTTTTGTACAAGGTTATAGTCAAGAGGATGGGATATAATATGAGGAAAACTTTTCACATGTAGCCAAAATTGATCCCATAATAATCTTACTTGCTTATACAGATCATCTAGATTTCAAGATTTATCAAATGTATGTCAAGAGTGTTTTCTTAAATCGTTTTATAGTTGAGTATGTTTTTGTTGAAAACCCCCCTTATTTTCAAAATTATCATTTCCCAAATGATGTTTTTAAATTAACTAAAAATTATATATTTGAAAAAAAGATCCTAGATCTTGGTATTATAGGATCAACAATTTTATTATTTCAAAAGGATTTTAAAAAGGTATAGCCGAACCTACTCTTTTTATAAGATGAATTTCAAAATATGTATTTGTTGTATAAATATATATTAATGATATTATTTTTGGATATTCAAAAAATTATCTGTGTACTGATTTTTCTAAAATGATGAAAAATAAATTTGAAAAGAGATTAATGGGTTAATTCAAATTCTTTCTTGGATTTCAAATATCTCAAAACAAAGAAATAATTATTTTTAATGAAAGTAAATATAAAAAATATATTTCAAAATGTTTTAACTTGGATAACACTAAGAGTAGTGATACTCCTATGAGTACCACTTATAAATTGGATCTGGATGGAATTGGGAAACCAGTTGATCAATCTAGTTATAGAGGTATGATTAGAAGTCTTATCTACTTAAATTTTAGCTGACCATATATTATGTTTAGTGTGTGTATGTGTGCACATTTTCAAGAAAACTTAAAAGCGCCAAACCTTATTTATGTTGAAAGAATTTTCAAATACCTCAAGTATACAACCAATTTAGTATTATTCTAACATAGAGGACCATAATTTAATTTAGTAGTCTATTCTGAATTTAATTTTTGTGGATGCAAGTTATAAAGAAAAATAACCTCTAGAACAAGTCACTTTTTTATCAAGTCTCTAGTTTCATGGTATAGTAAGAAACACAATTCTGTAGCATTGTTTACTGATGAAGCTGAATAAATAGATATAGATAGTTGTTGTACACAAAATTTGTGGATTAAACACGCTCTACTAGACTATAGATACAAATTCTGACATGTCCCCATAAAATGTAACAATACAAGTGCAACAAATATTTCTAAGAATCCTGTTTCTAATTAAAGGGCAAAGCATATTGATATAAGACATCACTTTTTGAGAGAATATTTTTAAAAATGAGATATCACTCTTGAATTTATTGGCACATAATATTAGTTAGCTGATATATTCACTAAGTCTTTGAATTTAGAGAGAATGAACTATATCAAGCAAGAGTTAGGAATGATTGATTTTGGTCAAGTGTAATTTTTTTATGATACACCATTATGGTTGACATACTATTGTGGTTACATGATGTTGTATTGTCATACTGTTGGCTTGTCATTCTATTGGCTTGTGATTCCATTGGCTTGTCATACTATTTCTATGTCATGCCGTTAGTTTTTTTAACACAATCTAAGACATGAATTGGAAACCCAATTCATGCCCCAAAAATTTATTAAAATAAAAATAATGCAACACAATCTTGATGTGTAATGAGTTTAGACCAACCCAAAATAGAGATAAAAACAAGTAGATAAAACTAAGAAGCTCAAACACATAAAGCAACAAGTGCGGCCACTCTAAGTAAGATCCAAGGTAGGGGATGCGTGGGAATGTCTGAGACATAAGAGCATAGAGCCATGCCATTTGATTTCAAGTATTATTTCAATTTTAGAATACCTAAAGTCCAAAATGATATCAAAATGGCATAATTTTTATTACAAATACACCTTGAGCCCAGTGCGATACTCAATTATCTTTTTCTCTCAAACCCTATGCAACCCTTTGGATCCCACATTTGCAACCTCCTATATACTCTTAACTAAGCTTGATAAATCAGTTTTCATATCGATAATGAAGTATCCTTTTGAGTTTTATCATTCTAAGTCAAGATCCTTTAAGAAGCATAAGAAATAACCAAGTGTACATGCTCTAGTTGTACCAGTTAATCCTGAGCTTGCCAATAGAGTTGTTGCTGTAGAAAGGGAAGTTAAATCGAGGTGATTTTTATCTAGAAAGTATTTAATACTCAATTTAATTTAGAACCAAGTATGTTAATAATGGTTTTACTCTAACAAGATACCCTTCTACCCTAAACTGGTCTATGAATTGTTTCAGTATGTAGAGTTTTCCTTTGATCAAGATGGTGCTGATTGGATCAAAAGTCATGTAAAATGACATGTAATAGTTTTTTAATCGATGAAATGTTTTAAATGTTTGAATATTCCTCATAAAGTAATATATGAGGATTATCATGGTAGAATTACTAAAGATAGTGTGTTGTTTGTGTATGAAGTGGATTTGATAAAACTGATAGAAAATAGACTATCTATAAGACCTATTGCCTTAGATATTAATGAAGAATATAGGATACTATTAAAGTTTTTACAGAACATTCTATGCCTAAGAAATAGTGATTGTGGCAATTTAAGGTATCAAGATGTTTATCTTCTATATCTTATGAAAGAAGGCCATAAGATAAATTTTTGTAGATATCTCATGGGGTATATTTGTGAGATGACCAAACCATCCTCTATATCCAACTCCTTGATCAACCCCATGTTCATTTCTGCCATATTAGAGACCAAAGGCCTAGTGGCTGAGGATGAAGAGTTTGTTACAGACTCTGGTGGTCTCTATCTTAAAATTTATACTTGTTCAAGGATGAAGATTAGATGGAACCCCTAGAAGGGATGGTGGGTTGGAGATTGCAATATGTTATATGCTGAGTATAATACCATTGATTATACAACCAGAATGAGAGATGAAGTTGATCTAGTATTGGATCTTTATGAGGTATTTGAATACTATGATGATGATAACGAAGAATATGTTGCAGAGGAAGAAGAAAAGGAACCTTCTATTGATGAAGGGACTGATCCTGACTTGTCTCCCAAATCTCCTACAATTACTTTTGGACCTCCTAGTCCACCTAGGAGATTGGTAAAAAGAGAAAATCTTATTAAAAGTGATGAAAAATGACTTAGGTCTCTACAGAGGAGTATTATATGATTTTCCAAATCCAATAAATTAGATGATGATGATGCTGATAATGAGGAGGAAGAAAAGGAAGAAGAAGATAGAAATAAAAGGGATGCAGATAATGTAAGTGATGATGATGATGAATCTAAACCTAATGGTGAAAGAAGTCGAATTATAAGGAAATATGTTGATATGCCTCCAGATATTCTTCCTTAACCTACTAAATAAGTTGATAAACCATATCTGTCTAAGTAAGTGGACCCAATTATTAAAGACAAAGATGCTTTTTTTGTGGGGGGATAAATCCCCATCTACAGAGATCTTTCATGAAGCTCCAACGACTAATGAATTTGAGTAAAACTCTATTTCCACTGGTCAAATAGTTTCAAATTATACTATGATGGAATATTTTATTGTGATTTCTACTATGGAAAAACATGTGGATGAGAAAGAGAAGATAGAGATTCCTTCTTCTAAATAAGGCAGTGATGTTCAGTTGGATGTTTTGGCTACTAATGAGCCACAAGTTGACAAATGTATGGAATTAGAACCTACTTTCTATGTCCAAAAGGATTTTGTTCAGATGTCAGTGGTACCTCCTATTGATAAGAAGATAAAAGATGAGCCTTGTAGTGTTGAACACACCTCAGCTACACAAAGTTCAGATGGAAAGAGAAATCTTAGAGTTTCAATTGTTCCTGCTATTATAGAACATCATACCATAGAATCTATATCAGTTGTCTTTTTATATCTATGGGTTGATCATATGGAAGAGGAATGGAGAAAGTACTCTAGTGTTACAAGGATTCCACCAAATAATGGTGGACCTAAGGTTCGAGATGACAGAGATCCTAAGGGATCTTTGATAGCTCAGGTTGACTTTGTTGGTTTGCTAAAAAAATCACTTATGTTAGAACTTCTCCACCTGAACCTACTCCATCAACTTTTTTTGTTTTAGTTGATGTAGTTACTAAATGTGAATTGGATTGTTTTGGGAAAATGTTGATGTTTGTTTTTTCTTTAAAGTTAAATAATCAACCTCCTCTCAAAAATTTCAGCTATGATAAAGATGCAAGATAAATTTTCGAGTTATTTATTCAACATATCCAACCAAAGATGATGAATTACTTACGAGAAGTTGATATTGAGAATAAGATAATTAGATGTGAGTTATAGTCTATAAAGGATATGATTCAAAACCATAATTCAACCTTTTTTGCCTCTATAGATGGAATCCAAAAAATATCGAGGATGCATCTTTAGACTATTGTACTCCTTCTCCAACAGTGAATGTCGACCAGTTATGAACATTTGTGAGAGAGGAAGTTGAAATTTACTCTAGTGGTCCTTCTAGTAGTTCTCTTGTTATGCCTTTGGAGATATTGAGGAAGTTTGAGCATCATATAGATCATGATCACATGATAATCATAATTCATGAAAAGGAAATGAGATCATACATAGAAACCATTACTAAGTGCATCAAGTTTTATGTATTGAGGATTTATACCAAGCATTCAATAGTTGAAAATTTCAAATTATTATCTGAAAATTTGAGGATACCTTCCATGACCTTGGATTTCAAAGAACAAGTAAGACAAATCATGGAGATGACTCCAATGTTGGACTAGTTTATGGAGGATAAGAATAATTTATTTTGTGTAATTGAAAGAGGTTTCTAGATCATCATGGATATTATAAATCTCACGAAGCCTTTTCTTCATGTTCATCGCCAATAATTTTTTTCTCCAGAAGCATTTCCTATTAATCCTCATCTATTCCTCATACCAAGAGTTACTAGGGATCCTCTTTCCCCTTTACCTTCCATGTTTCAAAATTTTATAATGTTTCATACTCAAGATTTGAGACACCTCCAGAAAATTTCTATTTTTAAAGATTAACTTAGAACTATAAATGGACTCTCATCTTGTGTTCCATCTATTTGACCTTGAACTAATCTTACAGCCTCAGATAAGGATCAAGATAAAACCAAGGATAAAGGAAAATAACTAATGGACATATATTTCTAATATTAAACCTCTTTTATTTTGATTTCTTAGACTATAGGTATTTTATAGGACCTCGTCTATATTAACCTTTTGATAATAATTTTGAATGCCTTTTATCTCTGTTAGTATGTTAGTTATCTTTTTTATCTTCCTTTTAATATCCTTATTCTTCTAATCTTTAACTTTTTGATAATCAAAAAATGGGGACAATTCTTTTGGTATATTTTTTCTGGTATTTTATGATTTATTTTGTTATCTTTGATACTATCTTGTTTTAATCTTTCTATCTTTGATACAAAATACTAACCTTTGATACTTACTATTTTCTTATTTTTATTTGATACCAGCTACACATACTGTGAATGATAATTCTTGGTTTATATTTTTACCTTAACTTGGATATCATGTTCAAACATTTTTAATACTTTTGATTCCATGATTTGTGATCATCAAAAAGGGGGAGATTATTGACCTCCTAGTTTTAATGATCACAAAATAATGATTCTAATGTTATTAATGAATTTCATGTTTCTTTGGAAGTAATATGTATTCTGAGATAGGTGAATTTTTTTTAATTATGAGTCACCATTGAGGATGAGAAACCACTAGGATATCACACCTCTAGAAAGTCGTACCATTGAATTGAAAAATTTACAAATTCGGAGGCACCATCGGTCAACACACAGTCAGGATGTCCTACAACTAGAATGTAAAATTGGATAATTATGAGATAATGCCAGTGTCATACTTCCAATACAGATTTTTGGTTGATTTTGAGACACCATCAGACCACACACTATCAAAATAGTCACCATTAGTTGAGACACTGCCAACGTAGTAGAAATTTGGCTAATTCTAAGACACTGCCAGTATCATACCGCTAGAACAACATACCTCTAGTCTAAGACACCGCCACTATTTTATTAACTTTTCATTTTGAATTAATTTATTATAAAGGATATATTTATCAAATTTAATTCCATTTATTATTTTAAAGAATTCCTCTTAAATGTTCAACAGAACGCATTGAAGAAAGTTTCAGAATGCGCAGTACGAGGAAGCAGATGCTCTAGATATTCTCTTTAATGCTGTTGATAAAAGTGCAGAAAACTCCCTCTTGTAGTAGAGATTAAATAGTGTATGAAGTGGAATGATATTAATTTGATAGCTCAAAATTTTTTAACATACAGAGAGCTAAAACTAGTTGAAAAAAAGATCTCACCTGTTACAAACACATGACTATGAATCCAAACTACATCATCACATCCAATGCTTTCCTCCTATCAAAGAACAAAAGTCTATGACAGTCTATTTTTCTAAATGTTTTTCAACTGAACTGCACGCTCTCACGTCATTGGGAATGGACGACAAAATAAAATTTATAACCTACTTACTACTTAGAACAGTGGAAAGACAAGGTCAAACCACAGAGAGGCCTAATGTTGTTCTTGGTGATTTTAAAAAAATAAAGCAAACAAAAACACACACAAAAACAAACAAAATCAGTTGGTGGTGGTGAGGTGAAGTGAGGAAAACTCAGGATGTGAAGAAGGGATAAGGAATTGGGGAGTGTATGGAAGAAGACAAGACAACAAGGAAAATTGTGGTGAAAACAACCAATAGATGAGTAGGGGGAATGTCCACTGGATGATTCGATATTTCTTAGCCTCGTTCATGCACCGAAGTTTAAGAAATATGGATACGACTTAAGGTAGATGGCCATATTTATCATCTGGTCAGTTTTTGATGAAATAACCCTTACAGTCCTTCAACTGTAAAAATAATTCCATCCAATGGTGATTAGAAGTAAACTGTCACCGAGCTCAAATTGTCAGTTGAGTTCAGCGTGTCTCTCTCATTTGAGAATGAATCACTTGTCAATAAGTTCATCAGATTGAAACAGTTTTCATTAAGATTCAAACAAGATCCGTTTTCAATCAAACTTGTTGTTTTTAAAATAAATCTGTTTCGCAAACATTGAGAGAGGCGATCCAGAAAATGATGCAGTGCGTGTATCAGAGTAAACAAATCTAACCAGCCAGCTTACCCCCAAGGAGTTTAGACGGACATAATGGTTGGATTCAGTGTAAAAATAGAATTAAAATCAATGAAGTTCATGTTGAAATAAGTTTCAGGAAAATAGAGCATAAGGAAAATAAAGATGTTCGTCTCCCTGATTAATCTCCCAAAAGCTATAATCCCTGCTGCTCGATGGTTGATGCAATGCTGCATTGCGCTCAATGTACCGCCCTAGGAATCAAGGTATGAAATGCTGTTCTAATACTCTGATGCCTAGAATATGCTTCCTAGAAGTGGTAAAAACTATAGGGATCACCCGATCCTCTCTCAATGCCTGATCATCCATGTCTGGATAGATGATCCCCTTTGCCACGTCATTTCCTTCGATGTATGTATGATCTAGTGCCTGTGATGAATGCTGATGACCTAGTAATAAAATTCTCTGGAATCTCACCTGAGGTGTTCCCTGGCCTCCACGTGGTGCTTTCACAGTTCTACTTTTTCTGCGCTGGTCATCAGAGCAGTTTCTCCTAACTGAATGAATGGGTTGCGCGCCAAGCCACAACCCTCCCTCTGCAAAAAACGAATGTGAGTGAGATAAAAATATAATTAAACAATTATGTAATTATATATATATATATATATATATCACTACTTAAAAATAATTATTAATATATATATATATATATACTACATTAAAATACTTATAAGAGTATATATTTTTTAATACCTAATACTATTATTAATATAATAACTATTGTATTTAATTAATAACATATATTATTATGATATATAAGAAATTAATATTATATATATAATCTCATATACTTTTATTAATATACCTTTTATTATTATTATATTGTATATGATATATAACACATAATATATATATTATATTATATGTTAAAATGAAATAAAATAAAAACTAAAAAAAGAGAAGATGAATTGGGGGGAAGGGTTCGACACTTGGTTGTGTGAGTAGTGGGGCTCGAGCTGTGAAGGTTACAGGTCTAAGAGTTTTTGGATTTCATATCTGGTATTCAGATTCAGTAAATTTAAAATTTGGTTTTCTATTCAGTTTGTGATTGTGCTGTTTGATTTCCTATGGTGGTTTCTGAATTGTTGTGCTACTGAGAGGTTTTGCATTGTTGTTATTTGATTGTGTTTCTTCTGTTGCGGTTTGGAAGGGAGAAGAAGGTGAATGGTGGATGGGAAACAAAAGTTGGGGAGAAGGTGTGGAGGGAGTTTGCTGAAATGGTGGCACTATTTGGTGATGGTGGTGACACCACAATGGGTGAAAATAGTGGCAGGATGGAAGGTGACACCGTGAGAGTTGGAAGCGGTGCAGGAGATACAACGAGAAACAGCGGCAGGGCTTTGCTGTGCCACCATGAGGAAAATGGGTGAGACCACAAGTTCGGTGGATACAGTGGCACCGTAAGTGCTAGAACAGTTGCAAAACAGGTGGGGGATATGGTGGATATAAGAAAAATAGTGAGATAGTTCCACCGTAAGGATGAAAGATGGTGGCACTGTGAGTTGGTGGAACACCAACAGAGGAATCGTGCGACCGAAACACCTAAAAAACACTCAAAAATCAAAATCAAAACAAAAATTAAATTAATTAAAACTTTAATAAAACTAAAAACAGATTAATAAATTAATCAATTAAGTTGAATAGAATAGAATTAAAAACTAAATAAATAAAACAAATTTAAATAATAAAATTAATGATGCATTATTTAAAATAATGAACAAATTATTTTAGGAACAAATTAAAGTAATTATAGTTACTTGCTTAAAATATTTAACCAATTAATTAACCAATTAATTAACTAAAGAACTCATTAAATTAAAGAATAAAATTATTAATTGAATAATATTAAAATGTTAAAACTAATTAAATTCTTTAAATAATTAAAAACTAAAATGAGCTATTTATTTACAAATTACCAATAAAGAATTAAATAATTAAATTAATGAATTAATAAACTAACTAGAATGAAAAATTGTAAAAATAAATGAATAAATAAATAAAAGTCAAATTCACAAGAATGATTTAATTTAAGAATTATTTAAAAAGACAATAATGAATACTAAAAACACATGATTTAAACTAAAATTGATTATTTTACACACCAAGTTATAAAATCACAACAATTATAAATTATTTAATAAAAAACAACATTTTGGTATTAAAAATTTAATAAAAATATAAAAAGGATGTGGAAAAGAGTGTGAAAACACCACCACATCAATCTCCCCCACACTTAAAACTTTGTTTGTCCTCAAACAAATACATTCCTTAGACTTTAGAAAAAACAGATGATTTTTGAGTTTTTGTTCAAAAAGTGCATGATTAAAATTTAATATCCAGAGGAACAGGAACAAACAGTGGATCGGGCTTTCAAAAGGGTATTCATAATGATGTCTTGTCTAGCTTCAAGTACTCACTAGAAGTTAAGAGCATAAACAATTCATACACTATCAAGTATGTCATGCCTTCTATGTGTACTCATTAACTATCCTACTTCAATTTCCAAGTCAAGTTCTGATTCAAGGAGTGTTGACACGTTAGATGAAGTGGAATTCAAAACTTAACCAAGGGAAGCTTCCATTATCACCTTCCTCCAAGTTCCAAAAATTAAAGTCCATTAATTTCATCACTTTACTGATTCAACTCAAAAGAATTTTAACCATGTCAATTTCTCCCTTCTTCATTTGGGTTCAAATTTTCCTTCACCTTAATGAGTTCGTTTTTGACAAGGTATCTTTATTTTAATCTTTCCCAGACATATTCCATGTGCAATGCACTGTGTATAGCATTTGTTAATTTTGAAATTGGATTAATTTATTGACAGAAATGAACCCAAAGCACATTGTCTTAGTTACTCACCATGGGATCCCATTTTCCTATTTTATTCCAGTTATAAAAAAAATTAATTAATAATAAATCGAGTTTACTTCCTATAGTGATTGAATATTATTATTTTTAAAAAACGTGTGAGTCCCCTAGGTTCCAGTGAAAACTTTTAGTTACTCTAAGTCATGATCATTATCCCACAAAACCTATCCTGTCACACTCCCATCCTCAGTTCCTAAACAGACAGATCCTTAGAGATAGTGAACAATTTCACTCAGCAATCATTCATGATTGACAGTTTCTGACTAAGTTCCACTCTCATAAACTAGTGAGAAGTTCCCCACTATGCAGGACATAATTGAAGTACCCGTGAACCTCCAATGGCCCTTAAGTGATGAATTTTTTTTTTTTTTGAAATTTTGAAACAAATTTGAAAAAAAGTTGACCATTTTTTAAACAAACTCACGTTCAGGTTTAAGAAGGGGGAATTTAACATGAAACTAGAATGACCCCTCTCCCCCACACATAAAACCCAACATTTTCCCCAATGTTGAATTATAAGGTGGAAGACGATTGAAGTTCAAGATTGATGAATAGTTCAAATTAAATAGGATATGGAAGGGTAGCAATGAGGTTAAAAGTTTTTCTCTATCACATAAAAAAGAGAAAAATAAAAGAAAAACATAAACTAACAGAAAAAACCCCCACCAATAATTACCAACAATAAGATCAGTTGTATTCTTAAAATGTTCATGATTTGAATGATTATGAGTAGACAAAATATTTTATCAATGACATTTAACTAGTAGCATGATTAATAATGATGTGTAGCAACATATCAATGAGATTGAAAGCAGTGGGTGTAGCCAGTTTTAAAATACAGAGGAAAATAATTTTCAACTAATTAGATATTATCAATCTAACACCCATGCTGAAAGCACATATTTATTTTTCACTGGTCAGGGGGAAGAGGGGAGAACAAAACTTTCTTGAATTATTGAAGTTTTATTACTGACTTCTATAGACAGATCCTCTTCAGAAGCACTGGGTGGTTACTCCTATTCATTAACCTGAAGGTTCAAATAAGTAAACCAAGGGATTGAGTAGAAATAAATTTTATCCATATGATGCAGTGGATTTCTCCCTTGGGTTTTCTTTGCCATGTTTCTGGAAGAAACCGCTCTCTAACTCAAACAACAATAGATCATGAGGCACCATCAAGAAGTAAAGAGGTTAAACTGGAGAGCAAGAATCAGGGGATAACTTTATTAAATAAAAAAAAGGAAAACAACTAAGAATCTATGGGTTAGTTCCCATGAAAAACTGGGTTTATAGTCCTCAGGTGGACTTGAAACAACTCATTCTTCCAATAAATATACGGCAGCCAAGCCCTTTGGATTCCCATCAAAGAAGTGAATTATTCTTTGACCATTGACTAAGAAAGGTCGATTATCTTCTTCAACTAGCACAATAGCTCCATTAAACAAAATTCTAACAATGGAAAAGGGTACTGACCACTTGGACTTCAACTTTCCTGGGAACAACTTCAATCTTGAATTGAAAATCAGAACCCTCTCACTAACCTTGAAATTACTATTTTTAATGATCGAGTCATGAAAATCCTTTTTCCTATATTTTTAAATTTTATAATTCTCATAATAATCTCTTCTGATCTCCTCCAGCTCACTCAGCTCTAACAGTCTTCTCGCACCAATAGACTTGAAATCAAAGTTAAGAGCCTTCACCGCCCAATAAGATCTCTACTACAACTCAACAGGTAGATGAAATGTTTTCCCAAATAGTATCCTATATGGTGACTGTAGAGACCCGAAGCTTAACGTACATGGAAATTACATTAATTTTGCGGAATACTTAATACATAACAAAAATAGACACACAAGGACCGTAATAGTTTAGTGTCTTTGGAAACTTGGAATATAAACTTCTAATCATGTTGAAATATCTTCAACAACTCCCATAACGATCTTCCCCTTTTTGTATCCTTACCTAAAACCATTATTTATTTCCTGGGGAAAATAAAACATAAAAAGGGTGAGCTCAAATTCTCAGTAAGGTAAAACATTGAGAACATAAAACAATCCATACACATTTGAAAGCAAAAACTTGAACATGAAATTTAAACATCAAAATCTTGAGCAAAGACATAAATCGTGGAAGTACGTAAGGCATATATCACAATGGAGGATCAACCATGATAAAATATAATGGGAATAAAACATGTAATTTTGGTAACCATTCAACACTTGTTATGATTTCCATAGTAGCCAAGGCATTTCTGCCAAGACCATCTTAGTGGACAAAATCCCATTCTGGATCGAGTTCACTCCTCGTTTCAGTCCTGTAACACTGAACCGGATTAACTTACCATTCCAGCCATGTATATCTCATGAGATATAAATATTTACCCAATTCATTGGAGGGAGATATAGGTCCCACCAATCTCATAATGAAATCATTCTTACTTGTGCCACAAAATAAACATACATCATTCATAATAACGAATAAAATGGGTTTCATAAACATCATCCCATCATCACATAATCCATATAAAAGAAATGGATATCATTTCATAATAAGAAAAGTGAAACCATGTAAATCATAGAGACTTTATACTTGAACCATAAACATATGAAATAATTTCATCTTATATGGAAAATGGTTTTGGTAAGACACTTGAAATGAATTCTTAAGGAAAATATCCTTTCTTCTTCAAAATCAATTTCTTTTCACAAAACATCATGCAATTTTAAAATAAAAAGATTTTGTTGAAAATAGTCATGAAATATTTTGGAGGAAGCTTCATTAAAACAAGGCTTTATAAAACCATAAAAATCCTTTCATGCCTTATAAGTTAAAAAAAACATTCTTCTCGTACTTTTGCCGGAAAAGTCAAAAAGTACCTCGTATGAAAAACGACAAAAGATTCCTTTCATATCATTTACTAAAAACTCACTGAAGGGTAAAATTGGATTTAAGAAATTGTATTAGGTTTGAAATAATATTACATATTGAGGAAACATGGATGTGGATGATAAATATTCCTCAGTAAATTCTGAAGTATAAACAATCTCGGATAAAAATTGAGATTGCGAGATTTTCCCTTACCTTATGTTCGATATGTTTCGAATGTATCCAAACCTCCTGTATAATGATTTAAATAATGTCATTGACTTATTAAAGAATCATATTCATTGTTATGATATCATATATGGTTCACTTATGACTTTATATTACCTGTTCTTTTGTAAATTCCATGTTAAAGAGCTTTTTGGGTAAAATCATTTCATTTGTCGTCCGTGTTTTGACTTGTAATTATTCATTTGATTACTTAGATCATGATTAATTAATTACAGAATATAAAACATGATTTATATATAATATATATTCAGAATATATATATATATAATATTTATAAATGGAAATAAATACACCGTTCATGGAGATGGTAGGCCGTACGTACGCATGAACGCTGTTTTCGTTTCCTCATTGAATTGAATGGAACTAAGTATATGACATACATATATATACATAAATCCAGTAGAATTATTATGTCATATATTTCATGATTACTTATTATATATACTTTATAATCATTCTTGAATTGTTAACATGGAAAATGAATCTCATCGTGCCGTGGAGATGGTAATCCGTACGTACGCACGAGCGATGATATCGTTCCCATATTTATTGAATAAAATTGGAGTGAATGATATAATATCTTAGAATCAGTATTATGTTATAATAATAATATTTATTTATTATTTACACCATTATACCCATCCAAGTAAGGTGGTGGTGTAAAAATAGATTACACCACGGCATGGAGACGGTATTCCGTACGTACGCACGCGCGGTGATTTCGTTTTCCGTAGGATGGATAGAAGGTGAAATGAGGTTTCTTCATATTTATAATAACATATAGGTATATTATTGATACTTATGTTATTACAATATAATGAAACAACTAAATAAGAAGAAGTTTAAGAAGAAAGAAAATTGAAAGAATCGGTAACAGATATTACCTCTTCTTTGACACGCCTCTTTGAAACCTCCTCTTAGGGAACTAAAATTGGTATTTGAAGAATACCAGGACATCTAGGATGTTTCTAGGTAAGTGGAGAAGATAATTTGGCAGGGGTTGGCCGAGATTGAAGGCTCAAAGTGGTGTGAGGAAGAGAGGGAGGAGGTTCCCTTTTATAAGGGAGGAGAGGGGCACCTTTGAAATCCTCACAAATATTAGTTTAATATAAATTCAGAACCCTCATAAAAACCTCCAAAAATGACTCAATTAGAATATTAGATTATATAGGGTTGTAATCTCATCAACCAATAAAATTTAGACATGTAGGGAATTTATTTTAAACATTATCAACTTGATTTATCCTTATTTAATCTATTAAAATTTATTTGTGGTAATAAGATTCTAAATTTTAAATTGTTATAAATAATTACTTGTGTGCTGTGAATTATCCATAATTAGATAAGTTATGACATTGTAGACTATATAAATTTCAATTTATAAATTTTCAATATTTTTGGGATTTTTAAACAATTTAATAATATATTATTTTTATAAAATAAAAATAGTGTCAATTTTGACACTATCCATTTATTTGAATTTAAATTAAATCCACAAAAATGATATATTCAAAATAAAATATTTAATAGGTTTCTAACATGTCATAGTAATCTATAAAATTAGTGGAGTACATTAAATAGTTCATATAATATTTATTTTAATAATTTTAAAACCATTTATTTGGTATATATCTTAATAAAATAATTAGTACAACATATTTGTATAATTATTGAATATACTTATTTGTTGCATAAAAATTAAAAATAAAATACTTTGATGAAGATAAATATAAAATATTTTAGAATAATAATTTTACTTGAATTTATCATCTTAAAATAACAAAATGTAAATTGTTATCTTTATTAAATTATGAAGGTGACAACTTTGGAATCATTTAAAATAAAATATTATAAGTGTCATAATCTCCATAATAAGGATCCAAATTGTCAGAAAGTCTGCCAGTGGATGATTAGGGTTTATATATACACTACTAATAAGTTTTTTGTAGATTTTTGGGCCTTTTGATATGTATTACTATTTCAATAAAAACTATATTATTGATTTTGCACTAAATAAATAATTTCTGCATCATTAATGTGTAAGATAATAAGGTAATTAAATAACTCTTAAAAATTACAAATAAATTACAATGATAAAGAAAAACATTTTATCTTTCAAATGAGTATTTATAACTGAATTTATATTCTGTATAAACGTGTATTAAAAATACTTTAATTATTAAAGTTGTGTGAGACATATTTCACTTTCCTTTAAATAAAATAAACTAAAGGTCTTAATCACCTCCAAGTGGGTTCTAATGGATTCCATTTCAACCCAAATATGACTTAGGACGAAATATAAGCATAAAATTATATTAATACAAGTGTTAGGGTAATTTTATAATATTATATTTACCCTTAATTACCCGATTTACCTTTTACTATGGTAAATAAAATTTACCGTAGTTACTATTCATGATGCCCAAAAATAAAAATTAGCTTATTAACATAATTTGGAACCAATGATTCCAAATATGGAATCAATTTTTCTAAATTAAAAACACAAAATTTTCAGAAATTAATTTAAAATTAATCCTGTTGTTAAGAAAATGAGTTTTTGTTTAAAACATTGCAAAAGATTGAATTGATTTAACCTACGAATTCAAGGTAAAATAAATTCTAATGACATACATTATATTAAATTGTAAAAATATATTATATTTATACTTTAAAACCATTAAATATTATAATTTAACCATATAAATTATTATGATGAAAAAAGTTTTTTTTAATTAAAATATAGCGTGTTTTTACTATTCATTAAAATATGAAAGTTATCAGAAAAATATCAAAAATTTATCCAATGTAAATTTTTGTATCCTTATTCAAAAGAAGAAGTTTATTTTGTAAAATTTAACTTATAAACATGTCAAAAACTAGATTTAATGTGGGTGCGCCATTAAAAGGCGGCAAAACTGCATTTTTTGAAAAATACTTATTTTAACCGAAAAATTTATTTTGTTCACATACCATGTTCTAGAAAATGTGTAAGATGAAATAATAATGTTATAACATTCAAAATTTAGTTAATACTATTCATAACTTCTAGTTCATAATAATATTATAACCATATATCATTGTTTAGTGAAACCTAATATTGTGTATAACACACACTATCGAGGAAAGTCGCGATTGCGTGTAATGCAAGCCAAGTCAGGATTGCGTGTTGTGAAAGAATCCTTCATTGTTTCGTATAACAGAATCCAACCATATTTTATTTATACATTGAATATATATATATATATACACTCATTGTTGCGTAGAATGAATATTATAAAACGAACTTGAAATTGTGTGTAACACAATCTAAGAATAGTGTTGTGTATACTTCAAGCTAATACAGTGTGGCGTATAGCACAAGATAATCTTGTTGTAGCATAAAACACATGACATCAAATAAATTAAAAATAATACTTATCATAAAATATCGGGTTGTTATAGTGACATCCCTATTGGATTCTTATAATAAGTTCTATAGGCCCAAATGGCCTGATCCAACTTCCTTGACCAGTCCTTTCTAGAGCTAGACACTGTTTTCTCGAAAATCTATTTGAGATCTCTATTTGAAACTTCTGCTTGCCCACTGGACTATGGGTGGTAAGTGGTGCCTGTCCAATGTGAGCAACCATACTTCTACCTCAAACATTTGAACTTATAATTCTTGAAGTGAGTCCCATTATTAATGATGAATGATCGAGGTACACTGAACCTAGGAAAGATGTTTTTCTTGTTGAATTTCACAACACTAGTAGCTGAATTGTTGGAAAAATATACCACCTCAACCCACTTAGACACGTAGTCAATAGAAACCAAAATTTACTCATTCCCACAAGTTGATGGGAATTGTCCCATGAAGTCCAAGCCCCACACATCAAAGATTTCACCCTTTGGAATTCCTTTTTGGGGCAGTTCCTACCTTTTTCCAACATTTCTCAACATTTTACATTTCTCACAGCCAATATCCAGATTCCTAGAATCTTTAAACAATGTTGGCCAGTAGAAACCTTCCTGTAGGACCTTTTGAGCTGTCCTTTCTCCTCCATGGTGACCACCCCAAGGTGATGAATGACCGCTCTAAATTATTGGAAAAATATCATCCTCAACCACACATATTATCAAAATCCCATAAACACATCTCCTAAAGAGAATAGGTTCATCCCAAATATAATATTTCAGCTCAGATATAAAACTCTTCCTCTAGTTGGGTGAGATATCCTTGGGGATGACTCCAGCTACCAGAATGTTGGCATAGTCTATGAACCTAGAAGACTATTTCATAGAGGCAACAAACCATTGTTCATCGGGGAAAGAAGTGTTGATCTCTCTTGGTTCCTTAATTTGGGTATTGGGAAATCGGGACAAGTGATCTACAACTACATTTTCAATCCCTTTTTGTCCTTAATTACTAAATCAAGCTCCTTTAACTGCAAGGTCCACCTCATGAGTCTAGGTTTTGAGTCCTTTTTAGCTAGTAAGTACATTAGGGCTGAATGATATGTGAAAATTATGATCCATGATCCTATCAATTACTACCTAAACTTTTCCAAAGCAAACATCATAGTAGCCAACTCCTTTTTAGTGGTAGAATAATTCTTCTGGGAATCGTCTAACAACTTTCTTGCATAGTAAATTACATGAAGTTTCCTATACTTCCTCTACCCCAAAACAGCTCCTACTACAAAGTCACTAGCATCACACATCACCTCAAAGGGTAGTTGACAGTTAGGAGCAGTGATTACAGGTGAAGTAGTCAACTTCTCCTTGAGCATATTAAAATCCTCTAGACATTTTTCATCGAAGAAAAAAGGTGAGTCCTTAACTAGACGTGAGTATAAAGGTCTAGTAATCTTAGAATATTCCTTAATGAACCTCCTTTTGAACCCAGCATGACCCAAGAAGCTTCTAATTCCTTTGACATTTTCAGGTGGGGGAAACTTTTGTATGACCTCAACATTAGCATTACCGACCTCCACCCCCTTATTAGAAACTTTGTGTCCTAAAACTATGCCTTCAATAGACATGAATTGGAATTTTTCCCAATTTAAGACTAAGTTGGTTTATTGGATCCTTTCGAATAGTTGTTCTAGATTTTTTAGATAGTTCTCAAATTTATTTCCCACAATAGAAAAATCATCAATGAACACTTCAATTATCCTTTCAATCATGTTTGAAAAAATTTCCATCATGCACCTCTAAAAAGTGGAAGGAGCACCACACAATCCAAAAGGAATCCACCGGTAGAAAAATGTCTCAATTGGATAGGTGAAGGTGGTTTTATCTTGGTCCTCATGTGAAATGGAAATCTAGTTGTAACCAGAATAAACATCAAGAAAGAATAATAATTCATTGCCTACCAATCTCTCTAACATTTGATCCAAAAATGCCATGGGAAAGTGATGCTTTCTTGTGGAAGCATTCAAATTTTTGTAGACTATACATAATCTCCATTTATTCAATTCTCTTGTTTAGATTTTCTCATTCTTTTCATTAGTGACCACTATCACTCCACTCTTTTTGGGTACCACCTAGATAGGACTTACCTAGGGGCTATCAGAAATTGGAAAAATTATTCGAGCTTCAAGCAAATTAATCACTTCTTCTCTCACAACTTCCTTCATGTTTGGGTTGAGTTTTCTTTGGGCATATACTCTAGGATTACACTCAGGTTCCATGGAAATTTTATGCATTCATAAGGATAGACTTATCCCCTTTATATCAGCAATCGACCAACCTATGACGTACTTGTACTTCTTCAAAACACTAAGCATATTTTTCTCTTGAATCACCTCTAGATTGGATGAAATGATCATAGGAAGGGTGTAAATGTCTCTTAAAAAGGAATATTTGAGATGCATAGGGAGGGGCTTGAGTTCATGATGCCTTTTAAAGAAGGTAGTAAAGAAGGATTCTTCCTCATCACTAGAGCTTCTAGGAATATCTACTAAAACATAGAATCCTCTTTTGGGGTAAGAATGTGCTCCAAAATAAGCTCATCTAGGTTCTCTAAAAATTCTCCCTCATACTCATCCACAAATTTTCTCTCCTTACTTGAGCTGATCCCCATGCAAGTGGCAGGAAGGATCTCAAGTTGACTATTGATTTCAACTATCATTCTCAGAAACTACTATTCCTACTTATCAACACTACTCTCAGCAACTAACATCTTATATTTTGGGAAAATTGGGTGAGTTGGTTCTTGGATTTTCTTAAATACATTGAATTCTTCTTTATGTTCACCCATATTGAAAATAAGTTTCCCCATAGACACATCTATCACAGATCCCCCTATGGCCAGGAAGGGCCTACCGAGAATGATAGGAACCTCCTTATCACACTCCATATCAATTATAAGAAAGTTAGAAGGTACAAAGATTTTTCCTAATCCCACTAATAGATCATCGACCCTACCCACTGGATGAGTAATGGACCAATCAGCAAGCTGTAACACAATAGTGGAAGGTTGGGGAACTCCTAATATCAGGTGTTGAAAAATTGATAGGGGATTAGAATTAATACTAGCACCCAAATAAAACAAACAATTGGACTTACCACCTCTATCCCCAAAGGTGCAAAGGATGAAAAAGATTCCAGGGTCTTGAAGCTTAGGAGATATCCTATTCTGCAAGTCTTTACTACACTCCTCTATTAATCTGTAGGTGGAAAATTCCTCTAATGTATTTTTGGTTGAACAGATTTTCTTGAGTGATTTTAGATATGGAGGGATTTGAATCGAGAATTCAAAGAATGGGATATCAATGTTCTTCTTTTTAACCACTTTTAAAAAATTCAACAGTTCAGAATCATGAATTGGTTTCTTAATTCTTTGTGGGATGGGAATTATAGGGGCAAAATTTTTCACAAATGGGGGCATATCTACACCTTCCTTTTCAAAAACTTTCTTCCCTTTATTGTCTTTGTTTTGAAGACAGTTTCTATGGGTTTTTTAGATGGGACAACAGGAATTAGGGGATGCTAGTGGTGCTGTCCATTTTTCCAGACTCAGGTTCTTTCACATTTGAGTTTCCAACTTCATCCATTTTCTCATTTTCAGTATTTTGGGGTTCTTTACATGGATCTTGGTGTGTTTGGAGACAACTTCTAGTGTTAAAATCCATGGAATTATCCCTAGGGTTGGCTTCAGTGGTTCCAGACAACCCACCCTTTTCTCTATTATTAGCGTCCTTAGCCTGCTGCCCCATTTGAATTTCTAAATTCTTCATTATCGCATCCATTTGAACTTTATCATAATCATTTTTGGTCTTTTTTTCATCAAACATCCCTATAAAATGATGAAAAATTTCCCTCATCTCATCTTTTGAGTTGGATGAATCAGCCTTAGGTTGAGGTTGGGCTTGAAATTGCTTCCTAGGAGGCTGCTAGAATCAAGGAGGGGCAGTAGGTTAGAGGAATCCCTACTCCCTCCATGATAGGTTCAGATGGTTCCTATACCCCTAATTGTAGGTGTTGGAAAAAGGATCTTCCCTAGGCTGCATCTGAGTTCCATGGACAGAAAATTTGGTACTCTCATGAGGCTGGATAGGCATATCAATGTTTGGACAATAGGTTTGAGAATGGACATACATGCCAAAGTGGTGGAACTACTCCTTAAGAGTATGATGTGGGTTCTCATTAAAGAACCCAGCAGCTTGGGCTTCAACTTGAGGGGAAGGGGCAATTTCGTTTATCACAATTGTTCTCCTCATAGATAATTTGTGTTGGGAATTTTGAGCTAAGGTATTAAAGATTTTTTTTGAGCTCCTCAGTAGTCCTATCACTAAAGTTGCCTTCAGAAGACTGATCCACCAAGGTTTGATGGTAAGGGGTGAGACTATTGTAGAAGGTGTCCATGAGGAATTGGGGTGTAAATTTATTTTTTGGACACTACCTAAGTAAACGTCTAAACCTATCCCAGGCTTCATGAAATAGTTCTCCTTCATCCTGAAGGAATATAGTTATTTTGTGCCTAATTTTAGATGTCAACCTCTTAGGATAAAATTTCATTGTGAAAGAATTATAAACTTGATACCAGGTGACAAATATTTCTTCTTATAACTATTGAAACCAATTCCTAGCCTTACCATTGGGGAAAAAGGGGAATACTCTCAATTTAAACTCTTCCTCAGTGAGACCCCTATGTTGTAGCTATTGGACACTATAGTAGAAAGCACTAATGAAGTCAAGAGAGTCTTCACTAAGAATTCCATTGAAGGTAGGCCGCCGAATAAGCATGGATTGATTGATTTCGTAATTCCTAGACCTAGGAGAGAGTATAATGCATGAAGGGTTACTATACACTGAAGGCCACAAGAACTCTCTCAAACTATGCCTCTCATCTATCTCATTTTCTAGTGGGTTTATCATTCCAGGTTTGTTTAAATTTTCAGAAAGTATATTGTTCAAGTTTTTATTTCTGTTATCTTCCATTTTGATTTTGTATTTGATCTTTTTTAATTTTTTGAGGTGCTTATCAATTTCATGATTACCAAGTACTAAGTATTCAAACTTCGACCTGGTTTTCATGCAGCGGGTTCATAATGTTTTTTCAATTTCAATTTTCTTTTTACATATTTTTTTAATTTTTTTTCTTCTGATTTTTTTGTTTTTTTATTATGTGAATTTTTTTGTTTTTGTTTTTTTTATATCACACCTGGCCTCCCCGGAAATAGCACCATAATTTTCACACTCACACATCATTGGGAACCAGTGAAAAACTAAAATTTATAACCTACTTACAACTTAGAATATTGGAAAGATAGGGTCGAACCACAGAGAGTCCTAATGTTGGGCTTGTTGATCTAAAAAAACACATAAAAAAAAACATACAAAAATAAAATAAAATCAGTTGGTGGTGGTGAGGCTAAGTGAGGAAAAATGTAGATGTGAAGAAGGGATAAGGAATTGGGGAGTGCATGGAAGTAGACAAGACAACAAGAAAAATTGTGGTGAAAACAACCATTAGATGAGTAGGGGGAAAGTACACTAGATGGCTAGATATTTCTTAGCCTCATTCAAGAAATATAGTTTATGGAATATAGATATAACTTAAGGTAACTAGCCAGATTTTTCATCAGGTCAGTTTTTGATGAAATAACCCTTATAGTACTAAAACTGTAAAAATCTTTCCATCCAATGGTGATAAGAAGTCAGATGTAACTGAGATCAAATTTTAATTTGAATTCAGCATGTCTCTATCATTTGAGCATGGATACCTTGTCAGTGAGTTCCTCAGATTGAAATAGTTTTCATTAATATTCAAACAAGATCAGTTTTCACTCAACCTTGTTGTTTTGAAAATAAATCCATTCCGCAAACAGTGAGAGAGAGGATCTAGAAAATGATGCAGTGCGTGAATTAGAGTAAAAAAATATAACCAGCCATCTTAACCCCCCAAAGAGTTTATTCGAACATAATGGCTGGATTTATTATAAAAATAGAATTAAAATCAATGAAGTTTAGGTTGAAATAAGTTGCAGAAAAAAAGAACAAGGAAAATAAAGATGTTCGTCTCCCTGATTAATCTCCCTAAAGCTCTAATCCCTACTACTCGATGGTGGATGCAATGATAGATTGAGATTGATGTCCCTCTCTAGGAATCAAGGTATGAAATTCTATTATTATGCTCTAATTCATGGAATATACTTCCTTGAAGTGTTGAAAACTCCAGGGATCGCTTGATCCTCTCTCAATGCTCGATCTCCCATGTCTGGATAGATGATCCCCTCTATCGCGTCCTACCCTCTGGTGTATGTATGATCTAGTGCCCATGATGAATGCTGATGACCTATTAATTGAAGTCTATAGAATCTCGCCTGAGGTGTTCCCTGGCCTCCACGTGGAGCTTTCATAGTTCTAATTCTTCTGCACTGGTCACCGGAGCAGTTTCTCCTAACTTAATGAATGGGTTGCACGCCAATCCACAACCCTCCCTCTACAAAAAAGGCACGTGATTTAGATAAAAATATAATGAAACAACTATGTAATTATATATATATATATATCACTACTTAAAAATACTTATTAATATATATATATACTATATAAAAATACTTATAAGAATATATATTTTGTAATACCTAATACTATTATTAATATAATAACAATTTTATTTAATTAATAACATATATTATTATGATATATAAGAAATTAATATTATATATAAGCTTATATACTTTTATTAATATACCTATTATTATTATTATATTTTATATGATATATAACACATAATATATATTTTATATTAGAAAATTTTTTGAAGGGAGGCCGCATCGAGACCTGCTGTCGTGCCTTCACAGCGACGACCTAACTTCATGCCACCAGGAGCTACTCCCCCTCCCAATAGAAGGGGGGAGTCTCGTGTTCACTGACGCCTGGGAGGGATGACCCTTATTCATACCATGGCTCTTCACCACCCTTCCCTAAGATCTAGATTTCCCCTAAAGTTCCGGATCTCTTCCAGGAGGCCCCCCAGTTATCTCTACTCCCAGCGAAACTCAATGGTGTTGTGGATCTTTCCATGTTTACCTTGGTGACTTGTTTTCATCCTCATAGACCTTTTGTGGAAGATTTTTCCTAGTTCGTCTCTAAATACTAGGAGCTTCGTGAGCATGTGGTCATCGGGTTGATTAACTGGAGACACATAATGGTTCATTTTGGATCGTAGGAAGATAGAATACCACTTGGTCCATGGCTCCTTGAAGGTGCGGTGGTTCTTCCTTTTATTTATTCTGATGGAGCTTTTAATTACATATGCGGCGTGACCCCTCATCAATTTAAACATGGGTAAGTATCCTTGACCTTCCTCTTTATTTCCAAAATCCTTCTATTCTCTGTGCATTTGGCAATATGATTGGGCAATATTTATACTCTGATCACCGAACTGAGTCTATGTTTCACCTGATTTGTCCATGGATATGTGTTGAGGTCAATGTTGCAAGGCCTCTCGTTTTTTTCATCTGGATTACTGATGGGAAGGAGTTCTTCTAGATGCAAGAGGCTATCTTAGAATCATGGATGCAATTCTGTGTGAAGTGTAGACAATTTGGGAATATGGAGGCTGTTTACCACAGTTAAAAGATGACTTTTATCTCACAGGTGGTGGAAAGGTATTGTGGTGATGGCCATGATTCTCATGATGCCGAGAGGCTGGCTCAGGCGGTGCTGAAAGATGGCCTTGGGAAAGATCTGTTTGAATGTGGATACATGAAAGGGGGCACGAGTGCCCCTGTGGAATCCACTGTGTGTACCAATTCTAGAGGATCCTCTTGGCAGGGATCCCGGTTGGAATATCCTTGAAACGTAGTTGAAATGGTTGAAGAGAAACCTAATGGAAATGTGGGGAGGGATATGAGGCATGCTCTTCTTGTTTCTGTTCCAGGAATTGCATTTGGTATGAAGATAGTGCAGGCACCACTGAATCCAACAGTGATGCAGGTTTTTGAAAGACTGTAGGGTGACCTTGGAGTTGGTTCTCGGTCTACGGTGGAGGGTAGTGTGTGCCATCTACAGTTGGTTACTCACTTCGAGGAGCCTTTGGCCTATGCGGATGGTGATTATGAGGTTATGAATATGGATACACATAGATCTGGTGGAGTTATGACCTAAAATCAATTTGAAAGTCTGGAGCGTGAAAAGATACTACTGGTGATGGAAGATCCCCAAGTGAGTGATGGTGTCATTTCGAAGGCTGTAGTCACTAATAAACAAGGATCTGTGGAGGAGGCAATGGAGAAGGAGTCTTCTATTGGTCCTGGTAACTCTCAATGTGTGGAACACACAAAATCTTTAGTAATTATTGATACTAATAGTCACTTTGAGCAAGAACGGGGAGTGAATGATGGTTACTGGGAGGTGCGTATCTTTTGAAAATGGGAGGAATTATCTGATAGTGAAAAGAAGAATGCTGGTGGTAGGGATCAAACCTCTTATAGTGAAATTGTTTAGGGTGGAAAGAAAAAATGTGCCAGAGAATGAGGAAGTTATGACTACTCCACTAAGAAGAAGACATAGGAAAGACTATTCTTATATGCTGAAGTCGATGCCTACCAAGTCTTCTGTGTTCAAGGGAAAAGGTATGCAGTCTTCTGAGGAGTTTCTATATTTGGAAAAGTTAAATCTCAAAAGTAAGTATGTTAAGACACTAAAGAGTTATGAAAGCTCAGAGTGGGAATCGCCTACTGCGGAGGAAGCAATGGATCCTGGATATTGTGAAGGGGATGGTTTCTATTATATTTAATTTTTTTTATCTTGTGATACTTTCTTGCTGTAGTTTTCGTTTTTGTTAATAAATGTTCGGAGACTTTGTCTCTGGCTGATCTTTCCTAGATATATATTATATTATATGTTATAATAAAATAAAATAAAAACTAAAATAAAAGAGAAGTTGAATTGGGGGGGGGGGGTTCAACGCTGGGTTGTGCGAGTAGAGGGGCTCAGGCGGTAAAGGTTATATGTCTAAGAGTTTGGGGATTTCAAATATGGTATTTAGATTCAGTAAATTTCCAATTTGGTTTGTTGTTCAGTTTTTGATTGTTTTGTTTGATTTGCTGTGGTGGTTTCTGAATTGTTGTGCTGTTGAGAGGTTTTTCATTGTTTTTAGTTGATCATGTTTCTTATGTTGCGGTTTAGAAGGGTGATAAAGGTGAATGGTGGATGGGAAATAGAAGTTGGGGAGAAGTTGTGGAGGGAGTTTTTTGAAATGGTGGCGTCGTTTGGTGACGGATGGTGACACCAAAAAGGGTGAAAACGGTGTAAGGTGGCACCATGCGAGTTAGAAGAGGTGCGAGAGATGCAGGGAGAAACAACGGTGGGGTTTTGCTGTGCCACCGTGAGGAAAATTGGTGAGACAAAAATTTCGGTGGATAGAGTGGCACCGTAAGTGCTGGAATGGTGGTACAACAGGTTTGGGATATGGTGGGTAGAATAAAAATAGTGAGACAGTGACATCGTAAGGAAGAAAGCCAGTGGCACTGTGAGTTGGTGGAACAATAATAGAGGAACCGTGCGACCACAACACCTACAAAACAATCCAAAATCAAAAACAAAACAAAAATTAAATTAATTAAAAATTTAATGAAATTAAAAATAGATTAATAAATTAATCAATTAAATTAAATATAATAGAATTAAAAACTATTTAAATAAAAAAAATTACATAATAAATTTAATTATGAATTATTTAAAGCAATGAAAAAATTAATTTAAGAACAAATTTAAGTAATTATAGTTACTTGCTTAAATTATTTGACCAATTAATTAAATAATAACTCATTAAATTAAAGAATAAAATTATTAATAGAATAATATTAAAATGTTAAAACTAATTAAATTATTAAAATAATTAAAAACTAAAATGATTTTTTTAATTTAAAAATTACCAATAAATAAATAATAAATTAAATTAATGAATTAATAAACTACCTAGAATGAAAAATTATTAAAATAAAAGAATAAATAAATAAAAGTCAAATTCATAGGAATAATTTAATTTAAGAATTTTAAAAAAAGACAATAATGAATAAAAAAACACATGATTTAAACTAAAATTGATTATTTTACACACCAAGTTAGAAAACCACAACAATTATCAATTATTTAATAAAAAACAACATTTTGGTATTAAAAGGTTAATAAAAAATATAAAAAGGATGTGGAAAAGAGTTTGAAAACACTGCCACATCATGAACCCAACTCAAGATTCATTGTAGAATCAAATAAATAATCAGAAGATACATTGAAACAAACCAAGAATTTCTAAACTATATAATTTTATAGTTTTCTATTATGTTTTATTCTATTATATTTTGATAAGTCTGTTCTATAATCTGTTTTGTATATACACATTGCCTTCTGTACTGAACTAGAAGATACCAATTTATCTTCTCATATTTTATTACACCTATACTACCATGGATAACAATGATAGAGGTCCTTGTGTGGAATATTTATTTGTTATCCCACATATAACTGTGGAATAAGTTGTGCGTGACATGGAAAGTTTATAAGTTTTTGTAAAACCTGATCCAGGTTTTGGATCATATTGTTTATTTTATATAAACTACTTGGTGGTGAATGATCAACAAGTGGAGAGGACTATGTCTTGACCTGAGACTGAACCTCATACATTCATTCATTCTGCTGTGTGATTTAATTTAATTTTACTTTATCTCCTCTTTAGAACTGAAAATTAATTTAACTATAAAAAAATATATACTTTGATAGTTTATCTTAATTTGTGTTCATACAGTATTTTTATTAAGTAAAATAATTTAAAAGAATCCAATAATATTTTATATTATTCATCCGAGACCTAATCAATATTTAGAGAAATATTTTGAAACGTTGAGATCTATATCATACTACATATTTTGATAAATTGGGCGGTATTTAAACAATTGGGGGATTTAAAAATAATCCATTTTAGATATAAATTTTAATTGGGTACTTAATTCACCCCTCTTGAGATACTTACTTTGAACAACATAAAACTTGGGTGTTATTGTTGAGGCTTTGAAGATTAAATTATTATTTCTTCATATACAGGTTTATTCATATTTCATTAGGCATTATCTTTACTTATGATAACCATTATTTGTTTTAGTAAATGGATAGAGAAAGGAGGAATAAATTTTCATTAATTTTGTAGATATTATGATAAATTTAAATTTTAATTTCAGGCATGAATAAATTCATAATAATTATTTATCATTTATAATATGAGATGAAGAAAAGGTGGAAAACTGCTCAAAACACAACTAAAGGATGAAATTGTGCTTACAAAAATGAAATAATTCAAGTAAGTATATTTTCTAAAATTCTACATCTTGGAAGAAAAATAATTCCTCAAATCATGATAGATCAAGAAAAATCTATAGTGTCACATGTGGAAAATACAGATCAACTATTAAGGTATAATTTTGGAAACTCATTCAAAAGTATGAGTCTTATAATGATACATACACGGTTTTAGAAATATTTGAGTTAGAAATACTAGTTTTTCTAATAGTGACTTAGAAATTAATTATCATGATAAAATATTCATCATATTTTATTTATGTCTCATGATACCCTCATTTTGGTAAGAAAAAATAATTAAAATTTCAAGAATGAAACTGATTTTTTGGGGGGTGGGGGAGAATGTAACACCTTGATATTTCAATATTCAATTCTCATTTAAATAATACTATTTTTGAAATGTTATGTTAGATACAAAACCCAAATATATAAATTCATGACATATTAAAATCACACATTAGTAAATATAAATATAGTAATCAATTATGATACTTACATTGAATTATTTTGTTTTGAATGATGAAATTTACGGATAATAAATTAACTACTTAATGTTATATGATTAAAACCATTCAAAGTTTAAAGCGGTATTTTTAGAAGAATTGTTTTTAAAGTTTTATATATTTTAATAAATTGATAATTTTTAATTATTCTATGTATGAACTAATAAATTAACACTAAATTAATTATAAATTGATATGAAATAATATTAACAATACATGAAGTTTAAAATTTTCATTTTTTATAAAATTTGTTTTTTTATATTTAATATTTTAATTTAAAAGAAAAATTAAAAAAATTTATAATTTGAATTTGATGAAATGAAATTAATTTTTGAATTCATGAAACCAAAATTATCTTAGTATGGATTTTTGGGATTTTTTTTGAAAATGTTGATTTTTAGGAAAATTGTGAAAAATGACATTTTTTAGAAATACTTTCACATTTGTGAAATCATAATGATATGAGAATGAATTCAAAGTTTATGAATTTTTTTAGAATACATGTATGTTTAAGAATAAAAATATAACATTTAAAAATATCATTTTGAATTTTGGAAACCCATGTATGAAATTTAAATCCTAATTGATGTTTTATTATAATAAAAGATATTTTTTTATCTTTTTTTTGATTTAGTAATTACAAGGGTAAATTTAGGTTTAAATTGATTTTAAAGTAAATTAACTAAATTTTATTTATTTATATACCAATATATGTCATGATAAATTTTTTTATAAATTATTTTGTTATAAATTCCTTCTTATTCTTAAAAAGAGATTAAAAAACAGTTTTTCGTGGTATTCTACGCACTTATATTAAAATTAATTTTTAATACCTATAGGTATTGCATCTTATAAAATGTATTAAATATTTGGAATCCAAATATTCATGTTATGTAATAAAAACCATTTAGTTTTTAGTTATAGTGAATCGTTACTATGGTATAAAGTTTGTCATCCTGATAAGAGTTAAAATGGTTAACGAGGGGATTAACCTAAGAGATAAATCTTCAATTATCACTAAAACTTGTCTAAATTTTACTGGTTAAGTGGATTTAAACATTGAATTATTATATCATTAAAAATTTATCAATTTTTTTCTACTTTACCTTGAATATGAATTTATATTATTTTAAAGTTAAGGGTATTTACAGGGGTTTCACTCCCCTCACTTAAAAAAGGACACCTAATCTTATCACTTTTACACACCAATTGAGAAACTTATCCCAAACAAGATCATCCTAAATGAGTTAAAACCCCCTAATACATAACCTATGGGATCCTTTATTCCCCAAATTACCATATAAGTATCGTTGATATGTTTTTCAACGGAGATTATCTAAGGAAGAGGTATATGTTCTTACCAAACTCTTTCAAGTTACTTTCTTCTTAAAACAACTCAAAATATTCTATAAACATATTAAAATTATTAAATCAGTATATTTAATATAGTTAAATATTTTTATTACATCAATTTACTATCTCATTTCTATCTAATATAAAATGAAAACATCGCACATCCTAACGTGGAGACAACCGCCTCTATAAAAAGATGTATATCATTTCTCATCACCATATATCATCAATGGTCATATAGATATATTTAACGAATATTTATGATATTTATAACATAATTATTTTTCTTAAATGATAAATTATTGTTTAACTTTCTTTATTTCAATCCATTTAAAAATGAAAACATCACCTGTGTGTACATGTGAACCACCACCTCTACAATGTAATGTAATTCATTTTTCATCACTACCTTACATGGATGGATATAAAAATTTATTTGATAAATATATATTATATTAAGGGGTAAAATATTTCATGAATATTATTATTTAATGATAATACATTAATTAATGATCATTATAAAGTAACCAGTTGATATTTGTAAATTACCAAAAAACAAGCTTGTCACTGATTTCATCTTCGAGAATCATAACTAAAAATCTCATGGAATTAAATTATAAAATTATTAATCATAATGGAATATATATTATAGTACATTAAATAATCTGGTAATTATAAACTTTGTATCAAATAATTGGGACTAACATTACCATTACAAAACATGCACAAAACACTCAAAATTAATAACACCCGATGATGAAAATAAACATCAAATAAATAATACATGTGTAGTAAATGATTAAAATTAAAGAATATAAAAGGTAATATATATTAATATGGTTATTAAATAAGTAATTAATATAGTTATTTTCATTATACATTAGGTTAAAATTCTTTTTTAGACTTTGAGAGTCAAGGTAAGGGTTTCTCATCTCATTTTTTTTCATTGAGACATATATAATATTAACTACTTATTTTATATTATGTGATGTATATTATTACCTATGTATTTTTAATAATAATTAAATTAAATTAAATGAATTTATAAATCTATCTAAATTTATATATTTCATGGGATTTTGATTCATGTGATACTAATGTAGTAAGGGTTTATGTTACAATCTCACCTTTTATCAGGATTATTTATGTTTTAAATTCAATTATGGGAAATTCTATAATATTTCTCTTCCATATCCACATTCTTAAAAATTGTTTTATTTAAGTTATTAAATAATTTTAATTGATTAATAAAGGTGTTTTTACTCTATTATAATTTATTTATAAATGTTTTAAAGGAATCTTCTTATCATTTTCCGAGTGATTCATTTTTGAATTTCTTTATAAATGTGTAAAAAATGTTTTTCAAACTTTTATAACATGAAATGATTCTCCTAAATTAGTGTCATTTGTTAATAATTAATATTAATTTAATAGTTTCCATGTTTTTATAAGTAAAATACTATTCCCATTTTTTGGTATTGTTTAGTTTTTAAAAGTTTCTAAAAGAAAAGGATGTTTCTCTTATTTTTTGAAGTATATTTATAATGATTTTATAAAATAATTTTTCATATATTTTAACATTCTTTAAGGATTTTTATGATTCATTAGGGATATGATCTAAGTAAACCATATAATTTCATTTTCTGGATGAACTATAATGATGATATTATAATGATGTTTCTATGAAACTCATTTCTTTCCCATGAGTTAATTACGTAATAATGAAATGATGAATGTTTTTATGATCTTGTAAAACACATATATATGGTTTTCATTATGTGATGGGTGGGACCAGAATTATATATCCCTCTAATGAATTGGGTAAATCTTGATATCACATGAGATAATATAAAAGGGAATGAGGAGTGAACCTAATCCCCTAAGGGACTCGGACCTCTATTTTATGGGAATAGTGAGTAAACCCAATCCATTATGGGTCTCTATCCAATATGATAGTTTTAGAATTGATCCTTGAATGAGGAAATTATTCTCAATTATTATTTGTATGAAAAAAACTTATGTCTTATTCTTATTATATTCTTTCGTGGCTCTTGATTGATCATTGGTGATACCAAACTCTTATTACAGATGTATTTTTCTATGATAAATACTTATTCTACGATTCATGATTCTTGGTATATGAGTTTTTTGGTATATGAATGAAAGTTATGATCATGTTTTAATAACATTATGATTGTATTATTCTCACTTATGATCATCAATTTATATCTCCCATGGTTACCCTTACTGAGCACCTGAGCTCACTCTTATGTTTCTATTTCATAGGTTATGACGAATTATATTTTTTAAGATCTGTCTAGAAGGGTGTCATGTGTAGATATTTTTTTGGGAGATGTTAAATGTATATTATAGAATAACTAAATCTAGGTATAATGGGTAAGATGTCTATTGGGTGGGAAAGAAATGAATTTTTTTAAGTAAATATTTTCCCTAATTTTATAAAGTTCTAAACCTAAAAAGATATTGGGTATATAAGTGACTCAATATTGGTTAATAATATTGTTTTTAGGGATGGTTAAATTTAGGTGGATTATAGTTAGTATTGAATTTAATATGAAAAGAATAAATTTTTAGTACCAAATATGGCTATATGGGTTAGGGGTAATAGAATGAAAGAGGTTTCGACATGGAGGGTGTGTATTTGGTAGATTAAATGATTGGAGTTTGGATAATTTTATAAGACATTACATTGTGGAGAAAATAACACATCAAAATAAGATTTGGAATTCAAAAGAAGATAGGAAACCAGCCACATGAAAACTGTTATGTCACAAAGGAAGTTTGGGAGAATTTTAATCACACGCAAGATTTGAAAAAATCTATGACACAAATGATAATTATGCCAAAAACTATGAAATGTAAGAGTAGGACCACAATTTATCTTATTTATTACAATTTGGAGAGGTTGTTTATGTAAAATCAAAGTAATTTTGAATATTGAAGTTATAGTAGGATAAAGTGTGAAGTACTATTCTACATTACAATAGATATAATGGTTGTGTCCAGTTAAGGTGAAACTGATTCATCTCACTATAGGGAGGTATGTTACACTGAATTTTTTTTACTAAATAATTCAAACACAAATGAATATTTTGATATCACAATATGGTTTGGTAGTTATTTTTACAACCCATAACTACTCATTTAAATTTTATTATGGATATTTATTTGGGGAAGTTCCAAAGGCTAAAATTGAATCATAAAAATATAGAATTTAAATTTTATTTGAATTTAAAATTTAAAATTTAATTCATTTTAGGTTAGGTTATAATATACTATGTAAAATTTAAGAATAAGATATATAGTAAATATATAAAATAGATAATATGAATGTACTATGTGTTCCAAGATAGGAGAAAGGGTATCATCAACATGAGCATTATTAAATATCTGAGTTAGAAAAAGAATTATTATTGAATGGAATTATATTGAAGATATTTTTGAAGAGTATAGTGTTTTGAATATTGGTAACGATCAGTTCTGACATAAATTAAGTGGAATTTAGTGCGAGTATCTAGGAAGATAAGTTTTATAGAATATCATGGAACCATTTTGTTTGGTGAAGATAGAAAGAGTATATATTCAAGAATAGTTCCATTTTTGGAATTATTATCTATATTTTTTTATACTTTTTTAAATTATATTTAATACCATAATAAATACATTTTTAAGATTATATAAAGTAATGTATTTTGGATAAGCACTTGGTATTTATTGAAACATCCAAATCTTGGATCTATAATATAGAATTTAGGCAATATACTTGAGTTGAACTTTATGACATAAATATGAGAATATAACTACAAGAATATAATTTAATAACTTCACCAAATATGTGAATGGAGTAAAATAAAAGGAAGTGACCCTTGACAAGGATTTACCTTCTATAAATTTTTAAAGATAGTGATCCATACACAAACAGAATATTGAGTGTATATATCCTCCTTTGATATATCTCAATTCGAGTGAACCAAGTAAATTATCTGTGAGTTTTTCATTTAAATTTACACATACATGATTATGATTTTATTATGTTGAGTAAGAGGATAAAAGGTAGTTTGAATAACTAGTCCTTATAACAATGGAAAATGATCCTAAGGAAACTGTAAACAATAAAAGTTTAAATCTGTTATCACCCAATTCATCCCCTCTTAGGGTGTCCTGGGTTCCTATAATTGGTATCAAATTCAATCATTTTTGTTGTAAGTTAAATACAAAATATTTAGGCATTGAGTATTTAAATACTATCCAAAATATGGATTCAATAGTGAATTATCCTTTATTTTAGGGAAATCACTTTTCTATTTTGGAATAAGGAGTTTATATCATATTTGGAAGTTTATGTTGGAATCAGTAGAGATATTTTTGTGATTGGATTTTATCTAAGAAGTTATCATTGAATAGTATATGTCTGTATGAAAGAAATATGAATATTGATGATTTTTTTGGAAGGTATTAAATGATTCTCCCAATTAAGATGTATTCAAGAATACCTCCCAATCTAAGACTTATAAAGATATGTGGATGAATTTGGATGAGATGTGTAGTAAGGAATCTGAGTTGAGTAAATAAAACCATGTCTCTTCTATAAGTACAGAATATGAACTAGTTAAATTTATGGATATGAATGATATTGAATAGGAATTTCATTTTTCTAGAAGAAATAATAAAAATAAGAAAAAGAATAAGTCATCCAAGTAATTGAGTATTCCCAAGGAGGTGAATAAAGTGGATTCCTTATATATAACTAAATCTTACTCTATAATAGATGTTTATTGTAAATATGAAAATATAGGTTATATATCACCTAAATTCATGGAATATGATGATATAAAACAGGAAACCACATCATGTGTTTTATCTAGAAACTATTTATGCATAAAACAATAGAAGATTTAAGAGTTTAGGGGTGGAGTATAAATCTTGACGGCTAATGGTGAAAAGAACTCAACTTATATTGTAGATTTAGAATAATTTAACTAAAATTTGACAGAGGAATATATGGATTAAAATTATTCAATTACAAGAATGAACATGAAAATTATGAAACAAAGTTATGTTATTGATGAACTTGTTTTTTTACTTGGAGTTTAATATTGTTAAAGGATAAATTACATGAATAATCAAAGTCAACCCTAAGATATTAGTGTAAATAGTAGATGCTGATTGTATATGATAAAATTAATTCTCTATTTTATAATTTATAAGGAAAATTATAGGATAATTACTTAAGGATTTGGAAACATTAGAGAGAGAGAGAGAGGGAGTTCTTCATGTTGTAAGGAAGAAGTGGAATACTAAAGATTATCTCATAGAGAATTAAGTAGGTAGAAAGAATAAAATAGATATGGATTTAGGGAAGAGTCAAAATAAAGTTGATAAATTTGGTAGTATAAGTTATCAAATAAATATAGAATTATAGTATTATTATTTTTTAAATTATGAAACAATATGAGTGTGTGTATGTAAGCTAGAAATATCAATAAAGGAGGAAGGCCCATGGAAACTACATATCATATGAGATAATATTATATGAGATATGATTTCATCTAGAGTTTTATATTTTTTTCTAACCATATTCATTTGAGAAGGTATTATAACAACATAAGTTATGAATATCCCATGGTGATTTTCCCCGCTCTATTTATACGAATTAGTCATGAAAGGAAGAGTGAGAAATTAGTTTTAGTCAAAAACAGATTCACAGTATTGAACAGGTTTAAAGTAAGAAGGAAAGAGAGGATATATAAAGTACCATTACAGGATTATTCATAGTATCTATCATAGAAGTAAAAT
Organism: Viscum album; assembly: GCA_963277665.1. Classification (NCBI taxonomy): domain Eukaryota; kingdom Viridiplantae; phylum Streptophyta; class Magnoliopsida; order Santalales; family Viscaceae; genus Viscum; species Viscum album. Next base: position 603,151,151 of record OY728130.1, on the reverse strand, counting down.
AAGAATATGTATAAGAGAAAAATAACTCATATGATAGAGAAATCTATATCACTATAGAATAGATTTATTTTTATGGAAGGAAACAATAAAGGACAAAATTAGAAAGTGTATCAAGAACCAAAGGTTAGATACTTACACAAACCTTAATGGAACAAGAATAGCAGATTATAGAGAGAAAATATAAAACAATATGTTTCTCTCATGGCTATGAAAAACATGTAAGAGTAATGATTAACAAGTTTTATCCATACCACTATAAAGAATGAGTGGAATATTGGTGGAGGTTCTCTTATATGGAGAAGGAAACTTTTAAAAGAATGCATAAATGGTTAATTGAAGAAGAAAAATTGAATTATCAAGACAAATATCACTATGTGAATAAATACTAGGCTATTAAATAAGAGTTAAATATGTTCTATTTTCAAAAGGAAGGAATATTTCATAAGTGGAATCCTTGAGAATATTATCATATTTGGAACTTGAAAAAAGTTAAAGGAGAAGAATTATGAGAAGGAAAAGCTTCAGTAGGAACAATGAATTAGTGGTTTTATTGAAAGTAAAACCAATAATAATTCTTAGATGAAAAATATAAGAAATAGGTTGGCTGAATTTGGCAAACCACATTCCACTACTTGATAATGTTTAGAGGAACCAATCTTCTTAAGGTATATCATTTTTTATTGATACAAGATTAAGGGTAGACATGATATATAAGGTATATTCTTTTAAAGGTGATGGTTTCATGGTAAGTGTGTGTTTACATTGATGGAATCTATATTTTCACTGTGTGTTCATTAAATGAAATTTTAGTAGATGATAAAGAATAAATATATTTTTACAAGTGGTATCAAAAGTGTGATGAAGAAATTCATGTTGTGTTCACATTAAGATTGATCTAAAAATTTTATCAGTATTGATATAAATTAGTTACCATGGAGAATAAATTTTGAATCTATATTTATGCGATAAGTTGTTTAAAAAAATATGGTACATTTTTAGGAACCATACCTAATAACCTGGTACTCTAATACTCAATCTGGTCCTGACATATCCTAAAGGGCATTCCTGATCCCCATGGGTTGGTTACTAGCACCTAGAATCATATAAAAACAAAAGGGAATGAATTTTATATAAAAAAATAGATTATAAATTATACATTTCATTATGTCAACACTCATCAAGGATAAATAACTAGAAATGAATAGGTAAACAAAGCCCAAATTAGTACATCATTAATGTCACAACATCTGGCAAGATAAAACTCATACATAACTCTTGTAACTAGAAGATCACATCTTCAATGTCCACCTCTTTAAATATAGTTCCTAAGGATAAATAACATCCACCACATCCAAGTGGTGCTTTCCCTTTTCTGGGACCTAACAAAAGATAATCTACAAATTCCCAAAGGTAAAGGTAGGGTGTTAGAAAAAAATTCTAGTAGGGAATCACGAAGTGTTCCATAATCAATTACATAAACCAATTATGATTTTTATTTAAATAAAATAAGGCATGAAATGTAATTAACATGTTTTCAACAAAATTTTATTTCAAATAAAAAAGATGGAAGATATTTGAAAATAGGCTTAAATGAAAATTTTATATAAAAAAATATAAATAAATCAATTGGAACGAATAAAAAAGTTCAAATAAATTATATTTAATAATAAAATCATAGCATATCATAACACCATGTAATAATCCATATGGTAGATTATTTTATAGTAATAGGATCCTCACACTACTCAATCAGTTATCTCAGTTCAATACGTGCACATGTCCCTTGGTTTAGGTCGTCAAGACTCAACTCCCCATTGGAGAAATCATGCCACAGTAAGTGTATGTTTGTTTTTTCATCATCAATCCATTTCTATGAGGCCATATCCTAGTGTGTAATGAATAGTATTTTCTTGGTTTTAGTTTTAGAAAATTTCTGGGAAAATTATGAGACTTGGTGCTGAGATGACGTGCGATTATCAGGCCCGGTGTGCCCGGAATGGTTTAGGAAAAAATGTTAAGTTTTTAATAAAACGTGTGAATAATTTTCATGAAAAAATGGAATAAATCTTAAATGGGTGTCTGGATTAGAAATATGAGGGCATCGACATGTTTAAGATGGAAGGTTTACCCTAGGCGTGACTTAACTTCAGCCGGAACAGGTCTTCTATGGAAAAACCCGAAAATGGAATAAAAATAAATAAAATAATTAAATAAAATTATTTTAATTTTTAAATCCTTAAAAATCATGAAAAATTTCTTGTATTGAAAATCTGAGATCACCGTTGAGTTATTAATGGCGTGTTTTCCTTAGGAAGGTCCTAATCTCAACCGTCGCGGGTCGAGGGTGAAAGTTAGTTTTTAGACGTTATGTGTTGATGCCATGGTGTTTTATTTGTTTAATAAGCCTCGTAAAAAATCTAGGGTTATCTTCATAACCTTGGAGTTTCCCTGAGGCAAGGAGGAGTAGGTTTCCTATCACTGGCGATGACATATCAAAGATCGGGATTCGATCAAGCGACTAAGAATTAACGAATGCCGAAGAATAAAGTATCAACGTGACAATGCAAATTCAAGTTACACCTAAAAGTGATCCAAACTCAAGGTAGGGGTTTTAATTTTGTGTGATCATTCTTCACCATTCTTTCTTTCAACAAAGAATGTGGATCAACTCACCCACAGGTTCATCTATGGATCGATCGTTCATATGGGATGGGTACTATTGCTGTGGGATTAAAGCGAGTTATAACTTAGTGGTAATCCACATCTTTCAGTTCTATTTTTTCTAATGGGATGAAATAAGTCCTAATGAACAAGGATGATAGTCATTCATTGGTTGTTCATGGTTATCTCTCTATCTCTTGTGTTCTTTGCCGACGAACCCTTGTGGTTGCGTCAGATCCTTTCCGGGATGTTCCAAACATGACCAGAACCTCAAATCCATGGTGAGATAATTTGGAGCACATGTAAGTGGTGACATTGACCTATGGATCATGAGGGTGATCGTAGTATATAAAACAAGCCACCATGGTGATAGTGGTGACCTGTGGAAGGAGGTCCGCCGGTGGGGGAGAGCGGCTGCGCGACTGCTCGACAGAAGTAGCTGGTGGCGTAGATCCCTATTGAAACCACCGCGAGGTGGTGGACAGGGGCCACCGTTAGGCGGATGGTGGTGGCCTTTGGTGGATGAGATAGGGGGCCGTAGTTTTGTCATACGGTGGATAGCCACGCCAAAGGCGGTGGCCACCCCACGTTGACGGTGAGCAGACACGACAGTTGCCGCTTACCGATCAGATGACCCAGACGCTTGAACGAGTTGGGTTAGAGCTAACTGGCCGGACCCAATGTTTCGGATTGACCCAAAGGGTCGGGTCGAGTAAGGTGAGACCTGAGTCGGGTCGGTTTGGTTTGACCAAGCCTGAACCCAACCAATTATTTTTGACTTAAAAGCCCATAAATCTCAAACCATGTACCTGTTTGACGAGATGTTTGCGGTATTGGGACCCTTGAGACAAGATGGACTTTTTGTGATACTCTAAGTGAGTTTCCATGTAAGTTGGGGTATGAAATTTTTGTCTTGAAGAGTAGGTTCTCTCGAAATGAGCATGCTAAGGACAGAATCCTAAGGAAAGCTGTGACCTAGAAGCTATATGATTACCTAGACTGCGTGTCTTACCTAGACTGTGTGTCTTACCTAGAATATTTGTATTATATAGAATTTTTGTTTTTCCAAGAATATTTCAGTACTCCTCTGTCCCACCAGGGTGGGGGTCCTCTAGTCTTTGATGACACTCCGTGTGTTACCAACACTCTGTGTGTTACCTACACTCAGTGTATTACATACACTCCGTGTGTTACTGACACTCCGTGTGTTACCTACACTCAGTGTGTTACCAAAATTCCATATCTTATCTACAGTTGGAGTTTTACCTACGCTCTTTGTGTTACTAACACTCTGGGTGTTACCAAAATTATGTGTGTTACCAATGCTCTGTGTGTTACTAATTGAGGGTACTTTGTATCTTACGACAATCCTATTTATGTTCCATAGACCTATACTTGGTGTGAGAAAACTGTAGTAACTCTATTAGATGTGAAATTGAGACTCCATGTATTAGAGTGACCAGATATCTAAGGGAAGCTTCATGAAATACTTAGAATAGGTGTTCTCACAGATACTTTTCATTGACCATTTCGTTGTGCTTACATTCAGACAGCTCAAGGACTGAGATATACCGGAATCGAGAATGTTATGAGCGTAACCATATGGCTGGTAGTGGATAGTACCTTGAGTCTAGGAAATCCTTTACGAGTATACCTGGATATTATTTTCATATGTGTTGTTGAAATATACCTATATTGAGATGAATGATTCTTCTTAGTGGTGTTTCCTTTGTGGTCTTTTACTTTGTGTTTCAGGGTTCCCTACTGGGCATTGTTTTACTCACCCCTACATAGGCTTTTCCTGCATGTGTCATGTCTTGTGTAGTCAATCGATGATTTGAAGGAGTGCTTGGTGGACCGGGGCTAGGTGGTGCTTTGAGTGACCTGACTGATGAGGTGTGATTCTTCTGCTTCAGATAGCTATTTATGTACCTACCCTTCATGTAGGGTTTTCTATAGAGGAGTTTGAGTGATTTATATTTGTTGGGCTTGTATTCTAGACCTGTTTATCTTCAGTTTTCTTCTAGTGTTCCTTGTGTTTGTTTACTTAGTGTTTTCACTTTCCAACATTTGTGTCTTGGAGTTGTGTGTGTTTGTGTATGGGTACTTATGAAAATTCCTCCCATTTGTTTGGGATATACCTACTCGGTGCTAGTCACCTGCCCCTGGCCTATGGGAGGCAGGATTGGGGTAGTCACGACATGAGCCCCAAGGGATTGTTTGTGACATAGTGGTATCAGAGAGTGGTTGATTCTACCTTAAGAACCAGAGTATATGAGTTTGGTTTGGGGCAACAATTTTAAGTGTTTCAAGTTTGGATTTTAGGTCATGGAATCCAGTGTTGGTGTGTTGGCTGACATATTCATACACCCGGACCCCAAATTATGATTTTTGACTCGGTATGTGAAAACACTAGTTGTAGGAAAAAATGATGGTACATGTATCATATGAGAATGGGTTTTTTCCATGTCCTTCTTGAGTTATATCACCATGTATACTATATTTATCATGGTACATCTTGTTTAACTTCATGATTCTTCCACGTAGACACTCAGCCAGTATTCCACCACGTGATCCTGAGGATGATCCGTGGTGTGATGAGATATGGGTACAAGGGTTTTCATCAGAGAAACCACCTCTGGGTGGTGTAATAGATATACCACCACCTATAGAGTATCACATGGTACACATAGTACCAGTGGATGAGATGTTCATACTGAGAATAATTCATGAGTTTTGGCAACAGAGACCCATTAGGTTCTGAGGTGAGCCCAAATTTTAGGTGGCTGAGGACTAGCTTGAGGTGGTGACTGAGTTTTCTGCCTAATTAGAAAACCATCAGATCAGATGGTGGTCCTATAGGCGAGCCTTATACATGGCTCAGTAGGATGATAACGGGGTTTAGATTACCCAACCTTATTATGAGGTGACTCTTATATGGATAGAGTTTGAGAACCTTTCTTAGAGAAGGGGCCTCACCATAAAAGCTAAGGGCTATGCATGCCCAAGATCTCCTACAACTTTAGAAGGACAACATGTTGGTAGCTGAGTATTCATTGAGGCATACTGACCTTTCCAGGTACTCGATGAATACGATACGAACAATGATTTAGGGATCAAACCTTTGAAAAAGGTGTGGTTTGGGACATTTGAGCGAGTGTTATTCCTATATGAATTCCAACTTATTATAGGTTTCTAGAGTGAACCTTTTTGGTCGAATGTCCTTGGGCTGAGTGGATACAACCAGTGGAAGTCATCGTAGGCAAGTAGGACCAGTGACTTAAGGAGTAGGAAGCTGACGTTAGTATCAGAGACTTGTACATGTGAGACGTACTGAGAGGAGGTCCCAGGACAGGGGATCTAAGTATTAGGGCTCATAGGGTGAGTCCAGTCAGCCTAGAGAGAGGAAATTATTTTCATAAGATGGAAGAGGACATATCTATAGATATTTTCTTGCTCGTTATGTTGCTGATAAGGAAATGGTGGATGGAATATCGAGGTAGAGACAGTGATAAGAAAAGATGGATCTATAGGGAGGCATACATGGCAGAGGAGTTGGGAGAAAAGAAGGATGTGGTATGAATTTAAATATGTTTCCACTAACACCCCCTTGTGGTCCACACCAGGATCATGGAGCTAGAGGATAGTGGAAGGGGAGGCTACATGCGGTCAAGGTATATGACCCAAGGGTTCCAAGAATAATTCTAGGTATAATCTGTGTCTACTCTTACCTGATGTATTAATAAACATAGGTGCTAATCATTCTTACTTGTCACGAATATTTTTCAAGACCAAGAGTTTCTGGTTAAACTGTTGAATTGACCCTTATGTTTGGAGATAAATTTGGGAGGAGACTCGATAATCTCACTTATACCGATAGTGTGATGGGTCCCTTGAGGCGAGAGTTTCACATGGAACCTCTTGGTGGCAACGTCTAGGTATTACGACGTCATTATTTGTATGGATTGGTTATCGACAACCCATGCCTAGGTTTACTATTTTAGGAAAAAGGATATGGTATGTCTGTAGTGATGGAATGGGGTTTTCCATATTCATAGAAAAATGAATCACTGGAAAAATGGGATAGACTCATGCATAAGAGGGTGTGACCTATCACTCTTGAGTCGGCTAGCCTTACCCTTGGGGTAGTGGATGTTATGAGTTTTCAGTTCCTAGCTATTGTGGTAGAGTATGTAGACATATTTCATGAAGATATTCCATGTTTACCTCTCCATATAGAGGTAGAATTCTGCATTGTTCTACACCCCGAAATGGTATTGATATCAGCATCAGTATATCAGATGTCTTTTGTAGAGCTTCGCGAGCTGATGGTGCAGGTGGAGGACTGGAAAAGGAAGGGCTTAGTAAGACCCAGTGTTCAAGGTTATGTTTGGATTACCATAACTCTAACCAAGTGACCATGGGGAATGAGTAAACACTACCAACGGTTTGATTAACACTTCTATTAGTTGAAAGGGGCAACCTTTCACGTGGATAGAAAGGTGCACACAAGCTTTTTGACAGTTAAGATAAAGTTTGATGAGCACCCCGATCATGAGTTTTCCAGAGGAGGGAGTCGATTATGCAGTATTATTCAATGCATAATGGACCAAAATTGGTTTTTTCCTGATGCATAGGAAATAAGTGATTGCCTATGGTTCGCGCTACTTGATACCACATTAGTATAACTACGCAACCCATGCTCTTGAGTTGGCAACAATAGTATTCACATTGAAGATATGGAGACACTACCTGATGGGTGGGAGATTTATCGTCTACTCAGAAAACAAGAGTCTCATGTATATCTTCTCTTGGTAGGTTTTGAACTTTAGGAATATGCATTGTCTATATTTCCTCTAGAACTATGAATTGGAGAGAGTCTATACTCATGGTAAGGGAAACATGGAAGCAGATGCTCTCAATAGAAGATCCAATTCATAGTTGCTGAATAAGGAAACAGAGTAGTTAGACTTGATACAGTTATCGTTCATGGATAGTGATGATGTAGCTTATCTCTATTCTGTGGTTGTTACCCCTCCACTCTTATTGTGATTCAGGGAGGCACAACTCGATGATACTGACGACGAGACATTACGTGCTCAGTTATCCACAGAGAATTCCCCTAATGGATATTCAAAAGATGGGGAGTATGTCGATCCTTTCAGAGGACGCTCAATAGTAGAAATGCACACCTAGAGTGGTGAGATGCATTGGGATATTCACGTGGGTGTCCAAGAGAATAGCAGGGGTGATAGAATAGGTGAAATCCAGGCTTACCTGTTGATATAAAATTTTAATGCTTGTTTGAATCAGTTTCGTGGTTTGTCACTCACTGTGTCAAGCCTTTGTGCTTGGAAGGGGTTTCTCTTTTCGTCCTTCGGGAGCCAGGAAGGAAGTGATAAAGGATATAGATATAATTCAAGACAGGTTTATCATGTATGTCAAGGGGACACAAAACCATCTGGGTGATTGTTGACCGACTCACCAACTCAGCCATTTCTTAGCTTTCCCTGAGAAGAGTTTAGTAGAGAGCTTGAGATAAATCTATGTGTAGGAGATAGCTCGACTCCATGGAATCCCATAGATGATAGTTTCTAATCGGGAAGATTGCTTTGCATCCTGGTCATGGTGATCAAGGATCGGTAGGAGAGGAATCTCTATGGGAGTCGATTCCTTTACTTCATCCCCAATGGAAGCATGGGGATCTCTAGAAGAGAACATGGGAGCGGGGACTCAAGTTCATACTATTACCCTCATTTTTTTGGTTATCCCATTGTTTTGATTTCAGGGACATAAATACTTATGGTGGGGAGAATGTAATGACACAAATTTTTTTGGTTTTATTTTTAGAAAATTTTTGGGAAAATTCTGAGACCAGGCGCCGAGACGACGTGCGATTCTAAGGCCTGGTGTACCTAGAATAGTTCGATGAAAAATGTTAAGTTTTTAATAATGCGCGTGAGTTATTTTACTAAAAAATGGAATTACTCTTAAATGGGTTCCTAAATCATAAATCTAAGACCACCGTTGCATTCATGATGGTGGGTTTACCCTAGGCGTGACTTAACTTTAGTCGACAAGGATTTTTTGTGAAAAAACCCGAAAATGGCATAACTGTAAATAAAACAATTACATAAAATTATTTTATTTTTCAAATCCTTATAACTCATGAATGTTGGCTCAAATTTAAAATCTGAGACCACCGTTGATCTCATAATGGGGTGTTATCCTTAGGCAGGACCTAATCCCGACCAGCACGGGTCGAGGGTGAAAGTTAGTTTTTGGATGTTATGTGTTGATGCAATGGTGTTTTTTAGTAAGATTCATCAGAAATATAGGGTTATCGTCATAACCCTAGAGTTTCCCTAAGGCAAGTAGGAGGAGGATCCCTCTCACCGATAATGATGGATTGGAGATTGGGATTCGATCAAGTGACGATGAATCGACGAACGCCGGTGGATAAATAAACGACGTGATGATGAAACTTAGAACTATGTATGCAAGAAAACAAAAGTTAAGCTATAAGTTTTAATTATGTGTGATCATTTTTCCTCGTTCTTTCTTTCAATGAAAAATGCTGATCAACCCACAAATAAGTTGATTCATAAATCGATCATTCATGCGAGATGGGTACTATTGCTGTGGGATTAAATGGGGGTTATACCTTCGTGGTTATTTGTATCTTTTAGTTCCATTTTTTCTAATAGGACAAAAGAAGGCTGAAAGAAAAAGGAAGAAGTTTTTTCCTTGGGATTTCACAGTTCTCTCTCTCTATCTCTTGCGTTCTTCACCAATGGACCCCCATTGTTGCGTCAGATCCTTGCCAGGAGGTTTCAAACGTGGACAGACCCCCTGATCGATGATGAGATAATTTGGAGCACATGGAAGTAGAGACAATGACCCATGGATTGTGAAGATGATCATGGTGGTGTTCCCACCTAGAAGAAGTGGCTTCCGGCTCGACATATGATAATAGATAGCCCAGTGGAAACCACCATGGGGCAGGAAACAGGGGCCACTGATAGGTGGGTTTTGACGAATGCGACAGGGGGGACGCGTCATGTAGCCAAGGAGCCATGATCCAGCTGGACTGCAGTGGTGGGATCCCGTGGAGGCGGCCGCATGGTTGTCATGAGGTAGACCACCACATCAAATGAGGTGGCTGCCCCACGTTGATGGTGAGTAGACACGGAAGCCACCTTTTTCCGGTCAGACGAACCAACCTGCTCGAGTAGGATGGGCCAGTAGTTGAGCAAGACCAGCCAAGGAAGACCAGAACCAATGGGTTGGGTTGACCCGTTGGTTTGGTTTGGGTCCAGCGGGACCCAGGTCAGGTGGTTATGATTGTGTTAGACTGAAACCAGACCCAATTGGCCCCTTTTTACCTAAAATACCATAACTCTCAAACCATGTGTCTATTTGAAAATCCATTTGTGGCATTGGGACCCTAAAGATGAGACAGTCCTTTTGAGACACTCTAAGTGAGTTACCATGGAATTTGGAGTACGACCTTTTTGGCTCGATCAGTAGGTGCTCCCGCAACCAACATGCTAAGGATGGAATCTTGTGAAAAGATGCGACCGAAAAGCTATGTGATTACTTAGACTAAGTGTCTTACCTAGATTTTGTGTCTTTCCTAGACTATGTGTCTTATCTAGACTTGGTGTCTTACCAAGACTGAGTTAGTAATCTCCTATACCACTAGGGTGAGGGTCCTCTAGTCTTTGATGGCATTCCATGTGTTACCAACACTCTATGTATAACGACCCACACTTTACATACATTGTTAATACTTCAAAATTGAATCACACTTATTACAACATATGACAAAACCACAAAGGACCGTATAGGTATAGTGTCTTTAGAAACTGGGAAACATAAACAACTGGTTCATAAATCTTCTACAGTGTCTCCCATTTATTTCATCATATCTAGGGTCCCTTTTAGCATATTCTACTTAATATCCATCTTCCTGGCCTGGGGAAAAGAAAACATAAAAGGGTGAGCTCAAATGCTCAGCAAGGGCAAATAAAGGAAATAAAAAATCATATCTTATCTTTTTGAAAATTAAAACCTGCAAAAGAGATCATAATATCTTAACATGGAATAAATCATAGAAGTGAAAATGAGATCCCCATAATCATAACATAAAACTTGAATCTTTGTGGCATGCACACATAATCATGGAAAATCATTTCTTGTTAGTCATGACTCATTGCCAAGACTATCTTAGTGGACAAAGTCCCTTTCTGAACCGAGTTCACTCCTCGTTTCAGTCCTGTATCACTGAACCGAAATAACCTTCCGTTCCATCCATGTCTATCTCATGAGATATAAAATCATTACCCAATGCATTGGAGGGAGATATAGGTCCCACCCATCTTATAATGAATCCTTTCTTATGTGTGCCACATAATCATAAAACATACATCATCGCATAACACATATAACAAAAATGGGATTCTTGAAACATCATGACATCATAAATCAATTCATATATGATAAAGGAATTCATAAACATAATTCCATCATAACATAGTCAAACCAATGTAAAAATATGGATAGAAACAGAACCCTTTATTATCTTAGATGGAAAATAATTTTGATAAAACACTTGAATTGAATTCTTGAGGAAAATATCCTTTCTTCTTCAAAAACATTTTTCCTTTCATAACATGTCATACAACTTTAAAATAAAAGAAGTTTATTAAAAATAAACTTGAAAACTTGTAAAGGAAGCTTCTTTGAAGTAATGTTTTAAAAATCCATTCATGCCGTATAAGTTAAAAAAAACATTCTTCGTACTTTTGTCGGAAAAGTCAAAAAGTACCTCGTACGGAAAAACGACAAAAGATTCCTTTCATATTCTTTACTAAAAACTCACATAAGGGTAAAATTGGATTTAAACTATTGTAAGTGGATGGAAACAATATTACATATTGAGGGAACATGGATGTGGATGATAAAATACACCCCAGTAAATACTTTCGAATAAACAATCTCGGATAAAAATGAGATTGTGATATTTCCCTTACCTTAGGTCCGATTTGCTTTGTTCGTGTCCGAAGCTCCTGTATAATGGTTTAAATAATGTTATTGACTTATTCCAGAATCATACATATTGATATGAGATCATATATGGTCATATTATTAGCTTCTTGTTAGTAATATTTCATTGTTACTTGTTACTCGGGTCTTTATAACTTTTTGTTCTTATGCGTGTTTTGTCGAATAAATTCTTATTCTTATCTTTAGGTTATAGATAATTCATTTACAGAATGGTATTAGTGTAGTATATACCATATTCATTCATTCAATTCATTTATATAATCATTATGAAATGAAGATCATGTAGAACGAGTCGCATCACATCGTGGAGACGGTATTCCGTACGTACGCACGAGTGATGATATCGTTCCTATGATCGTGGAATTGTATTGGAGTATATATATATATTATTTCAGTATCAATATTACTTAATAATAATCATATATAGTTACTGATTACACCATTATACCCATCCTTGTAAGGTGATGGTGGAAAATAGATTACACCACGGCGTGGAGACGGTATTCCGTACGTACGCACGCGCGGTGATTTCATTTTTCCGTAGGATGGATAGAAGGTGAATTAGGGTTGTTTCATATTTATAATAACATATCAGTATGTAAGTAATACTGATGTTATTACTTTATCATGAAACAACTAAAGAAGAAGAAGTTGAGGAAGAAAGAAATTGAAAAGATCGGTAATGGATATTACCTCATCTTTGGAACGCCTTTTTGAATCCTCCACTTAAGGAACTAAGATTGGTCTTTGGAGAAGACCAGGACCTCTAGGATTATTCTAGGGAAGTGGAGAAGGGAAAATGGCAGGGGTTGGCCGAGCTTGAGTGCTCAAATTGGTGTGAGGAGGAGGGGGAGGAGGTGCCCTTTTATAAGGGAGGAGAGGGGCACCTTAGGAATATCTCAAAATATTATTTTATATTAAAGTCAAAATCGGTTTATAATGGTTCCAAAGGGTCTTATTTCGAAGCTAAAGTGGGGATGGGTCGAAATCCTATCAACCAATAGGATTTAGACAAGTTTAGGGTATTATTTTAACCTTATCAATTAGATTTAACTCTAAGTTAATTAATTTAACTTTTACCGTGTCTTTTTGTTTTCTTTCACTATATGGTTAATACACTTACTATAACATGCCAAACGAACCCCAAATTGTTTATTATTAATATATATATCCTTATCTAAGTCATTTGGCCGAACCTTAGATTTTTAGGAATAAAATAACAATTAATAATATAATATTTGATTTAAAAACTATTTTGTGTCAATTTTGACACTATTTGATATATGATTTTTGTGAAAGTCATAACAGAATTATATGTTCGAACCAAGTTGATTAAATCAATACTAATATATCATAGTAACCTAGAAAATTAGTTGAATTCATAAAAAGTCTCAAATTACATTTATTTTGGTATTTATATTATCAATTTTGTCAATATTTCATTAATAAGATAATTACTGCATCATCTTTGTGTCATAAATAAATTAAATTATTTGATGTCTAAAAATTACAAATAAAATACCATCATGTAGGAAATCTTTTTAGCTTTCTAATGAATATTTACAATCGAATTTATCTTATGTATAACCCTATATTAAAAATGATTTACTTATTAAACTTTGATTTTAACTATTTTAACCCTTCTTTAAATAAATTAATAATAAATGTCCTAATCTAATCCAAGTGGGCCTAAATGGTCATATTTTATTCCTAAGTTTGTTTTTGGTCGAATTACACTTGTCCAATAGAATTAGGACATGTGTTAGGGTAATATTAATATCATATTTACCCTTAGTTACCCTATTTACTATTAACCGCGGTAAAAATAGTAAAAAGTTACTATTCACCAAAAAATTATTTTCATCTCATTGAACCAAATTTTAGTCCTTGATATTAACCGTGTCTCTCGGATTTTTGAAATTCCATTCACAGAAGCGGTAAAATTAAGTTTTATGCAAAATTCAGTTTTTAACCTACCACTTAGTGGTTTCACTATTCATCAAAAATTGAAAGTTTTCAGAAAAATACCAAAATTTCACCCTAGGCTAATTTCGATATTCTGAGTCCAAAAATGAAGTCCATTTTGAAAAATAAAATTTATAAAATTTCAAAAAGTGGTTATTACTATTCATAACGGCTAGTTTTAATAGCATATTGTTGTTTAGTGAAACTCGGTATTGCGTACGACGCAAGCTATCGAGGAAGGTCGCGATTGCGTGTAAAGCAAGCCAAGAAAGTGTTGTGTAGAAAAAGATTCCTTTGATGATTTATATAACATAAAAGTCTCGGGTGTTACATTCTACCCCCCTTAAAAAGAATTTCGCCCTCGAAATTCGTCACTTTGCAACAAACAAATGAGGATACTTCTCCCTCATCATATCCTCAAGCTCCCATGTAGCTTCTTTAAGTTGGTGGTTTCTCCATAAAACTTTCACCAAGCGAGTGGTCTTGTTTCGTAGGACTTTTTCGCTACGATCCAGAATCTCTATCGGCTGTTCTTCATAAGAAAGATCTTGCTCCAGCGCTACAACTTCTGAGCTGAGTACATGTGAAGGATCTGGTATGTACTTTCTCAGGAGAGATACATGGAACACATCGTGAACTTGAGAGAGATTCAGTGGAAGCGCCAATCGGTAAGCTACCTTCCCAACACAATCCAGTATTTCAAAAGGACCGATATATCTAGGGCTCAACTTCCCCTTCTTTCCAAATCTCATAACCCTCTTCCAGGGAGATATTCGTAAGAACACTTTATCACCCACTTCAAACTCTAGGTCTTTTCTTCGGTTGTCGGCATAACTTTTCTGTCGACTCTGAGCTGCTCTTATGTGTTGTTGAATAGATCTGACCTTTTCTGCCATTTCATCAACGAGATCAGGTCCTAATAGCTTTCTTTCCCCAACTTCATCCCAGCAAGTTGGAGTCCTGCATTTCTTTCCATAGAGAGCTTCATAAGGAGCCATCTGAATACTGGAGTGAAAGCTATTATTATAAGAAAATTCCACCAAAGGTAGGTGTTGATCCCAACCTCCTTTGAAATCCATAGAGCAAGCTCTCAACATATCTTCTAGGGTTTGAATTGTTCTCTCAGACTGACCGTCTGTCTGGGGATGATAAGCAGTGCTGAAACTCAACTCTGTATCTAGAGTATGCTGAAGACTTCGCCAAAACTTCGAGGTAAATCTCGGATCTCGATCAGATATAATAGAAAGTGGTACTCCATGCAATCTTACCACTTCCTTTACATATATCCTGGCAAGCTGATCTAGAGAGAAATCCTCTCTAATAGCAATGAAGTGTGCAGACTTTGTAAGACGATCAACTATGACCCAGATAGCATTATTGCCTTTGGATGTTTTAGGAAGTCCTGTGACAAAGTCCATAGTGATGTTTTCCCATTTCCATTCGGGTATGGGTAATGGTTGTAACATCCCCTTAGACTTCTGTCTCTCAGCTTTAACTTGTTGACAAACCAAGCATCGAGAGACATATTCAGCAACATCTCTTTTCATGCCATCCCACCAGAAGTACTCTTTCAGGTCCCTATACATCTTCGTGCTTCCAGGATGAATAGAGAATGAAGAACTATGAGCCTCATCCAGCAGCTCTTTCTTTAATTCGGGAATGGGAGGAACACAAACCCGATTCCTGAACTTTATTATCCCATCACAATCAAGGTTGAATTTAGGAACATTTCTCACCTTCTTTTGTAACTCGACATCTTCTTTCTGTGCCTCTTTAATCTTCACATGTATAGATGGTTGAACATTCATTTGAGAAAGATAAGATTTTTCCCCTTCCATTATAATTCCAAGATCCATCCTTTGTAAATCCATAAATATTGGATCTTTTGTGATCCTCATCATGGATAAACTAGCATGGTCTTGTCGACTTAATGCATCTGCCACCTTGTTTGCTTTCCCAGGGTGGTAATGGATTGAGCAGTCATAATCCTTAATCAGCTCCAACCATCTTCTTTGGCGCATATTCAGCTCCTTTTGTGTGAAAATATACTTTAAACTTTTATGATCAGTATAAATATCACACCTTTCACCATAAAGGTAATGCCTCCAAATCTTTAATGCAAAGATTACCGCAGCCAACTCCAAATCATGTGTTGGGTAATTTTGCTCATGGATTTTCAACTGTCGTGAGGCATAAGCTATCACCATATCATTTTGCATAAGAACACACCCCAATCCCTTCTTGGATGCATCACTGTAGATCACAAACCTTTCTCCACTACAAGGCAGTGTGAGCATAGGTGCACTGGATAACCTTCTTTTAAACTCCTTGAAATTCTCTTCACATTCCTCTGTCCAGACAAACTTAACTCCTTTCCGAGTCAACTTGGTGAGTGGATTAGATAATCGTGAAAAATCTTTTACAAAACGTCGATAATAACCAGCCAAACCAAGAAAACTTCGGATCTCAGTTACTGTTGTTGGTCTTGACCATCTTTCGATAACCTCTGTTTTTGCTGGATCCACAGATATCCCCTCTTTTGAGATTATATGACCCAAAAATGCAACTTTTTGAAGCCAAAATTCACACTTGGTAAATTTGGCATAAAGCTTCTCTTTTCTCAGGGTCTTCAATATAATTCTCAAGTGATCTTCATGCTCTTCCTTGCTCTTTAAATAGACAAGAATATCGTCTATAAAGACTACCACAAATTGATCAAGATAGTCTCTAAAGACTCTATTCATTAGATCCATGAAGATAGCAGGGGCATTAGTAAGACCAAATGGCATCACTATAAATTCATAGTGTCCATACCTTGTACGGAAAGCCGTCTTTGGTATATCCTCCCTTTTGACCCTTAATTGATGATACCCTGAACGAAGATCAATCTTGGAAAAGTATTGAGCTCCGCGTAGTTGGTCAAATAAGTCATCAATGCGTGGGAGAGGATATTTGTTCTTGATAGTGATCTTGTTAAGTTCTCGATAATCAATGCAGAGTCTCATTGATCCATCTTTCTTCTTAACAAATAGAACAGGTTCTCCCCAAGGTGACGCACTAGGGCGTATGAATCCCTTATCAAGATTCTCTTGGAGTTGCTTCTTCAATTCCTGCAACTCAATTGGGGCCATTCTATAAGGTGTCTTTGAAATAGGCAAAGCACCCGGTACGAGTTCTATTGAAAACTCAACTTCACGATTTGGTGGAAGACCCGGTAATTCCTCCGGAAAGACATCATCAAACTCTCGTACAATGGGCATATTCTTAATCGTGAGTTTCTCACCAACTATTTGAGATAAATAACCTTCATTTAGTGGAATCAATACCCATAAGATGGAAGAAATTTCCACTGGAAGGTTATGTTCATCCTTGCATTGATAGACGATCGTAGGTTGATCTGGAATATGAAATGTGACTTCCCTTCTTTGGCAATTGATATGAGCTCCATGTATAGAAAGCCAATCCATGCCAAGAATCACATCAAATTCCACTAAAGGAAGGATCACAAGATTTGCAGGAAGCACTTTCCCACAAACTTCGATCGGAGAAGAATTATAAACTTCTGATGCGATTGATGTGCCATTAGGTGTTGTCACAGCTAACTCAACATCTAATTGTTGAGGTAATACGGTGATACCCTTAGAAAATTTTTCAGAAATAAAAGAGTGGGTGGATCCAGAATCAAATAAAACATTTGCTACTTTAGAGTGGATGGTAAGTGTACCTTTCACCACATCGTTATCGTACTCCACATCGCTGATAGAAATTGCATGTGACTTTCCTTTTTCTTTAGCCTTAAGAGTTTGTTGACGTCGACCATCATCATCAACCCTTGGATTTGGGCATTGATTGGCATAATGCCCCATCTCCTTGCACTTGAAACATTGAAGTGTAGCAGGTTCATTCTGTGTATCCCTTCCTTTGTTTGCATCATTAGACATCTTCTTCCCATTATCACGGCATTCAAATGCCCGATGACCTTCCTTTCCACATTTAAAACATTTACTTGTCCCTTTAAGACAACTCCCTCCATGTTTCTTTCCACACTTTGAGCATAAGGGAAAGTTCATCTTCTTTTCCGTGTGCTCTTTAGATTTTTCTTTGAATTCCATCTTCCTCTTCTTATCAAACCCATGTGACTGATGGGTTACTCCAATCTCCATCTAGACTTTGAGAGCACATCGAACGATTTCCTCGTAGCTATTGAAGTCCCTTATGGATAACGCCCTTCGAAGACTTGGTTTTAAGCCACTAAAGAATCGATCGATCTTACTCTCAGGTTGGATAATAATACCAGAAGCGTACCTTGCAAGTCTTGTAAAATTTGCTTCATAGGTACTAACAGATTCATCATCCCTTTGCTTCAGTTCAAGGAACTCTTTCTCCATCTTTGTTCGGAGAATACGAGGGAAGTACTTATTGAAAAATAAGTTCTTGAACTCGTCCCATTCCATAGACTCAATTTCATCCCTTTTCCTTGTATTCTTAACATGATTCCACCATTGATCAACATCTCCTTCCAAATGATACACTGCTAGGATGACTTTATCATGCTCAGAACATTGAAGAACTGAAAATATCTTTTCAGTAGTACTAATCCATTGTTCAGCAACTAATGGATCAGTAGACCCGCTGAAAGATGGTGGACGCTGCCTCATGAAGGATTCAACAGAATGTTGCTCCCTCCTTTGTTCGTTTGGAAATCTTGCATGATTCATAGCTTGAGAAAGTTGTGTGAGCATGGCTACAAGATTTTGCATTCCAGCTCCCATATCGTTTGGTTGCTCAGGGGGACAATCATTGCATTGCCCATCGCATTCCGCATTAACACGGTTCCTTCGGGTTCCAGCCATTGACTAAAACCAAGAAGAATAGTGTGAGCAACACTAATTATAATAGGAAACCACATAATTCAAGAATAAAATTTTCATGCTTATGGTCTTATCCTAGGTTATTCAAGGCCATTTCTAAGATTGTGTTCTATGCTTAGACTTATTCTTAGGGTTTTTACTAAGGCTTTCACATCCTAGTTTCCAAAGGTTGACTATACCTTTCCTCTGATACCAACTATAATGACCCACACTTTACATACATTGTGAATACTTAAAAATTGAATCACACTTATTACAACATATGACAAAACCACAAAGGACCGTATAGGTATAGTGTCTTTAGAAACTGGGAAACATAAACAACTGGTTCATAAATCTTCTACAGTGTCTCCCATTTATTTCATCATATCTAGGGTCCCTTTTAGCATATTCTACTTAATATCCATCTTCCTGGCCTGGGGAAAAGAAAACATAAAAGGGTGAGCTCAAATGCTCATCAAGGGCAAATAAAGGAAATAAAAAATCATATCATATCTTTTTGAAAATTAAAACCTGCAAAAGAGATCATAATATCTTAACATGGAATAAATCATAGAAGTGAAAATGAGATCCCCATAATCATAACATAAAACTTGAATCTTTGTGGCATGCACACATAATCATGGAAAATCATTTCTTGTTAGTCATGAATCATTGCCAAGACTATCTTAGTGGACAAAGTCCCTTTCTGAACCGAGTTCACTCCTCGTTTCAGTCCTGTATCACTGAACCGAAATAACCTTCCGTTCCAGCCATGTCTATCTCATGAGATATAAAATCATTACCCAATGCATTGGAGGGAGATATAGTTCCCACCCATCTTATAATGAATCCTTTCTTATGTGTGCCACATAATCATAAAACATACATCATCGCATAACACATATAACAAAAATGGGATTCTTGAAACATCATGACATAATAAATCAATTCATATATGATAAAGGAATTCATAAACATAATTCCATCATAACATAGTCAAACCAATGTAAAAATATGGATAGAAACAGAACCCTTTATTATCTTAGATGGAAAATAATTTTGATAAAACACTTGAATTGAATTCTTGAGGAAAATATCCTTTCTTCTTCAAAAACATTTTTCCTTTCATAACATGTCATACAACTTTAAAATAAAAGAAGTTGATTAAAAATAAACTTGAAAACTTGTAAAGGAAGCTTCTTTGAAGTAATGTTTTAAAAATCCATTCATGCCGTATAAGTTAAAAAAAAACATTCTTCGTACTTTTGTCGGAAAAGTCAAAAAGTACCTCGTACGGAAAAACGACAAAAGATTCCTTTCATATTCTTTACTAAAAACTCACCTAAGGGTAAAATTGGATTTAAACTATTGTAAGTGGATGGAAACAATATTACATATTGAGGGAACATGGATGTGGATGATAAAATACACCCCAGTAAATACTTACGAATAAACAATCTCGGATAAAAATGAGATTGTGATATTTCCCTTACCTTAGGTCCGATTTGCTTTGTTCGTGTCCGAAGCTCCTGTATAATGGTTTAAATAATGTTATTGACTTATTCCAGAATCATACATATTGATATGAGATCATATATGGTCATATTATTAGCTTCTTGTTAGTAATATTTCATTGTTACTTGTTACTCGGGTCTTTATAACTTTTTGTTCTTATGCGTGTTTTGTCGAATAAATTCTTATTCTTATCTTTAGGTTATAGATAATTCATTTACAGAATGGTATTAGTGTAGTATATACCATATTCATTCATTCAATTCATTTATATAATCATTATGAAATGAAGATCATGTAGAACGAGTCGCATCACATCGTGGAGACGGTATTCCGTACGTACGCACGAGTGATGATATCGTTCCTATGATCGTGGAATTGTATTGGAGTATATATATATATTATTTCAGTATCAATATTACTTAATAATAATCATATATAGTTACTGATTACACCATTATACCCATCCTTTTAAGGTGATGGTGGAAAATAGATTACACCACGGCGTGGAGACGGTATTCCGTACGTACGCACGCGCGATGATTTCATTTTTCCGTAGGATGGATAGAAGGTGAATTAGGGTTGTTTCATATTTATAATAACATATCAGTATGTAAGTAATACTGATGTTATTACTTTATCATGAAACAACTAAAGAAGAAGAAGTTGAGGAAGAAAGAAATTGAAAAGATCGGTAATGGATATTACCTCTTCTTTGGAACGCCTTTTTGAATCCTCCACTTAAGGAACTAAGATTGGTCTTTGGAGAAGACCAGGACCTCTAGGATTATTCTAGGGAAGTGGAGAAGGGAAAATGGCAGGGGTTGGCCGAGCTTGAGTGCTCAAATTGGTGTGAGGAGGAGGGGGAGGAGGTGCCCTTTTATAAGGGAGGAGAGGGGCACCTTAGGAATATCTCAAAATATTATTTTATATTAAAGTCAAAATCGGTTTATAATGGTTCCAAAGGGTCTTATTTCGAAGCTAAAGTGGGGATGGGTCGAAATCCTATCAACCAATAGGATTTAGACAAGTTTAGGGTATTATTTTAACCTTATCAATTAGATTTAACTCTAAGTTAATTAATTTAACTTTTACCGTGTCTTTTTGTTTTCTTTCACTATATGGTTAATACACTTACTATAACATGCCAAACGAACCCCAAATTGTTTATTATTAATATATATATCCTTATCTAAGTCATTTGGCCGAACCTTAGATTTTTAGGAATAAAATAACAATTAATAATATAATATTTTATTTAAAAACTATTTTGTGTCAATTTTGACACTATTTGATATATGATTTTTGTGAAAGTCATAACAGAATTATATGTTCTAACCAAGTTGATTAAATCAATACTAATATATCATAGTAACCTATAAAATTAGTGGAATTCATAAAAAGTCTCAAATTACATTTATTTTGGTATTTATATTATCAATTTTGTCAATATTTCATTAATAAGATAATTACTGCATCATCTTTGTGTCATAAATAAATTAAATTATTTGATGTCTAAAAATTAAAAATAAAATACCATCATGTAGGAAAGCTTTTTAGCTTTCTAATGAATATTTACAATCGAATTTATCTTATGTATAACCCTATATTAAAAATGATTTACTTATTAAACTTTGATTTTAACTATTTTAACCCTTCTTTAAATAAATTAATAATAAATGTCCTAATCTAATCCAAGTGGGCCTAAATGGTCATATTTTATTCCTAAGTTTGTTTTTGGTCGAATTACACTTGTCCAATAGAATTAGGACATGTGTTAGGGTAATATTAATATCATATTTACCCTTAGTTACCCTATTTACTATTAACCGCGGTAAAAATAGTAAAAAGTTACTATTCACCAAAAAATTATTTTCATCTCATTGAACCACATTTTAGTCCTTGATATTAACTGTGTCTCTCGGATTTTTGAAATTCCATTCACAGAAGCGGTAAAATTAAGTTTTATGCAAAATTCAGTTTTTAACCTACCACTTAGTGGTTTCACTATTCATCAAAAATTGAAAGTTTTCAGAAAAATACCAAAATTTCACCCTAGGCTAATTTCGATATTCTGAGTCCAAAAATGAAGTCCATTTTGAAAAATAAAATTTATAGAATTTCAAAAAGTGGTTATTACTATTCATAACAGCTAGTTTTAATAGCATATTGTTGTTTAGTGAAACTCGGTATTGCGTACGACGCAAGCTATCGAGGAAGGTCGCGATTGCGTGTAAAGCAAGCCAAGAAAGTGTTGTGTAGAAAAAGATTCCTTTGATGATTTATATAACATAAAAGTCTCGGGTGTTACACTATGTGTTATCTACACTCTGTGTGTTACCTACATTCCATGTGTTACTGACACTTTGTGTGTTACCTACTCTCTATGTGTTACCCACACTCCGTGTGTTATCTACACTCCCTGTGTTACCTACACTCCGTGTGTTATTGATACTCCATGTTTTATCTATACTCTGTGTGTTGCCAATGCTCTGTGTGTTTCTACTTGTGGGTACTATGGATTCTTACGACAATACTGTCTATATACCATAGACCTATACTTGGTGTGAGAATACTCTAGTGAATATATTGGATGTGATATCAATAATCCTTGTCTTATAAATGTCTTAGGGAAACTTCATTATGTATCGAGAATAATTTTTCTCTTAGATAATTTAGGTAGATCAGTTCTACGTGCTTACTTTCAGATTGCTCAAGCAGTGAGATCTCCCAGAATCGAGAATTCTACGAGCGGAATCATATGGATAGAGGTGGATGAGACCTTAATTCATATAAATCCTTTAAGATTATATCTGGATGTTCTTATCATATGTGTTGTTGACATATACCTATGTTGAGATGATTTTTTCTTATTAGTGGTCTTTCCTTTGTGGTATTTTACTTTATGTTTCGGGTTTCCCAACTGAGTATTGTTTTACTCACCCCTGCATGGGATTTTCCCGCACATGTCATGTATTGTGCAGATGGTCGACTATTTGATAGAGTCCTTGGTGGACTGGGGCTAGCTGGTTCTTTGAGTGACCTGATAGATGAGGTGTGCTTCTATGGATTAAAATAGATGTTTTTGTACCTACCCTTCATGTAGGGTTTTCTGTAGAGGAGTTACAGAGGGTTGGATTTTACATTCCTTTTTGTTGGGTTTGTATTCTGGCCCCGTTTAACTTTAGTTTTTTTTCTGGCATACCTTGCGTTTTTTTACTTAGTGTTTTCACTTTCCAGTATTTATGTCTCGGAGTTATTTGTGTGTGTACAAGAAATTATGAAAATGCGTCCAATTTTTTTAGGATATGCCTACTCGACACTAGTTTCTATCCCCAAGACTACAGGAGAAGGGCTTTGGGTAGTCATGATACGGGCCCTGGGGGCTGGGTCCTAACAAAGGGTGCTTATCCTAATTACCCACCAACTAACCAGTCTCACATGATCTACAATCAATCAATAATTTATGGGAAAATCAAACATTTCAAGTCAACTAAAAATACAATTGAACAATTTTAGTTTTCAACATTACTTTCTCATTTTAAAACAAAATAATAGGTTTTTATCAATTCATGTTTTTTAAAATCATTTTCAATTTAAGCCAGTTATCTCATGGTTGAACCTTAAATCATTTCATCAAATAAATTTTCAAATCAAGCCATAAATTTTCTCAAATCCACCATACAATTCAATTCCATTGAAATTTGGATTTTTTTCACTATTGCCATGCCATTTTAAATGACATTTCAAATTTTTACTATTTAGGGTTTTTAAATCACTTAAAAAATATTTTTAAATCAATCAAAAAATCCATGGTTTCAATTTTAAGGAAAAATCATATGGAACCACCTACCTTTAATCACGAGATTAAATCAACACCACACCCACAAAGAGATCTCCCAATTAAAAATAATGGAATAAGAGATCAAAGAAACAAAACTATAATTAAGATTTATCCAGAAAGAGATTATATAAATCAATAACATGATGATCTATAACTCTCTTAGGATGATAGAGAAGGAGATCATGTTAAACCTATACAGTGGAGATCAAATGTAGAAACCAAATCTTATATCCATAAAGAAAAGGGTTAGGAGGTGTCAATTCCACCTATTGAGTGCCTTTAAAAACCCTGGAATCATATTAGGATAGAATGGGGGTGTTTAGAATCTTAAAATGGTGTCCCATGATTTTTAATTAAATATTTAGGGTAATTAAATACCATGCACATAGTTTGATGGGTGGGATTCCTGGTTAGTAGTAACCATGTGCCCCAACCATGCACCCCTATTGGACTTCTGAATGGGGTGCATGGTTTGGATGAATGATTAAAATAACCATGTTCCAACCATAAAAAACTCTCTATCCAAGGGTGTATGATTTAGAGGGGTGGATTCACAGTTTGAAAAAACTGTGCACCCATTCTGGTGGCACACAATAGGATTCATAGTTTGATGGGGGAAAACCACACAATTTTCTTTAACCATGCCCCAACTGTGCACAACCCCATGAGATTCTATTTTTTTGAAAGACTCCCAAAGAAACCCCAAATAATGAATAAACTTTAAAGGAATTAAAATAAGGGGTATGAAGTACTTTAAATAAGGTAATGGGATATTATAAACTCCCAACCATAAAAACTTTCTGTCCTAAAAAATACTATCAATAATATTCCATATTAAAGAGATGAATTCTGTACTTCACCATCAGTGCCTCACACTCTCATGTCTCATGAGAATCAGAACCAAGTTTCTATAACACATAAACAAAATGTATCATATTCCCATGAAGAACCTTTGTCTTAGAATCAACAATCTAGACTAGATTCTCAGTCACAAACAAATCAAGTTCAACATTAAGATATTCCTAGATTAGGAAATGATAAGGATCTACAAGATACTTCCTGAGCTATGATACATGAACCATGTTATGGATTGAGGTAAACTATGATGGAATTTAAAAATGGTAATCCACTTTCCCCACCTTCTTAAAAATATTAAAAGGACCCAAAAACCTCAATGCAAGATTTCCCTATTTACCAAGGCATCGATGACCCAACTAGGGAACTATTATCATGACCACCAGGTCACCAACTAAAAAATCCAATGGTCATCAATGATGATCATTATTGGATTTATATAGGATTTTTTTCATCACCATTATCTGAAGAATCAACTGAATATTCAACGTTGTATCTTGGATAAAACTCAAGCCAACCAAGGAAGTTTCACCAATCTTTGACCAACACAAGAGAGGTTTACACGGTCTTCTATACTAGTAATCAAAATTTGCCATCCTGATAGTGGACTAGTAACTGTTTTTATTGTAAAACTCAACCAGTACCAAATGGTCATTCTAAGTTTTTAAAAAGTCATGAATGAAATCATAAAGCATGTCCTCAAGAATCTTTATAGCTCATTATATCTTGACATCCGTCTAGAGATGATATACCATTATCAAATATTCTTAAGATACCAGTTCTTCTTGGAGGCCTCTCCAAAATCGAGAAGTATAATGGGTATCCCTTTAAGAGACTACAACATATGTAATTATATGAAAATGGATAATATCTTTCACATAGAGACTTCCAAAATAATCAATGTTGGTGGTATCTAAAATGGTATAAAGTGTACCGATTTTGTCCAATTATCGATCAAAAACAATATCACATTATTCTTCTAAGGGGTATGTAGAAACCCAACTATGAAGTCCATATAAATCTCATCCCACTTCCTATTCAATAGTAGAATCCGCTGAAGTAAACCTGAAGGTCTCAGATGATCAGTTTTGACCTTTTGGTAGGAATAAAAATTAGAAAGAAATTTAGTGATGTCTTTACTCATACCAAGACACCATAATAATCACCAAATATAATATAATATCTTCATGGTTATAGGGTGCATCATCCACTAGGAATTATGGAAATCTCCTATCATAACTTGTCTCACATGAAAAGGTACAACATAATTATTCTGGAAACATAGGATACCCTATGAAGAGAACGAACACTCACTGATGGTCACCCCACAATAAATATAGTCCCTAATTCCACAAAATTAATAATCAATATGATGTTCTAGAATCATCATCTCAATAATAAAAGAGTTCAACTATACATTTGTCAAATCAATCACAGACACATCCTCTCAGACTCACAAGTGCTACTGAGAAAAGATAGCCATCAAGTTACACTCTTCTAATAATTATTTAATATCTTGGGTAAGATGTTTTATACTAAAATAATCAACAATAACATTCCCCTTACTCAAGGGGTGGATAATTTTAAAATCAAAAGGCTGTAGATACTCCTCCCAACGCCTCTGTCAAAAATTCATATCTATTTTAGAAAATATATAACTAAATATTTTTTGGTTGGAATAAATGGTAAACCTTTATTTAAAAAGGAATTGTTTCCAAATCTTAAGTTCATGAATAATGGCTACGATTTCAAGGTCATTGGTTGGATAATTCTTCTCATATTTCCTAAACTATCTAGAATCATAAGATTCAACTTGATCACCCTATATAGGTACATAGAAAAAACCTAAACCTGACACATCACAGAAGACCACATAGACCTTACTAGCCTATAGAAGAGTCAAAATTTGTGAAAAAGTAAAAAAGATGATTCATTTCATCAACATAACTCTGATATTTCACACCCCACAAAAACATTACTTCCATCTGAGTGAGAGTGGTCATAGGATAAGATGACTTCAAGAAATCTCTAATAAACTTGAAGTAACACCCCATAAATCCTAAGAATCTCATAATCTTGAAAAAATTATGAGGTTACTCCCATTTTATAAAAACTTTCACCTTCTCATAATTGATTTAAATACCATTCTATAAGACCACATGTCCCAAGAACTTAACTTCACATATCCAGAATCCACATTTCGATAACATGGAATAAAGTTGTTGATTTATCAACATTTATAGAACTTCTCTTAGATGATTTACATGGTCCACATTATACTTAGAGTAAACAAAAATTTTATCCACAAATACCACCTCAAAAAAATAAAGATACTCAAGTAATTTTATGTTCTCCAAGGATATAACTACTATAAGAGCATTGGTTAGACCAAACAATATAACAAGATACTCATGATGTCCATACCAACTCTTGAAGGTAGTCTTATGAATGTAAAATTCTATAATTATCATCTAGTGATATCCATATTGAAGTTCCATCCATGAGAACCACTTTAACCCTTTCAACTGGTCAAACATATCATTAATCCCTGATAATGGATACTTGTTCTTTACTATAACTCAATTGATTTTTTTACAATCAACAAAAAGGAAAAGTGTCCAATCAGCATTCTTATCCTAGAGAAAAGCCGGTGCCCAAGGTGACACACTTAGGCATGTAAAACCTTATTCCAAAAATCATCCAACTTAGTCTTTAACTCTTTAAGTTCATCTGGTTCCATACTATAAGAAGTAATAAACACTGGATGAGTAACGGGTACTAAATCAATAGTAAACTCTACCTTTCTTATTGGTGGAAATCTAGAAAAATCATAAGGAAAAAATTTGGAAACTCAAAGAAAATAGGGGGATATCATTACTCAAATATTCTTACTCTAAGATTAAGGTAAACATGTATATTACCCACCCTAACTCTAGAAAAGGAGTTCCAATTCTACTTGACCTCAGATCCCATTCTACCTAAAAGACATATGACACCCCATCAAGTTCAATAAAGGAGACACACTAAAGATAACTTTTAATTCAATCCTTATGAGAAATTAGATAATCCTTCCCAAAAATTACATCAAGAGGTTTCATACTAAGAACCATAACATTATAGGAAAGATTAATCTCTAATAGAGATAAAACACAAAAGGGATATTGAATACCAAAATCTCTCTTTGTTTTGAGGGGTGTAGTAATATACATCACATAAGAAAAAAGATATATAAGAATATTCAATTAATTTACAACATAGGTTGATATAAATGAGTGAGATGCACCAATTTTAAATAAATTAGTCACTAAAGATGAAGCTATAGTGATAGTACCTCTCATAGTTGCTGGACTTACATCAACTTCCTCTGAATAATCTTCCACTACGTGAAGAAGTTTCATTTTAGATGCTTGTGAATGGAACTCATTAGTTATTAAAGAATATTATTTCATTATAATAATTTTAGGTGTTGATGATCCCATTACACTATGTGGAGTTGAAAAGAAATGATAAAACTTCTACAGGTGTCCTAAGAGACTACATAAAATATAGATACTTGGTGCTTCAGTAAGAACATGTTTTGAATGCCCAACATTTCCACGATGTAAGAAAGTCAAAGATTATATTCTAGGAATTTCAATAGTTCTAGATGACGACTAATGTTAAAATCCACACTAAGACTCATCATTCATTCTCTTTCCCTTAAAGGAACTCATAAAACATCCACTATAAGAAAAAGGAACTCCCATTAGACATAATTTTCTAGCTAGTTCCATCTCAATCATCAATGCTTTATCTATTATATCATCATCAGAAATGAGATTAAGCATGAAAAACTATGATCATATATTGGATTAGAGACCCATCTCGAACCATTAATCCCTCATTTTCTCATTGGATTAAAGTTTAGGAAAAAATTGAACAAGCTCCGAAAAAAGTTCGCATACTGTGTTATAGTCTTTTCACCCTATTGGAAGTTATGAAAATTGATGGAATTCACCAAGACCATAAAATATTGATAGATTAAATTAGTGAAAAACATCTAAATTATTTCCAATCTAAATCATTATGCCTTTTCACCATCACCATCGATTCCCACTATTTCATGCTAGGTCCTTCAAGATTGAACGTAGCATAATTCACTTTAATAGCTTCTAGAATTTATAATAACTCAAAAAGTAGTTCAATATTTTTCAACCAATCCTCATCCTCTGGAGGATTATTTGAGCCTTGCAAATATGGTGGTTTCTGATGAAGTAACACTTGAGAATAATCTTTTGATTCACCCCTTCAAGTTTCCACTACCGAAGAATAAATAAGAATGGGTTTTTATACCTATCCTAGAGTGTGGATAGAAAAAACCAGTATATCAACTAGATTATAGTCCAATGGAGGATTCTACTGCTGTGGTTCACCGACTTCTTCCACCTTCATCCACTGAAAATGTATCCTTATAGGCATGATATTGCATAACATCAAAAGACAACACTAAAAACATCAACAAGGATGCACATATCAACAAATCGAACAAGATTCACAGTAATATATATTCCATAAAGAATAATTCAATATTATTATTTTATTATAATAAGATCAAAAGCAGGGAAAAGACTAAAATCATACCAAATTATTCCTCAAAGGCACTTTTCCCCAAACACCCATGGTGAATTAAGTTTTGTTATATTGAGAGATAGCTAGGAAATATAACATAAGTACCTCATAAGTCATGATAATCCTACCTATTTTATATAAATACATCCCAACTACATATAAAAATCATTGAAAGATGAAAAACTAATACCTTTAATACTAATTTTTTACGAACCATCCCAGATACTCTGTTACTCCGATACCCAATCCGGACCTAATATAGCCTAAATGGTGTTCCTGATCCCCATGGGTTGGTGACTTGAACCTAGAATCATACATAAAAATGGAATGATTTTTCTACAAAACTGTTTAAGAAAAACAATACAAGTTGGTATGTAAACACTCCTCAAGAAGAAAGTACCAGAAATGAATAGGTAAACAAAACTCAAAGCAATATAAAATCAAGGTCACAATAACTATCAAGATAAAACTTAGACATAACCCATGTAATATGTGTATCACATATCCATAAATCACCTATATCACTCTGATTCCCAAATAACAAGAAAATCAACCACCACCAAGTGGTGCTTTCATTTTATTGGACCTAGCATAAGATATTATAAAAACACATGAAGAAAAAGGTAGGGTGTGAGCTAAACAGCCTATTTGGGTCTCACAAAGTGTTCCATACTAATTTACATAACAATTAAACCAATTTTTTTTAATTTAAATGAAATAAGGCATGTCGTGGAATTTAATTTTGTTCAAAAAAAGAATTCTTTCAAATAAAAAAGATAGAAGATATATCAAAACAGGATTAAATAAACATTTTATATAAAAAACATTAATATAAATCAATTGACATGAATAAAATAGTTCAAATCAATGTCATGTAATCATCTAATCAAATCATATCATAACACCAAGTAATAATCCCCGAGGTATGTCAGTTTCTAGTAGTTGGATCCTCATACTACTAAATCAGTGATATTGGCTCAATGTATGCAAACTTATCTCGATTCAGGCCATCGGGAGTCAACTCCCAATTTGGGAAATCATTTCATAGTAATCGTATGGCAGTGTTTTCATCATTAATCCATTGTTAGGTGGTCAAATATAGAGTTATTGTCCTAATTACCCATTAAATACCCAGGATCACAAGTGTTTCAATCAATCAAATAATCAATCTTGGTAAAATGAAAAATTTTAAATCAATTAAAAATAAAATTTCTATATTTTAGTTTTCAACATGACTTTCTCCTTTCAAAAATAATAACAGTTTTTTATCAACTCATGAATTTTTCAAATCATCTTTCAATTTAATCCATTTATCTTAAGGATTAACTTTAAATTATTTCATCAAATCAATTTCCAAATCAAGCCTCCATTTTTCTCAAACCCACCCAAAAATTTTAATTCCATTTAAATTTTAGTTTTTTTCAAAATTTCCATCCTATTTCAAATCACATCTCAATTAATTTAAATTTTATCTTTTTAAGTTAGTTAAAAACTATTTTCAAATCAATCAATAAATTCAAGTTTTCAATTGTAGGAAAAAAATCGTATGGAACCACCTACCTTTAATCAGGATATCAGATCAATATTACACCTGTAATGGGATCCTTCAATGTAGAACAATGACGTAGGATATCATGGAAACAAACCTAGAATTAAGCTTAATAAAAAGAGATATTATATCTATCAATAACATGATGATCTATTAATCTATGGAAAATAAAAATGGAGATCAGGATAAAACAAAAGAGAGGAGATCCACTAACCCATAAGAGATCTAACACAAAAACCGAATATTTGATCCACAAAAAATGGTTTAGATGAGTCAATTTCACCTATTGAGAGTCTTCGAGGACCATGGAATTAGATTAGGGTTGAATGGGGTTGTTTATCATCTTAAATGGGGGTCCTGGGATTTATAATTAAAAATTTGGGGAATTTAAAAACTACACTCACGGTTTGATGGTTGGGATACACGGTTCATAGTAACTGTGTTCCCTAACCATGCACCACTACTAGACTTCTGGATGGGATGTATGGTTCTTACACATAATTAAACTAACTATGCACCAAACGTGCTAACCCTATCTATCCAAGGGTGTACAATTTTTAGGGGTGGACACATGATTTGGAAATACCATGTTTAACTTCCAATGGATCACAATAGGGATCATTGTTTTATGGGGAAAACTACATAGATTTTCTTAACCATGCACTAACTGTACAAAACCCCATGGGATTCTATTTATTTTTTTGAAAAACTCTAAAAACATCCCAAAAAAAGGCCCAACTTAAAAGAGATCAAAACACGGGTGAATAATTACGTAAAAGATGGTAATGGAATCTAATAGACATAAAATGATTTTAAATGAAATAAATTTCAAATTTTTTTTTGAAATCTTACTGTAACATCCCACTGCCTCAAACCACTGATCAGAGCCTAGACCGTTAAAAAATTGCATGACCTCTGGCATACCTCCCCATATTCCAAAGTCTTCCAACTAGTAGTGGTGGTATCAGGTAGTATTATGGAGAGACTATACCCCCTATATGGAGTTCACACTAATGAATAAAATAATCAAGTATTATACATCATAGATAAACTAGTAAAGAAACCTATAAATATCAATAAGTGCTAACAATGAAATGTAGAGAGGGACTAAACAACCATGTCATAAATACAACAGACCTCACACTAGGCCAGTTACATATATAGATCAAAATAAAAGAAAATAATAATATTGAATCCATGAAATCCCTAATCCAAAACTCATCCAAAGCTATATAACCTTTTTGAGATGTCTTTCTTGACCATGTTATCTCGGGCCTCATCCTAAACCTATGTCTGTAACCAAGTGAATGTCTTCTTAGGTAACCAAGTGAAATGGAAGCCCAAGATTGGAGTGAGTACATAACTCAGCAGGTAACTACTAATGTGGTCAAGAAGTGACCATTATATTTAGTGATATGTGCATGTGATGCGATCAAATAAAATAAATAACTGACAAAAAATAAGTAAATAAAACCAATGTTGATTCTGAGGTCCATGACCATGAACAACCATAATTTATTCATCCAGTGCTTGGGTGTCTTTGAGAATGTTGCGATGACCATGAATCCTAAGTAACATACCAAATACAAATCTAGGGATTCCCCATCCAATCTTGAAAATTCTGAGTCCAGTTCCATGAAAGTCTAAACATTTGAGCTCCAAATCTATGAGAGATCAATCCACACATATGACTACAACTCATGGAACCCATAACCATAATCTCATGGATCTGGGTACACATTCCATAGTAGTCCTTTCATCTGTCTCCATATTATGTCAGTCATAACCAGAAATCTCATGGCTCTAGGGACCCATCATGCGGTTACACATGTGTCCGACTCCAACTCATGGTAGCCATAACCATCTTCATGCTCCAAATACATGGAAGATCCATCCCATAGAAGTCAACTAGGAGTCCATCTATAACTTGTGGTATCCATAACCACATTCATTCTCTAAATAAATGGAAGCTCCAGTACTGAGCTCCAACTCCATTACAACTCCCATCCATAAACCAGCTCCAAATCCATGGTAGTCTAACCTTGTTACATCTTCCCTGAGGGCACCTTCCTTAGCCGACCGTATAATAAAACACATATATGGTTGAACACCCATACCCAAAACCATTGTAAACAACCCCTTAGGTTCATCAGTTTTTTAGATATTACATGGTGAAACCATCTTCCATCTCAAATACACCCACATAGGGTTGATTTGTCAATAGGGCACACATTGGGTCCCTTTGGTATCAGTACAATAGAGGCACCCTTGAGAGGGTCCTTGGTCTCAGTTAGAGTCTTGGGTTGACACTTGATTCTTATCGACATCATGTCCCTTGACATCTTCAACAAGGTAGAATAACCTCACTGAATACATAGGGTTCCGAAACAAAGGTAACTATAATGAGATGATAAATGACCCATCTCAACATCCAAGGTTACACTAGGTTTATCCACTCACCCAACCTAATCTTGATCAACCTATAGTTTTTCCACCCAGGTATAGTCACATTGGATGGGAGAGGGTCACTCATCCCACACTAGTCTCGATGATTACAAATAGCTCTAAAGAACAAAAGGTTCCCCTAATTCCTACACATCATATGATTCCTAAGTACACCCTTTCCTCCAACTTGGATGTGTCTCAATCCCATATGCATGGTATTTCATGTATAATGTTTTCTAGAATCAATTATAAATATGTTTAGAGGCTACTCAGTACCTAAAAATGCATGATCCCATCCATCAATGGCCAAGGAGTCAAGCTAGCATGCAAGGGTTTTTTGTGACCCCTCAAACTCTCTCATTTAAATCATATATTTTAATTCAATTAAAAATATTCAATTTAATTAAATTAACTAGGGGAATCACCCTCATTAGCATACCCGAGCATCCAAATGCAATACAACAAAGGAACATAAGCTGTATGGATATCGTAGGATACCACCTACCAGAAACCATATCTTCTCCCGTTTATTTACGAGGGATGAAAAAAACTTCCAAGACCCATCCAAGCTTGTCCATCCTTGTACATGATCAACTGAGTTCATATCAGTGACCTAAACTCCTAACTCATTCCAAAAATCTATAATCAATTAATAATATCATTTTTAATTAATTAATTAACTCAATTAAACCTTAGTATAATTAGTGAAAAATCACCTAGTCATCATGCCGCATTAGAACCAAGTCCAACTGCCCATGGGAGGTCTACTAGGAAATCCTGACACCATTCTTAGGCAATGAGATACATGTCATAATTATTTCCATAATTAGAAAAAATTTAATTTTAATATAGAATCATAGAAAAATATACAACTTGACATACCACTGATGAAATGAAAAGACACATTTTGTAGATTATGTCCTCAGTCACCCTCTTCATAGGAAGAGTGGATGCCCCATCACACTCAACTGATTCCACCATGTTTTGATGGAATAAAAACCAAATCCAAAACCATAGGAAGAATAAATTAGAATGATAGGAGGATGTAGGAGGTTAAGATCATTGGAAAAAGATAATTACCACATATTTTCAAAAAAACACAAGAAAATGCTTCCTTTGTTAAGGGAGAAGAGGGGGGTGGAATCAGCCTCCTGGTTGGTATGATTTAAAGAGACAGAGAGAATATGGATTCCCCTATAGAAACTAAAAGGGGGAAATACTAATTTTTTTCTCTTTTAAGACAACTGGAAAGATGGTGGCTCTACTATATATTTGGCAGCGATAACTATTTAGCCTCTCCTGAGGCTCTTTCGAGTACCCGAGATGCCTCTTGATCCCCAACCATGTCTAGAACCCCTCTATTGGGGTGTTCCAAGCCTCAAAACTTGATTATGAATCTTGGTCCACAAAATCACCTGAGCACTAAATTGAAAAATTCAAAAACCTCCTAAAATCCAAACACCCATATGGACATGATGTTTTATAACCTCCCCACATCAATACTTATTATCTTTGAAAAGTCTTAGTGGTCATCAAACCAAACATCCCAACCTGAGTTAGTCATAATCTCTAACTCAAAAGGAAACATTCTACCACTAAATGTTGAACACACTTCTAAATCACCACTAGAAACTGAAGGCCTTGATTTCTCAAACACCTGAGCTAAATCTCACACCACCTTGAAGAAACCATAATATAACTCCATGACACGAGTCCAACTAAAGAAAGTCACATGTCCTTATCCAAAATCCATCTGGCCTAAGGTGATTCCCACCATAGGAATTAGCATGTGAAGTTTAATTACAAGACATGGCACTTCCTACCATTGGAACCACCTACTAAAATACCCATCCCACTCTCCAAAAATACACCTGACATGGTTTCTAACTCAGTTGACCCGATCATATAAAATAAATCTATTATTAGTTCTCAATTATGATATGAAACAATGATTCTTATTATACAATCAAAATAATAGAGTACCAAATTTTCCTTAAAAGCCCGAACCGATTTATGTAATATACCCGTCATGTCCAAAATGACATACCTGATGCTATTCCTAACTCAGCGCATTCCATCTCTCACAAAACATTAGTCGGGACTCATCTAGACAACCTATCTTGAAAAAATTAAACTCTAACCACTAACACATCACCTATTTCCAATCACAATACCTTTATAATCAGATCCATGATATGATCATCCAAAAAACCACACCAATTTCCATACATGACACCCAATGTGATCTTCATGATTCGATCATTATATTACTGAAATCGTGTTGTGATTTCCACAAGAACTGATGCCTTCTCAATCCAACACATTTGGTTTTTCATACCATTTAGAGCCCGAAAACCATGATCAGAATCATCATAATAGAATATATGAGTTCCAAAATAAACATCAAATGATCTGTACAATACACACATCACCCTTCTCACGTGTAGGTCACATGCTCGTGACCAATATCCTGCTCCCCACTTTAGGAGAATCCTTTTTTTCATAGTACCAAAACAATATTATGATCATTTCTACCTACTCCCTATCCCTTACTAGACATAATGAATGGTGTGGACATCCCCAATCATACCTATGTGGCATTATGAGTAATCATTTCACACACATTTCCACTTTCCAAGGATTTTTCCCATGATAATAACTAAATTCCAAATCATAATGAGGGTCACCAACCTCAAAAAACCTCCAAAATATAATCCATCATAAGGCCTCACTTGACTTTATCCTCAAGCATATACTCGGTAGGTTCAACTATAAAAATCACATGCTAATCATACCAATTCACACTCAACAGGTTAGAGGGCTACTAATCCCACACATAAACCACTGAATTTCCCATGGCTCTTTAGCCCACTCACGGTCTTCATTGATTCTATACTTCAATGAAACCATGTATAACTAGTGAATACCACCTATAGCTCCCAATGTATAGTCATACACTCTGATACCACCCAAAAATAGAACCCAACTCATGGTCCTGTTATTTGTGTGACCCCATGACCATATTAACCATTCTCCATGGAAAACTAGTATTGACATGATAAGATATCCCTGGGGACTTCTCTTCAAAATTAGGCAATTTACCCATGCCATGATTCATACCATGACTGCCCACCTCATGGAATTATTTTGGCACTATAGGTTCCCACCCCTAGTTTAGGGAATGAGAACCACATCCACCTACTTATTCAACACCTGATGCCATTCTAGTCATGAGTGTCCACCCACTCTTTGACCACCCTACTAAAAATTCATCCAGAACAGATAGGTTTAAATTCCACCTTGGTCCTTTCCTAAAAACAACTCCTTGATACCCAATCAATCTAGGTGATTATTCTTAAGAAAACTAAGGAATTACCATTACTATAACATAGACCATTGAGCACCTCTCATGCATTATTATTAAACACAAGCACATATCTATTCTTTTCATCTCTAAGGGAAACACTAACCTAGGATAACCCCTCTGATAGGACACCCTGGATCTTACCAAATGCTAACTCACTAAGGTTTAATTCATAATTAAGGGACTCTAGGTATCTATAACAGCTTCAAACCTACACTCCCAGATCCAATACTAAAAACATAATATTTACATTTTTGGATTTAATACTAATAAATGTGACCCAATTTTATCCATCCAAAACATACAACATCACAAAGAAATATTAGACCACTTACATACCCAAGGACCTTTATAAATATATTTCATAATTTAGTTACTTCTATTTATACCTAAAAATACAACGGTTATATTATAATGTTCATATTTAAATAATAACATTTCATGGTTCATTTAATATCAGTGTTTCATTTAATATAAACAATAAAACAAATTTTTCTTTAAAAAATATTAGAGTGTTACAATCTCTCACCTAGACCTTCCAGTCAGGTTTCATTTCAAGGTCACTAGGTCTAGCCACCTATCCCATAGGTCAAAACTGATAATAGTTTATAGTTAATAAGGTGTCATCCATGATCTCATCTCAAAAACATAGGGCATCAACATGCCCAAACACCCACTCACAGGGTCTCACATATGATGACACCAGATGAGGACCACCACCCACCTCTAGGGAACTCCCCCTCTCTAAGACTCTACACCTAAAACTAATCCCTATAGGACCACATATCACTAGTCGACTCTTTCCATAACCAAAAACATCTCCTTGTATGATCCACACTAAGGGAAACACAACAAATTTCTCAATTTGGTATAATTCTATTCCAATATATGCAGAAAAACAATTTATCAATTGTTACTGGCACTTTAAATATACGAACCTACAATATAAACCCACAATGGGTCCAATTATAAGGCACCCTTTGCCTTTACCAATCTAACCAGGGTTATTTAACCTCCATTTCACATTAAATACATCGTCATCCTCATCATCAAGCATCTCATCATATATTCACATGACCTAACATCAGAATAAAAAAATATACAAGTCTTCTAGCTGAGTAGAATTACACCAATTACTTATATAGTAAAATGACACATGAGTAGTTTTTGACACTTTAAACAACTAAGACTCAATATTTGGTGAAATAACACACTGTCATGCCTACATGTCATGTGAATCCCATGTACCTAATATGATTTGTGAAATAACTCTTTCCTTCACAGACCAAACATCAAAACTAATCGCCAACCTATTGATAATGTTATAAGAGTTATAGATCTATAATATATCATACAATATATACCAAATGTGAATATATAAAGGAAAAATTCATATACAACCATATCATCAAACACCAAGAACATCAATCCCATCATAGGAAACCTGGAACTCTAATTGGAACAAGTATTATCGATGCACCAATCATATATCCGTCACATGATCCAAAAAATTCCTAAATATATAGTCTAAAAATAAAAAATAGTAATATAAATATAAAATCAACACTTTGATACCAATTTTACATTTTACACTACCCCATACCACTGACAGGCACCCAGATCAGTGAAATACTGCATGACCTCAGGCATGCCTCCCTATATGATAAGGATTTTAACTAGATATAGGGGTATAGGGTAGCACTATAGGAAGACTATTCCCCTTATGTTATATTAAATAGTAACAAATAAAATTATCAAGTATCAAAAATCAAAGATAATCTCGTAATTGAAGAACATAAATATAAATAGGTGGTAACAAATATATACACCAAGGGCCTAAATAACCATGTCATACATAAAATAAGTATCCCATTTGACTAATTATATATAAATACCAAAATAAAATAAAAAAAGGACACGATATCTATGAAATCACCAAGCCAAAACTGATCCCATGCTCTATTTTCTTACTTAAGCTATACCAGTCGACCATGATATCCTGGGCCTGAGTCCAAACCTATGTTTTTAGCTAAGTCAACATCTTCTCAGGTACCCAAGTGTAATGGATACCTAAGTAGGGTGTGAGTACATAAATTAGTAGGGAACGACCAATATAGTCCCATACTAACTATTACATATAATGATATGTTTATGTGACATGCTCATTTGAGATAAATGACTGCTGAAGAATAATTAAATAAAACCAAATTTGATCCTTAGACCTGTGACCCCAATCGATGATACTTGATTACACATGTGATGAGGTGTCTTGATCATGTTGTAATGACCATGATTCCCAAGAAACATGTGGGATCCAAATCCATGGTACCCCCAACCAATCCTAATGACTCTAGGGTCTTGTCCCATTGTAATCCAAAC
Organism: Viscum album; assembly: GCA_963277665.1. Lineage (NCBI taxonomy): Eukaryota > Viridiplantae > Streptophyta > Magnoliopsida > Santalales > Viscaceae > Viscum > Viscum album. The sequence continues at coordinate 603,112,047 of OY728130.1, read as the reverse complement.
ATCTAGGAACTAAATCCTTAGAAAATCAACCCGTATATCTGACTCAAACCCATGTAATTCATAACCATAATCTCAAAACTAAAAGGATTCATCCCATGATAGTATGCACATCTAAATCCTTCTTGTGGTACCCATTACCATAAATATCATGGCTCTAAGGACCCATCCTATGGCAACATGTGCATTTGGATCCAACTTATGGCAGACATAACCATATTTAATCTCCAAATCCATGGTATCTATATACTATGATAGTTAACCATGAATTAATATCTAACTCATGTAATCCATAACCATGTCTTATCTATAAATCCATGGCATCTCTAGTGCCAAGATTCAACTCTATGGCAACTCCCATATGTGTACTGACCCCAAATCCATGGAATCCCAACCGTGTCACATCTACCTTAAGGTCCCATTACATAACCCAATATACAATAAAAATTTATGTTGTAAGAACTCCCATGTACAACCCAACTATCCAAATCCCCTTAGTCTCATATGTCTAGTACGGTTTACATGGCGACACCCGCTACCATCTCACATACACCCACTCCGGGTCAGTTTGTCAATAGAAAACCCAATGGATTTCTTCATTCTTAGTATAGTATTTGAGCCCTTTCATGCGTACTTGATATCAGTTATGGTCTTTGGTCAACAATTTATTCTCAAGGATTTCGCGTCCCTCTACATGTTCAACAATATATCATGACAATATCAGCTACATGGGGTATCACCACAAGGGTAATGGTTAAGAAATGTCACATGACCAATATGAATATCCAAGGATAATCTGGGTCGGTCCACTCACCCAAACCAATCTCTAACATCCAATGGTCTGTCCAAATTGGTTTAGTCACATCAGATGAGACAACGTCACTCATCTCAATGATCCCGAAATGATCAGAAGCATAAAAGAGTCCTCTAATACCCACACGATCTATGATATCTTAGTCTACCTTTACCTATGGTTTTGAGGCATATAGAGACCCTATTAATGGGATAACATGCCACATTTTTTCTAGAATCACCTCTCAAGAGGTATGGAGGCCACCCAGTACCTCAAAATTCATATCCTTGGCCATCAATAGGCATGACATCAAGCTATCAAACAAGGGTTGTTCATGACCCCTGATGCTCACTCAATTAAATCTGATATTTTAATTTAATTAAAAATATTTTATTAAATTAAATTAATCGTGTGAATCATTATAAGTAGTGTCATTGATCATACACATGTAACAAAACCAAGGAATATTATCCGTTTTTCTAGAACATGATACTACCTACCTCAAACCAAATCTTCTCCCATTTATTTCCAAGAGTTAACATTAGCTTCAAAGGCCCATCTAAGTCCATCCAATATTGTTCAAAATCAACCGAGATAATCTCAATGACCCAAGTTCATATCTCATACCAAACATCCATAATTAATTAATTATATAATTTATAATTAATTAATTAACTCAATCCAACCTAATCCTAATCAGTGAAAACTCACCGGGTCATCACTCCACACTGGAGACAAGTACAACTACTCAAGGGAGGTGTACTGAGAACTCCCAAAACCATTATTAGGAAAAGTTATATGTTTCAGATCCATTTCCATAATTAGAAAAATTAAATTTTAATGTAAAATTAGAGAAAAATCTATAGTATGACGTACCTTTGAGGAAACAAGGATCCACCACATGAATACGGTGCCCCAGATCACCCTCTTCCTAGAAAGAGTGGAAGCCCCATAGTGCCCATACAATTAAACCATGATACAATGAAATAAAAACCAAATCAATAACTGGAGTAAGAGAAAATTAGAATTATAGGAGGAGGGAGGAAGTAGAGATCATTAGAAGAAGTGAATTACCTCAGATCATCTAAAAACACCTAAGAAAACTTCCCTTTTGTCAATGGAGATAAGGGAGAGGGAGGGGATCCACTCCATGGTCCATGTGATAAAAATAGGGGGAGATAAGGGAGATTACCCTATAAAAACCTGATGAAAAAAATGGAATATTCCCTCCTTTTAAGGTTACTGGAATGCCAATGGCTTTCTTGCTACAACTTCTCATCTACTCCCGAGGCTCCTCCGAGGCACATGATGTATCCATAGCCACCAAGAATATCTAAAACACATCACTTTAGGTTTTAATAAGCCTTGGAACATGATTCCAAATCCCAGTCCCCAAAAAAACCCGACCAATTTATGAAAAAGTTCAAAATCCTCCAGAAATATGGATGCATGTACAAACATAGGGGTTTACAATGATGTTATACCCTCAAAAAAATTGATAATCAAAAGGATAAATATTAAAAAACATGTAAACAATGTGTGACTTTATTTTTTAGAGCCTACCTGATTAGAACTACACAGTTAATCAAGGCTTTTATTGGAGTAGTTTCAGGCTTGTTGACCTCTTGAAAAGTTTCCCAAGGTGCATGTGAGTGAGGAAAAATCACACTGAAAGAACTTGTGTAATACTATGTGGAATTATTTAGTTTGATAAGTGAACCTAGTGGGTAATAACTTTCAGTTTTCTAGGAATGGACCCAAGGTATTATAGGAGATTATTTGGGTTAGATGACAAAGTTCATGGCCTAAAGAGGATGGGTCATGGAAAATGGTATCAGTGCCAATACCAAGACGAAAGTGCAGTGTCATTTCTTGGGTTTGAGGTGTGTGGTCCTTAATGAGTACGCTGTTCTTTAAAGGGGTATAGAAAGTAATACACTATAAAAGTGATACTTTAAAGGATAAATGTTACTACCCATGTCAATAAAGTTCACCTTCTTTTTATGATCCTACCTGATTAGAACTCCATAGTTAATTAAGGCTTGTCCTAGAGTAGTGTTAAGATGGGTGACCTCTTGGTAAGTTTCCCAAGGTGTGTGTTTGTGAGGAAAAATTTGACTTAATGATTATGTGTCGGCCTTTATGGATAATCATTAGTTTGATAAGTGGTCCTGGTGGGTAATAACATGTGGTGTGTTGGAAAGGAAACCAAGGTATCAAAGGAGATATATGGGGTTATATTACAAGGTTCATGGACCAAGGAGGTCAGGTCATGATAGTTATGGTGGTATGAAGTCACAATTGAAGATTTACATATTATAACATGCAATAAATTTAGTGGTATTTAGCTACTAGATAATATATATAAGTTAATGGAGTGGCAACAACATTCATGGAATAATATTAGTTATATTTGTTTATGAACTAACAATAAAATATAATCTGATTGTGTTTTTCAGGTTTTGAAATATTTTAAAAAGATTATATTTTCATATACAAGATTACTCTATGTGTTAAAGTTTAGTACAAAATTTGGTATTCAAAACTATATAAAAAACAAGTTAGTGATGAGTATATAAAGGTTTTTAATCATTGTCTAAGAATTGAGTAATGTTATGATATAATGAAGATAAAGTAAATTACATGCTATTAATTTTGTATAAGTGGAATAAATTGATTATAAATTTGGTATGTCTCGTACTCTAGTCTTTAACTACTTATTCACTAGTAGTATTGTGTGAATTTGATTGAGATAACGTATAGTTTTTTGTTAAAGGAACTTCCAAGTTCAAGATACATGTACTTATATGAGAATTAGTTATTTATATGGAGAACAATGATGTTATTAACAAATAATATTGTTTACTACATTTATTTACAACTCATTAGGTATAAATCATTTCTTGATGGCTCATTTCCAAGTGATAAAACACTCACTGGAATTCTGTTGAGAAGAATGTAGCTATCAGTAAAAGTGAGTTGGAAATTGAATAATGGCTGGTTGAGTGTAGTCAAAAGTTATATTAAAATCATTAAAAATATGGCATAACATGTATGTTAACATAAGGGGAATGAATCTAATTATGATACCCCATAAAATAGAAAATAAAAAGGGCCCTTTTTATTTTATTAAAAAAATATGGATAATGGAAGAAATTAAGGAGGAATAAAAGAATAAATGAAATGAAAATGACAAAATCCTTATATTTAGAGAATCATAGATTCAAATAGAAATGGGGAGAGATTTTATCTTTATATCTTATCATTCTTGTATTTTAGAGAAGCATATATTGTGAAAAAATGTAAAGGGGGAGATTTTTATCACTAAGAGATTGTATGTTGGATTTTTTTTTGGAAATATTAGAAGGAGATTGATAAAAGGATTGAATATCACAAAATATTGAATATGATTAAGGTTGATTATGGTTAACAATAATTGATGGATATTAAAATAAAATCACAAAAATACAATGATTGAAATCTCTTAAAATTTCATGATGAAGAAAACCTTGGTTGGATGCTGAAGTTATAAATTTTTTTAGATATTGTAAATTCTATGTAATAATTTCCCAATGTTTTCAAAATTTTACATTGTAAAAATTTAAAGGATTTATCATCACCGTGATATTGGATGATTAAATAGTTATAGTAAAGATGTTTTAGTTGGATGGGGTCTTGGTTTGAAATGCTTGAAGTGAATTGAAGATGAAAAGATAATATATACATAGTTTTATTTCAAGAAGTGGATGGAGTATATCACATCATGGTGATATTTTCCATGAAGTGGTTTTGATTTTAATGATTAAAAAAATTTCTAGTCCTTTTCTATACATAGGAGTAGACTACCGCTATAAAGTAGATCGTTGGGATCAAATGTAGCCAACACCAGGTGATGGAGGAGTAGTAGAGTACCAAACACATATTGGTGATAGAAAATAATGAATAACCAAGACATAAGGTGGTACGATTGAAAATAGTCCATAGTATAAGGAAGAACCACATTAGATTTATAGTGTTGTATTAGAGTGTTGAGTTTAATAAATAATTGGATATACCATGAGAAAATTCGATGTAGGATTCAGTCAAAATAGGCCATGCTACAAGCACAAGTGGAAAAATTGTAAAGTAAAAAGGTTTTAATACACATAAATAATATTTTTTACACACAAAATTATTAGAGATCATACCATAGTGGTGATAGATAATGTTTTGGTATCAATGGATGTTTTAAGACCTACTTGAAAAAGTGGAAGTACTATGACACAACCAGTCCAATCATAAAATATGATTGACATCGACCACACTCCATGGAGGAGGTTTCATTATTCATGGGGTGCATTTTGGAGATAAAATGATTTGAGTTTGGATGATTCTATATTAAATTGAATTATGGAGAACATTCCATGTAACAATATGATTTATCTTTCAAAATAATATAGGAAGACACACTGCAATATAGTCATTGCATCATAAAGGAAGTTTGGGAGAATTTCTGTCACACTAGATATTTGGAAACATCCACAATGAAAATAATGGTTGCACCAAAAACTATAAAGAGTAAGAGTAGGACCACACTACAACATATCTATTGCACCATAAAGAGTATGTTTTTGGAAGATAAAAGGAATTTTTAAATATTAAAGTTACATAAGGATTCATCCTGAAGTATCCTTTACCACCACAAAAGATCCAACTATTGAGTTCTGTTAAGGTAAAAATGATTGATCATAGTGTAGGGAGTTATGATATTTCATTATTTATGTTTCATGAAGTATTAAAACACAAATGAACATATGGAATCCATTTTATGTTTTGGTAGTTATTTGGATAACCCAAATATTCTCATTCGTATTCTATTGTAGAGATTTATCCAAATAAGATCCAAATATTGAAATTGAAGTGGGAAAATTTGAAATTTTACATTGATTTGAATTTAAAATTTAAAATTAAAATCATTCCAAGTGATATTACATTTCTATGTTAAGGCTTGAAGAATGTGATATAGAGGAAATATAGAGAACAAAGAATAAGGAAAAACAATGTGTTCCTAGATAGGAGAAAGGGAATAATCAACATGAGCCTTATTTCATATATGAGTTAGAGATATAATTGTCATTGAATGTAATTTTATTGAAGATCCATTTGGTGGGAAAATATTTTTGGATATTGTTGATGTTCAGTCTTGACATAGATGAAGTGGGGTTTTGTGTGAATATATGGGAAAATATATTTTTATGGAATATTAGGGAAATGTATTATTTTTGGAAATAAGAAAGAGTACATATTAAAGAATAATTCCATCACTAGAATTATTATATGGAGTTTTTAATATGGGTTTGAATAATCTTGAAGACCAGAAGGAAGAAATATTAAAGATCATATTAGGTAGTGGAATTGGGGGAAGCACTTGGTATTCACTGAAGCATCAAAATCTATAATATATGATATATAATTCATGAATTTTACTTGATGTTAAATTTATGTTATTAATTTTAGAAGATAACTAAAAATATATAAAATGATAGATTTTATAAAGCAATGTCTGGGGTAGAAGAAGAGGGAATGAACCCTGGAATGGAGTCAACATTTCTAAACTTATAAAGGAAGTGAACCTTAGTGAAGAATGACCTTACTTAAATACTGTATCCACACAAATAGTGAGTTATAGTATATTTAGAACACCAGCACAATGATGAGTGTATTCACCATGGATATAGATCAATTCTCATGAACCAAGTAAAAAATATTTATGCTTTGTATTTACATTTTCATATATATTATTGTGACTTGATTAAGTTGAGTGAGAAGATAAGAGGTAGGTTGATCCTTCTAAAAAGGGAATAAGATCCTAGGGAAGTAGAAGAGAATAATTTTTTAAATCTGATAACACCATGATTCAACCCCTCTCTCAGGGTGTCCTATGTTCCTATGACATACTATAATAATAATTTTAATAAAAAATTATTTTTTTTATTAAACTATTACACTACTACAAAAAACGGGCAAGGAAAGTGCTACCCTTTTATCAGTGCTAAAAAAAGTGCTGATAAAATTGGGCCTTTACCAGCGCTACAAAAAAATCCATGATAAAGGGGAACTTTTAACAGCGCTAAAAAAAGCGCTGTTAAAAGTGACCCTTTATCAGTGCTTTTTTTAGCGTTTCTAAAGCCCCCCCCTTTATCAGCGCTTTTTCTTAGCACTGTTAAAGGGGGCCCCTTTATCAGCGTTTCTTTTAGTAGTGCTGATAAAGGGGGGATTTATCAGTGCTTTTATTAGCGCTGATAAATTTTATGTTTCAAAAAAAAGCATGAAAAATAATATATTGTTATATAAGTATATTTATATTGATATAAATATAATATTTATTTTTTAAATATGTTTTAGAAATGTATAAATAGAATATTACATTTAATATACAATAAATTTAGTGAAAATGGCTTTAACTTTTTTTTTTAAAAAATAATTCATTAATAATTTGATAATTATCATCGATTAAAAATCATTTAATAACAGTTGGAAGACACAAAAAATCAAAAATAATAATAAAAGATCTAAAATAAGTTGAAAATGTAACTAAAACTTCAAACAGCCATAACTTTTGATTCGGGTGTCTGTTTGAGCTCTACAACATATCAAATCGAATCCTGTGAAGATATCTACAGGCTAGTGATTGAAGATAAGCTTCTGTCACATTTTTCAAGGCTAAAAAAGTCCCATAAGGCCTCTAAAAATGAGTTTTTAGTCGGGATACCCCGATATGTTAACATTCAAACAAGTATAACTTCTGATCCGGATGTCCGTTAGGCCTGTAACACATTTCATATCGAATATTGTTTCATTTTCTTCAATTTTACTAGTTATGGAGTTGAAAAAGGCTTCTAGATTAGATGTTATGGTTGTTTTAACATTCTATGGCTTTTTCAAATACACAAATATATGTATTTATTCGTAAATATATATATATATGTGTGTGTGTGTGTGTGTGTGTGTTGTATATATGTATGTATGTATGTATTTATTTATAAACACACATAAAAAACATATTTTATAAATGTATTTAAAACTAAACTTATAAATATATATTATTATACAAATAAATATATGGATAAAAAATTATAAATGAAAAAATATATATAAATAAATATAAATATAAATTTATATAAGAATAAATATATATATACTAATATATGAATAAATATATATGTATTAATATAACTAAATATATTTATATTAATATGAGTCTATATTATTATACAAATAAATATAACTATATATAACTATATATAAATATATATTAATATATGAATAAATATATATGTATTAATATAACTAAATATATTTATATTAATATGGATCTATATTAATATACAAATAAATATTACTATATATATATAAAAATAAATAGATATATCATTAAATAGGAAAAAATGAAATGGCTTAGTGATAAAGGTGCAGGCGCGCAAGCAGGAGGTCGCGGGTTCGAGTTCTGGTGGAAGTAGGGAGGTTTGCGCGGGGGCATGTTTTGGACGCGCAGGCAAGGGCTGCTCACAGGAGTGGTCCACCTAGCGATGATAAAGAGGGGGTAAAGAGCTGTTAAAAGTTCCCCCCGAATTATATATTCTTTTTATTTTCATTTTTTTACTTTTATCAGTGATTTTTAAAAGCGCCGATAAAAGAACCATTTATCAGCTCTTTTCTGAGCGCTGATAAAAGGGACCCCCCTTTATCTTTCCCTCGATTAATAGTTCTTTTTTTATCGCTGTTAATGCACTTTTCTAACGCTGATAAAATCCATATTTTTAGTAGTGTTAGTATAGGATACCCAAAACTAATCTGATCTCCCTTTCTAAGGACTAATTTCACCCATCTCTATAACTATTTTCTGCTTCACCTTTGATTACCCTAATTAGTCTTGTATTTTTGGGTAAAATCATCAAGATATGTTTCCCCTTCACATTATCTCCTCTTTTATTTTATTATTTTTCAATTTCAAACCCTATATTAAGATTATGAGCTAGGTTTGTATGTTGTACAAATTTAATTTGATATTTTATTTTTTATTTTTAGGGATTTTAAACATGTTCCAATGGATTTTATTATCACTTAGTGTAAAAACATTGGGGATCACTAGATTCATCATTTATGGTGGGTGGTTCGTCATACCACTATCGTTTTACATAACCATGAATACATGAATTAAATTAATTATGTTTTTATTATATATTAAATTATGTTGATTAATTTTGATTAAATAGTGATACCAATACCTTGATTTTTCTTTGGTTTTAATGTGATAAATTATGGTTTTTTTCTTAAAAATGAACTACTCTAAGGTTTAAAATAATAGTGAACACAATATTCTTGACAAAATTTAATTTTCTTATGAAATAATTTATATTTTTTATATAAATTATTTATGGGGTGTTATAAATAATAAATTTCATGGTTTTGATTGTTTTTTTCAAATATTATATTTTTTAGTTGATATAATTTTTTTGGGTGTTTTTTAATTTTAATAATTGTTAGGTGTTGTTAATTATTTCATTTTAATGGTGTTTTATTAAGAATGTTTTATATTGATATAAATGTTATGAGGTGTTTGTTTAAAATGTCATGAATTATTTATAGGGTTTTAAAAACTTTGAATTATTTTGTTTAATATTAAGAATTGTTTTAATTAATATCATGATTTCATTTATAGGTTAATTATTAATTTTATTTAAATAGTGAATTATTTTTTAGAAATGTCAAATAGGGGACCTATTTTTATTATTGTGAAAATAATGTTAAAGAGGCAAATTTTCATATTGTGTATACAAATGTTATTATTTAATAAATCTTCATGATAAAAACATAACCGAAAAATATATCATTAAATATATATCACAATATATAGTCTTAAACATTTGAGTAACAATTTCTTATTTATAATGATGATCTATATAATTACTTTCAACTTAACCCTCACATTCGACCACCATTTATCCATTTTTAACTTTGATTTCCTTCCATTATAAAATCAGAGTCTTTATATCGTTCTTCTATTTTTTCTAACACTCATATCACTCAGGAGTGTCTCTAATGCTTAAAGTGACCTAAAAATATATAAACATTGTTACAAATTAGATCTATATATGTATTTAGTTTTGTAATTTTTTTATCTCTTGATATATATTCAAAAGATTCATTTTTTCATGAATTTTATAATTATAGTCCACTATGTTTAATTTAATAACAAATTATATTTTTATATTATAATGTTTAGAAGTTGGATGTATGATACTGATTGGATATCAATTAAGTTTCAAAATAAGTTTTATAGTTTTAGATTTTTCATTTAATAATTCTTTTGATAGAGGGATTATACAATTACATTTTATAATTTTATTGTAAGACCTTAGTTAAGTCATTAAGAAGTGAGTTAAAATATAAAAAAAATTTATTTTCAAACTAAATATTTTGTATGTTACCAAAAAATAGATAAAAAGAAAGCCTAGAATGTTCATGATCTAAATGAAAGGAGTGGAATGGAAAATTTCTTATTTGATTAGTTTCTAATTATTCATCATCATGAGAAAGAAAGTGTTACATTTTAAGAATACAATGGTATGATTAAACATGATGCAACTAATGAAAATTATGATGTTTTTAGAGTAAAAAAATTTATGTATGATGAAATGAATTATGTATATGGGGCATGTGGAAAAATGAAAACGATGAAATTTTTAATGTGACTCTATCATTGAAAAACCATTTATAGAATTTATATTACTGGGTTTTATTACCTTCTTACCTTTTTAATGGAATTAATTCATGATTATATAGATATTCCCATAAATGATTATATGTAATGGAAGTTAATTGATCATCTTGGGTTTTCAACTAAAACAATTAATGCTTTCCCAAAAGGTTGCCACCTATTTTTTTAGGAAATCACAATCTTAAATGAAAATAAAGAATGTGGTGAATCTTAATTGAAGCCAAATAAATATGTAAATCCATCTCATATGACAAAAAAATCAATGTGTTAGTTTCCATTAATTCCTATGATATAAATAATTTTCATGTTTGATAAAATTTCAAAAATATTTGATGAAATAATGATGATATAGTTAAGGATACTAATGAGTTGCTTCATCCTATATATGGATTTTCATGGTATAAATTTTATGTAGGATATCCTTATTTTATATCTATGGTATATAATACCAGGATGGGTCTATCGTGTGATTTTCTTAATCTATTTAGTCATATCCATACTTCACAAGGTTTGTATCCAGTTTTCATTTGCATTCATAACCTTGCTTCATTGATCTGTATAAAAAAACCATTTACTTACTTAGTATACTTATATTTAGAACTTATTATCCTTAAAATGATATATATGTAAACCATTAGAAAAAGAGTAGAATAAACTTTTGAATGTGGGTGTGCAAGAATATTATGATTCTATAAAAGATACATTTTAGATACACGCTTCACTTATGTGGATAAAAAAATATTTTCCTTCTTATGGAATGATGTTTGACTGGAGCATTAAGGGTAAAATATTATATCCTATTTTTATGAAGAATATATGATATATAAGGCATAAATATCATTATAGTTTCAGTTTCATGGGACATTGATGATTCTTACCAATGAATAATCTATATAAGAAAAATATTTAAAGATTTGAAAATACCACTGATACTGAGAATCCATCTCATCTTATGTTTAAAATTGAAGTGATTAATGAATTCATATATTTCAGTTTTCATTTAGGAAAGTTAAAATGATATATATAAAGATAAATAATTCTTCTAGTAAATCCAATTATAATTGGAGGAAGAAGAGTATTTTCTTTGATTTCTCTTATTGATCAACCAATATTTTACATCATTATATGGAAATAATGCACATTGAAAAAAATATATGTTAAATGTTTCTTTTAATCCCTATAAATATCAAGGATAATATAAAATAAGATTTAATACCTCATCATGACTTAATGGGTTGGGGTATTAGATCATAATTTCATCCTGATTTTATCAATTAAAATTATTAGAATATTTCTTATGCTTATTATGTGATGAAAAATTCAGAGAAAAAACAATCTATGGAAGTACTGGATACTATCAAGGTTATTTATGGTTATTTAAGAAACATTTTAAATTGGTTTAATAGAAGAGTGTAGAAATTGAAATATTTTAAAACTCATGTCTATCACACCCTTCTTTATGAATTGATTCCATTAGAAATTCGTAATTTATCTTCCAATAATGTATGGGTGACAATGATTTGATTATGAAATTTTTATAGAGATATTTTTTTCTAAATGGGGTTTTAAGTGATGTTGAGAAAAAAGACAATAATATTCACCATTAACTATGTGTGGGTTATAAAAAATATCCCCTCTATATTTTTTCACTTGAATGTTGCATCCAAATAATCATCTTCCAACTAAAGTATTTCTTGGGGGGCTTGTTGATTTTTTTTCAGAATGTATCCCATTGAAATAATTATTTACACAATTAAGGATTATTTTAGGAAAAAGAATCGTATTGAATGTTAAATTGTGAAAGGTAATTTATCTTAAGAATGTATGTATTTTCATTCAATGTATTCAGTTGATGTGAGAAAGAGATGTAACTGACCAATAATAAAAGAATATGAGTAGTATGAGGAAATTGTTCCCACATTTCCTTCACCCTAAAGTAACTATTTTTTCATTTTTTGAATAAACCACTTTGTGGATGAGTAGGAACCTCACAAACCCACTTTTACTTCACTTCCCCAAATATAGGGGATTATAGAATCATATACATTGGGTAAATTATGACTTGATGACCTGGATATAACACATTGAACAATCTTTTTTAATTGTGATTTTTTCAATGACTACAAAACCTGAGTAGTTTAAACATGTATATATTATCTTAACCTATGTATATGTACATATATACGAAACTTTTACTATATATTTATACAGGTAACATAAAAAATTATAAGTAGAATAAATCTTTCATCACCTTTGAGAATGAGAAAGGCTTTTCATAGAAAAGAATTTCCTTCTTGGTTAAAATCGAAGGCATGACCATTAATTTGATGAAATATATAATAAATATTCATTATTAATTTTAATATGTATATATATTTTAGGTATTGAATATACTAGTTGATGAAATCTCTCTAGAAATAGGAGCATCGGCATTTTGTCCAAATAATGCAGTCTCTGAATGAAAATCACTGGAGTTCAATGGCTATAGTATTTTATAGGTAGTTAAGAAATAAAAATGATCACCCAAAATTATTGTGTTATGTTAACTAGAATGGTTTACTATAATACCAGTTCATCAAATAGTTGGCCTTGATATGAAAATGTGATTTATTATGGAAATATTTAGAAAATACCATTGAAAACTTGATCCCATTGTACACCCTAAGTTGGGGGGTGGGTTAGGGTGCATTTAAATTTCCTTTTTTTCTTAAGATTAACTGTAGATTTTCTTGACATTAGAAAAAGGATCCTCGAAATTTTCACGATGATCACACACAAGCAACAATTGAATGAATAAGAATAAAGAATTACCAAAAAAATAATTTTACATGGTTCACCCACACTAGGATACAACCAATGAGTGCATATAAAAAATATGTTTATTTTCCTAATAATCACTACTCTTCTAGTTTGTGATTACAACTTTTGAATAAGATCAATTTTCATTCAAGGTTCATGAACTCTTCCTGTCTTCCTTTTACTAATTTTAAGAGTATTTCAAAAGATAATGTCTACTCATGGTTTAAACTCATAATATATCAATCAAAGATAAAACACTAAAAAATAATGGGGTTTCTTTATGATGCTTCATTCTTCACTTATTGATATTTAATAATATGAAAAAAACAATTTACACTAATGCTTTATCTTTGATGAAATTCAGTTTAATGACACTTCACTTCATAATTCCTGATATTTAGTCATGTCCATTATTAGATCACATCTCTTTATTCTTCTTGATATGTAATATCCCTATAATTTTATATGTCATTACTTTTATTATATATATAAAGATCTTATATAACCTAGGAATTATTAATATCAAATTTTAATTTCATTATTCAATCGAATTCCATTAATCCCAACTTTAAATACAACTATTGGATGCACTTCTAATAAATCTACACCGTTGAAATTCAAAAAAGGTTGTTAACGGTTGTTCTAAAACTTCCAAAAATACTTGATAAATCCAAGTCAATATATATTTTTGAATTATAAAGATTCTAGAAGTCATGGCATGGTGAAATATCTAATGTGATGATATAATATTTCTTTATTTAGTTATTTTCAACTATGAGATGCATCATATCATGACATAGAGATTTATGACAGGATCTTGTTTTCATTTTGAAACAGCCTGAGACTTAACTTTCATATCCCCTACTTATTTTTCATAGACACAATTTTATGATGTGTTTCCTTTCATCATGGTGTGATATTTTTACCATGACCTAATATAATCATAGATATTGTAAAGCTTCATACCTATTTTAGTATGAATCCCTTACATGGTGTGGACATCTCAATAATTCCTGAAGCACTAAAATACACCTAACCTTATTCACGATCTGACTTAATCACCATGATGTGACCAATAGAGTTATTAAAATTTGGAAAATTAGAAAACCTTATGTTTTATTCAGTACCCATATGTATTTTCTATACACTGATATATCATAATGTTCTTGAATACTTTTCTACATTCTCATAACATACTTAATGGAATGTTCATATTTCTCATGCTATGATCTATTCTTGTCTCCCTATAATATCCCAAGAATATGTACAATGAAATCCCATAGGGTGTCGTTAAATTCCTATAGGGATAAAAAATTTAATAAAATATAAAATTTTAAAAAAACTAAATAAAATTTAGTAATCAGAAAGTCCATGTGTCAAATCTAAAAGGATGATAAGTATTCCCTAAATTAATTAAAGGAATTATAATTTAAATTGTTTGTTTTTTTTGAAAATATAAAAGAAGTGTAGCTCAGAAAAGGTTTGAAATCAAGATATGAGGCATGCCAGGTTTAGTTATTTTTAGGTTTGTGTTATATGGAATCAATTGATTATCTACTCATTCATATTTGGTATCAAAATTCGGTCTTTTGGGATCCATGTTCTGGGTACCCTACACTAATCCTATAATTGCACCATTGGTATGGCCATTTGCTAGGTTCAATCACAAAACTAGTTGACCCAAAACCCTATTAAAACATTAATGATCTAAAATACATAATTTTCATAAGAAAACTTGGGCAATAAATTGTTGTAATAAAAGAAAATTCCTTAGATCATAAAAAAGGTCATGAAATATAAAAAGAAGAAGAATTAAAATTAATAAATAGAGTTTCATCAATCCAAAATATGAATATATGATTTAAATATTCCCTAACACCACTTACACCCTATAATCACATCACCCATCACAAAGAAGACTACTTGATCATGCTATACATGATGAGAACATGAAACATGGATACATGATGAAGAGAAGCGGTGAATAATAGAAGTAGCAGGGCTCTATAATCATGCACATCTCTAACAATCATCCGCCCATCTATGATCTCTGAGATATGCTCAAGATGTGGCCACATGTCTGAATATATAAGCCTCCATCAAAAACCCCCACACCAGTACATAAAAAATCAGTCTTTCTAATGGGTTCAAGACATGTGGTGTTTAGGCAACATGTAATAAGTAGAGAAAACTTTTGAAAATATTATTATAAAAAAACTCCCACATTTTGTATTTTTTAAAAGATGTGTAATGGTCTCGAATTAACAATGTGAAAAGGGACCAAAAAATCCAGCATAACTTAGTCCTGAACCCACAAATGAATCTCACATCATGTACTGGGTTCACAATGTGAAAATATCTTCCTCTAGGTTTGTTGGTCCTTCCTATCTATGTGATTATGGATTCCAGCTTCATTATTCTGATGTCACGCTGTAAATATTTGAGTCATGGATTGAATCATCTTTTAGCTCCTAAATTCATCTCTTTTCGTTCCTTTTTCCAAATACTGGTTGTATCCCACTATAAAATACAAAACATGTCAAACAGTCCAAATATTAGAAAGAATATCAATTAAATTACATAATTTAGTGCATCAAAACACCCAAAAACTTATGTATGAAATACACATATCATACAACAATCACAACTCAACTTTATACTTATTCTCACATATAAAACCACTTAAATGAATTATAATTGACTTATAATTGGTAAAAAATACAACCATTATATCCTATGGTTACAACATGACACCCTTTTTATTTTTATATCAATCCTTAATATCATCCATATTTCCTCCATATGAAATCATACCTTTTAAGTTCCTTCTATAGGTGAAATGGTTCCTCATTCCCCCCACCATAATTTATTCTCCCCCTTTGATAATAAAATTAAAAGAGATTATTATTTTTTAGATCTATGAACTTCTATATATTTAGAACTGTCAACTGTTCCATACTAAGGAAAGATTTATTAATAATTTCTCTATGCCAATGTGAGTAAAAGATCACTATAAAAAATAAGAAAAGAGTTAATTACTATAATATTTTCTATATTTTTTTTATGAAACTTCCTGTTGTAAATTCCCCATGGATAGTGTCTCTAATAACATCATACACTTAATAATTTATAATTTTCTGAAAGACTAAACAACTTCCAAATAGAGAATTATATACAATGGGGATAGGGAACATTTGAACCTTTTTTAGTTTAAAGGAATTGATTGAACTTTGAGGCCCAAATGATGTTTCTCGAATACAATTTTACCTAATGGTATAGTTTAAATATATATGTTCCAAAAAACTCTAGTATCACAACATTTTTCTCTACCTTTTCCTTTATAAAACGATATTTAATATCAAAATGATTAGTATGATAGTAATGAACTGTATTATTTGTTAATGCAATACAACTCTTATTGTCACACAAAATCACCATCAGATGTAGTACCACTTCCCCAAGATCTTCTAACTGTTGGTTCATCCATATCAAATATGTACTCACCTTGGTAACCAAAATATGTTTTTCATATATTTCACTCAATGATACAAAATACTCTTTATTACTTAACCATCCAAAAAATTTTCTTCCAATGAATAAAGCTTCACCACTTGGAGATTTTTTAACCAAAATATCACCAACCTAGTCAGCATCAGAACAATACATGAAACCTAAATCCTCTATATCCTTTATAACTATGCCATAATTTAGAGTTACCTAAATATACCTCATTATCTCCTCTACATACAATAAATGTTCTTTCTTTGGATAAATTTAAAATCAGGATTCCAAGAACATAACATAAAAGATATCAGTCCTGGTTGTAGTAAGATAGTATAGACTTCTTGTTAGCCCAAGTAGGTTAAATACCCTGGGGGGGGGGGGATGAATCAGGGTACGATAGATTAAAACAACATCCCTTTAAAATCTTGTTTCATCGTTAAATAAAACACTCTTTTCTTCCTTTTCTATAGATATTTATGAACAGAAATGAAACCATGTATGAGACACAACAATTTTACTTAGTTCACCCTTACTGGACTATGTTTAAGGATAATACATTGAAAATGCACCAATGTACCAAATACACTACAGATAACTACCAAATAAAGGTTCATACTAGATCACTTGTATTCTCAAGATCACTGCATTTATTATTTTTTAGGGCTTGGTCACTACTTTCACAAGGGTTACTCACTGTCTCTCTTTCGATGGCTCAATACTGGTGGAATGGATCACCTTCTTCCTCTCCATTTTCTCACTAATCTAGAAAGGATTCATATGAATTTTATAAATTTTTAGGTCTCTTCATTATGAATAATGAATTCATCCTCAAATGTAATTAGATATTTTGTTGAAGTTCTTTCTGGGCTGCTCCTTCAATTATGTGAAAACACCTGGATGAAAAAATTACACTTTCCAGAAAACTAGAAAATATTTCTCATTACTATAAAAATATAAATTAACTCTTCTTTGATAAGATCTTCAAGATATTAAAAGTCTTCCTTTCACTGCCTTTAATCTAGCAGTGAATAAGATCCCTATGCAAGTATTATCAAATGATGAAGATCCTTTATCTTGTTATTCTCCTTTAGAATTTATACATGAAAATGATACTACACATAGGGTAATGTAGGCATATATCTCATTGTATGAGATCTTAGTGAGTACCCTTGCGTGAGATCCAGGAACATACTATATTTTCACTTTACGTGAGTTCCTAACGTGAACCCCTAGAACAAATCCTCTCCGTTCTGTACAAGAGATCCTTGAACGAACACTTGACGCAAACCCTTATTAATGATTTATTCAATATCCTAGTGTAAACCCAAGGCTCAAACCCCTATTCGCAATTTGTGCAAGATCCTAGCACAAACCTATTTTGCAAGATCTCTCTGTGAACCTCCTTGGATGATGCTTCAGATATAAAAATGAGTAAAAACTTTTTAGTGTTTGAGGACGGGTTATGGGATATTTATAAGAGAGTTTCCAATGTCTTAACACCACAATTCATGGGAAAGCATCCAATACACTACCTAAGAACTCATGATCTACCAGTCCCCATCATGATATCTAGGTGCGATTCCTGTTTTTGCTCTGCGAACCTCTCGGAATGAGTCCTGTTCATGATCCGTGACCCTCCAGACATGAGTCCTATTCACACTTCACAAACCTAAAAGTGTGAGTCTTGTTCAAGATTTGATAACCTTTGAGTGTGAATTATGTTCTTTCCCATGAAACTTTGGGTACGAGTCCTGTTTGTTCTTTGTGAACCTCCCAGAATGAGTCGTGTTGGCGCTTCCACGAACCTTTGAGAGTGAGTATTATTCTCTCTTCTATGAACCTCTCGACATGAGTTATGTTCATGATTCATGCAAGAAAAAACATTCCATGCTTGTGTGAGATCAAATAAATTTTACTTGCATGAGATCAAAGTGTTCGTGCCTCGTGAGCTCAGTTTAGAATTTTCACTCTGTGAGCTCGGTTTAGTATTCATGATCTGCGAGCTCCGTCCAAAAGTTGTGCTATGTGAGCTCAATTCAACATTAGTTATCTTTGAGCTCACTTAATCATTATAAATCTACAAGCTTAGTTAAAAATTTGTGCTCCATGAGATCAAACATCCATGATAACTCTCCATACCCTCTTTGACAACCGGTCTTCATCAACAACCTCAAACATTGTCAACAAACACCATCAACCCAAAAGAACCATAATGAGTGATTTTTCCTAAGAATATCTCCCTTTGGTTTTTTTGACAAATCTTCACATATTGATACCACATTAAAGCTAATTTCATCTTCTATAAAATAATTCACTTCATACAATTATGATAGCAATCATATATTTACTCAAAACACACTCTAATCCCACACGATCCATAATTGTCATGAGAAACAAGAGTAGCATGAAAAGTTCATCAATGAAACACATCATTACAAAAACACTCAACTAATTTAATCCAAAAACTATTCTATCATGATATATAATATTTGATCGATCATCTTTAGCATTGTAAAATTTAAAACTCCCCCTACTTCACTGTCCCCCCTATCAACTTCTCCCACTATTTTTACCAATACATTTTCTCCCCTTTTATAGCCACAATTTCTCCTCTTTTTCAAAAAACCCTAAGGTCACTTCATTGTAGTCTATAATAGGGTAAAGAACACAAATAAACATATCAGGGAAAAATACATCCTACCTTTGGGAGATGGGGTCCCACATCCACACTTTTTCAAGTGTGAGGATTTTAATGAACTCTAAGAGCCAGTACATGCCTCTAAAATGAAACTTTGGGTAAGTAATTCATTAGAATTTCCCCAACCTGTAGTTCTATAGGCACATACTCCAATGTAAAAAGACCTTAATCCATCTCCTCCTTGATAAAATGATATTTTATTTCAATGTGATTTGTCCTTGAGTTATGGAATAGATTTTTTATAAGATTTATATCACTTAAATTATCAAAATGGATTCTGATCAAAGAATTCACTTCAACTTCCATATCATCAAGATACTGCTTCATCCATAATAACTGCGTCAAAGCTTGGAAGTCCATAATATAGTCAACTTCTACGTTTCTTAATGAAATTCAATATTGTTTCTTGATTAGCTAAGAAATACACAATTCTCTAAGATCTAATTCACCAACTGATGTTTATTTTCTATTATCTTCTGATCAGAACCTATCTACATCTATATATAGCCCAATAACTCTTTATGAGATTTTTCATTTTACAGAAAACTGAAATTCAGAATCCTATTGATATACCGAATTATTATTTTCAATACAAGAAAGTGGATTTCCTTGGGATTGATTTGATACCATGCTACTTGAAATATAGAAAAAACAATATCTTGTATTGTTGTTATCAATTACAATAGACTACTAATGAATTTCCTATATTATGTGACGTTAACTACATTTCCTTCATCATCCCATGATAGTTTCATCCGAGTAGCCATTGGAGTTGTCATATCTTTGGAATTATCAATCAAAAATCTTCTCAAAACATCACTGGCATATTTATATTGAGAAATTAATGTTCCATTTTTTCCTTGTGTCACATATAAACCAAGGAAAAATTCCAATTCAACAATCATTGACATTTCAAACTCAATTTTCATGAATTTTATAATTTTTTTTCATTTATCTTCATATGATCCACAAAATATTATGTCATCAACATAAACTAGAACCATCATCCTTTGATTACTGCCATTGTTGACATATATACTATAATCAACTCCACCACGCTAAAATCCAAACTTCTTCAAAAACTGATCAGGCCTGAAATTCCATGATATTAGTTATTTCTTCAACCCATATAGTGCCATTATTAGCTGAAAAAATTTATTCTAATCTTTATGAATGAGAAAACCACCTGACCTCTCAATATTAACTTCTTCATCTAGAACCCCATTCAAAAATACTGAATTGATATCCATTTAGAAAACTTTTAACTTTCTTTTCACTTATACGGACAAGAATAATTTGATTGTCTCTAGCCTTGAAACAAGTGAAAATGTTTTATCAATATTAATACCCTCTATCTAGGTATACCCTTTTCACACTAGTCGTGATTTTGTTCGAATCACTACATCATATTCATTCATCTTATTGAGAAAACCATTTAGTCCTAATGAAATTATTATCTATTGGTCTCGAAAAAATCTCCCAAGTATGATTCTTCTCAATTTGGTCAAAATCCTCATTCAAATCTTGAACCCAGTTGTCATATCCAGATTTTTCCTTAAAACATTCAGGATATACCATTGATAAGAATGATGATTATTGTAGAGTCTTTATCCTCTTTATCTGCAATGGAATCATCTGATCCCCAATTTTGTTCTATCTATCAATTTCGGATGTACTCTTCAGTATTTTTTTTTTCAAATATTGGTTTATGTTCATCATTTTCATTATTTGAATCTTCTTCTGAATCATCCTTTAGAATTATAATTTTCATTAAGCTACTTATATTCTCATCACTATCCTCAAAAAAATATTCATGTATTTACTAAATATTCTACTGATTTTATAATATAGTCATATAATTTCTTTTTAAATAACTTTCCTTGATTCTTATTGAATAATTTAAATGAATTTATTTTATTTTAGTATCCAAGAAATATCCCTTAATCTCCACAGGATTAAAACTCCCCATGTTTCTCCTTATTAATAATGAAATGCTTACTTCCGAAGACTAGAAAGTACTTCAATGTTGGATTCATTCCATACCGTAGCTCATATTAATTCTTCTATTCTTTCATAAATAATAAAATTCTATTTTATGTGTAGATTGATTTCATCACTACTTCTTTCCAAAACTTCTCTACAAGATATTTCTCAACGACCATTGCTCTGGCCACATTTTTGATAATTTGAGTTCATATCTCAATAACTCCATTTTGATATGGAGTTATAACTACTAAAACTTGGTGCGTTATCCCTTTTTATTTATATAGTCATTCACTTGGATATTTTTTTGACTCTGTAATATTATCTTTTCCGATATTTTTATTTTTTGACATAACATCTTTTCAACTTCCATTCGATAATTTGTTATGAAACTGAACACATAAGAATTGTGAGTGATGACTGAAACCTTTGTCATTATACTAAATAATCAATTACGAGAACATAATATCTTCTCCCATCAATATATCTTGGTGAAATAGGTCCACACAAAACAATATGCATCAACTCAAGCACATTTTTTTGACTTTTTCTCTTTTTCCATATATGTATTTTGAATGATATTTCCTTGTTAACAAGAATCACATGTATGGATACGATCTCATGATAACCTAGGGAGGTCTCTAGGACAATAAAATTTCACCAGATCTTCCAGTGAAGTTTGGATCAAATGACCAAGGTGTTTATGCTATAATGTTTTTCTTCTTCCCTAGAAAAAAGAACATATCTCATTCTCCACTTAAATGGTAGAGATTCCCCTTCATACGATTTCCCTACAAAAAAAATTCACTATATTTTACCTTAACGATACATAATTTTTTTGAAAATATTATGTAATTTTCTAAGTCACATAGATGAATTACACTTAATAGGTTGTGGTTGATACCTTCAACAATCAATACATCTGCATATCTCATGTATTTTCCCCCAAACTTGGTTTTTCTGTAGCCAATAACTATAAGTCCTTTAATAATTATCAAATCTTACAATAACTTAATTTTCATATCTTATTACTATAATGACCTACTTATTTTCTATCACATGAGAGGTGCATATACTATAAATGATCCATATTCCAGTGCGATCTGATTCTTTTAAATCAATCTCTACAACCACTTCCTATTCATCTCTTTTATTTTTGATCTATGTCATTGAATGGTGTTGGGAAAAAATCCTTCAAGGTATCATTGAAGCATTTTTGAGGTGATTGTGTTTGTTGACAAAGTGGACATCTGAGTTGTGGTTGTTGACAAAGAAAAACATTGACATACAAATTTGTTGACAAAGAGGATTTCATGGTGGAATGTCGAGTTCAAGAGCTGAGGTCAACGATCCATGTTTGATTCAAGAACGTCGATAAAAGTAATGGATGATCTGGAGGCGGTACAAAAGATCAGATACAAGGTGGCGTCGTTTTCCAGTGTTTGCCAAATTTTTGGGCCTGAAAATCGGCAAATGATGAAAAGTGTTTTTGGCAAAGGGACTTGCGCGCCGTGGACTTGGAGTATAGGAAACTTGCACGCCATATGTTTTTCAAGATCAGAAGATCAAAATATGGCTAAGGAAATAGGTTCGCACAAGTTTGGGAGTTGGTCGCGCAATTGTCTAAAAGGAGAGAAGACTTGCGCGCCGAGATTGGGTCGCGCAGGTGACTTGCACGCCGTCGCACAGGGTGGTCAGATTGCCTATAAATACTGGACCACCCCTCCTCATTTTCCACCAGAGTTCAACTCAGAGCTCCCGTCGCGCAGGTGTGGTGGTCGCGCAAGTGGTGTGTGTGGTCGCGCAGGTGGGACTTGCGCGCCAGTGGTTGAAGTTGTGCGCCGGTGTTAGAAGTTGCGCGCCGGTTGGCAGTTGCGCGCCAATACTGGTTTGGGCGTAAAAGGAATAGAGTCGCGCAAGTTTGGAGTTGAGGAATCTTGAGTCGCTCAAGTGTCTGAGGAGGACTTGCACAGCCGTTGTGACTTGCGCGCCGATACTTGCGCATTGAGGTTGACTTGCGCGCCAAGTAAGGTTTGTTCCAGCAGTGTTTTCGGGCTGCGTGGAAGCTGGAAGTTTGCCCGATACCTTCGGTGCAAAGATATATTCATCTACGGATGAAAGTTGTACTTCAACAGAGCATCTACACACAGACGAAGATGCATTCTTTCATGAAAATGAAGAGACCTACAGGTCTATAAACTGTGAGTGGATTCCTTCCAAGAGCAGTGAGCTTAGGAAGAGGAAGAAGGTGATCCTCTCCACCGGCAGTGAGCCAGAGAGAGAGAAACAGGGAGTGACCCTTGGGAAAGCAGTGATCTGACCCTAAACATTGTAAAGGCAGTGAGCCTGGGCATATAAGTGATCTAGCCCGAACATTGTAATCCACAGCTAGTGAAGTCTAGTGGAATTTGGTACGAACCGACAACTTGTCGGCGTATGCTCCTTGGACGTAGCCCTTAGTGGTGAACCAAGTAAAAATCTCTGTGTCTGCCTGCTTACTTCCCTGCATTGCATTCAAAGCATCATCATCAGGTAAAGGAGACAAGTGATCACAGTAACCACACAAATGCAAACAAATTGACCCTTGTAACAAAGAGGTCAAGATCCAGTGGGGCAGAAAGAACTTTGAAAAAGAATATCCATACCCTGATTCACCCCCCCTCTCAGGGTATATAGGCCCCTGTTGGTCCTAACAAATGGTATTCTTAATGATTCTCGGAGCATAAAGGACCTTGTTTATCTTGTTATGCTTCAAATCCATTTTGTGTTTTAGCACATTTTATGATTAATTGAGTTGCTTCTTATGACCACATTTAGTTTTCTTTAACACATTTTTATGTATTGATGATAAGTAATAACTTTCCATGTGTCCGAATCCTCCACAATTGAAACAGTGACCATCAAATAATGTCCCAGAGAATTGGGGTTTGTATGTTTTCCTCTATTGGTATTATTACCTTCAGTACCTCTTGGATATGGAACATATATTTTTTGAGTGTCTCATCTTTCCAAAATAGTAATATATAATATGGGGTGCATTATTGCGTGTCATTACAAAACCACTAGATTTACCTTCGGTTATCTGAATCTTTTGTTTTTGATTGATACCCAAATAAATATTCAAACTCATAGTGGAAGATTTTGGTCTAACTTCAACCATTACTATTATTATTCGCTGAAATAAGATGCATTATAGCTATAAATACATCTATACCCAATGATAATTTTTTTTGTTCAAATTGTCCATAGCTAAAAATTATTTCCATCAAAGATTAGAATCCCTTTGTGATTAAAAGATTACGTTTCATCAACTAATATAGAACCATTTTCTTTCAACCTTTAGCTTTGATACCAATTGTTATCCCAAATAGGTTAAATACCCTAAAGTGGGGAGTGAATCAGGGTATGACAGAATAAAACAACTGCCCATTCAGATATTGTTTCATTGTAAAAACAAACACTCTTCTCTCCATTTCCCATAGAAATGTATGAACAGAAATGAAATCATGCATGAGACACACAAATTTTAATTGGTTCACCCTAATTGGGATACTTTCAAGAAGCATACAATGATAACGTTCCAATGTACCAAATTTACTATAGATCACTACCAAATAAAGGTTCAGACTAGATCAATTCTATGACTGGTCTCACTACCTTTACAATGTTTAGGGCTAGATCACTACTTTACCAATGGACAATCCCTAACTCTATTTAGATAGATCCCCTATGGTGTAAAGGATTGCCTTCTTTCTATTCCTTTTCTCAATACTTTGGAAAGGATCCACACACAATTTATAGACACATAGATCCCTTCATTATCAAAAATTAATTAATCCTAAATTGTAGGTGGATTCTCTGTTGAAGTTATTTCTAGTCTGATCCTTCACTTCTGTGAAAACATCTGGATGAAAAAATAACCTTTCCAAACAATTATAATATACTTCTCATTACTATAGATACAATAATTACCTATTATTTGATAAGATATTCAATAGATTCCAAGTATTCATTTCACTACCTTGAATTTATTGGTGAATATGATCCTTCTAAAAGTAATGAAGAATGATGCAGATTATATGTATTCTTATTATCCTTCAGAATTCAGATATGAAAATGATACTACTCACATGGTAATGTTGGTGTGTATCTCCTTTCATGAGCTCCTGGCATGAACTCCTCGCACAAGCCCTATTCGTGATTTTCACAAGCTCTTGGCATGAACCCCTAGCAAGAAACTCTATTTTCCCTTTGTGTGATCTTCTGGAGTGAACCCCTAGTGCGGACCTCTGATGAAAACCCCTGTTCGTGCTTTGCAAAAGCTCCTAGCATGAGCCTCCTTGGAGAGATCTATCCACGAACCTCATCAGAGGATTATTCAGATATAACAATGAGGGAAAACTTCACCAGTGTTTAAGGACATGTTAAGAAGTATTTATAAGAGAGTTTACACAACCTTAACTCCACAATTCACAAAAAACTGTTCATTCCACCACCTTTGCACTCACGATCCATGAGTCCCCATTGTGAGATCTGGGTGAGAGTCTTATTCGCGCTCTGTGAACCTACATATGTGAGTCTTGTTCATGCTCTATAAACCTCTAGAAGTAAGTCCAATTCACGCTCTGCAAACCTCCGAGCACGAGTCTTTTTCACACTTCTATGAACCTCTAGGATCAGGTTCTTTTTCACTTCCATGAACCTTTAGGCACAAGTCCTATTCACGCTTCACATAAGACCAATCGGTTCATGCTTGCAGGATATCAAAGAATTCACGTTTTCTCAAGATTAAAGTGTTCAAGCTTCATGATCTTAGTATAGTATTCATGCTCTGAAAGCTCAGTTCAGAATTGAAGCTCCACAAGATCAGTTCAACATTCACACTCCATGAGATCAGTTCAAAATTCATGCTTCGCGAGCTCAGTTCAGAATTCACCCTCCATGAGCTCATCTTAGCATTCCCTCTCTGCAAGATCAAACATCCATGCTAACTCTTTATGACTTCTTTAACAACCAATCATCATCCAAAAACATAAACTATTCAACAAACACAATTAACCCAAACACACCATCATGTTGGATTTTTTCTGAAAAGATTCAAATAGTTATTCTATATAATTTTGAGTCTGCTCCATCACAATCCCCATGCTTTCCAATTTTCATCCCAACTGCTATCAGAGTTGAAATTGATTTACATTCTTCCATTCTGAACTTCTTTAACACTTATCTTGTATATTTCACCTATAATATGAATATGTTTTTTTTTTACTTTTTATAAATTTTCAACCCAAGAAAATATGTTATCTCACCAATCACAGGCACCTCAAATTTTGATCAAATTATATTTTCGAACCTATCAATGGGATTATTCTTGTTTCCACCAAATTTGATATCATCCAATTACACTCACTATGAAATGTTCTTCACATGAGATTTTCATGTATACCTTTTGATAAAACTCTCATCTATTGAATTGTATATTTCTCATTTATGATTCCAACTATGCATACAAAGAACGAGGTTATTTCTTGAGTCCATACAATGCATGTTTGAATTTTTACACTTTTGAATTAACATTTTCAATAAGAAATACCATTGGTTGTTTGATGTAAATTTCTTTATTCAATAATCCATTCATTATTTCCATCTTTACATGCATTTTATTGACTTTGAATTTTATTTGAATAATTACTTTCAAAAAGAGTCTTATTGACTTCATTATTTCCACCAGAGCTAATTTTTCTTCAATATCAACTCCTTCAATTTGTGTATATCCTTTATATACCAGCATCTATTTATTCTAGACCACTATTCGATATATTTTAATATTATATTTGAACAACCATTTTTTTCCAATCACATTATGATTTATAGGTCTATATATGAGTTCCCAAGTGTAGTTCCTTTCAATTTGGTCCAACTCTTCATTCATGCTTTTCAACCATGATTCCACCTTTACTTATTTTTCAAATGAAGTAGATTATACCTATGATAATAGATCAATTTTATCTATTATTTTCATTATTAAAGTCTAAAATAGAGAAGATTTATCTCTTATAATATTTATTGTAAAAAAATCACCTCTACTCATTTTTTGAGTCATAGGTTGACTCCGTTATTACTCTTCTCTTCCTCAGATTCAACTTCAAAATTATCATCAACTGTAGAATTTCTTGATTCTCAAGAATCCAAAATTTTCTATTATTATACTTAATTTAATTATTCAAAGAATGTTTTTATAGAATTTTATTTAGCTTCATACTCTCTAACTTTTACATCACTGCTTTCAACTATTTTATTGAACATTTTTTAGACATTTATAAGCTTTACCCTTTGATTATTAGGCTAAAAATATACCTTTATATACAAAATCACAATAACTTCCCTAATTTATTATTTATTATAAATAAAACATTTTATTTTGAATACTTTGAAATGATTCTTTTAATGTTTCCCGCCATAACACATTTCATATGGCATATTCTATTCACCAGGATAGATTAACACTTGATTTTGGGTGCACACAACCGCTTTTACCATTTATTTTCATTAGTGAAGAGATATGAAACTATATATCAACAATGTATTGTAAATATAATTTACTCTATGGTTACTTCTTTCACCAAATCCATTCTATTTAGGAGTATTTACTACTAAAACATCACGCTTTTTAATATATTTCTCTAGATAATTTTCAACTTCATTTGAAGCATATATTGTTCCACTCTCTATTTCTAAAATATTTATTATTCTATCAGTTTTATTTTCATATCTTATTTATAATAGTTTGATACAGTCTAACTATTCTCTCTTTGACCAAAAAAATATAACACATTCCATCACATTATTGTCATACAAGAATATAATAATGTGATTCTCACCATAAGTTCTTGCCTGACCAATTGAACCATATGCATCAATGTGAACCATATTTAGAAAATTGATTCTCTATTATTATTTTTAAGTTATAATTTTCTCAATATATTTCTCCTTAATCATGAATCCAAACACTTTTGTCTATTCCTTTTCAGCGAATTATTGTCAAAAATATGTTTGAACCTTGATAGATTATCCATAATATTCTAATGAATATGACCAGGAGTCTAATTCTATAAACAATTATCCTCTTCCACAGTGAGGAGAAAAGTATTATCCATAATTTCCCCCTTGATATAGCTTCCCATTCATTCCCCATACTTATAGAAGGTAATTTCTAACATTACCTTTGATATCACAACCTTTTTTTATTGAATGTAACTTTCAAATTTGAGTCACCTTACTGAATCACACTAAAAAAATTATATCAAAGGCCATAAATATATAGATAATTGGTATTATTCAATTCATATCCATTTAGGCTAGTCTTACCACCTCCATCAATCTTTAGAGCCCCATCACTTCTAAATAGAATTGTTCCATTGATTCTTCTTTTCATATTATTGAGTTGATTTATGTTCCATGTCATATGGGATGAGAAACCATTATCAATAATTCAATTTCTACTATTATTTGTATTCTTGAAATATATCTTGGTAAGAATATATTTCTCTTTCATCTTTATCTTATTCTCTTTCCATGAAATTCCAGAATGAGATTAGATTGATGAAAATCTATTCTCATCTTCTTTAGAGAAATAAATCATATCATATTACTCTTATTCCAATGGATAAAAACTATTTCCACTCTTATTTTTATTCCCTAGGAAAATTACTCTTATTTTTCTATAATTTAATGCTTCATGCTCACATTCAGATTAATTAAAAAAATATCCATAGAATATGTTTCTATTATGATATAAAGGATATGATTTCATTATTATTTTGAAGCTTCAAATTTATTCTCTTATTAAATAAATTTCATCTTCACCAGAATAATAAATGGTGTGACCTAAGTAGCTATAGAATTTTTGGTAAGTAATCGATGATTAAAAACTTTTTCCCTCCATCTTCCTCCCTTTTCTCCTCACACTTTTAATTTTTTTCTTTTAATGTTATAGTATTATTAAAAAGACCATTTTTACCCAGAAATTAGGTCTTTGGGAACTTAATAATTCCTTTAAATTTATTGTACACTGTTCATCCCTTTCTTTAAATACTTCATTGGAAAAATTCTAAAACTGTACATCTTACTAAAGAAATCTATTTTTTTGTTTCGTACTCAATATTTTCTCACAATGATATGAATTACACTTAAAGTTTTTAAATATTCTTAACTTTCTCATTCATGGATATATTAGGATCATCAATGAAATTGGATTTTTCCATGATCTTCAACCTGTAGTTCACTGCCTTTTCAGGTTTCACTGAATCTTTTTCATATTCTAACATGAAATTTTCATGATTCTCAACTTATGCTTGAATATAATAAATATAAAAATATTATTACTTAAAATATCCTCTAAT
Organism: Viscum album; assembly: GCA_963277665.1. Classification (NCBI taxonomy): domain Eukaryota; kingdom Viridiplantae; phylum Streptophyta; class Magnoliopsida; order Santalales; family Viscaceae; genus Viscum; species Viscum album. The sequence continues at coordinate 603,082,111 of OY728130.1, read as the reverse complement.
ATTACTATTCTTCATTATTTACAAATCTAGTTCCTCATGTTCCACTTAAAATTCCACATTTTGATCAACAAATCACTATGGTTGATCATCCTCTTCTACTTTGACTTTATATTTGTCCAATGAATCCATCATAGCATCTTATATCTCTAAAATAAAATCTATTTTAATTATTTCTAATATATCTTTCTCAATATCATATTTATATTTGGTAACCAAAACATTTATCACAAATTTATTTCCACCTTCATTTCTTGAATTAAAGTTCAACATAGAAAAAAAAATCATTATTTTGTTTTTATGATAATTCAAACTCTGTATCCTCTCCATCAAATATTTTTGGACACCTAGGTGTGATGCTCCTGATCATTATGAAAATAAAATAATACATGGGAATATAACCCTCAAATATTTCCTTATCTCTCTTAAAATAATTGAGATAATAGATGGAAAATAATCACCCACATGGTTTTTAAATTTAGTATCCTAAACCTCTTACTTATCCAATAATCTAAATGGATTGTTTAGAATATTTTTTCTAAATATATTTATATATTCACTCATATTTCATATGAAACCATTTATTTTGTAGATAATTAAGAGATAATTATTCAAGTTTTTATTCTTCAAATGTGAACAATTTTATATTTTATATTAGTGGTAATCTCTATATTAATTTGTTTAATATTTTATCATATTTAGTGTCATGAAAACACCCAAGAATATATCCAATAGCTTCAATAAGATGGTTGAATAAACTATCCACATTTTCACTTGAAATCATCTTTAATTAATAAAATATTTTTTGAAGTACCAGTAGTTTTTCCTCCTTCACTTTTATATTAACTTCATAAATATTTAAAATATCTTCTAAAATTCCTTTATTTGTTGTGTATTCCATCAATTTCATGAGTATTTTATTAGAAAATTCTCCTAAAAAGGAATTTAGTGCCTTTGAATCATCATTCATCAATTTATTGTAAACCTATGGTCCCACTTTACACCCTAAAAGTGGGCGAATTAAGGTGCCCTAAAATTTATTTTTTCTCTCTCATAAGATTAATTGGAAATTATATTTACATTTGAAGACACACCTTTAATCCTTTATGATGACCACACATAAGAAAAAATGGAATAAAGGAAAATAAAGAATAACAATCATAATAATTTTACTTGATTCACCTGTATTGGGATAAATCCATGGATTACATATCAATAATGTGTTTATATACCTAATAATCACTACTCCGCTGGTTATTTATTAGAACTTCATAAAAATATTACTACCCATTAATGGTCTATGGCCTCATCCCCTAACGTGTTGACCTCTTCACAAGAGGGTTACAAAAGATAATGTCGACACATAGGTTGAACTCACATTATATCAATCAATGGTAAAACACCAAACAATAATGGGGGTACTCCGTGATTGTCTATTCATAGATTCCAGATATTCAATGATATTCACAATAATAATTTACTCTGATTCTTAGTATTCAATGGAATTCTAACCAATAAAAATTTACTTCATAATTCTATATATTTAATAAATTATAATATTAGTTCACTACTTTTACTTCATCCTTATATGAAATACACCTATAATTTTTTATGTGATTGATTTTATTCTATCTAGTAATATTAAATATAACTTTGGAATTTTGAATTTCAAATTCAAAACTCAATCTTCACTTAATTTATAATAATATCTAGTTGAACTTCTACATTTGGATTCTATTATAATATATAAAACTGATAATTTAAAGATTATTATGAAGAAAGAATAAAAGAATAGGAACAAAATCAAATATTTATGATGTGGTGGAGTCCAAGAGAATCCCTATAGAAAATATTCATATAGTCCAATGGTGATGATCTAACAATTGAATATATAATCAAAACCTCATCATGATCACATTTAGATGATGGGAGATATAATTCTATATTCCCCTCACTCTAGGTGTGAAATATCTCCAATTTCTAGTGAAGATTACTTTTATATGATTTGATGATATATGTAATGCTCCAGTGGATGGGGAAGTGACCCAACAAGGACTTGAACACCAAAGATGAAATTTATTCAATTAAAAATAGTTTAATTTCATTAGAATTGAAAAGAGATAGTCTAGTTAACATGGAACAATATTTATTTATTATAAAACCTCCCTCTATATTGATGTTAAAGTGTTAAATAATTAAGGAACCCCAATATTCTTGAATAATACCACCACCACACAAGATTACATGAGCAAAATATCTATCACAATTAATCTTGATACCCTATCTTGGTGCTTTATAATACACTAAATTACCTAGAAACTCTTTGTTAACCAATTCCTTAGGCGTGAAGAATCAAGATATATGGTTCTTCATGAATCTAGGTAGCACTACATTCTTACACAATTAATTGAGAGAAATATCTTGGGAAAGGAACTTGCCTTTAAGGTAGGCTTTGTTGGGTCTCAAACCTTGATGTTGAACTACATTGCATGTCTCCCAAATCACATAAAAACTAGATGAGATGAGAATGAATCATGACTAAGACTCCATATCCATGCTTGGGTAAACCATAAATCATTCAAAAAGGAAGATATCCTTATAATTTTACCATTTGTTCTCCCCTATGACCCCCCTAAGAGTAAACCTTATTAAGCTCACCCAATCATCTTTAGTAAAAAGTGAAACAAAAGCTCCATTTTTGTCTTATAGAAACACATGTGTTTGAATGTGATATTGATACATTTCCTTTTCAAATATACATCTATATAATTAACCTGATTTTGAATATACCACACAAGAAATTTGAGTTTAGCTGTGAGAGATTTTCACCATAAACTGTTATACCTTTCATCAAAGTTTATATGTACATGAATTAACATGTGGTAGTTAGGTGAGGTACTAAAATCCAAACTCTTGAATCTGATGTAAAACATAAATTTTGTAAACATAATCTTAGATACCTAATGATATTAACCAAGCTAAAATTTCATTCAAAATAATGAAACGCTCTCTAAAGAGCCTTTGGGTTTAGTATATTTGGAGGTTAGCTATATAAAAACATTATTATATTAAACTTATGAATATTTCTATATTATCAAACCATACTTTATCCCCACTTATACATCTCCTATGTTATATTATTATTCATAACATGAGAAATTTAAAACATAATAAATAGATTAGCTCAGATGCTTAATAAGGGTAAACATAAGAGATAACAATTGACGGTCATAAGAGATCATAAGATAAGAATGTGGGTATGAGAGCATAGTCAAGATCCATGAAAAAACATTATAAAATAAAACTCAAATAAATATGGATCATCATTAATAAATCAATTCATAAGTATATGAGTGTAACATAATACATGGGCCATCATAACATGAGAATGTTGCAAAACATAATATCTTGGCATAAACATATGCATAAAAAATCAGTTCCTTTATCATAGAGAATAGAAAATACCATTGTCATATAGTGGGAAGAGTCCAATAACGAACTATTTTCACTCCCAAATACCTGACATGTTAGTTCATGAGATATAAGTTTTTACCAAATGAATTGGTGGGCTATATAATTCTAAGACCACTTTTCATGTAAATATAGATAATTAGGGAAATTAAAATGAAATCGTAAAAGTGGTTTTAGAAAATGTTTTTAAGATAGTCATAAAAGAAAAATTTATGAGTCAATTTTAAATTAATTTTCAAAAAGGTGAAGTGAAAACATATGAAAAATTATTCTATTAAAAATAATCAACCATAAAATATCCTTGAAAAATATTTAAAGGTTTTTAGAGGAAATTTGGAGTGAAAGATGAAATATATAATCATGAAAATAAAATTATTTTATAATATTTTTAAAAAACCTTTATGGAAACCCACCTTGTAAAAAGAATAATAAAAATTTATTTTGAAAATAGGAAAAGATAAGTAATAATATCATAAGGTATAATACAATTTTGGTATAAAAAATAAGATATTAAATCATTTTTGAAAATAAATATTATGTATTTGGAGGAGAATCAACTATCAATAGGATGTGAGTTATTCTTAACTATATTGCACTATTATGTAGAAATAAGTCTTCAAATGAAGAAGAATTGGGGTGAAATACCTTAGAAAATTATTTCAGGAGAAATAAATGTAAATATATATAAAACAATGATTAAATAAAAGGTGTTCTCGGTCACTAAACAATGGAGGTCTTCTGAAGAGTTTTTTAATGACTTTTCTAAAATTATTATTTTTAAACATCATAGGTTTATTTTTTGAAAAAACTACACCTCAAAGGCAGCATCGGCGATGCTTCCTTCAATCACTCGCATCGCTTTCGGCCAGGATCAATGACATGGAAAACGTGAGAGGGGGGATGCCGCCTTTGCCTCATCTCCCTATAAAATGGCATCCCCCAATTCTCCTCACTTAATTTTTCCCTCATCTCTCCTAAATACAGTGATTCTCTCTCTAAGAAATTTCCTCTTCCGTGTGGTGGAGTTTATTGTCCCAAAAAAGCATTTTTTTTGCAAAGAATCATTTAGAGGTATTTTTTTATTTAATTTAAAGTTTTTTATTTATTTAATTGAATTATTTTTAGTTTTAAATATTTTATTTTTAAGTAGTTTAGGTAGTTCAAAATATTGTGTTTATTAGGTTGTTTAATTAGTTAAATATAGTTTGGAATAATAATTTTTATTAGTAATAATTAAGTATAAATTAAGTATATATTAAGACTCAGAATCAAGTATTATGAAATTTTGGTAGCATAAATACTATGTGGTTATCTAAGAAATCAAATCCCTTTCTCGATACAAACAAGTGGATGTTGTTCTGACACAGATGTACCTAGGGGTAAAACCCAAAAACACCACTTTGAGCTAGACTCGAATAAGAACTAGTTCACGACAATGAGCCTTGCTTCACTCTTGGTTTGACACTCCTGGGGGATATGCTTAAGTTGATTCATATTTTCTTTATAAACTACTAAAATACCTAAGAAATTAAAAAAATAATAATTATATTTATCAATGATAAAATGATAATTATGATGTTATAGAATGAAATAGACAAGGAAAAAATAATTAAATAATGAACGTTATTATTATTAATTGAATTATTTTTAGTGAGTTTTTTTAAAGATATTATTTATTAAGTAGTTTAATTAGTTATATATAGTTTTCAAATAATACTTATTATTAGTATTAATTAATAATAGATTTATTAATGATAAGTTAGGGTTAAAAATGAATACATATGATTAGTTAATTATATTTAACTAATGAATATAATATTATTAATGATTAAAGAATAAATAATTAAATAATAACTTAATAATTATTAACTAGGGATTAAAGAATGATTTATTAGTTAAATTTTTTACTAAAAAATCAGTTGATAACAGAACAATTATGATTATATAAAATGAAATGGGGAAGAATTTTTTTTAAAATGTTAGTATCGTAAAGGTTATATAGTTTAGAAATAATAGTTATTAATAGAAATGATTAATTACGGATTAATTAATAAATAAATAAGGATTAAAAATTTAATCCATATAATGACTAGAGGTAATTTTTTATTTAATTTAATGTTTTTTATTTATTTAATTGAATTATTTTAGTTTTAAATATTTCATTTTTAAGTAGTTTAGTTAGTTCTAAATATTTTTTTTAATATATTGTTTAATTAGTTATATATAGTTTTAAATAATAATTTTTATTAGTAATGATTAAGTATAGATTAAGTATAGATTAAGTCTTAGAATTAAGTATTATGAAATTTTGGTGGCATAAAGATTGTGTGGTTATCTAAGAAATCAAATCCCTATCTGGATGCAAACAAGTGGACGTGGTTCTGACACAAATGTACCTAAGGGTAAAACCCGAAAACGCCACTTTGAGCTAGACTCAGATGATAATTTGTGCACAACAACGGGCCTTGCTACACTCCTAGTTTGACACTCCTGGGGGATATTCTTAAGATGAATCATATTTTATTTATAAACTACCAAAATACATATGAAAAGAAAAATAAAATGAGTATATTTATCAATGATAAAATGATAATTATGATGTTATAGAATTAAATTGACAAGGATAAAGGCATTAAAGAATGAAAGTTATAATTAGTAATTGAATTATTTTTAGTTAGTTTTTTTAAATATGTAATTTATTATGTAGTTTAATTAGTTATATATAGTTTACAAATAATACTTATTACTAGTAATGATTAATTATTGATTAATTAATGATAACATAGGATTAAAAATGAATACATATGACTAGTGAATTATAATTAACTAATGAATATAATATGATTAGTTATTAAAGAATAAATAATTAAAGAATAACTTAATAATGATTAACTAGAGATTAAAGAATGATTGATTAGTTAAAAACTGTAATAAGAAAATTAGTTGATAAAATGTCAATTATGATTATATAAAATGAAATGGGGAATAATTTTTTTTAAAATGTTATTACCATAAATATTATATAGATTAGAAATAATAGTTATTATTAACAATGACTAATTACAGATTAATTAATAAATAAGATAAGATTAAAAAATAAATCCATATAATGACTAGCATATATTAGGGTATAAAAAGGCGTCCTAAAATTACATTTTAATAAATATTATATGTTCAACCATCATTTTCAATATTTGTTAAAATATTGTAATTTTAATGAAAGAAACATTTTTTGACGCAGAGAGTCGTGTTTGTCTGTGTGTACTACTATGGGGAGGTTATTCAAACTGAGAAAGGAACTTCTTGCAGTACAAAAACAATAACAGTGGTTAGTATAGTTGATTGTGTAACCCAAAGTGATCTTCAATAGAGAATTTGTGGTTCCTTAAATCTGGGACCTGATAAAGAGATCAACTCTATAAGATATAGACATTTTCAATTCCTGGAAACACTGTGGAATCTAGCTTGTTCTTTGGTTGCTAATGCGTAGTGGGTCCAAGAAATTAATTTATTTTCTCAATGGTCAGATGGTACCATGGTGGAGTTATATGCTGATGTTTCTACTGTACATCAACAACGTATAGTTGTACGAAGACATAGAATTAAAAGAGTGGTTAAAGACAGTCTGCCCCATGAAATTGAGCCTATTCCAAATGATGCAGAAGTGGGAAACCAAGATGATATCCTAGATATACATGTCAATCTAACTTTCAATGAGTAGTTTCGTAATGATGGATCAGATTGTGACAACAGTGATGATGAGGAGGGACCAGAGGAAGTTAGAGAGGAAGTTTCAAGAAATGCATTAGTTGAACAACAACCTCGACCTACAATAAATCATCCAATACTCCTTGCATCATGTTCAGAAGCAATGAAACATGTGCCTGAATTTGAAAATAATGTTCTCACACCAGAAACTGAGTTCCATGGAGTTGTACGAGATAGGTTTAGTGAGTTGGACAAAACTTTATATGTTGTAAGGAATTTTCCAAGTAAATATTCATTAGAAATCATGCTAAAGAGATTTCACATTGAGAGGCACTGTGACTATATAGTTCACGAATCATGTCTTAGTAAATATTTCATACGGTGTGAGAAGTATGGGGATGATTGTAGATTTTTATTGAGGGAAATTCCGGACATTATATTTGGAGTTTGGAGAATTGTGAGGATTGAGGCCGCTCATACTTGCGTTCAGCCAAGCCTGACACAAGATCACACCTCATCGGATGCAACAATTGTGTCATCCATTGTTGTTGAGATGATTAGGATATTCCAAGATGTTCTGATAGCTATTGTGCAATAGAGGATAGAACATACATTTGATTATAATATTTCCTATAATAAGGCATGTATTGCGTAACAAAAGGCAATTTTGAAGGTCTATGGTGATTGGGAAGACTCATATTGGGTTTTTCTACAATTGATAGCCATACTGAGGCATCATAACCAAGTTCTCTTCCAAATCGATACAAACGGACATGTGTCTCATGATAAATGACTGGATCCATCTTGTGTTCAATTTCATCGGTTGTTCTGGGCATTCCCCCATGTATCTCCACATTTCATTTCAGCAAACAGTTCATTCATATTGATGGAACGTTTCTATACAAAAAAAACAAGGGTGTATTGTTGATTGCGGAAACCCAAGATGGAAACTGTTCATCTATTCCGCTTTCCTTTTCCATTGTAGATAAAGAAAACTATAAATCATGGAGTTAGTTTTTGGAATGTATCAACAACCATTTCACCAACATTCGGGGTGTTTGTTTGATATCTGATCACCATCAGGTAATTAATGAGGCAATCACTGCACATCCTGAGACATGGGGATACCCAAATGCACATAATCGGTTCTTCATTAGACACATTGCTTGAAATTTGCATAAAAAATTCCACAATGAACCGATGAAGAAGGCAATCACAAGGCTTGATATGCATTATATATATATATATATATTTTTTACAATTTAAACATAAATATAAAATCAAATTATGTGAAATATCATCTATAATGTGTAGAATATTATTTTCATAAATGGTGGTTTTAATAAAGTTTTGAAAAAATCTGCCAGGCTAATCAAGATGTTTATGATTACATGATGCATATTATAAAAGAAAAATGGACATTGGAATATGATGGGGGGAAGAGGTATAGACAGATGATCACAAACATTGTGGAGTGAATCAATGGTGTCTTCAAAGGGATTTTCAATCTACCAATAACCTCCCTAGTTCAGGAGACATTATATAGATGCATTAAGTACTTTTTTTATAGATAAAAACTTGCATCAGACGGAATACAGCAGGGGATAAGGTACGTAAGACACATTAAACGAGAGATTAAAAAGAATATTGAAGAATCTTCTAGTTATCATGTTTGTCTTTTTTGATGAAAAGACTGTCGATTTGAATTTCAAGAGCGTTCAGACCATATCAAAAATCACATCGGTGAAAAAATGGTGGTTTTACTCGAAATGATGCAATGTCAATGTGGAAACTTTCAGGCCTTATGGTTTCCATGAACACATGCCATCGTAGCATGTGCATCTGTGAACATATCATGGGAAGCATAAGTTGAACCAATATACTATATGGACATCATTTCTAACTGTTACAATACACCATGGACAACTATTGGGGAGTTTCGTTATTTCCCAATGTCCGAAGGCCAGCCAATAGTGATACCTAACATTAATAGGTTGCGTCCTCATGGGAGACCAGAGGTCAGTATGATGCATAATGAGATGGACTGGCCTCAAGAACAAGGGAGGAGTTTGAGATACACCATATGTCATCAAGAAGGTGATAACCAGAAATGATTCCATAACATTGTTGGGTCCATTTCACACTCTCAACCACATTTATGTAATGTCTTCCTTGTGACATTCTCATTTTGTAAATTATATGTTGTTACCTCTTCTTTTTTTCTTGGTATTCTAAACCCCAAAACCCAAAAGTAGAACACTAAACCTGACAACATCTTTCCTAAACCTTAATATCAAAATTCTAAACCCTAAACCTTAAAACCTAAATCCTAACCCCAAATTCATAAACGTAAACCCTAAAACATGACAAAAAATCCAAACCTAGACCCAAAAATCAATATTTTAAACCCTAATATATAAATCCTAAAACCTAAAATATGAATTTTAAACCCAAAAACATCATCCATTTACTACGGTATATCTTAATCCAATCCATAATTATTTAATCATAAAACTCCTCCAAAATATGTCTAATGAAATTCAAGACCCAATTTTTTTGAAATATTGTTTCTACGATTCTAAAAATCAGTATACCATTAATCCAAAAATGTATATCTTAGTGACACATAAGTAATATCTAAATACCCTATTAATATTAAATCCTTAATAAAAACATGAATGCTTTCAATAATTAACTTTCTCCTTATTCCTTAAATAAAATCCTAGATTATAGAATTTATTTCATAATCAATAAAATGAAATAAACTCCATCATTAATTACCTTTTTAAAAAATCATTATCCACTTTATTGGTCACCAATACCATCCCATAAATATCATTTTTCAATTTTATCAAAATTAGGGACATATTTAGGGTTATATTCCCCAAATAATGTGTTTTAAAAGAGTTTAATTTTTTTTACAAAATCACATTTCTTTGCCATTAGTTTCATTGAAAATATTCTCTTAAACCCATTAAGAAATTGTATTATAATAGAAACTTTATACATTACATTATTCTTACCTTGTTAATTTCATTAATAAAATTCTTTCACAAAATATTTCTTGGATCAAAATACACAAGAATAACAATCATTCCACTTCGAAAGTATCAATAAAATATTCTTTACATTAGTGTCTTGGATTATTCTAATATATATTCCCTTGATGCTTGTGGAATTAATTGGCATACTCATCTTCTTATAGCTGAAACATTATACATTTGAAAATTCATTCATTCCTATACAATTATGATCTTGGTATCCATTCTCCCCACAATTGTAGTAAACTCCAAAACCCTTAAAGCATGTATCAATGTTTTCACTTCCACAATTATCATATGCGGTGAAATTTTTAATTGTTGTTTTTACCATTATCTATTTTTTTCTCTTCATTCCTCTTGTTATCTTTATTTCATTCAAAACCAAAAGACTTGGATAATTATATTTCTTTTGCTAAAAATAAATTCATTAAACAATGTTAATAAACATGACATGTCTTTCATTTTATAAGTCATAATATAATGTTGACCATAATGTTATATTTACATTTTATACTTACGACTCATTTCATTTGTTTATATGAAGATAGATGATACCATACTACTCAATCAGCAGCGTACCCATATTTCCAAGGTTGCGTTAGAGGGTTGTGCAGATTGATAAATCAGGGTGCATCAAGCACACTATTTTCATCACAAGAAGCCTCCACATGCCATTAGATCATACTTTCATAATGCTGGATTCTATAGCATTGCCATATTAGATTTCACATTTATAGACCATCACCTGCTTGCTGCCCTCATTGAGAGGTAGAGACCAGAGACACACACATTCTTCCTGCCTGAGAGAGAGATGACCTGTAACGACCCAAAGTTTTTCAATGAAAATTTCCTTCATAAACTTATGTCATTAAATCACATGAATGCACAACATAATGAACAACTAAGTGATAAGTGACCTTTAAACATAAGTTTGTCACTTCTATGTTTGGAATTTTGAAAATCTGACATACACGGTTGTGTTCAAGATGATTTTTGGAGTCTGATAGAACAAACTTGTTTTTTTGGTGAATAGTAACATACCCTTACGAATAGTAAAATGAATAGTAATATGACCCTTATGAATAGTAAATAATAATAATATTTTATTTTCTTAAGGAAATAATATAATGAGATCTTAATTAATTTTTCAATGAGAAATAAAACTAAGTACACCTTTAAGATTGTTATTTTTCGAATTAACTATGACTTTATTTAAAAATTAAATTAATAATATTTAGAAAATTAATTTTTAATAATGGAGTTCATTTTTGAATTCTATATGTCAAAAAATGGTTAGGGTAAATTTTTGGTATTTTTTTCTAAAAAATTCGAATTTTTGATGAATAATGAAATACGGTAAAATACCGTATATACAATTTAACAGTTAAATACACTATTCATGACATAACAAGTGATTCAAGGCCACTTGGTTCTAACTCACATTAACTTATTACTATTAGGGGTCACATGAAACAATACTATTGGTTATCTTCAGGAAAAAAATAAAATAATGAATTAAATATTCAAAATTTACTCCTCCTGTCCACTATAAAAACCACCCTTCACACCCTCATTTCCTCACACCTCTCAAGCTCCAAGACTTCTCTAAACTCTGCCCAAACATCCTCACTAGACCTTCCCCCATTTCCAAGAGCTTCTGGTCTCATCAAAAGACCATGCTCTGGCCCTTAAGGAGGTTCTCAAGAGAAGGATTCAAGAGGTAATTTCTCTCCCTCTTCTCCTTTAATTTCCTTTCATGTTCAATTTCATTTCTTGATCTCTCTCCACCTATATTCACCCAAATGGTATTTTAAATCCAGTATTATACATATACTATAATTTTATGATTCTAATGGGATATTATATCATCCAAACTCCCTTTCCCTCTTTATTTTATTTTATTAATGAGAACGTTGTTCGTGAGGTGTTAATTTATCACCTTCAAGAACAACATGTTTTCTTCCTCCATTTCTACCTTCAGATATGGTCATGAAACCATTTTTATGGTTGAACTAGAATATGTTATCTATTCTATTTAAATTTCTAGAACTGAATTATGAACATATTACTAAGTGATAAATTAAAACAAGTTTGTTGTGATCGAAAAACCGCCCAAATTAACCCAAAGAATCATCATTTAATTTTTATCTAATGATTCATCCACATGGATATAATATAATTCATTATAATATCATTAAAACTCCTGTTATATCATTAATAACATGTAATATCAGTTCTGGATGATTACCCATGTTCTACCCAAACATCAGTTTAATAATACAAGTGAACCACTCAAGAAAACCATAAAAATAGACATTCCCGAACAATGTTTCTAAACTCTATAACTCATTCAGAGGCACATAAAATCACATAATGAAACAAGAATGAACCCTATTAATGTATAAAAGGTTCTGGAATTTCTAATTAATGAATACAATGTCATTATACAAGACATTAAATAGAAGAAAGCATTCAGATACAAGGTAAGGGGAAATCTCGAACTCAATTTTCTTCCTTCGGGTTCTCCTTCTTTCACTCCATTTTGATATGGTTACTACTTAAAGATCATTTATTCATAATTATATTACCTTTTCTGGGATATACATGTTTTCTAATGAAGTTTATGTCTAACCAAATGTTTTCCAAAAGAACTCTTCTTTTAAGAACTCAACTTTTACCTCTCATTCATGGTTGATGGTTCTTGTATCATGTATGTTGTTCCCTCTTTCTCTTAGGAACCCAAAGCTTATGAATGTATTATTATGAGATGAAACCCATTCCTATTCATGGGTTAGTTATGTTCACTTTTGATATGTGTTCTATGTGTCAATCATAATAATGATAATGTTATGATGTGACAGGTGCGCCTTGAATTATATAGCGTAATATGAATGTTTCAAAGTGACGGGTACGCCCGAAATTATATAGCGCTCCAATGAATTGGGTAAAGTGATGAATCTCATGATTATATGTGAAGTGATGTTTGAAAAATATTATATATTGTTTCAAAATTATGTGTGGTAGTTAACCACTAAAACATGATGTTTCATTTTTTATACATTTCCACATTTCAAGTCTTTTATTTATGTTCCTCTCATGTTCATGATCATTTGCCTATGTCATGATTATGCTCACCACATGCTATATTATTATTATCTATCCACTTACTGGGATTTAGCTTACCCCTTTTTATGTATATCCTCAGGTGGATACATGTACTAAGGATAGGACAAGTGCCAATAAGAAGCTAGATAAGAAGAAATTAATAATTTTTTATGCTTGATGTTGTAATTGTTATGTATGGTCCTAGTTTTACCAAGACACTAAACCTTTGGATCCTCTATGTGTAGCACTATTATGTTGCTTATCTTTAAAATGATGTAATAGTAATGTAAGAAAAGGTCGGGATTCAATAGTTGGTATGAGAGGAATGGTTTAGTTAATTTGAGAATTAGGATTAGTGAACCCTAGAGAAAACTCCTAGCATGAGACTAAGTACAAGTAAGGACACGAGAAAATATACATAGGGATTTCATATGTTATGTTTTTTGTATAAATTGTTTAAATGAATAAGTTATTCATGACTTGTTTACTTATGTTTGGTTCTAACCTTTTCTATTTTAGAAAATGGTGGGAACCAGGAGAAATCAGGCCAACAACTCTTACGAGGGCCAATGCAATAATTTCCCGAATGACATCCCCAATGATTTGGGAGGTGGAGTTCAAAACATCATGGCGATGCTTACCCAATTATCTCAGGTTATGAGAAATAACCATAATATTTTGGAATTTCCTCATTCACCAAAGAGGGAGCAACTGGCTATCGAATGTTTTATGCGGCAACGACCACCGACGTTTAGTGGATCTTCTGATCCACTAGTTGCGGAACAGTGGGTTAACTCCATGGAGAAGATCTTTTCTATTCTTCACTGTTCTGAGCTGGAGAAGGTGACCCTAGCCTTTTATCATCTAGATAGAGAAGCTCATCAATGGTGGGCTTTGATTAAGAACACCAAGCCAAGGGAGGAAATTGAAGATATGGAATGAGAAGACTTTAAGATAATGTTTCTTAATAAGTATTTCCCATGAACTCTTCGTACGAAGATGGAGAGAGAATTTATAGAGATAAAGAAAAATGAAGGAGAATCTGTCACAACCTATGAAGCGAATTTCACAAGGCTTTCATAGTACGCTTCGGGTTTTTTTATCAACAATGATAGTAAAATTGATAGATTATTTAGTTGATTAAAACCACACCTTCTAAAGGATCTTGAAATTAGAGACATTGGGAGTTATGAAGAAGTTGTTCTATATGCTCTCAAAGTGGAGATGGAGTTTGTAGAATAGTCCCATGGCTATGGTGATAAGAAAATAAAGATGGAGTTTCAAGCTGGTGGATCTAATGACAAAGTTGGGAAGAAAAATCAACGACCCACATGCCAAAAATGTGGGAAGTTGCACCATTGGAACTACCTCAAATGGATGGGGAAATGCTTTAAGTGTGGGAAAGAAGGACACCATGCCCAAGAGTGTCGAAAAGACATGAAAAGTAAGGAGAATGTAGCCGATGAAAGGAGAGAACCACTCATGGTTCAATGCTACAACTATAGGGAGATAGGAAAGTATGCAAACCAGTGCACTAAACCTTGAGTTCTTGAGGGTAATCACCGTCAGCAACCACCAAATCCAAAGTAACAGGGGAAGGATTATGCCATAAATACTTCGGAGGTGAATAATGATAATGAAGTCATAAAAGATACACTTTCTGTGCACTCAGGAATGAAAAAAGTCTTATTTGATTCTGGTTCTACACATTCCTTTATATCTAGCAAGTTTGCTAGAACTATAGAATCGAAGCCCCGAAACCTTGAAGTAGAGATATCTGTAAAAACACCAAGTGGTGTAATAATTTCAACTCAAGTGTTTGAGTCTTCTCCTATTGGCGTATGTGGGAAGATTCCTCCAGAAAATCTCGTAATACTTCCCTTGGTGGAATTCGACGCTATAATGGGAATGGATTGACTCTCGTCATATAGAGCACACATCAACTATCGGGAAACGGAAATATCTTTTCATATTCCAAACTATCCCAGGATCTTCTACAAATGCAAGGAAGATCATGAATCTCCTTTGAAAAATCTTCCAATGGTGTGGGTTTTGATTCCCTATGAAGAAGCATACCTCGCCCAAATGGTTGAGTCGAAGGAAAGTGCCAACCTTGAGGAAATTCCCATCATGAGGGAATAAGGTGATATATTTCCCGAAGAGTTACCAGGAATTCCCCTGGATTGTGAGGTAGAGTTCTCAATTGAACTCATAACCGGAACTACTCCTATCTTGAAGTGTCCCTGTAGGATGGCCCCTATCGGACTGGTGGAGTTAAAGAAGCAGCTGCAAGAGTATCTGGACAAAGGGTTCATACACCCTAGTGCATCACCTTGGGGTGCACCAGTGCTATTTGTGAAGAAGATGGATGGAACAATGCGGCTGTGTATCGATTATCGAGAACTCAACAAGATCACCATAAAGAAAAAGTATCCTCTTACAAGGATTGATGACTTGTTCGATCAGTTAAGAGGAGCTCAATACTTCTCAAAGGTGGATCTTCATTCTGGATATCATCAGGTAAAGGTGAAGAAGGAAGATATTCAGAAGACTTCCTTCCGTACAAGATATGGGCACTATGAGTTTTTGGTGATGCCCTTTGGACTTACTAATGCCCCTGCAATATTCATTGATTTGATGAATATAGTCTTTAGACATTACCTCGACAAATTTTTGGTAGTGTTTATCAATGATATTCTCATCTACTCTAAGAGCAAGGAGGAACATGAAGAACATCTAAGACTTGTGTTGACAACATTGAGAAAGGAGAAGTTTTACACCAAGTTCAGATAGTGTGACTTTTGTATGAAGCAGGTCACGTTCTTAGGACTTGTGATCACAAGTGAGGGAATTTCTAAGGATCCTTCAAAGACAAAGGTGATTGAGGAATGGCCCAAGACCTCTAGTGTCATAGAAATCCGTAGTTTTCTTGGATTAGCTGGGTACTACCGACGTTCTGTGAGAAACTTCTCACGATTGTCAAGCCCTCTAACTAAGTTAACAAGGAAAGGGGTAAAGTATGTATAGATGAAAGAATGTGAGTGAAGATTCAAGGAGCTAAAGGGAAGGCTGATCACTATACCTGTACTCACACTACCGAAAAGTGGAGAAAGTTTTGTGATATACAGTGATGCTTCAACGAAAGGCTTGGGTTGTTTACTCATGAAAAATGATAATGTGATAGCCTATGCCTCACGAAAGTTAAAGATCCATGAGCAGAACTACCCGACGCATGATCTAGAGCTAGGAACCGTGATTTTTACCTTGAAAATCTATCGGCACTACCTTTATGGTGAGAAGTGTGACATATACACTGACCATAAGAGCCTAAAGTATATATTCGCACAAAAGGAGCTCAACATGTGTCAAAGGAGATGGTTAGAGCTAATAAAGGATTATGATTGCCCTATTAATTATCATCCTAGAAAGGCGAACAAGGTAGCTGATGCTCTAAGTAGAAAAGAACCTGCTACTCTATCCATGCTACGGATTGAGAAAGACCTTATCTTCTTGGATATACAAAGAATGTATTTGGAAATCATAAGGGCAGGGGATACATCCTACCTTGCCCAAATTATTGCGCAACCATCCACCCCAAAGAAGATTAAAGAAGCACAAAGGGATGATGTGGAGATACAAAAGAGGGTGAATACAGTAAAACAAGGGAAACTACAAGAGTTCCATATCGATGATTATGGTGTGATTCGGTTTGGAACGCGGCTTTGTGTGCCTTCATCACCTAGGATAAAGAAGGAGATATTGGACAATGAACATAGCTCAAATTTCTCTATCCATACTGGGAGTACCAAGATATACCGTGATCTCCGGGAATACTTCTGGTGGGATAACATGAAGATGGCAATTTTGGAATATATATCAAGGTGCTTGGTATGTCAGAAAGTTAAAGATGAGTGAAAAAAGTCCAAAGGTATGATGTAGTCATTGCATATACCCATGTGGAAATGGGAAAATGTTACTATGGACTTTGTCACGGGTCTCTCGAAGACTTCAAAGGGAAATAATGCGATATGCGTTGTGGTTGACCGAATCACCAAGACTACCCATTTTATCGCTATTCAGGAAGATCTCTTGCCTGAACAAATTGCAATGATATATGAGAAAGAAGTGGTGAGACTGCAATGTGTTCCACTCTCAATTGTCTCTGAATGTGATCTGAGGTTCACATCTAAATTCTGGATGAGCCTTCAACATGCTTTGGGTACTGAATTAAATTTCAGCATGACCTATCACCCCAAACTGATGGCTAATCTGAAAGGACTATTCAGATGCTTGAAGATATGCTTTGAGAATGCCCTCTAGAATTCAAAGGTGGATGGGATCAGCATCTCCAATTGGTTGAGTTCTCATACAATAATAGCTTCTGCTCGAGTATTCAGATGGCTCCATATGAAGCTCTGTATGGAAAGTGATGTAGAACTCTAACCTGTTGGGATGAAGTTGGAGAAAGAACGCTACTTGGACCAGATCTTGTTCAAGAGATGACAGAGAAGGTTCAAGTAATCTAGAAACACATCAAAGCTGCTCAAAGTCGAAAAAAGGGCTATGCTGACAACCGTCGAAGGGAATTGGAGTTCTACGTTGGAGATAAATTCTTCCTTTGAATATCTCCATGGAAGAGAGTCATACGATTTAGGAAGAAAGGGAAGCTACGCCCAAGGTAAATTGGCCCCTTTGAGATCCTTGACTGCAAAGGAGCCGTGGTCTACTGGCTTTCACTTCCACCGAATATGGCTCGAGTTCATGATGTTTTTCACATATCACATTTGAGGAAGTACATACCTGATCCCTCACATGTACTAAACTCAGAGGTGGTGCAGCTGGAAGATGATCTCTCCTATGAGGAGCAACTAGTAAAGATTCTGGACTGAAGTGATAAGGTTATACGAAACAAGACAACCCACCTTGTCAAAGTGTTGTGGAGGAACAATTATTTTGAGTAAGCAACTTGGGAACTAGAATAGGCGATGAAGGAGAAGTACCGTCACCTGTTAATGTAAAATGAAATTTCGAGGGTGAAATTTCTTAAGGGGGGAAAAATGTAACGACCCAAAGTTTTTAAATGAAAATTCCCTTCATAATATTATGTCATAAAATCACTTGAATGCACAACATAATGAAATACTAAGTGATAAATGACCTTTAAACATAAGTTTGTCACTTCTGTGTTTTGAATTTTGAAAATCCGACACACACGGTTGTGTCCAAGATGATTTTTGGAGTCTGATGGTACAAACTTGTTTTTTTGGTGAATAGTAACATACCCTTATGAATAATAAAATTAATAGTAATATGACCCTTATGAATAGTAAATAATAATAATATTTTATTTTTTTAAGGAAATAAAATAATGAGATCTTAATTAATTTTTCAATGAGAAATAACACTAAGTGCACCTTTATGATTGTTGTTTTTTGAATTAACTATGACTTTATTTAAAAATTAAATTAATAATATTTAAAAAATTAATTTTGACAAATGGAAATCATTTTTTAATTCTACATGTCAAAAAATGGTTATGGTAAATTTTTGGTAGTTTTTCTGAAAAACTCGAATTTTTTATGAATAGTGAAATACGGTAAAATACCGCATATACAATTTAACTGCTAAATACACTATTCATGACATCACAAGTGATTCATGGTCACTTGGTTCAAACTCACATGAACATATTACAATTAGGGGTCACATGAAACAATACTATTGCTTTTCTTGAGGGAAATAATAAAATAATGAATTAAATATTCAAAATTTACCCCTCCCCTCCACTATAAAAACCACTCTTCACACCCTCATTCCCTCACACCTCTCAAGCTCCAAGACTTCTCTAACCTCTTCCCAAACATCCTCCCTAGACCCTCCCCCACGTCCAAGATCTTCTGGTCTCATCAAAAGACCAAGCTTAGTCCCTTAAGGAGGTTCTCAAGAGAAGGATTCGAGAGGTAATTTCTCTCCCTCTTCTCCTTTAATTTCCTTTCATTTTCAAGTTCATTTCTTGATCTCTCCCCACCTATCTTCACCCAAATGGTATTGTAACTCTAGTATTATACATATAATGGAATTTTATGATGCTAATGGGATATTATATCATCCAACCTCTCTTTCCCTCTTTCTTTTATTTTATTAAAGAGAATGTTGTTCGTGAGGTGTTAATTTATCACCTTCAAGAACGAAATGTTTTCTTATTCCATTTCTACCTTCAGATCTGGTCATAAAACCATTTTTATGGTTGAACCAGAATATGTTATCTATCCTATTTAAAGTTCTGGAATAGACTTATGAACATATTACTAGGAGATAAATTGAAACTAGTTTGTTGTGATCGAAAAACCGCCCTAATTAACCCAAACAATCATTATTTAATTATTATCTAATGATTCATCCACATGGATATAATATAATTCATTATAAGATTATTAAAACTCCTGTAATATCATTAATAACATGTAATATTAGTTCTATATGATTACCCATGTTCTACTCGAACATCAATTTAAGAATACAAGTGAACCACTCAAGAAAACCATAAAAACAAACATTCCCGAACAATGTTTCTAAACTATATAACTCATTAAAAGGCACATAAAATCACATAATGAAACCATAATGAAACCTATTAATGTATAAAAGGTTCTGGAATTTCTAATTAATGAATATATTGTCATTATACATGACATTAAAGAGAAGAAAGAATTCAGATACAAGGTAAGGGGAAATCTCGAACTCAATTTTCTTCCTTCGGGTTCTCCTTCTTTCACTCCATTTTGATATGGTCACTCCTTAAAGATAATTTCTTCATAATTATCTTAACTTTTCTTGTATATACATGTTTTATAATTATGTTTATGTATAACCAAATGTTTTCCCAAAGAAATCTTCTTTTAAGAACTCAACTTTTACCTCTCATTCATGGTTGATGATTCTTGTATCAAGTATGTGGTTGCCTCTTTCTTTTGGGAATCCAAATCTTATGAATGTATTATTATGAGATGAAACCCATTACTTTAAATGGGTTAGTTATGTTCACTTTTGATATGTGTTATATGTGGAAATCATGATAATGATAATGTTATGATGTGACGGGTGCGCCCAGAATTATACAGCGCTATAATGCATTGGGTAAAGTGATGAATATATTGAGTATATGTGAAATGATGTGTGAACAAGATGATAGCTTGGTTCACAAGTATGTGTGGAAGTTAACCACTAAAACATGATGTTTCATTTTTTATGCATTTCCACATTTCAAGTCTTTTATTTATGTTCCTCTCATGTTCATGATCTTTTGCCTATGTCATGATTATGCTCACCCCATGCTATATTATTCTTATCTATCCTCTTACTGGGCTTTTAGCTCACCCCTTTTGATGTATATCCTCAGGTGGATACATGTACTAAAGAGAGGACAAGTTCCAATAAGAAGCTAGAGAAGAAGAAATTAATAAATTTTTATGCTTGATGTTGTAATTGTTATGTACATTCCTAGTTTGCCCAAGAAACTAAACCTTTGGATATTCTATGTGTAATACTATTATTTTGTTTATATTTAAAATGATGTAATAGTAATGTAATAAAAGTTCGGGATGTTATATGACCATCAGCTTCCAGGATGTGGCAGTGCTTCTCAGTCTTCCTATCTATGGAAGACCCGTTATTGGACCCACTCGTGCATCTTGACCACACCATGCTCAGCGCTTGTTAGGTGTTGGAATTTTTTCTGACGATAGGGATATAGATGGAGCATCTATATCTATTCCTTGGTTGGAGGCATAGATTCCACATTTGCACGATGATGATGATGAACAAACTGTTATGCATTATGCCCGTGCATATGTATTACAGATCATTGGAGGGACCATGTGTGATGATCAATCGAGGATGCATATGCACATGATGTATATACCCCTACTTGAGGACTTTGATCTGGCTGGGACGTATAGTTGGGGATCAACCTATATGGAATACACATACAGAATATTATTTAGTTTATCCCACAGGGACTGCATAGTTCTTGGGAGATGCGTCATCCTTATTTAGATGTGGGCATGGGAGCGCATCCCAACATTCTGCCCTGAGCTTGCTGGTCCACCGATCCAGATGGAGGTGAAGAAGGATGCTCCGTGTGGACACCGGTATGATCAATCATTTTTGTTGGTTTCTGATGATACTAGGAGTTATTGAATTTAATTTCTCATTATTTTTCACTATCGAGGTTGTATTTTACCAGTGGTGTCAGCGAAACAATTTCAACGTTGTTCCGAGAAACCATTTGGGCGTATATTGGCTCAATTCGGGCTGTCTCTTACCTGAACAGGTATGTATATACGATCTATCATTTTCTAACAAATTTTATAATAACATCAATTTTGGTTTTTAGTTAGGACCTTTTTTTACAAAGTCACTTGTCAGTTCAGATTTTATTCCTTCCATACTGGAGTATTATGGACCAGTTTCTAGCATACTGCACTGTTGGGATTGAGGATTTTATGTCTATAGTTCCCCTCATTCACTTCCATATTATTGAGTGACAGAAGCCTGACAGAGTCATGTGCCTGTTTTTCTATTCTCAACCAATTCCATTTCTGCCTAGACAGACATAACAACTTCATGGGATGAAGCCGACAGGGAGGCAGGATGGGGACTGGGACCGAGTACATGCCCGCTTTTTCGACTGCTGGAACAGAAGTGCAAATTTTCTTATTCAGGGTGTACCTACAAATCAATTGTTTCTTTCAGATCAGGTTGAGTATGTGTCATGGTATATACTGAAGTCTATATTGTATTTTACCCAACACGGTAGAGAGATGCAGAGGATGGTAAGTCAAAAAATATCTATTAGTTTGTTTATTGAACTATTTTCCAATTCATTTTGAATCTCTTTACTAATAAGTCACACATAGTAGCTTGTTCACATGAGTGATGAAGAGTAAGAGGGAGTCTTTAGTCGGGCAGCTGTCCATGCTGTAGTGCTAGAGGCGAGTGAATCTTTTCATGCGCTTTCCAAGAGCATCTTTGAGCATCCATCCCTAAGAGAGGAGGTTACTGCCCCAGAGGAACATCCTACAATAACTTCTAGTGCTGAGGAGGCACAACCACGATGACGTAGACAACGTCGTGCTATATGTGAGGTCTCACTTATTCGCAGGCAGAGGTCGCCCCTCTAGTAGTCCTGCCTCAACCGATTCAGGATGTGCCTCAGGTGGCATGGGATCTGTCTTTCTTGATAGGATATCCACAGTTCTCTCCATCTCGGTGTCTAGATCCATCGCAGACTTGGGGTCTAGATCCATCATAGTCTTGGGGTCTAGATCCATTGGAACCTTGGGGTCAAGATCCATCATAGTCTTGGGGTACTGCTCCATCGCAGGCTTGGTTCCTCACTGCGATGATGATAGGTCCTTCTACAACCTTAGTGGGAGAAGGATCAGGAGGGAAGTATGAGATACAGTTGATAGTTCCTCCCACTGAGACATAGATGGAGGATAATACAGTCAACGTTCCAGTGCCTGAGGATCTTCTCTCTCTAGTTCATCAGACTCCACTGCGAACTCGATGTGGACATCCTATTCACAGACCACCATGTGAGACGGAATCTCCTCGCCATAGGAATAGACATTGATTGTGCATGTTCACTTATAAGTTTATCTAGTATTTAATTTTTCATTTATATTTTAGGCACAATTTATATTTGACAGCTTTCAAAGTCGACTGTTTGAAACATATGAATAATTATTAAATTTCAAGTAGATAACTTTAAAAGCTTATAAAATATACAGTATAAAAACAATGTAAATAAAATTTAAAATATATCCTAAAAATCTAAAATGTTTTTGAAAATAAAGAGTTTCGTAAATAGAATAAATAATCGAAAATGAAAGGAATGTAATAAAAGTAACTTGGAAGTGAGAGCGAAAAGAATGAATGTTTAGGAGGATCTTAAGCAACATACTTGACTTTGAAAGCCTATAGAATATAAACTATAAGACCCATATAAATAAAAATTAAAAAATCAACTAATTTTTATATGTTTAATCAATATTTAAAATTTCATTCATATCGGTCTTATAGTTTAAATTTTATAGGTTAGCAAAGTCACATACTTGAATCATTTTTATGTTTCAAGTAGGTGGATTAGAAAGATTATAAATTATTTTTCAGCAACATTTTTTAAGAAAATATTTTTATTTTCGATTACTTGTTTTATTTTTAATCAATGTTTAAAATTTCATTCATATTGGTCTTATGGTTTATATTTTATAGTCTAGAAAAGTCACATACTAGAAACATTTTTATGTTTCAAGTAAGTGGATTAGAAACCTTATAAATTATTTTTCACCAACATTTTTTAATAAAATATTTTTATTTTCGACTACTTGTTATATGTTTAATCAATGTTTAAAATCATATTCAAATCGGTCTTATAGTTTATATTTTATAGCTTTGCAAAGTCACATAATTGAATAAAAGATAAATTATGTTAAAACATTTTGTTTTATATATATATCCATAACCAAATAATAATATAACATTAAAATATTAAATATATAAAAATAATACTTAAAATAATAAAAAACATTTATTATTTTTGGGTAAAGGCGGCAGCACCGATACTGGATTTAAAGAGTATTTTTAAAAAAAAATTAAACCTATGGTGTTTTTTTTCCAGAAAACCTATTAAAAAAAAATCTCTCCTCTGAACCGTCGTTTGGGTTTTGTTAGACCAGGATAAGATGTATTTGTTCATTGCAACACCGAAGACCATTTCACTATGTTCTTCATCATCATCTGCGTGTCATTGGCCGCTGCTCACGTCCAAATATCGTCCTCAATTGTGGTCTTCCTTCATTTTCTGAATCAAAATTAATAACGAAGGAAGGTTTCGATTGCAGTTTCACGTGTACGGTTCTTCCCAGGACAACCGTTCTTCAAATGCTGCAAGAGATTCCAAATGACCTAATGGTGCTCTGCCTACATCCTTTTGAAATACGTAAAGAATGTGCAAGCAGATTTCTTGGAGCTTTTTGTGAAGGGGGCACCTCAACAGGTGGTTGATATTGTGCGGTAGATATCAGAGAGTTGAAAATATGATTGGGACGCTACCTCCGCAATTTTTTGCAGTTACTGCGACCACTATTTCTGAGAACCTTGCACAACTCATGTACAGTGTCACGATGACTGGATATATGTCTAGGAACGCACAATACCATTTGGATTCGCAACAAAGCTTGGACCAGGTTTCTCTTTCTAATGCAGAAGATAAAAAAGACATGCTGGGCTATGCTCCAGGAACACAGAAAAAAGTGAGAGGCCATGTTATCATGTGGAATGACATTTCAGGTGCAGCGAAAATGGATGCAGTGAAGTGTATTGAGATTCTTGAAGCAGAGATTTAGGAATTGAATTTTCAGGTTGGAAGAAGATATGTTGATGGACAAAATGAATTGCTGGAATACCCAAAGTCCTTAGAACCCCAAAATTTGAAGGAATTGACTAGCAGTACAGGGGATGGTGCTGATTTTGCTATGAACACATTTATCAAGCGCCTTCTTGCCGTTTCTGAGTCTAGCCAGAATAAGACCAGCGTTCCGGAGCTGGGAAACTTGCTGTTGTGGTTGATGGTGGTTGGCTATAGCATTCACAACATCGAGGTGCAGATCAACATCGAAAAAGTCCTCGAAGTAACCATCAAACTTGCAGATTTTCTTCCAGGGGAAAGTATTTGATCATTGATATGTTTTGAACTTTAGTTTGTAAAATATATGATTGTGATTACTAAGACTGTTGAAAGAAATGGATTTTTCTATTATGTCTTATAATAGAAGATTGTAAGAAATTTTATAATCCTTTATTAAAAAAAATATTAAATAAAACATAACAAAATCATAGGGTTGAATGAACCCAACTTATAATATTGGTGTTCAATAAGAAACATTATAACTAACTAAAAGAAAATTGAGTTAAGAAAACCCCCTATGACTTTGGAGACCATTAAAAAACTCATCGAAAGAGAGAAAATTAGATGGATTTTTAAACTCCTTGAAATTAATGATAGTTATGATAAAAATACATCTATGGGAAGTTTATATACCATACAAAAGAAAACAAGGGGTGAATGTGGAACGTATCTTAGTGAACGAAAATTGAGATGGGAAAACCCTTATAGCCTTTATAACGTTTGAATCAAAACATATTGAGAGAAAGAACATGAAATATGACTTTAAATACCTTGAATAAAAGAGTTATTAATGATAGAATATCTAAAATAGTTACCATATAAATGAAAATAGGTGCATAATACAAAACATGTCTCAAGGAATTAAAATTGAGAAAAAACCCTTATCTTAAATATCTACTTCCAGGAAGGCACTTTACCTTTCTATATAATAAAATTAACTATCTTAATAAATTATTTTTGAACCTCATATATATCTATTACCTTTTATATTCTTAAATTATAATAATTTAATACACATTTATTAATTAGTTAATAATTATTTTTATCATTACATGTTTTTAATCTCAATAATTTTGCACAGGTTCTGTAATGGAGTTGTTAAACCCAATTCATTGATTAAATTACATCATTAAAATATTATTAAAGTAACTATAATATAAAATTTATAATTATTTATAATGTTACAATATCATTCCATGAGAGTTTTATTTATGACTCGTGAAGATGAAAACGGTGCCGACCTTGTTTCAAATAATTTATTTATATAAAAAATTACTTTATAATGATTTTTTTATTCTTTTATAATAATTTAAGAAACAAATTCATAAAATATATTAATCCTTAATATCATATATATATTCATAAAATATATTTTAGAACCATCCATGTAATGTGGTGTTAGAAAAAACACGTCCTCCACAAATGCGGTAGTCCGAACATCTTCTCATGCAATGTTTTTATCTTTCAACAGATGGAAAGAAAAGAAGATAAATAATTATTATTCCTCATGATAATAGTTTTAGTCATTTTACCCTATTAAATATTTTATTTAGCTAAGTATGAAATATGGTGTGCACACCAAGGTTGATCTCTCGAGGAGGCCACTCACAAGCACCATTTTACTATTATAACTATTATAATTTAACTAATATAAAACTAACCTATATAGTAATATATATGGGGGGTTTCGATTATGAAAATAAATTTTATATAATATATATGATAATAAATATTTCAAAACATAATAAAAATCAAGAAAAACAAAGAAGTCAACAGAAGAAAACTATTACTCTCAGGTTTTCATGGTGTTTTTATCCTTGTTATTAAAAATATATTTCTCAATATTTTATTCCATTTAGAGATCCAAAACATTTACTATATACCCTATCATTTGGATTCAAAAAATAATCTCCACCATTTGAATGAATTAGATATCAATGAGAAGGAAAACGATTAAGTGAGGAGAAATAAAATAGTAGTAGAAAAGTGGGGCAACCACTCACCACAATAATTTTAACCACTACTGAATCCTCAGAATAAAATATGATAAATCATTAAAGTGAAAGAAACTCAAATTACACCACTTTCCCCCTCAAATAATAGTGAAGGTTATCTCTCTACAAACATGGAGTTATGAAGAATAACGGTGGGAAAAACATGTAAAATAAATGAAATGAGAGAAGAAGAAACAAAAGAACAAAAGACGAATGAATCTACACTAATATATATTCAAAATATAAAGAACAAATTACATTAAAAAAACTCAAAAATTTCCCCCTTGAAATGAACACCTCTAGTTCTAGCCTCCCCTAGAATGTCTTAGAAGGGAGACCAAGGGGAAATATTTATAGGAAAATCCCATCAAACCTCAGCTGCATCTGCATTTATTTTTCTACTTGCCTCCGTCGTCACGACGTGTAACTAGATTACATGATGTGTAATCCTTCGAATCTCAGGTATCACAAATATTGGCATAATCTTCTCCAAAAACTTGAACCAAAAAATGTAATGTCATGTAATGTAGTTACAGGATGTGTAATGGTCTTTTACAGCGTGTAATGAAGTCACAACTTTTTCTGTGTGGCTAATTACTTTTGAAAAAGTCACGACATGTGATTGAGTTACACGACATGTAATCATTATGATCTAGTTTCCCATCTCCGCAACATCCTAAAAAATCAAGTGTCATGCCCTGAGAAAAGAGAAGTGGCGCGAAGGTTCTTTTTCCTGCACCATTAAATACATAAGCTATTGAAAATAGTTAAAATTCCAAAATTAGGATATTTTTTCATTTAATCTCAAAATACTTCAAAAGCATAAAAACATGATAATTGCTAATCAAATAACACTACTGTGGGATTATAAAAATTAAATTACAATATTAAAAATGTAAAAATGGTAGATTCATAAATTACATAAATATAATAATATTTTAGTATACTAGGGATACTAATTATGTTATGTTGATGTGGTTATAGAATATTTATAGGAGATGGAAGAAGAAAGAAACTTAAAAGTACTCTGTTAATACCTTTAACTCTTCCTTGGATATCCTTCTTTGGCTTACACATTTATCCTCCCATGTCTGGAATTTTGTGATACAATAACCTCTATAACTTGGTAGAGTGATTTGGCACAATATTTTCAAGATAAATTCTTTTGTCATGCGGAGAAGTGGGGTGGTAAATGGATCATTTTATAAGTGAGAGGGGCGACACTTTTGTACTTTCTTTAGGTATATATTAAATTCATGTTACTTTCAAAGGAAAGTGGCTAAAAAGTGAAAAAATAGAGAGGGTATGGGTATTGGGAGCAACAACTCTCATACACACATATGGATACATGTTATTAACATGATTTAGGTCTTATACCTTGATTTTAAAATTTTACCATAATTTAATTTTACTATAATAACTCATTTTTTATCCTCGATAACATACTTTTAGGAATACAAAAATTAATATAAATAGATAATTTTTATATTATGATTCCAAATATTAATTTTTATATATTTTTAAACTTCTAAAAGTTATAAAATTAATTTTAAAATCATAAATTTATAACGCATAAAAACTAGTTTTAGAAAAATATTAATTAAGTTATAAAATGTTAATCATGGGTTTATAAATTAAACATAGTATTTTAAATTTATTATTTTTCATATTAAATTCATATTTGGTTAAAAAAAAGGTTTTATAAATTTTTAATTCATTATTATATCCTAATGATGCTATAAAATTCATGGTATTTGTAAAAATAGTATTTTATATTATTCACTTAAAAATAAATATTTATAAAAAATAAAAAAAATCATCATAAGGTAATATTATATTGATGAATACAAAAATTAATTCGTTTTTTTAATTCAAATTATTAATTTTATTAATTTATCTTTTGAATGGAAACATAAAAGATAGTTAAAAAATGTTTTTATATGAAAATTAATTTTTTTAAATATTAACTGTTCTTAACCTTATTTATTATAAATTATCAAATAAATTATTTTAAATATATTATTAATATAAAAAATATATTTTATCAATATTTAACCTTAAAACATTTTGTTTCTTAAAATAAGAAAAAGCATATCGCCTAAAAAGGCAATTTTGAAGAAAATACATTTTTAAGTATAAAATGATCTTATTGGTTATTTAGCTATAATAATTGAATTTCATCAATGAATTTATATTAAAAAATGAAATTTATTTTACTTTTAACATATATTTCATAATTTTTTTACTTATATTTACACCTACTAATTTAATGGCTAAATTTAAAACAGTCATATTTTAATACTTGTAATTGTTTCTTAATAAAATGTATTGCTGTTTTATTTTAGTTTGGTATGGTATGTGATAAAAGATATTAATAATAGTATTTATTTTAATAATAACACTTATAAAAATCTTTAGGTGTTGTTTTATCCCCCCTTAAACAAATTATTCCCTCATAATTTTAATTATCATTCACTAAGGAAAATAACTATGAGTATCTATAAGATAAACTCGACTCTAGATATAATTTTCAGGTCACTATAGTTGGTTATATTATAGAAATCATATTTTTATTTATAATAGTCATATATTGATATTATAAACCATTTTTTTCAAATATTTATCCTTATCTATCAATAAGTCCTATGAGTTTCTTGAGCCATAACTTTTACAACTTCATTTTCTTGATCCTATTTCCAATAAAATAATAAAACAAAAATGGTTATGATAACATCCTATAAAATAAGTGTAAATGTTCATATAAATATAAAAACTCAATCTTAATATGTCTTCTCCTATGACACCATTATTTTAACTAATTATACTTTTGTTTAACTATGATATTATTTGATCAACCTATAACTGCTTCATTTTAATATAGGATGTCCATGATTTCTTTCCTATTTGGTAATCCAACCTTACTACATATATATTACATCATTAAATTCTATAACAAAAACTTAATTATGGTTTATAAATAGCATGTGAATCACTAAATCATATCCCCTGAGTGTGTTAAACCAGGTGTGCGGTTAGGGACACTACTTGTTCACCAGGTGGAGATCAAGTTAATACACAACCAAATTTTTTTCTAGGTTATTACCCCTAGGTGAATTTGTGTAAAATATTTCATACACTTGTTTTTATCTAGACATGGATATCATTTATAAGAAACCATATACTCCATATTTTAGTAAAACATTGGATGATTTATCATTTTTAGGCTTATCCACAGGGTTTTCACTAATGTACTCTAGTCTTATCCTTAAAAACAACTATACGAATCCCCCCAAAACAACTAAAACATTATTTGATACTAACTGGGGTACCCTAGACCTGAAACCCCAGATGTGGTGCTAAAAACACATTCTTTAAACAATGGATTTAATACCAAATTAGGCAACCCAATCCAAACTTTCAAATATTTCACATTAATATTACATCTCACAATAATCTCACACAATCCCAAAAACCTTTGGGTTTAGTGTTTGGAGGTTATCCACATAAAAACCTTATTTTATAATAGTTTTGAATAATTATCCATAATTTCACCACACTATAACCCCTTATAGACATATTCTAGTTTATAATCATCTTTATAACCTACTAAATGGAAAAAAAATAAAGGGGAAAGCTTAGATTCTTAGTAATGGTAACCATAATAGATAAAAACTGATGATCATATTTGATCATGAGATAAACATGTGGGTATAAAAGCATTTTAAAGGTCCATGAACATAATAATATAAAATTATATCCAAATAAACATAGACCATCCTTAATAAATAAAGGTATACGTATCTAAGAATAGCATAAGATGAGTCATCATAATATAGGAATGATGCAAAAAATAATATTATTTCACAAATATAAGCATCATAAATCATTCCCACTATCATGGATCACTACCAATACCAATAACATATAATTGATTGATTACCATAGTGGATTGGGTTCACTCCCCAATCCATGACATGTCAACTCATGAGATATAGTTCTTTACCCAATGCATTGGAGGGATGTATAACTATAGGCCATCCATTACTTAATGGACATCATCCCTTAGGTGGTTTGGTTCACGCCCCATTAAATTTCATATTATCTCATAAGATATCAATATTTTTCCAATGCATTGGAGGGATATATAATTTTAGGACCACCTTCCACATAAATAAATTCATGCATATGTGTGTCAACAGAACATATAAATATTCATATTTGAAACTTCTCTTAATTAACCCATGGAAAAGAGTGGGGTTTCGTGAAAAAATTCATAAAAAATTTCATAATCCATAGAGATAAAAAAGGTGGGTAGTTAGATAATAATATATCCCCTATGAAGCTTAATTTTTTATGGAAATTGAAATAGATAAAAACACCTTTATAAGAATAACTCTTCATACTATATCACGTAAAAAGGGATCAAGAATTGGATTATTTGAATCCATGAGTTTAATAACCCAAACGAAAAATAGTATAATGGAATTTAGAGGGTAATTCCAAACAAATAATTTCCAAAGAAATAAATCCTTTTGAGATTAAGTTAAAAATAGAAGATAAAATGAAATGGAGTTTTTATAAAATATTTTTAACATTGTTATGAAAGATGAAGTTAAGGGTCAATTTCAGAAAAACTTTTTAAAAGGTGAATGTTTTTTTGAAACCATTTATTTTAAAAATAATATTCAATAATATATCCTAAAAAATAGATAATGTTTTTCATAGGAAATGTGGGGTGGAAGACAAAATATGTAACCGTCAAAGGGAAATCCTTCTACAATATTTTTAAAATACCATTATTAAAATACATATCTTAAAAAGGATAATAAAAATTTATTTTTAAAGGAGTAAAATATAAATAATAATATCCCTTTAAATAATTCAATTTGGGTTTCAAAAATAATGGAGGAAATAATTTTTGTAAATTAATATTATATACATATAGGAGAAACATCAATAGGATGAGAATTATTCTTAAAAAAATTGAATTTTTATGAAGAAATAATTGCATGTATAAAGAGTAATTATGGAAATAGACCTTATAAAAGGAGTTCATGAGAAAGAAATGTAAATCCCTAAAAAAGAATAATATAATATAATAAAATTAACAATACTTTATGCTGGTTTTTTTAAAAAGTTTTTTTTTATTGACAACTAAACTTTTATAAAATAATGTTTTTATAAATGTGATGAAATATGTGTTGTTTAAAGTTTATAAATTTTTTACTGAGATGTTTCTAGGAATATGGATAAAAAAGTGTGTTTTGAAATGTTGTTGATCAGACACTCCATATGATGATCCATTAGACATAGCTAATCAGAGGTTAAAAAGTTTGAGTTTGTATAAATATTAAATTCATCAAATGAAGAATCTATTGAGTTAGAAGTTTTAGAAATAAATTAAGTTTTAAAGTTGTTTATGGTAAGTTATAGTACCTTCCAAAATTAGTTAGACGATGCTTTTCTCATATTAAAGCTCTGAAAATCATGAAAACTCTCATGATATAATCTTTTGAAGAAAGTGGGATGTTGTAGTTCTTCGATCATAGTTTTTTAGACTCAAATTTTTCTAAATATAGATTGTCAGATCGAGAATCACCAGGTGTAGAAGTTATCAAACTAAAAGTTTGAAGTAGCTGAAGTTTGAAACAGTGCAATGTTTTTGATTAGATGTGGTTCATTTGATTCAAGTCACAAGTTGAACTTGATTAGATTCTAATCATACCGCATTTTCATTTTGGGAGTTCTAAATTATTGTGGAATTTAAAATTTGAAAGAAATATGAAGAGGATCAAGAAGTTAGATTTGAACATATTTTCTATAAACAAAAAATATGAATAATTTTGATGTTTCTTCTAAACAGAAGCTGATCAGATGAAAAAATCGTTAGAAGACTTTGAGTTTGTTATTAGATAGATTTGATAATATTGGAGGAACTGATCCATCTAATGAGTTAATGAATCTGATCCATCAGATAAGCAGTTAACACCAATAAGTCATCAGAGTAGAGACCCATTATATATAGTTTTATTCAGACTGAAGAGAGTTGCTAAAGACTTATTAAAAAAGAAGTATAAGAGTTTAAATCCTCTAACAAAATAATAAATTTTAAAGGATTAATTTGTTACTGGATAGTCGTTGTAGGTTTATGAAGTCTTTAGAAGTTGCAATAATGTAGTCAACCATCTTCAGTTGACTTAGTACATCAGAGAGAGAAATCATTTGTTTAATTTTTGTAGTTCAAGTTATTTTGTTTCAATGGGTCAAGAGATAAATATGCGAGTTTGTACATTTGATTCAAATACATCATAGTGTATGATTTCGTTATTTCAATTGGGTCAAGATAATCGAAATGATTAACAGAGTTCCATACTAATAAGTTTCATAGTTTCAAATTTGAGACAGAGCATTTTAAAAGTGTGAACTAATGGTTGAATATATTTCAATTGTATCAAGATTATTAGATAGATATATAATTTTATAGATAACCATTTACATAATAAAGTCTTGTTATTTTAAATGGTTTTGTATCTTGTTTAAAGATAATAAATTTAAGTAGAATCAAGAAGTTTTTAGAAGGCACTAGAAGAGATAAGAAGAGTTGACACAAACAAAATAAAGTTTAAATGTTAGTGAAATTATGAGTTTTGGAATTTGGGTGAGAGGGAACATATTTTAGTTTCCCACCTTTAATATTTATAGTAGAACCTATAAATAGAGGAGGAAAGTATACAAGTACTTAAATGTATTCAACCGTGTATAAAAGCCATTACTCTGCTGATTTGGTGTCAGAAACGAGCTTACCAACCAAATTTGTTTCGTGTTGAAGAGGATTTTCCAAAAATATGGTTGTGATAAAAATATTGAATTGATTTAAGTTCAAATTACCCGATAGAGGGAAATAGACCGAGAGAATCAGTCTAAGGAACAAACTGTAACATATTTTAGTGGTTAAATTCACAAAAATTGAAATTTTTGAAAATGAAACAAATAATTCAATCCCCCTTCTCAGTTATTTTATAATCCTTTGGAACTTCAATTGGAATCATAGGGAAGGTTACCTTATTTAATACTTATCATGGATAATATAAATTTTATTAATAGCAGTGGAATATTTAATTTCAATGGAAAAAATTATTATGTTTGAAAAAATATGATGATTCCATATCTCGTATGACGTCTCAGAACCGAATTCCACTAAAGGTGACCCGAGACTAGTTGAACACATGGCCTCAAGCACATCTCCTCAAACACTAGAGGATTCTGAATAGTAGTGAGTGCCTAGGGTGTGCTTGTGGGGAGACTATGACCTCATTACCAGAGTGTAGAACATCGTATGAACATAATATAATTGGAGGTAAATATAGGAAGAAATATAGGTAAACCGACAGAACAATAGAAGAAGATAGGAATAATAAGAAATTGGCACAAATGATATAAATATACAATAGCTGATAATGGAATATGTCATGCATCTAGAATGATGGAAAACATAGATAATCAGAATTAGAGATACATTCTATACGAAAGTATCAAAAATGAAACCAAAAACTATCGCCAATATCCCAAGATCCATCTCAGTCATCTGCTACTAGATCCATCCTAAAGTAGGAAAGAAATCAAGAATCTGAAGTGATACACTTCCCTTTGTGAACAACATCATATATGTAATCTACCCAAGTATCAATGGCACTAGAATAGGGTGTGATATAAATATCAGTAGGCCACCCCAACAGTGTCTATAACATCCTTTCCGTGTAATATAAGTCTAAACAGTTTGAAAACACACATATATGAAAGTAAATCTATGCAGTAAAATAAACACCCAATTACCTACTTCATCCCTCTTCTAGTGTGTGAACATGTAACTAGTTTATTTATTAATTAGTTATAGTTTATATAATTAATCCACATAAGGCATATCCAACATTGACATCAGATCGTGATAGTAATAATAGAGGTTCCATGGTGTAACAAGGAAAAAATGATGATAATAATAATTACGAGGTTCC
Organism: Viscum album; assembly: GCA_963277665.1. Taxonomy (NCBI): domain Eukaryota; kingdom Viridiplantae; phylum Streptophyta; class Magnoliopsida; order Santalales; family Viscaceae; genus Viscum; species Viscum album. The sequence goes on along the minus strand of OY728130.1, from coordinate 603,047,310 downwards.
AAGGTAATAACCAAGGAAACCTAGATCTCAAGGGCAACCAACTTAGTAGTAACTATATCTTGTCTATGGGTTAAGTGTGTAATCCATGGAGTACCATCCAAGGAATTCTACAATAGTATGATCTAAGTGATCAAAGGAAAACATCCAAGGTAAAATGGGATAAGAAATGGTTAGGCCCAAGGATATAACCAAGGCACCTCATGTACATAGAATCCTTGTTGGATCCAAGGAGTGTATCCAAGGCATACTGTAATAGTCAAGGAGGGATCCTATAGTGTTATACCAGGAATACAATGATGGATGAGGATCAAGTTCTAAGGTGGGTCTCAACCAAGGAAATCAACATCTGATAAAACAAAATTTTATTGAAAATTTTATTGATAATAGATGATAAAATTTCATCAAATTGTGGTAACTATTTTCATTTATGGAATATTTGGAATTAGATCATTCATTTGAAAATTTGATGAAAATAAAATGTTTACTCTTTAAAAATTCACTGTAGTATTTCAAATATAAATCATTTTATTTGAATTATTCGAACTTTATATTTTTTAAATGTGTTCCTGACTTATTCTTATACAACTTTAATTTAGGAAGTTGGAGCTAAATCATGCATTTTGTTGGCGTAAATGGGTCATGAAGTCAAAGTTGGTCTGGACTCGCCAGATTGGACATGGTTTCTGTATTTGGCACGTAACGTCTGAATCTGATCATGGATTGAGCCCAACATTTGAGATGACATCTAAAAAAATTTTATCACAAATTATCCTTCTGTAAGAGTAGATGGTTCATGCGTTTTGAAGATAAAATGGACTATGAAAGTTGGTTTAAAATATTTGTCTGAGATTCCCCATTCACATTTGAAACCACTTTGAACCTAGCCTCCCCACCACCCTATAAATTGGTGTTTTCACTATTTGAAATTGTTTTTCAAGGAATTGTTAAGGTTTGGACGAAAGGGTGTCTCTTTGGATCCCCTCTCAACTCTTGGAAGAAGTAAGGCCTTGTGAAAACATCTCTTCAAAAAAGTCTCTCCTCTCCCACATCCTCTTTGTATTTATTTGATTTCATTTTTTATCTTGAATTTTTCTTAAATTAATATTATGTTTTTTTAACTTTTCTTCTTCTTTATTCATTCTATTTGGGTTGGAATCAATAGTGGAGACGAAATTGGGTTCTACACTTTCAATCCTTTACTAATGCAAAACGTCTCCACGATGACCACACCACCCATGGAAGAGTAGTTCTCTTAGTGATCGATCTATCTTCTACCCTCTTAAATTAATTATTTTGAATCATTGATATATTTTAATTCACATAACATGATCGATGAATTGAGTTTTTAAATTATGATAATCTAAGCAAGCAATTTAACAATTAACACAAAAACACGTGAGGTCGAGTATTGTGTAAATTGTGAGAGCACAAACTTAATAGGTAAAACAAGACCACGTGGGATAAATTTCTAGAGTTAAAATATAATCCCTAAGCTCATTTCATCCCCATTTTCCTTAATGGACATGTGTCTTAATTTACCACTAAACATAATCTAGATTTAGAACATTAATCAAAGCAGGGTGTCACGATTTCATGTTTCAAAGCTATCCAAGGGTTTAATTACCTTCATCTTTATGGTGATGTTAATTCTTGTAGGGTTCAAGAGTTAACAAGTTAGGGGATAATAATTAAGTGAATGTTAATTTAGATTATAATGATAAATAATTGAGTGAATAAGTATAGTTATATCAACTACACCTTTTAAAATATTTTCTAAAAAAAAACATCTTCTTGTTGCGCCAAATTCCATTTCAAAATTAAAAACAAAAAAATGCGATCTTCTTCCAGAAAACTTATTCTAGATTTATAAATGATAAACCACCCCACCATCCTTTAATGTTGTGTTTTTATTTTATTTTATTTAATTTTTAGAATGCCTTTAAGAAGTTGTTTTAATTTAATTTCTCCTTTGAGAGATGACCTTGGTCAGCCACTCTACTGCACCTAAGTAACCCAAAACCGAACATCATTTGAAGGCACCCATGACAGCTCCTTTAAAATCGGTGTCATGGATGGGGAGGCAAGTAATTTATTCAACCATTTATAGGTATTTATTTTATTTTACATTTTATTCTCTTCTTCTCTTTCTTATTCTTTCTTTACCCAATCTGACTTTTTTTCTTCTATTATTTTATTCTTCTTCTTTTTGGACCATCAACTCAAACCTCTCATTTTAATTATGGTCTACTTTAATTATTTTTATTTTTATATTATTTATGACACAAACTAATCCCGAATATCTTTTATACCTTGAACCTGATATTTAACGTAGCCTTTGAGCTCGAATTAGACATTCTCAGTCTATAGGAAGTTTCAACATTTGTACAGTTGGAGAATTTTCCACTGCTAGAACGTTGAAATTGGAAACACTTCAAATTCAAACATTAAACAAGAACCAATGGCTGAAAATAATGGAAAATTAACTTAATATAACCATTCAAGAATTTGATCCACTTGATATTAATTATCAACAAAATTTCATTGCATACCCAAATATTGAATTGGACTTTGAACTAAAATCTGGATTAATTCACCTTTTTCCAATGTTTCATGGATTATCTGATGAGGATCCAAATAAAAATTTAAAATAATTTAATGTTTCTTTCTCAACCTTGAATCCAAGAAATGTTTCTAAAGATAAAATCAAACTAAGATCATTCTTATTCTCACTTGATGAAGCTTCAAAATACTGGATGCATTATTTCCAACATGAAGATGTAACTTATTAGAATGATTTAAAACATCTTTTCTTGCAAATATTTTTCCAGCGTCAAGAACCACTTCCATTCGTAATGTGATATCTGGGATCAAGAAAGCCTAGTTGTAGTCAATGTATGAGTACTGAGAGCGATTCAAGAAGTTGTGCGCAAGATGCCCACATCACCAAATTAGTGGGAAACTCCTCATCCAGTACTTTTATGAAGGACTCATGCCTATGGAGAGAAGCATGGTGGATGTCGCAGATGAAGGAACATTTGTGAACAATACACTAATAGATGCACATGCATTGATTGAAAAGATGGCCCAAAACTCTCAACAATTTGGAGATCGAGGTACACCACATGTCAGGGGAGTACATCAGGTAAGTTCTTCTTCTCTTAAGAGTAATTTAATTGATACCAAGTTAGAATAATTGACCACTATGGTGAGGAAAATTACTTTGGATCAAAGGAAATATCAACCCCCCCCTTCAAGGCCATGTGCCATTTTCACTGAAACAATCCACCCAACTGACTGCTACCCCCAATTTCAAGAGTCAGTGGATTGTGCAGCGGTATTCCATTGGAGAACATATCAGCAACAAATGCCACATCCCGAAAAGAAGTTTAATTCCTTTGCACCAACATACAACCAAGGGTGGAAGGATCAATCTGACATGAGATTTGTATTTGGACAACAACAAAGGCCCCCTTTTCAACAAAACTTCCACCAGACTCCGCCTTACCAGCAGGGTTTCCAACAACCCCAAAGGAGATTTAAATCCCAAGCATCAAAAAGACAATAAAAAGGGAATCCCCAAACCAAGGTATATTCTAACACTAATGATATTTTGAAACAAATTGTTCTTAATAAATAGAATGTGATGAAGAGTCAAGGTTCGGAGCTGAGGGAGTTAAAGACTCAAATGAGACAGATTTCCAGTACCCTTCATGAACTCGTAAGTAAGAATTCTGGAAATATACCTTAGCAACCTACTCCAAATCCCAAGGGGAATGTCGGTGCCATCACATTGAGTAGTGGGAAGCAAACAAATGATACATATGCACCTATCGTTCCATCAGGATTCCCCTAAACTCTAGAAAATCCTCATTCCACACAAAATGTTGAGAAACCCAAGGATAAAGATAAAGGTAAGAAAAATATTGATGATGTTACTCTTAAACCCCTTCCATTTCCAAATAGGGTTGTACAAACCAAGAATATGGATAAAGAGGCGATGAAAAAATGACGTTTTGGATACATTCAAGCATTTGGAGATCAATATACATTTACTTGAAGACATTAAACAAATACCAAGGTATGCCAAATTCTTAAAAGAAATTTGTACCAATCAAAGAGGACTCAAGAGAAATTAAAGGATCAATCTTGGAAGGAATGTGTCAGCACTCATTACACCAACTCTAGCAAAGACAACAAAGGGAAAGGATCCATGGACATTCAATATATCATGCACCATAGGGAGCTTCACTTTTCTGATCATCTTTGTGATTTGGGAGCCTTCATAAATGTAATGCCTCACTCTATATTCTCTTCATTTCAGGTTAGTGAGTTGAATCCCAAAAGAGTAGTGGTGCAGTTGGTGAATAGAGATACAGAATATATAGTGGGATTCCTTGAGTATGTACTTGTCTGGATAAGAGACATGATCTTCCCAATAGATTTCTATGTGTTTAACATGGAGGACGATCAGGTAAGTTCACATGCCCCCATTATCTTAGGAAGACCCTTCCTCAAAACTGAAAAATCTATCATAATTATCAATAAGGGTACACTTTATATGGAGTTTGGAGATGAAGTTTTGATATTTAATGTCATGGAATCCATGAATTACCCCTCAGAGGTCCGTTATACATTTTTTATCTCCCATTTTAAACCACCAAATAAAAACCCCATGGAATTTGATTGTCGTGTGCTTAGGGAAATTATGAGCATTGGTTATATTTTGATGTCTAATAGTACTTACTAACCAATTTCGAATCACAAGACTCTCTTAGATTTGATTTTGAAATGGATTCATATTTTGATTTTGATCATGTTCAATCTGATTATGACATGGTTGTGGAGTATACTAATGGATTTGATGATTTATTCTCTGATTTTGATGATGTATATTCTGATACTGATGTTAATTGTGCACATATTTCAGTTACTTAAATTTATCCATCCATACATCACACCCTATATTGGAACTGAATTCATTGCCACCTAATCTCAAATACTCATACTTGTTATGTGGTGCGAAATTACCTATTATCATTGCTAACAATCTCTCTTTTGAACATGAATAAAAACTTTTGAATATTTTGAGTGGGAACATTAAGGGAATCAGGTGGACCTTGGCTAACATATCAGGTATTAGCCCCTCCATTTACAGGCATAGCATTATTTTTTAGGATGGGGCGAAAATAGTTAGGCAACCACAACGGAGACTGAATCCAACTATTTTAGAAGTTGTTAAAAAAGAATTTGAAAAATTGCTCGAGGTAGGTATAATATTTCCCATTTTAGATTCTCAGTGGGTAAGTCCTATTCAGGTTATGCCTAAGAAAAGTGGTGTTACAGTTGTTAAAAATGAGAAAGATGAGTTATTTCTAACGAGGGTACAAAATAGTTGGCGTGTGTGTATTGATTATAGAAAACTAAATCAGTCCACTCACAAGGACCATTTTCCCCTCCCATTTATTAAACTAATGCTCGAGAGACTATCTGGGAAAACACAATATTGTTTCTTGAATAGTTTTTCTGGGTATTTTTAGGTTCCTATTGCTCTGTAGGATCAAGAGAAGACAACATTCACCTATCCCATTGGCACATTTTCCTACCAGAGGATGCCATTTGGACTTTGCAATTCCCCAGGTACCTTCCAGAGATGCATTGTGAGTATTTTTTCATATTTCATTGAGTCCTGCATGGAGGTATTTATGGATGATTTTACAGTGTATGGGTCTTCATTTGATGATTTTATCTCTAGTTTGGGAATGGTTTTGAATCATTGTATTGAGAAAATATGGTCTTAAACTTTGAAAAGTGGAATTTCATTGTAGAGCATGGGATTTTCTTAGGGCATATAGTGTCAAAACATGGGATAAAGGTTGATAGATCTAAGGTAGATACCATTTCATTCATACCCATATCCTTCATGTCTATTTGATTTTAGATCTTTTTTAGGGCATGCAGGATTTTATCGGCGCTTCATCAAAATATTTAGTAAGATTGCTCTTCCCTTGTCACGATTACTTCAAAAGGATTATAATTTTGTGTTTGATGATTCATGCAGGGTATCATTTGATGATCTTAATAAATGTCTGACCACTCCATCAATAATAAAACCCCCACAATGGGAAATTCATTTTGAGATTATGTGTGATTAATCCAACTTTGTAGTTGGAGCTGTCTTATCATAGAGGGTGGATGGATGTTCACATGTGATTTCCTATTATTATAGGACATTGGATTCAGCCCAATAAAAATACAAAACCATGGAAAGGGAGTTTCTTGCTATCATATTTTCATTAGATAAATTATATTCTTATTTATTGGGCTCTAAAGTAGTTGTTTTTTCTAACCATGCAGCTCTGAGGTACCTCTTAAGGAATCCAGATGCAAAGCCCAGGCTAATACGATGGATACTCCTTCTTCAAGAATTTTATATTGAGATAAATAACATTAAGGGGTCAGAAAAATTGGTGGCAGACCACATGAGTAGGCTTACTCACACACTAGAGGATGCCACCTTGGACTAGGTACCACTTCAGGACACTTTCCTCGATGAGCATCTTTATTCTATATTAGGTACGCATCCGTGGTATGAAGATTTAGTTAACTACCTTGTTGTCTCTGAAATCCCTGAAAATTTAAAGAAACATCACGTCCAAAAATTAAAGAGTGAGTCAATATTTTATGTTTGGGTTGATCCATAACTATGGCGCATGTGTCATGACCAAGTTATTAGAAGGTGTGTTCCTGATCATGTGTTTGAGTCTGTTCTACAATTCTGTCATACAATTTCTTGTGTAGGACACTTCAGAGCCCAATGGACAGCTAGGAAAGTTTTAGACTCTGAATTATATTGTCCAATCTTATTCCATGATGCTCATGTGTATTTTAAGTCAGTCTCACGTTGCCAACACATGAGAAAAATTTCTAGGAGACATGAGATGCCTCAACAACCCATATTATTCTGTGAGATTTTTGATGTGTGGGTCATTGATTTTATGGGTACTTTTACTAGTTCCTTTGGTTTTTTATATATTTTGGTTGCTGTTGATTATGTGAGAAAATGGGTAGAGGCTATGGCCACCAGGACTGATGATTCTCATGTTGTAGTGGACTTTATCAAGACACAGATTTTTTTGAAGGTTTGGAGTACCAAAGGCCATCATTAGTGAACAAGGGACACCCTTCTGCAATCAGAATTTGGCTTCCCTCCTTTGGAAGTATGGGGTGACACATATAAAATCAACATTATAAAAACCCAAACCGATGGTGAGGCTGAGGTTTAAAATTGTGAGTTGAAATAGATTTTGGAGAAAACCATGTAACCAAATAGGAAGGATGGGAGAAATCACTTGGATAATGTGCTATGGGAATATAGGACTGCATACAAAACTCCCATCGACATGTCCCCATTTCAGATTGTTTTTGGGAAAGCGTGTCATCTCCCCATGGAAGTTGAGCATCGGTCTTATTAGGATATAAAGAAATGCAACAATGATTTGGCCCAATATGGAATCCCAAGGAAGCTTCAAATTCAAGATCTTGAGGAGATTTGATTTTATTCATATGAGAATTCAAGGCTCTATAAGGAAAGATCAAAAGTAGCTCATGAAAAAAATGATCCAGAAAAGATAATTTCAAGTTGGAGAGAAAATATTACTCTATAGTTCCCGACTGAAGCTGATGCCTGGTAAGTTGTGTTCTAGGTGGTTAGGTCCTTATATTTTATCTAATGTTTTTCTTTATGGTGTAGTGAAGATCACACAAGAAGACACAGGAAGGAGCTTTACAGACAATGAGAAACATTTGAAAAAAACACATTGAGGGACTTCCTACTAATGTAGTGGATTTCATCACACTGCATGACCCCATCATCACTTGAGCATATCAGGATGTTCCTAACCCTTTCAATTTTTTATTCTTTATCCTTTTTAAAATTATACATTTCATGTGAATATATCATCTCATGGGTTTACATTAAGGACAATTCAATATTTTAAGTGTGGGGGAGGGAACCTTTTAGTTTACTAATTTCAATTGTTTTCCTATTATTCAATTATTTTCAAAAAACATTTTGCGTTTTTTTTCAAATTTTGTGTGTTTATTTTTCTGTTTTGGCGTGTTTTTAAAACTTTTGAGCTGAAATGATTCTCACCACCATTCTGAAATTCATGTCGATAAGTGAAACAATTTATCCAATGAAACCGAGATTTAATGAATGCTAAAAATAACTTTGTTTCAAGGTCAAATATTTGGTAATTTCATGAAAAGTACACTGAATTTTGAATCCCATGGCACTTCTCACTGTCTTTATATTTGAAATCACTTTCCTCTAAGGCTTCTGAAACATTATTTTCATATTATTTGCATTTACCTCACTTTTTTAGAGAACCAATCCATGCATAATTTAACCAAAATTTGATTTATTCCTATAAAAACTTGAGGGTATTTAGGTACTTATGTTTTAAATGATTGAGACATATGTTTGGAATTATAGCCCCTATTTTAAAGAATCTTTTTTATAATGGCCTATATTGAACATTTAATCCTTGTAGCCCTTAGAATCCATGAATAACCTATTAGGTTAGCCACATTACAATCCAATTTTCCATATCCAACCAACTCTTGAGGTAAAATTTCATAATCCCATTGAACTTAAGTGTGGGGGAAGCTGTCTTGTGTTGTGATACCACATTTTGTGATACTTTGGGTGAAAAATTAAATTCTGAAGGGATGTGTTTGCCATTGAAGAAAATAATTATATTCAAAGCTGTTTCTTTTCTAGAGCTTCCATTATATTTAAAGCTATTTCTTTTCTAGAGATTTCATGATAATTGAAGTTGTGCCTTCTTGGAGCTTCTAATATGAGAAGAAAGTTGTTCCTATCTAGAACTTTCAAGAAAATAATGTTTGAGAGGATTGACATTTTTAACTTCTAAAATGATGAATGGTGTTCACATTCATTTATTTTTCATGATTATTAACATGATTTGATGTTATGGGGATTTATGAGGAGACCATATTTAAGTGAAAATTAGATTAATACAATTTTTGCTTCAAAAAGAGTCAAAAACCCTTATTCTGCCTTAGAATTTTTGACATCTAAATCCAACCAACCAAAAGCCACAGAACAAACCTTGAAATTACTCATGATAAACATATGTCCTTGACTCACATCAGGTGGTGATTTAGGAATTTATCAAGCCTATGTATACCCTTGTATGAGTTTGGATTAGAAATAAATTTCTGAAAAATTGACATTTTTATGCGAGAAGGAAATTTAAGTGAGGTAAGTGTTTTGTGAATGGGAGGATAAATGAAGTGGAAATATATTGAATAATATAAATGGAGAACTTGAAATACTGTTTTTTATGAGTAATTATATATTTTGTTTCTTGGTGTGGAATTGTTGGATCTAAAGGATATGTGTTTTAAAACTTGTTTTGATTTGATATTGATGTTTAATTGTCACAATTTTTCAGAATACATGATATGAGGATTTTCCCAGGAGTGCAAAAGGGTGAGTGTGGGGGAGTTCATAAAACACAATTTTATTGAATATTTTATTGATAATAAATGATATAATTTCCTCACATTTTGGTAACTATTTTCATTTATGGAATATTTGGAATTATATCACTCATTTGAAAATTTGATGAAAATTCCAGTTTAACCCTTTAAAAATTCAATGTAGTATTTTGAACTAAAATAATTTTATTTGAATTATGTGAAATTAATATTTTTTAAATGTGTTACTGACTTAATGTTATAAAACTTTCTTTTATGACATTATAGCTAAATCATGCATTTTGTTGGTGAAAATGGGCCATGAAGTCAAAGTTGGGATGGACTCTCCAGATTGGACATGGTTTCTATATTTGGCCGATAACTTTTACAAACTCACATGGATTGAGTCTGAATTTTTAGTGGAGATAGAAAACCCAATTTATCACAAATTATCCTTCTGAAATTTCATCTGGTTCACGCATCTTGAAGGTCAAATGGGCGGTGAAATTTTGATTAAAATATTTGGCCGAGATTCCCCATTCACAATTGAAACCACTTTGAACCTAGCCTACACACCACTATATAAATTGGTGTTTTCACTATTTGGAATTTTTGGTTGAGTAATTGGGAAGTTTTGGATGAAAGGGTTTCTCTTGGGATCCCCTAACAACTCTAGGAAGAAGTAAGGCCCTGTGCAAACATCTCTTCCAAAAAGGGTCTCCTCTCGCACCTCCTCTTTGTATTTCTTTGATTTCATGCGTGTATCTTGAATTTTTCTTCAATTAATCTTCTGTGTTTTCCATTTTCTTCTTCTTTAGTCATCTTTTTTAGTTTGTAATTAAGAGTGGAGATGAGATTAGGTTATACTCTTTCAATCCTTTGCTACTGAAAAACATCTCCACGATGACCACAATGCCCATGGAAGAGTAGTTCTCTTAGTGATCGATATATCTTCTTCCCTCTTCATTTACTTATTTTAAATCACTGATATAATTTAATTAACTTTACATGATCCATGAATTGAGTTTTTAAATTATAATATACTAAGAAAGAAATTTAATAATTAACACAAAAACACACAGGGTCGAGTATTGTGTAAATTATGAGAGCACAAAATTAATCAGTAAAAGAAGACCAGACAGGATAAATTTGTAGAGTTAAAATATAATCCCTAAGATCAATTCATACTCATTTTCTAGAATAGAAATTTGACTTAATTTACCACTGACCATAATCTATATTTAGAACACTAATCAAATCATGGTGCCACGATTACATGTTTCAAAACTAGCCTAGGGTTTAATTGACTTCATATTTTAGGAAAAGTCAATTCTTGTAGGGTTCGTGGGTTAACAAGTTAGGGGATCATAATTAAGTGGATGTTAATTTAGATGATAATGATAAATAATTGAGTGAAGAGGTAGATTTAGATTGATTATGCCTTTTGAAATATTTTCTAAAAAAACATCTTATTGCTGTGTCGAATTTCATTTCAAAATTAAAAACAAAAAAAATGCCATCTTCTTCCAGCAAACTCATTCTAGTTTTATAAATGATAAACCCCCCATCATTTCAAGAAGTGTTTTTATTATCTTTTAATTTATTTTTAGAATAACTTTAATAAGTTTTTTAAATTTACTTCCTCCTTTTAGAGACGACCTTGGTCATCCCATATGCTGCACCTAAGTAACCCGAAACCAAACATCATTTTAAAGCACCCATGATAGTGCCTTTCAATATCCTTGAATCGAAATGGCGTCCATGAGTGCTCTATGTATTCCCTTTGAAATCCAAAATCTAACTCTATTTTGACCGATCCTTTAATGGTTTCAAGGTCCATAAATAATTATAAACATTACATTTAATTCATTTACTTAATTAATCCATGTAATCATCATATCATTTAATAAGTCATTTGGTTCCATCCTTTCCTTTCCTTAGTATGACAAGGACAAGGGGGAATTCAACCATTTAAGTCATAACTATTTAATATGGTTCACTTTGATAACTTCTATTAGACATGGAAGGGGGTGCTACGAATGTGAAACCAATCCATTCAGTTATATTCAATTAGGTCAAGTCATATATATAACATATACTCACTATTTCATTTTAGTTTGATTTATAAAGTTAAATAACCTACCTTAGGTGGGTCAAGTATCATTCAACATGGTACAATACATTCACCAATTCATTATTTAATGAAATAATCACCTTTACAAACTTTAAGTCACAGCTTACCCAAACGGTGGCACCAAAAGGCCCAAAAATCTATTTAAAGAATAACTATAGAAACACCCTACATGTGGTGGTTGGAGTTGTGGATGTAACCACCCACATTGAATTACATATATGGAATGGGTCTTATAACACAGTTCTAATGACTACATGCAAGGAATATAAATTTGACAAATGAAGTCTGATGAAGTTGGCATGCCCACATGTCAATTTATAAAATAAATAATCTTAAGGAATTATTTATAGAATAAATACCTCAAACTCATATGACTCTCCTCATATAGTATCAGCCTTTAAATCAGCCTAGATTAGAAGAGATCAGAATAATGGATCAACATATTTAAAATAGATCATATGATCCTACATCTAAATAGAACCATTGAGAGGAATAATAATGACGAAATATTTAAAAAGGAATCGAGATCTTACCGGTATATATCAAATGAGATGAATGATGATCGAATCAGACTCCATATGGATGTTCAAGGTTGATTCCTAGATTAGGCCTTAAATGATATCAAATGAGGTAGGTGGATGAGTTCCATACATTAGAAATAAAGAAGGAATAAGGGGGTATTATTTAGTTAGATCATTAAGGTAAAAACCTCCATTTCACAAAAAATTACCCTTTGCACAGGTTGGCCACATGGTTGGCTATACCATGAATCAATCATGCACGATCAGCTGTAGGAAGTGGCATACCACATGGTTTGGCTGCACGGTTAGGGAAATCATGCGAAATGCCTCTGTAAATTTTCAGCAACTTTTTTAATGGATGTACGTACCAAATCTCACAGTTTGCGAAAATCATTAACCCCATATCGCCAACTGTCTACCCTGACATGGTAAAATATAACAATGTGACCTACCTCATATGGTTTTGTCAAACTGTGTGACAATAATTTTATCCAAAAAACTGGGTTCCAGGATTCCAAAAATCCACAGAAACTCCAAAGAACATAGATAAATCATATGGTATTCACCTTAGGTCCAAAATAAAGAATTAGACTAAAAATTTAAAGGATTCATACATAAGTGAAAAACTAGGTTCTTACAGTCTTCCCTCCTTAAAGAAACTCATCCCTAATGTTACATTCCAAGGGAAGAAAAAAACTGTCTGAGAACATCTCTGGCCACTTGGCATGTATATTGGCCTCCCTCTACCAAGTATCATGATGTAAATGGCCATGTTTACATAACACCCAAACTATAAGGACATACCAGACTTGAATATCCTTCATGCTTCAGTCGACGATGTATATAGGATACTCCTCAAATGCAGTATCAATATCTAGATCAACTTACTTAGGATAAAAAAGTGTGATATGGGTCAACATGACACCAATGAAGCTATGAAACATTGATGGTTTTGTACATAACATGGTACCTCTCAGGTAATAAAAAATGGCTACCAAACTGACTCTCTCTAGAATCTCAAATGGCCCAGAAAATCACAACAACAATTTCTCTTATCTTCATATCTATCTTTTCCCTATCCTGGGTGATACCTGTAGGAAAACATGATCCCCGAACTCGAACTCTAGAGGTCATTGATGACGATTTATATACAATTTGTATCTAGATTGAGCAGTAGAAATACTCTTCCTGATTAGCTGAACCTGCTTCAAAGTCTCTTGCATGAGATGAGGACCCAATAGGGATTTCTCCCTTGCCTCTAGTCAATACATGGGTGAACGACATGACCTACCATACAAGGCCTCAAAAGGATCCATATTAATTATTGCCTGAAAGCTGTTATTCTTGGAGAACTAAATAAGAGGGATATGATTCTACCAAGAACCACTGAAATCAAGGACTCATTTTCGGAACATGTCCTCTAGAACCTATATCGTCTGTTGTGACAGTCCATCAGTCAGAGGGTGGAAAAAATGTGCTCATAAGAACATTTGTACCCATATCCCTCTACATCCCCTTGTTGAAGCATGACGTAAAATGATCATACCTATCTAAAATGACAGTACGAGGGAACCCATGTAGTCATATCATCTCAAAGACATATAATATTTCCAAATCATCACTTGAGGAGTATCTCGGATAGGAAAGAAGTGGGATACTTTCATCAGTCGATCAATAACCACCCATACAACGTCACTACCCCTAGGTGACCTAGGTAAGATGACTAAAAAATCCATAGAAACATATTCCAATTTCCATTTCGGGACTAGAAGTATATATAACAAGACAACATGTCTCTAGTGCTTCTCCTTTATATGTTTATAGGTGGAACTCCTAGTGGTAAAGCCAACTATCTGACACTTCATACCATGCCACCAATACTGGCATCACATGTCTTGATAAATCTTGGATATGCTTGGATGAACTGCCCACTGAGAATCATGGGTCCCACACATCAACTCTTATTTCATATCTGTAGGAACCCTAACATGTCCATGTATATGCAAGATTTATTCAATATCTATACACTAATCTGAAGGCGTGTCATCTCCTGAGATACTGTCACGGATAAACAAGACCTCAGGATTTGAAAATTTCCTACTATTCACCTTCTCAAGGAGGGAAGAGGTAACTATAAAGGTTGAGAGGTAAGACTGCTCGTGACTATCATGAAACTCTAGATGTAGTTCAAATAAGAGGGCCATTAATTTCCATTTTCACTAGATTCTCATATGGATTGTGCTTGATTTTCACGACTCAATGCATCTGTTACTGCACTTTCCTTTCCAGGTATATAAGAAATCTCAAAATTGAATTAATTGAGATATTATACCCATCTACACTATCTAATATTCAATAAACATTATGTAAAGATATATTCTAAGACTTTTTGGTATATATACACCACAAATCACTCACCCAACAGACAGTGTCTCTAGCAACGTAAAACATGGACACCTACTTCTAGATCGAGGTTTTGTGTTGTATAATTTCTCTAATGAGGCTTTGATTTCCAATATTTATACACAAAAACTATATCCTCCTCTATTAGAACTGCTCCTAAACCGATGCCTGATTAATCACAAAACACCATATAACCTCTACCAGGCTTTAGTAGAATCAGAATAGGTGTCAAGACAAGCCTTTATTTCAGTTCCTAAAAATATTCCTCACTCTTTGTCCCAAAGGAACTTGATACCCTTATTTGTAAGACCCGTAAAAGGTTAATTAAGGAATGATAAGACTTGTGTAAAACTCCTATAATACCTATCCATCCCTAAGAAACTTTGTGCCTCAAACATGTTCTTGGGATACTCCCAGGAAAATACAACACTAACCTTCTCTAGGTCAATAGAGAATATTGATTTTAAGATAATATGACACAATAATTGAACTTTTTTGATCTAGAAGTGGAACTTATAATGATTTACATAAAGATGATGCTCTCTCAGTGTACTTATAACGATCTCATGGTGCTTAAAATGGTCTCTACGATTATGAGAATACACCAAGATGTCATCCACAAAGATTATGAAAAAAGAAAATAGACAGGGGTGTAACACCCTATTCATCAGATCCATGAAATGGGTAGGCATGTTCGTAAGACCAAAAAAAATAAAAAGATACTCATACAGACCATACCTTCTACAAGAAGCTGTATGAGGTATGTCTGATGGCCTAACTCGCACCTAGTGATAGCCCAATCATTGGTAGATCTTAGAGAAGACCCTAGATCCTTGGAGATAGTTAAAGAGATCATTTATTCTAGGTAGTGGATACTAAATCTTAAACATAATCTAGTTCAATAATATGTAATCCTTGCATAGATTAAGGGTCCCACCCTCCTTCTGGGTGAAAAGCATGAGAGAACCCCAAGAGGAAGTATCAGGATGTATAAAACCTTTGGCCACTAAATCCTCTAACTGCCACCTGATCTACTGGATCTCAGTAGGTTCCATCATGTATGGGGGAATGGAAACTGATTCCACCCTTGAAACAAGATAAATTGTAAACCATAACTATCTCTCGGGAGGTAATCCAAAAAAGTCTTCGGGAAAGATGTTCCTAAAATGATTTACTATAGGAGGTAATTCAGCCTGAAATAAACCTTGATCCTCCATGAAGAGATTGAAAATATAGAAGGTCACTCCACCTATACAATGATTCAATTGTCAAACTCTACTATCCTAGATATCCCACCATCCCTTAAGTAGATAATTGCTTTATTATGGTGATGTAAACGATACTCTATAGTGATATAAGTCAACAAAGGAGTGATATGGAACCAACCAATCCATATTGTTAATGATTTAAAGTCCCATAATCTCAAGAAAAAAGAGGTTCCATAAGATAGTGTAACTTCCTACCTCAAGGGGACAGTCCCTACATTGGCGTATGCCCTCTGACCATAGTCCCAATGGTGTATCCAGGGTCATTACACTATAATAATACTATAGTTCCATCACAAGGATTTCCATGATAGATAAAGATATTAAAGAGTTTAAAGAACCAATATAAAATAAATAAGATACTATAGTGGAGGCTAATAGAATAGTACCTCATATTGTAGATGGTCTTGTAACTTGATCCTCAGATATCAACTGTAATGCATGCAACAAACCTATTCCATATCCCTATGAAACATATGGACTACCATAATCAAAACTAAATTTCTGGTTCTATCGGTGATCTAGAGTCGAGATACTATGGCCATGAACTCCTCCCCCGCCAATCATACTATTTCTACCACAACACCCCACCTAATGAGGTGTAAAATAACTTTCTCCGAAAGGTGTAGGTGGTGTAGAACCTATTCCACTAGAAGCTAATGGAAAGTTATGATAAAATCTCTAAAGATTCCCCTTATGGATGAAAGACCGGTAGTACAGAGGGTCTCTATCATACTAAGGCTTCAGGTTCCATTTTCATCCACACTGGTGATACACCATGGATCTACCGGCACTGGAACTCTTTCTATCACTTCCATGAAGAGAAAACTTGAGTGATCTTTTTTTTTCTACCAAGAGAACTAATGGCCTAATGTAGATCTGGTCCTCTATGCATGATGTTATCACCGTCCCTTAGGTTGTGCTCAGTGATAAAAGTCTGATTCACTATTTCATAGAAGTTAGTAGGAAAAGACATTCAATGAGTATGGATGGCATACTAAAGCCCATCCTCGAATTATCTAGCATACGAAATCTCATCATCATCTATAATTGGTGAAAAGTTATGTAACTTAATGAAACATGTTGAATATTTCATAACTGAAATAGAACCCTATTCAAGATTCTTGCACTCTCTGAATCCATCATCTCTTAGTATTTGAGGAAATAACTGATCATAGAAGGCTGTATAGAAATCAACCCATACCATGCCCTGATGGAGACTTTCCTGGGTAACCACATCCCACAAGAACTTATCTGAATCAACCAGTATGTATGCAGAAAGCTTGACCACTTTATTTAGAGGCATCTCTAGATTCTCAAAGATAGATAGGGTTCCTTCTATCCACGACTCAGTATCTTTTGGACCACCATACCCTAAGATGGTAGGAGGATGCTTCTGTTGAAACTTATGATTTAGATCATCCATTTTAGGTGTAGAATGTGGAGCACCTTGCATGGACTGCATTAGATGTAGGAAAATATCATGAAGCTAAGCGACTATTCCCAAATGAAGTATAGCATGCGGTGCCTCAAGTGGAACTCCTGGCGGTAAAAATGACGACTTCGGTCCCACCACATCTGAAGCATGGTCGTTTCCACCCTCATAGCACATGAAAAAAAACTTCATAGTGGAATTATTCTACAAATTACAAGAAAATTACTTAGAACAATATTTAAACAAATATATAGAAAAAATAATATAATATTAACAAACAAAAAGGAACCACTAACCATGGTATACTACCCTAACTACATGCTTAAAAGACTAGGTATTGGTAAGTTTTCAAGTATTAGTTTCATGGGTCCTAGTAGATTAAGGGGAAATAACACCTTGACTCATCATTTACTAGAAACCATTTCATTCATTTCATATTTATTTACAAGGTTCACTCCTTTACCTTTCTTAAACATGACAAGTTGGGTTAAGGGTGTTCAACCATTACATTTTAGAATCCATTTTTCCATTTTACAGTTTACATTAGCTTATAACTTATACCCAAGTTCATTAAAAATGGATCACCATTCCCAGTGAATCAGGGCCCATACACCTTATCACTAAAAATGACACCCATTTGATTTTAATATAATGGCTCGACTGAGTAAATTACCATTTCCAACCCATAAGGTCCCATAAAACCTCATGAATTTAAACTACCAATCACTCAATCATGGACAAGTAAAAGCACATGAATAATATATCTACCACAATATTACTCAACAATAGTAGGTATATCAAGAAATTCAAAAAGTGAAATGCACCTATATGACATGGAAATATGAATGACCTGTGAATTCTAGGTGCCTACGATAATGCATGCAACAATGCTCCTTTCCCTCGTATCGTTAGGACAAGGATGAAAAAAGACCCTCAATCAGAATAATTATAATAACAACAACACTTAATGTGAATCATAAAACAGTGAAATAATATTAACTATAATAGGAAAAATAGAACAACGATAATAATTAAAGAAAATCAACATTTACCCTAAACTTGGGTTCTTGGTTCCCAACCATAGCTTATGACCAAGTTCTAGGAAGTATTAATCTCGAATATATTATCTCTAAACAGTATATAATGAAAGTGATTCTCTGATACCACTTTGTGACATCCAAAAATGGAATTCCATCGATGGTTCCCCGAGCCCGGTCATCTACATGGCCTCAAGCACATCTACCCAAACACCAGAGGCTTTTGAGTATCAGCGAGGGCCTATGGTGTGTCTTTGGGGAGACTTTGACCTCATTACTAGAGTGTATCACAGTGGATGAACATAATATAATAGTAGTTAAATTGATGAAGAAATATAAGTAAACTGGTAGAACAACAGAAATAGATAGTAATGATAAGAAACAGGTAGAACTGATATAAATATACAAAAGTTGATAATGGAATATATCATGTATCTAGAACACTGAAAACATAGATAACAAGTAGTATACATTATAATCTATACAAAATTGGAAAAAAGGAAACCAAAAACTATCCCTAACATCCTGATATCCAGCTCAGTCATCTGCTACTAGCTCCATCCTAAAGCAGGAAATAAATAAAGTGTTCAGAGCAATAGACATCCCTTTGTCAACACTTACATACATGTAATCTTCTCAGGTACCAATGGTTCCAAGATAGGGTGTGAGATAAATCTCAGTATTCCACTACCAATGATGTCTATAATATCATATCTGTGAAATATAAACTAAAATAGTATGTAAACATGCATATATGTAAGTAAATCAGTATAGTAATATAAATAACCAAGTACTTGCTTCATCCCTCAGCTGGTGTCTGAACATATAACTAGTTCATTTATTAATTAGTTCCAGTTTATATAATTAAGTCACATGAGCCATATCCAACACTAACATCACATCTTGATAGTAATAGTAGAGGTTCCAAGGTATAACAAGGAAACTATGATGATAATAATAATGAGGAGGTTCCAAGGTAATATCTAAGGAATCCTATATCTCAAGGGCCACCAACTCAGTAGTTACTACATTCTGTCTAAGGGGTAAGAGTTTAATACAAGGATCATTGTTCATGGAATTCCACAATAGTATGATCTAACTGAGTCCAAGGAAAAAGTATAAGGTAAAATGGGTTATGAAATGGATAAGAACAAGGATATAGCCAAGTAACCTCATATCCATAGAATCCATGATAAATCCAGGGAGTGTATAGAAGGAATCCTGTAATAGGAAAAGAGGGATCCTATTGTGTAATACCAGGTATCCACTGATAGGTGAGGATCAGGTTCCAAGGTGGGTCTCAACCAAGGCAACCGTCATCCTTGATTCGAAATGGAATCCATGAGTGCTCAAGGAATTCCCTTAGGAATCTAAAATATAAATTTATTACGACCACTACTATAATGATTTCAAGGTCCATATATAATTAGACACCTTAAATTTAATTCATTTAATTAATTAATCCATGTAATAGTCATATCATTTAATAAGTCATTTGGTTCAATAATTTCCTTTCATTATTGTGAAAAGGGAAAGGGGAATGTAACCATTTAAGTCATAACTATTTAATATAGTTCACTTTGATACCTTCCATTATACATGGAAAGGGGTGATACAGATTTTCAACCAATCCATTCAGTTATATTCAATTAGTTAAATTCATATATATACCACATACTTTCCATTTCATTTTTTTGATTTATCAAGTTAAAGAACTTACCTTAGGTGGTTTATGTGGAGTTCAACATAGTACAAGCCATTCAACAATTCATTTATTTAATTAAACACTCACATTTAGCAAAGTCAAGTCACATCTGACCTGAAAAGTGGCACTAATAGTCTCAAAAAACCACTAAAATAATAACTATAGAATCACCCTACTTGGGGTGGTTGGTGTTGTGGACGTAACCACCAACCTTGAATTACATATATGGAATGGGTATTAGCACATAATTCTAATGACTATTACTAAGGAATATAAATTTGATGAATGATGCACATTTAAATCTGTGTTCCCACACGACAATTTATAAAATGAAAAATATTGAGGAATGATTTATATGCCACCTACCTCATACTCGTACGACTCTCCTCATCCAGTATCGACCTCTATATCATCCTAGATTGGATGAGATCTAAAGAATGGATCAATTCCCTAAAAATTGGGTGTATGAACCTACATCTAAATAGAATCACTAATAGGAAGAAGAATGAATAAATATTAAAAAGGAATCAAGATCTTACCAATGTAGATCTAACGAGATGAATGATGATTGAATCAGACTCCAGAAGGACACTCGAGGTCAATTACTAGAATAGGCCTTCAAATAGATCAAAAGAGGAAGTCAGGGTGTTTTTGTTTGGTATAAATTAAAAAGGAAGAAGGGGTTTGATTTAATTAGATCATTAAGGGAAAAAAATAATTTCACCCAAAATTAAACTTTACATGGTTTGGCGGCACCTTTTTCCAAACCATGCACCAACCATGCATGGTTAGCTATAGGAAGGGGAATACCTAATAGTTACACTACATGGTTAGGGAAACTGTGCGACAACCATGAGAAATGAATATTCAATTTTTCTATAACATTTTTCACAGTCGTGAAACCCAAATCACATGTTTTGGGAAAACCATGCTCCCTGTATCACCCCACTATCCAAACTCGCATGACTAAATCTATCCATACATCCTTCCTTTCAGAGTTTCCTTAAACCATGAAGTAATCCATTTTATTCCAAAAACTATGTTTTGGGATCCAAACAATCCATAGACACCCCATAGAACTTCGATAACTCATAAGAAATCTATCTTTATTCTGAAATATATAATTAGACAAAAAAATTTAATGGATCCATACCTAAGTGAAAACCAGGTTCTTACACCTCCTATCTCTTGGTCTGGAATTTTTTGATACTGCTACAATTGGTTTTATGGCCATTGAGAAAGATGCTCCTATGAATTTTTCTGATAAGTGGAATTTTTAATTTTATGAAAAATATATAAATTCCATTATTATTTCTATGTCAGAAAGTTTTTATATATAGGGGATGGGTCTCAAAATAACAAATAGTATGTGGGATAAGATCTAAATTATTTTCAAATGTAATAATAAAGTAAAGGAAAAGAATATACAAAAATTGAATAGAAAGTTTGAATATATTAGAATGTGAGATGAATAAACTATTCATGAGTACTTAACTAGAGTAAATGATTTGTTTTGAAACATCAAAGGTTTAGAGATGTATTATAAGATTCTATAATTGTAAATAAACTCATGAGAAACTTTCTAGAGAGGTTTGATTTTAAAATTTTTGGTTTAGAACATAAATATGATTTATCTCTTGATTAACTACATAAATTTATTATTTCTTCTAAAATGATAAAATCTCAAGTTTTAAAAAAGAATATGAAATATGAAATAGATTGGGAAGATATTAGAAATATAAAAATTCAAGATATTTTAGATTTTGATCCTTGTGATTCAAAAGATAAAGAGGATGATGAGTTGAATGAAAAAACCATATCAGTTATGTATAAGAATCATAGAATATAAAGAGGAAGGTATGGAGGAAAACTTCCTCTCAAATTTTTTGTGTGTGGTAGAATAATGAACGTTTCAATGAATTTATCCAAGAGGAATGTTGGATAATATTGGGATGATTTTGATAAAAAACATTTATGAAAGAATTGGAAAAAAATTTCTAAAGAAGAAAATTCATCCAAAAAATATAAGAAGAAGTTCACTGGAAGAATAATAAGTATAATGAGTAATAAAGATGAATGAGACTCAAATAAAAACAATTCTTCAGAATATTAACGTTTATGTTCATTGAAATTGTTGAGAAAACAAAATATTCCTTAGTTAGTTAAGAAAAAGAAGGTGATGAATAATCTTACAGAGTGTATTAGCTCAGATCAAAACTTGTTGCATGTCTTGATAAAAAAATAACTATTAAGAAGGGAATTATAATGATTAAGAAATATAGTGAAAATGATTTTGAATAAAGAAAATATGTTTCTAAGAAAGAAGAATAATACATCTACAATATCTTAAGTTACAAACTGATAATTTTAAAATAGGTAAAGACAATTAAATATCACTGTAAGAATTTGGAAGCTAAGGAATATGAAGTTAAAAAGTCTCAATAAAAATTTTTTGAGGTCAAAAATACATTAAGAAACTTTAATGAAAACTTCAGCAAGGATTTTAAAGTAAAATCTAAATCATCTAAAGTTGCTGAAAAACCTCACTCCAAGAATCAGGTGAAATCTACACCCACCAAACTAAATAGTTCATCTAATTCTTCTCAAATTTTAGGTTTAAATAAATTTGTAGGTAAATCTTTATTAAGGGATTAAAAAAATCTATCACCTCAATAAATGTTAAGAATTACACCCAGTGGAAATTTTTCACATTCCAAGAGGTAACTAATGCTTAAATATTTTATGAACATTGAAAACCTTATTATAGTGAAAGATCATTATTCTATAGAAATCCAAGATTTTATGGGTTTTATTGGTGTTGTATAATTTATGGTTATAGAGTTTAAAACTTTTTGAATAATATGTCTCTACTTAGAAAGAGTTTTGAACCTTGATGATGAAATTATAGAAGCAAAATGTGTAACCTTATTAAGCCACAAGAAGTAAGAAAATTAAAATCTCAAGATGTTATAAACTTTCAAAAAACAAATAGTTTGATTTTATAGAGGATGTTTGTGGAAGAAGTGAAAACCCAGATCACTTTTCTGAAAAATATATGAAAATCCTTTTGGGAAAAGTTTCTTATAATATAAAATAAAAGGAAGATAGAAAGAAAAACATTGAGGAAATAAATCTTGTTGTAGAGACAACATTGAATTCTAGAAAAAAGATTAAACCATGGATACTTGATAATATTTTTTCAACACACATGAAAATTGATTTTAAAATCTTAAAAGAGGTCAAAAATAAAAATGGAGGAGCTGTTACCTTTTGGGAATGATGGTACCTTAGAGATTATAGGAATATAGATAGATAAGATAGAACCTCAAAAGGTAAAGTCTAAGGAAGTTATATTTGTTGATGGGATCAAACAAAACTTACTTAGTGTGAGTGAATTTTATAATGATGGAAAAAAGTAATATTAATAAAATATTCTCATGTCATCAAAAGTACAGAAGATGGAAAAGTTGTAACCCAAGGAGAAAGAACTAGTGGAAATATATCTCAAATAGGAGAACTACGTAACTCTTGCTACTTGACTGCTAAATATAAAAACAAGTTGTGGAACTATAGACTTGGGAATCTTGGACATAAAAATTTGAACAAAATTTCTAAAGTTGATGCTCTTTGAAATTTTCCGAAATTTAACAGAAGAGAAGAAGTTGTTTATATAAATTTTTAGAAAGGGAAAATGACTAAAAATATATATAATAAAGTAGAGATTCAGTCCACCAGACCTCTTTAACTTATTCATTCTAATTTATGTGGGCTGATGAGACATGGATAAAAAAAGAGATTTTTACTTTATCACTATTATTAATGATTTCACATAGATAACCAAAATTATGTTTATGAAACACAAGTTAGATACAGTATAAATTCTCATAGTTTTTAGAAGAAAATTTGAGAGAGAAATGAGTGTTTACATAATGAAGATGAGAAATGGTAATGAAAAGGAATATAATTTCAATGCATTTGTATCATATTTGAATAAACATAGAATTAAATATCAATAAATTTATCCAAACACCCCTAAAAATATGGAGTTATAGATAGGAAGAATTTATGTTTGGATGAAATGGGAAGAAACATGTTAGCATATTACAAACATTCCATATTATTTAGGAGAGAAACCATTATCACTATTGTATATGTGAAAAACATAAGTTTTAAAAGGTTCGAGTCCAACATGACTTCCTAATAAATGTGGTATAACAAAAAACCATCATTTAAATACTTTAATGTTTTTGGAATACCATGTTTAATAAAAATAAAAAATCATGATCTTGGAAAATTTGATGAAAAAGAAAAAGAAAAATATTCATGGGATATTCAACCAATGAAAGAAGTTATAAATATTGGTAAAAGATCTTTAAAATGTTGAAGAATTAATATGATGTGAAAGTTACTGAAAATCCAAATTTATTAAAAAAATATGTTGAAAATGTAGATGAATACAAACTAAATATTTCCAATGAATGTTAAAGTGAGTGAAATTTTTTTTATCAAGATTCTGAATAATTGTGTGATGTTGAAAGTGATGTTTGAATTGAAACTTTGAAACTTCCTAATTTTTAGAAACATGTTGAAACCAAAAATATTCTTGGGAATTAAAAAGATTCAATTCAGACAAGAAGTAGGTTGATATTATAAAATAAGACATCCCTCATTTCACAAGTTAAACTAGAATCAGTCTCAGAAGCAGTTGAACACCAATAATGGGTCGATGAAATGAATAAAGAGTTGGATTAGATTGAGAAAAACAAAAATTGGTAACTTTTAGTATGACCAGAAAATAAAAATGTTATTAGAACAAAATAGGTGTACAGAAACAAGTCGAATGAACATGGAGAAGTTTCAAGAAATAAAGAAAAAGTTGTTTGAAAAGGATACACAGAGGTGGAAGGAGTGTATTTTGAAGAAAAGTTTCCCCCATTGCAAGATTATAGACTATATTAGTGTTTATATAAATGGATACACATCAAAATTACAAAGTTTATGAGATGTATGCAAATTTTTCTTTTTCTAAATGGTGAAATTAAAGAAGAAGTTTACATTGATAAACCCTATATGTTTCTACTTGTTGGACTCACCTATTTTGATAATCTCAAATATGATTAGATATGTTCTGATAATCCGTATTCGTGCTTGTCTATATAATAAATATTCTTCATAACTATATCTTCATGCTATAGAGAGAGTATGGATGTCAAAATAATCATATAATATCATGGAATATATTAATCAATGATTTTTTTTGTTTAACAATGATGAAGTATGATATTAATTCAATCTGGAAATAATATGTATAGAACAATTACTTTGTACGCATTAAAGTTCTTAAGTCACAAATAGTTATAAGTCTAACTAATACATACTAGATCACTGATACAAGTTCACTATTAGAAAATTCCACCAATACACTAAGTCTAGTGATATACAAGGTCATTAATATACAAGTTCACCGATACAAGCCCACTGATACAAGATACTGATAGAATGGAGATGCCGATAGAGGAAACTAATGATAGGGAGAGCTACCGCTATCGAGGATAACAACTACTGATAGTGAGGAAGAGCTACCGATAGAAGTTTACCGATATATAGAGCTACCGACAGAAGTTTACTGATACATATAGCTACTGAATGAAGTTTACCGATACATAGAGCTATCGACAGAAGTTTACCGATACATAGAGCTACTGACAGAAGGAGCTATTGATACATGAGCTACTGCTACAAGAGCTACCGTTACAAGTCTACCGATAGAGAGCTACTGATGGAAGATGACTGTTAACCAGTCACTGTTACTCAAACTCTATACTTCATCAATAATATTTGTTTTTTAGAAACGGTCATATTTGGTGCTTTTAATGCAACTGACATTAATTAATGATATTTATTGGAATGTCAGGGAACCGTAACTTGTACCTCTAAAATGTAATCATTCCCATTGCTGGAGCTCAAGGAATAAAAAGAATATAGAGCTACTGGAGAATAAAAAAAGGGAATTTACGTAAGGAAGAACATAAAATACATACGAGACATATATGAGAAGATACCCACATAAATGCGGAGAATAACACTCGAAGAACTCGAAGAACATTCATACACATCATGAACATAAGTTAAAAGTGGAGGTTCAAGTTCTACAAGTAATACTCTC
Source organism: Viscum album (assembly GCA_963277665.1). NCBI lineage: Eukaryota > Viridiplantae > Streptophyta > Magnoliopsida > Santalales > Viscaceae > Viscum > Viscum album. The sequence continues at coordinate 603,021,140 of OY728130.1, read as the reverse complement.
ACATTCAAGATAAACACTCGTACTGGAAGTGAAGGAACAGAACCACATAACTCTGTTTTCTAGACAACTCCCAGAGAAGGAATCAAAACTTCATCTGCTTTAAACCCAAGGAGTCCAGAGCTTCATTGACATCACACAAGAGTATTCTAAACTAATCTCCATATTATTGCTCTGCTATGATCAATTTTCTTTATTACATTATGAGTAGTGTGTGATTCTGTCTATTTGGACACACACTGACTCCTAATCTGAACTGGAGGATACTTAAATCCTCACACCAAACTCTTTATACCTTTGTGTATCCCATGTAGAACTGTGGTAGTGGCCTAAGGACCTGGATAGCTTGTGTGCTATTGTTGTTTCTATCCCACGTAGAACTGTTGTAGAGGTCTGAGAACCTGGACAGTCTGAGTACTATTGTAAACCCCGATCTAGGGTGTGGGTAAAAGTTATATATAAACTGTTTAAGAGTACTAAATCTTATATTGAGACTGAACCTCTTGGTTAAAAAATCTATGCATCTTATTTTAGTTTAAACTATTTTCAATTTTCCACTACTAACTACTTTGAAATTCAAATCTGTTTTAAAGTAACTCTAATAGTTGAACTACCAAGTGTTTGTAATTATTGTTAGCTAGTTTTTTAGTTTCAAAATGTATCTTAATCTTCAGATTAAGTTAACTAAGAAATAATCAATCTTTGAGAAACCAATTGAACACCTATAATCTTTATAAATTCACTAAAGTTTAACTTGTTTGTTAAATTGGGGGTTTTTAATAAAAATATTTTAATCAGAATTTTTTAATATGAATTAATTCACCCCCTCTTGAGTATCCTCTGGGAAAACATTTGGTACGAGAGCTCATAGATAAATGTTTTTCAAAATACCCTGTTTGTGAAAAGTTTTCAACTGTGATTTTATTTGTATCTTAAAGATCTCAAAATTTCTGTTAATTCTATTTTTTTTATCTTTATATATCCTTTTAAGACATAGCTATTATGGATAATAGATTAGAATGCATAGCTACCAACAGAACACCTTTCTTTAATGGTGTCAATTATGACCCATGGAAAATAAAAATGAAAATCCATTTAGAAAGTAATGGATTTGACATCTGGACTGCTATAGAGACTCAGTATAAGATTCCAGAAACTGTTAGAACTACTTGGGATAAACCTAAAAAAGTTGCTTACAATAATAATTGTAAAGTAATGAATGCCCTGTATTGTGCTTTAGGAGATGAATAATTTAATCGAATATATTCTTGTAAGACTGCTTATGAAATATGGGATACTTTGGCCATTTCCCATGAGGGAACAACCAATTTTAAGGAAATTAGACTAAATACTTACACTATTAAGTATGAAAATTTTAAAATGAAATCAGATGAATCTATTTATGATATGTATCTCACGTTTAATGAGATAGTTAATACACTGAGCTCACTGGGAAAAGCTATTCCAGCAAAAGATCAAATCATGTGGATACTGAGATGCCTACCAGACAGATGGAGAGGAACCTCTGTCTCTATACGAGAATCATGTGACATTGGCAAGCTACCTGTCAAGGAGCTGATTAGAAAATTAATGTTGTATGAAGAAGAGATAAAAGTGAATAAAGAGGAAGATGATGAACCTAAGAAGAATTTAGTGGCATTTAAGACCACTGCTTTAAAGATCAAGGAAAAAGAGAAGGTTCGGACAACTGAAGAAAGCTCAACTAGTGAAAATTATGACTCAGAAAGTGATGAAGAGATGTATCAGATAGTCAGAAGATTCAAGAAATTCTATAGAAAGAATAAATTATTTAGAAAATTTGATTATAAAGGTAAGTATGATCAATGAGGAAATTGGAATAAATACTATAGGAAAACTGGTAAAGATGATGGAATAGTTTACTATGAGTGAAAAAGAAAAGGGCATGTAAAAGCTGACTGTCCAAACTGAAATTTAAGAAAAAGTATGACTATAAGGATAATAAATACAAGAAATCCATGAAAGATACATGGAGTGATTCTGAAGACAGCTCAAGTGGATCTGAAGCATCTGATTTTGAAGAAAATAATCATGCCAACATGTGTTTCATGACTGAAATATCTAAGGTAACACTTAATTCCCCTATGAACAATGCTTATTTTTCTAGGAATGAAAGTGATTCAAATGATGATGATAATATGTCTATAGCTAAATTCTTTGAATACTGTAATATGTTAGAAGATACTTTTAATGAGCTAAAAGATAAGTACAAATCATTAAAAAATTAGTATGCCTTGACTAGTACTGTTAAATATGATTTTAGTATAGAAGAGGAAAATAATGCTCAACTCTTGAAGGAGAATACTAAACTTAAATAGTCTAATGAGAAACTTAGAAAAGTATTAGAGAAGTTCACAAATGGAAAGAATACTCTAACTCAAATGCTTGGAATTTTTTTCCACCAAAGTATACTACTGGTTTAGGATACTAACCTGGACAGAGACAGTTTGTTAAAAATAAATTTATTTCTCAATCTGGATAGTATGATGCTAGTTAAAATTCAAAAAATTATTATGCTTCATCTAGCTATACAAATTCTTATAGACCAAAAAATGTTTCATTATAAAAAACTTTTAAATCTGTTAATTATAGGAAACCCAGTAGACATATATGGGTGCCTAATGTTTTACTTGCTAATCTTTCTAGACCCAAGAAAATATGGGTACCAAAATTATCTTTTGACTGAATCTATTTTGTAGGAAACTTTCTTGAAAAGTTCCTGTTGGAATATATAGTGCTTGGAAAGTGGATGTTCAAGGCATATGACATGATACTACTCATGCTTTAAGAGCTTAATCAAAGTTGATGGAGGACGTGTCACCTTTGGGGATAACTCAAAAGGAAAAATCATCGGCTTACGCCAGATTGGTAACACTAATTCAATTTTAATTTCTAAAGTACTATTTGTTGATGGATTAAAATACAATCAGTTAATTATTTATCAGTTTTCTGATGATGGATTCAATGTAAAATTTTAAAATGATTCATGTAATGTTTTTAATTCTAAAAATGTATTGGCATTTACTGCATTAAGAAATGAAAATGTATATCTTGTTAATTTGAATTCTTTATCTAATTTTTTTTTTACTTATTTAAATAATTTTCATAAAGAATCCTGGCTATGGCACCGAATATTAGGATACTGTAATGTTCATTCACTCAAGAAACTGACTAGGAAAGGTTTAGTTAGTGACCTGCCTAAACTAGAATTCCTAAAAGATAATGTTTTTAGTCCTTGTCAAAAGGTAAAACAACACAAAGTTTCTTTCAAATTAAAGAAAGAAGTTTCAACTTCTCAACCTCTCGAGTTGGTTTATATGGATTTATTTGGACCATCTAGAGTTTCTATCTTAAATGGGAAGCACTATGTCTATGTCCTTGTAGATGACTTTCAAGATATACTTGGGTATACTTTCTAGCTCAAAAAATTGAAGATTGTTCTTATTTTATTAAATACTCCAAGTCTATAGAAAACCTACGTGGACATAAGATTAAGACCCTGAGAAGTGACCATGGTCGTGAGTTTGAAAATCACGAGTTTGAAACTTATTGCTCTCATAATGGCTATAGTCACAATTTATCTGCCCCCAGAACACCTCAACAGAATGGTGTAGTAGAAAGAAGAAATAAAACACTTCAATAAATTGCGAGAACTATGCTTAATGATTATGATCTACCTGTTTACTTTTGGGCTGAAGCTGTCAATACAGCTTGTTATATTATAAATAGAGTCTTTATTAGACCAATTATCAAAAGGACCCCTTATGAGATATGGAATAATTGGAAGCCTAAGGTTAATTACTTTAGAGTTTTTGGTTGAAAAGTCCTCATCCTAAATACTAAAGATAATCTTGATAAGTTTTCATCTAAAAGCGATGAAGGAATCTTTCTAGGTTATTCTATATTTAAAAAAACTGATAGAGTATTTAATAAGAGGACCAAATGTGTGGAAGAATATGTACACATCAAATTTGATGAAACTGATCCACATGAACCTAGGAAGTCTCTTGAAAATCTTTAATAAGATATGTCAATTCTAAACCATAATAACAAAAATAGTGAACCTATTGTTAAGACAACCAGTTCTGCAAATTTTCCAGAACCTATTTCTGTTGAACCCGAACCTGTAAATAAACCTGAAATTTCTATCCCTACCTTTACTAGACCAACTAGGACCCTTAAAAACCATCCTTTAGATGATGTAGTAGGAGATTTAGATAGAGGAACTTAGACTAGAGACTCTCTAAGAAATCAGGTTGAACATCAAGCTTTTCTTTCATAGCTAGAACATAACAATATCAATGATTCCATCAATGACAAATTTTGGGTAATGACTGTGCAAGAAGAATTAATTCAATTTGAAAGAAAAAAAGTGTGGGAATTAGTAGATAGACCTAAGGAAACTTTGACCATAGGCACTAAATGGGGGTTTAGGAATAAAGTTTATGAGTTTGGAAATATAGTTAGAAACAAAGCTAGGTTAGTTTCACAAGCATATAGTCAAGAAGAAAGAATAGACTATGAGGAAACCTTTTCACCTATAGCTAGGTTAGAAGCAATTAGGATTCAACTTGCTTATACTGCTCATCTGAATTTCAAGTTATATCAAATGGATGTTAAAAGTTCTTTTCTAAATGGTTTTATAATTGAAGATATTTTTTAAACAACCACTTATATTTACTAATCCTCATTTCCCAAATCGAGTTTTTAATATTTCAAAAGCTCTATAGGGTTTAAAACAAGCTCCACGATATTGGTATGATAGACTCAGTAATTTTCTTATTTCAAAAGGTTTTATTTTAGGAATTGATGATCTAACTCTTTTTATCAAAAGGATTTCCAAAGATGTTTTGATAGTACAAATATATGTTGATGATATTATTTTCGGATCTTCTAAAAATGCATTGTGTACTGATTTTTCAAAGAGTATGAAAAGTGAATTTGAAATGAGTTTAACGGGAGAACTCAAATATTTTCTTGGATTTCAAGTCTTTCAAAATGAAAATGGTATTATTTTAAATAAAAGTAAATATACAAAGGATATCTTAAAACATTTTGGTTTGGATAGTAATAAGGAATGTGATTCAGCTATGAGTACCACTTGAAAATTGGATGCAGATGAAACTGGGAAACCAGTGGATCAAACCAATTATAGAGGTATTATTGGGAGTTTACATTATCTTACTGCTAGTCGACTGGATATTATGTTTAGTGTGTGTATATTTGCAAGATTTGAATCCAATCCAAAAGAGTCATAATTTCTTGTAGTTAAAGGGATTTTCAAATATCTTAAACATACTACTAATTTAGGATTATTTTATCCAAAAGGAAAATCATTCGATTTAATATGTTTTTTCGGATGCTGACTTTTCTAGTTGTAAGTTAGATTGGAAGAGCACTTCAGAAACATGACATATTCTAGGTAAGTCCTTAGTTTCATGGTGTAGTAAAAAGCAGTATTCTGTTACATTGTCTACTGCTGAAGCAGGGTACATAGCTACTGGTAGTTGCTGTGCTCAAATTATGTGGATGAAACACACTCTATTGGACTATGGATATCAATTTAGACATGTATCTATAAACTGTGATAACACCAGTGAAATCAACATTTCCAAGAATCCTGTGTCTCACTCTAGGACTAAGCACATTGATGTAAGAAATCACTTTTTGAGAGATCATTACCAAAATGGTGATATTACTCTTGAATTTTTAGGCATTGAACATAAATTAGCTAACATTTTCACCAGGCCTTTTAGTTCAGGAAGGTTAAGTTAAATTATACATGGGTTAGGAATGATAAACTTTCAGTACAACCTCACCGTTAGTAAAACCTCACCATTAGTAAAACCTCACCGTTAGTAAAACCTCACCGTTAGTAAAAAATCACTGTTATACTTCACTGGTATGGACCTCACCATTATACCTCACTAGTATGGACCTCACCATTATACCTCACTGGTATAGACCTCACCGTTAGAGCCTTATTGTTAGTGGACCTCACCATTAGGAATCCTCACTGGTATATGTTACCGCTAGTTTGCACTATTTTAAACATCGTGTTTTTTAGCCTCCAGAATCTGTATCATTTGTATTATATTTATTATGTTTCATTTATTTATTTCTTGATTCCTAAATGATAAAAATTTGTCTTAACCTCATTTCAATCCACCTTGAACCATTTTCCTTCAAACCTTAGCTCCCAAACCATCATTTTTATTGAACCCTAAGCCTCATGATTCGAAGAATGGAAAGAGTGAAGAAACCGGCAGTCAGTGAAGAGGGTGATGAGCTGAATTCCAAGAGACTCAAAGGAGAGTCTAGTGGTGGTAGTTAAGTAAGAAAACCTATAAACCCGCATCTCACAAAATTGGGATTTAGTAGTTGAGAGAGAGCTATGCACGGAATGGTTGATGACTAGTAAGTCATTAATTCTAAAAGTGCTTGAAGAGAAGTAATGGGTTGAGTGCTTCTCAAACAACAATGGAACATATTATCCTAAGTTGGTTAAATCTTTTTATGAGTTTCTCAAATTTGAAAAACTGGATAATGGGAATTGGGTCTTCTCATTTGTTGATGGAAAGGAAGTTTCATTCTCCTCAGTGGAATGGGCTGATTGTCTGAGGGTACCCCATGAAGGTATCTTAAATTTTTATTCAAAGTCTATACCCCCTTCAAGTGTTGTATTTGAGTAAGAAACTGTATTGGAAGGGCTCACTGGAGATGGAAAACCAAGAAAATTTGTTGCTGCAGAAATGGATGGTGAGAACCGATTGCTGTTTAATTTTTTCCATCATGTTTTAAGTCCAAGAAGAGGAGACTTTGCAAATATAAGGTTTCAAGACATTTATTTGCTGTATCTACTAAGATATGGAGTAAAAGTAAATCTGTGTAGGCTGATAATGGTACAAATGGACGATATGAATAGGCCGAAATCAAAAACAAATGCCTTGTTCTTTTCCAAGTTGATATATTTAATGCTTAATGTAAAGGGAATAACTGGGTATCAAGATGAGACTGTAGTTGTGAAGGACAACTACTGTATCACCAAAACTATATTCAAATATAGGAAGATTAACTGGAACCTGTGGAGAAAAAAATGGGTCAGTGATGATGAAAAAGTTTATGATAAATTTAACCCTGTTGAACATCCAAATCGGCCAAGAGATTGGAGAGATCCAGGTCTAGGACCTGATGGGGAGGAACCTCAATACAGTGATGATGATGCTGAGGAGGATAGCTCTATAGAAGATAGAGGGGATCCTGATTTTCCTCCAAGCCCAACTGTAGAAAAGGTATCATATGGAAAGACAAGTCCACCTGTGACCCTACCTAGAAAGGAAGAAGTTCTAGGAGAAAGTGTTGAAGAAATATTTGTAAATGAGTAAGACCTGCCTAGAACAGATCATAAGGAGACTTATCTAGATTCCAGTAGTAGTGATGATAATGAGGACACAGTATCTGAAAATGGAAGTACCTTTTTAAGTCTTAGTCCTCTGATTGAGTGCTCAATTATGCCTATTTAGGAGGTTTCTGAAGTGGATAGACCAGTACCTATTGCTAGTATACCCGAGCCTGTGCCACCTAGTTTTGATATAAATATGGTTGTTGATGACTCCTATGAAGAGGAGATGGTTGCAGTTGGTGCTGAAGAGGTGGAAGTTCCAATTGTGGGGGAGCAACCTGTAAGTATAGGATCAATTTCTATGACCTATTAAGTGGAAGATTATTCTGTGGATATAGGATTTGTTGTATTGGGACTAGAGTATCTGGATTCTGATGTTGAGATACCCATTATAAGGCATCCTGTGACTTATGATATTTTCTCATTGGAAGTTACTACTCAACCAGTAGTGCCTCTAGCTCTTCCTGAAGACATTGTGAGAAAAGGAGATCTTGAGGCACTGAAATCTGAATTGAAAACCTATTTTGTTGAAGATCTAAGTAAGATGGAAAGTTCTTAGGTATCTTCTATAAGAAGTGTTTTTTCAAGTGATGTGACAGAAGTGATGGATAAAGTAAAATAATGTCAAAATTAAGTTAAAAGTTTATCAGAGGCTATTGACTCTCTAAGGAAATCCGTGCTTCATTTGATACCTTAATGAGTTCTAAATCTCATGTTGATACTGACATCAACTACATTCTAAGTGTAGTGAAATAGTTTTTGGATGTATTTGAAGATTTTAAGAAGACCATAAAAACACATGTCAGTACTAAGGATTTTGTGGTGAAAAATTTGATAAGTAATTTTACTCAGTCTTTCAAAGAAACAATAACGTTTATTGTATCACCTCTTGGTGCATCCAAAGTATCAGTTGATGTGGAATAGTTTAGATCTATGTGGAAAGAAGAACTTTTTCAAGTTAGTTCTATTAGATCATCTAATTCTCACGTGATTACTACCACAAGGGATATCAGACAGATCGCCCAAGATTATATGAGAGATGGTACTGCTGCCCAGAAGGAAATCAAAAATAAAATTGATTATTATTTTTAGAGATTGTACACCAAGTATCAACTAACCAATCATTTCAAGTTTCTATTAGAGAATCTGAAACTTCCCCCCAATGACTCAAGCCTTCAAAGAACAAGTTAGTAAGCTCAGGGAGTTGACTCCTGCTTTGGACAAATTTATAGAGAACAAGGATGATTTCATATCTTCCATGGAGAGTGGGGGAGGTATAATTATGGATTTCAGGAATCTCTTACTGCCATTCCTGCATGTAGATAATACACCTATCATCATGCCTCCTGGCTTACTTACCACGAGTTCTGATGGTTCCACACCTCAAATGACTCCTGCTTAGGAAATCAGAAGCCTGACTCCTATGATCACACAGAGGAGTACTCATTACTGACCTCACATTGTTTCAATAGCTGAACTACCTTTGATAGTTACTAGAGTACCCAAGCCTGCATCTCAACCTACCCAACCTCAGTCCTCTGATCCAAAAGGGAAATCTAAAGTGGACATCCAGGAGGTTGATTGAATGATCTATAGATTTTGATAGGAATATTTGTACTTCTTGTATTTATTTTGTACTATATCATGTCACTTTGTCATGTGAAATGAAAATGTCTATTTTCTCTCTTCTTCTTTTATTCTATGAACCAGTGGTTTCTCTTTATTCTAATCACAATGGGGGAGAAAAATTATAATATGGGGATAACTTACAATTTTGGGAGAAATTACACTAAGGGGGAGAAATTTATAATATGTGTCTTTGGGTAAAATAAATATTCTATTTTTTTACTCTTATGTTTGTCAATAGATTAACTCCGATACATTTGAGAGTTATGATCTGAACACACTGAGAAATTCCATTAGATGTATTCTACTCTGATTCAGTAAATTTTATTCTGAATTATAATTCCATAATTTGGGATTATCAAAAAGGGGGAGATTGTTGGACTCAACTGTTTTGATAATCTCAAATATGATTAGATATGTTCTGATAATACCAAATCATGCTTATCTATATAATAATTATGTTTTATATCTATGTCTTAATGCTATAGAGTTAGTATGGATGTCAAAATAATCATATAATATCACGGAATATATTAATCAATGATTATTTATGTGTAACAATGATGAAGTATGATATTAATTAAATATGGAACTAATATGTATAGAACAATTACTTTGTACACATTAAAGTTCTTAAGTCACTGATAGTTATAGGTCTGACTAATACAGACTAGCTCACTAATACAAGTTCATTGTAAGACAAGTCCACCGATAGACCAGGTCTAGTGATAGACAAGGTCACTAATATACAAGTTCACCGATACAAGCCCACTAATACAAGATATCGATAGAATGGGGCTACCTATAGAGGAATATACTGATTGGGAGAGCTACCACTACCAATGATAACAACTACTGATAGCGAGGAAGAGCTACTGACAGAAGTTTATCGATACATTGAGCTACCAATAGAAGTTTACCGATACATAGATCTACTGATAAAAGTTTACCAATACATAGAGATACCGACAGTAGTTTACTGATACATAGAGGTACCGACAGATGGAGCTACAAATACACGAGCTATTTCTAAAAGAGATACCGTTACAAGTCTATCGACAGAGAGCTACTGATCGAAGATGACTGTTAACCAGTCCCTGTTACTCAAACTTTATACTTTTTCAATAGTATTTGTTTATTTAGCAATGGTTATCTTTGGTGCTTTTAATGCAACTGATATTAATTAATGATGTTTGTTGGCATGTCATGGAACCGTAACTCATACCTCTAAAAATTAATCATTCCCATTTCTGGAGCTTAAGGAATAAAATGAATATCGAGCTACTGGAGAATAAAAAAAAGGATGTACGTATGGAAGAACAGAAGATACATATGAGAAATATATGAGACGATACACACGTACATGGAGAGAAGAACACTTGAAGAACTCAAAGAACACTCATACACATCAAGAACAAAAGTTCAAAGAGAAGGTTCAAGTGATACAAGGTATACTCTGACATTCAAGCTGAACACCTGTACTGGAAGTGAAGGAACAGAACCACGATACTCTGTTTTACAGACAACTTCCAGAGAAGGACTCAAAGCTTCATCTGCTTCAATCGAAAGGAGTCCAGAGCTGCATTGACATCACATAAGAGCATTCTAAACTCCTCTCAATATTATTGCTATGTTGTGACCATTCTTATTATTAAATTATGATCAGTGTGTGCTTCTATCTATTTAGACACACACTGACTCTTAAGCTGAACTGGAGGATACTGAAATCCTCACACCAAAATCTTTATACATTTGTGTATCCCACGTAGATCTATGGTAGAGGTCTGAGGACCTGGACAACCTGTGTGCTGTTGTTGTTGCTTTCCAACGTAGAACTGTGGTAGAGGTCTGAGGACCTAGACAGTCTGAGTACTGTTGTTTACCCCGATCCAGGGTACGGATCAAAGTTATATATAAACTGGTTGAGAGGACTAAGTCCAATCTTGAGACTAAACCTCTTGGTTAAAACTGACGTGCATCTTATTTTAGTTTAAAATATTTTCAATTTTCCGCTGCTAATTACTTTGAAGTTCAAAACTATTTTAAAGTAACCCTGATAGTTGAACTAGCAAGTGTTTGTAATTATTGTTAGCCAGTAAGTTAGATTAAAAAGCTAACTTAATCTTATGATTAAGTTAACTAAGAAATAATCAATCTTTGAGAAACTAATTGAACACTTATAATCTTTACAACACTCAAGATCAAATCTTATTGATATTAAGATTCACTTCATAAAAGAGAATTTTTTTGGTGAAGATGTTTTTCTAGAATATATTTCAACAAAATATCAAATTATAGATGTTTTCATGAAATCAATGCTGAAAGAGAGATTTTTGGAATTGTTGTTGAGCTTGATGTTCATAATCCACCAAAGTCTTCCTAAACATCATAAGGAATATTCCACACTGTTCTTCATATTATATTAATAAATGGGGGAAATTTATACAAATAAATCCCACAAGGTAGAGAGAAATACTTTTCTTAATTAAATGAATCTGGACCTATGATTATCATAAAATGGGGGAGATAAATAAAAGTGATAGGAAAAGATAAAAATGATAGGAAAAGATAAAAGTGAGGTAAATTTTATCTTTACATGGCCACAAATTTTACTGTCACCATGGTATAAAATTCCTTCAAAAAAACTACTTTATCCTGTAGTGTGGTGTCAGGACCCTCTCTTTTTTTAAAGGACATGTTTTGGTAATTTTTCAAAATGAGTTGTGAAAAAGTCTAAGTGATGAAAAATGATGAGTTGAAAAGTTTTTAACAAGAGTTTTCAAAAAATAAAAATGGGTATACTGATTATCCTTTGTGATTTTTTTAATAACATTTTGTTTTTATTGACAAACCAGATTTTTTTAAAGAATGTTTTTGTAAATTAGGTGAAAGAAGTTTTGCTAAAAGTCTATAACTTATTTACTAGGAAGTGGAAGAAAATATGGAAAAAGAAAGTGCTTTTTAAAAGGTGGTCATCAGACACTCTATTGGAAAATCCATCAAACATAGCTCATCGAGTGTCAGAAATTATGAGTTTGTACAAAGATGAAATACATCAGGCAAAGAATTTGTTGTGTCAAAAGTTTTTGAAATGAAGTAATGTTGAAATTTGTTGATGGAGTGTTTTAAAACTTTCCAAAATTATTCATATGATTCTTTGATAATATTAAAGTTCTCAACATCATTAAAACTCTCATTATAAAATCTATTGAAGAAAGGGAGATGTTTTAGTTCTCTGTTCATAGTTTTATATACTCTGGTTTTTTTGGATGCAGATCATCAAACCGAGAAGCACTAGGCATTGAAGTTATTAGACTGAAAGTTTGAAGTTGTCGATGTTTGAAATTATGAAAAGTTTTTGATCATATGTGGTTCATCATATTGAATTCAATTAACACACTTGATCGGATGTGGAGAGACTTGATGAGAAAATATTGCGCACCTTTCACCACTTATAAATCTATCTAAATTGGTTAGCGTGAGCCTTTAGCCAGAAGGTACACCTTTGTTCGTTCCTCTAAGGAGAACTAGTATTGGTCCTTAGGAATCCAATGATACCAGGAAAGAACCATCCAAATCTTGAACCAAAGTGTGAAGGAAATTACTCCATACACAAGTTCCAGTCTAATGAAGCTTATTCCTTAATCTTAATGGATGGAGTGATCATTACGACCCCAAGCAATGAAAGGTTCCTAAGGATATATTTCATGTAATCACATGATTTTCTTCTAATCTGCATGATGTTAAACTTCAGAGTTAGTCTTTGTCAGACGACCTTAAAAGGCACGACAACCATCATATCTACAGGAAATGAAAGTTCAGAACACCATATATAGTCCAAGATCTAAGATTATAACTACATATCATATCATCCTAACTCTATGATATAAAATGAATGGTTCACATCCTAGTTACATTACATAAAACTATGCAACATTTTGATCCATGTTTGAGTGGAACATAATATTAAGTGCTGGTACCCCACCACACCTTAAGTCAAGAACTACATGTGACTTGATTATCATCCTAATGAGATACATAATGATGCATAGATCTCCCACATTGGGTCTAACCATGTAAAAAAAACCCTTTTCCCTATATATGAATCTAACCTGCACATGGAACTTTTCCAAAACAACGTATGGATTGATTCTCAAATAAAAAGATACATGGTAATGCCTAAAACTCAAGCATTGGGCCTCACAATCATTCTGGAAAATATCAAATCGCCCTCTTTTCCTTGTGTATAAACCTGATTGAGATGGAGAACTATTTTCAAGAACTACATGTGTATTGATTCCTGCTCAAACAAGATATGTAGTGACACCTGAGTCCTATCCCCTGGTTCAACTGCAATATCCATTTCCACATTTGTTACCCACGTCCTTACTGTAAGTTGTTAAACTGTATAACCAATGTCCTCATTTCATGATGATAACCTGAAAGATATTTTGAAGAACTACGTGTGTCTTGATTATCATTCCAATAAGATATATAATGATGCTCGAATCTCCAATCCCGGATCTATCCACAACTAAGAAACAAAATTTATCTTTTACTATGTATGAATCATACTTACACAGGAAATATTTCAAGAACTATGTATATCTTGATTCTTATCCCAATGGGATATGTAGCGATGCCTGGATCATACCTACTAGCCCATCTACCATAAAATATAATTTCCCTTATCATTAATTCGCTTTATTTTCCTTAGTCTAGTGGAAGAAACATTTTCTACTCCTTGTTTCTCACACCGAGCATAGATTACATGGGATTACGAGTTTTGGAAAAAGGGTTCCCTGCATGGGTAAAGAATATCAATTCACATTAGGTTTATCATGGTCTTAGATACAATACCTTAAAAGGCACACTCGATTTCCTCATCACATGACAATAAAATGCATGATTTAGTAAAGAACTATGTGTGTCTTGATTCTCATTCTAATGATATATGTAGAGAAATCTTGATCTTCAATGCTGGACCTAGTTGAAACACAATATGGTGAATTCCCCCACTCTCCTATGTATGAGTCAGATCTACATACGAGGATTCAACAAGGTGTCTCACCCCATGAATGGTCCCATAAACCCCCTTTTCTCCATAAAAAACTTAATAAGTATGGGGGAACCTGTTTAGAACAATGTGTGGAATTATTTTTGATTCAACAAGATACATAGTGATACTCGGGTTCTATACCTTGGTCTAGCCGCAATATTCCATTGTTTTTCATGCTGAGTCACCTTTTTCATTACTACATGATGTTAAACTACATGACTAATGTCCTGGCCTCATGAATTTATACTGCATGGTGCCTCAAGAACTATGTGTGTCTTTATTATCATTACATTGAGATATGTAGTGACACTTAGGACTCATGTCATAGTCCTAGCCATGGGTTAATGAAAAGTAACCCTATCTTATGTGAAAACAAAGTTCTATGTAGGAGCTATTAATTAGGCTCCCCTAATTAGAGGGGTCCATAAAGAAAATAGTGTTCCCCTTATACTTATGAGTTTGATCTATGTAAGTGAATCTTTACTTCATGGATGATATCAGTCCAAACACTCCCTTTGTGATTGGACATATCCCTTCCACACATCATATTCCTAATATTGGAGCCTTTCAGATCTACATATTCTTTCTCCAAATTCTGGTTATATAATGTCTAACAGTTGAGGAATAATTTTCTAGGATATATAGTAACACACCCCAGTTGGATATGAAAAAATTATCCCACAAAATGGGGGTTTTTCAGCCATATTATTCCACTATTTGACTATGCAATAACATGTCCCAGTTGGATTTTTATAAAGTATCCCATAAAATAGGTTTGTTAACCAGTGGTAACTTCACCCTCAAGAGAAGCATCTTCTATCATCATAAGAATTAATGACATTATATTAGGGCCCATGATTCAAATTAGTCCATAGTAATCCCTCACTTCTTTTTCCCATATCATTTCTCTAAATACAAGAACCCCCAAGTCCATGGTTTATAATTTCCTCCCTTATGTCCAAAATATTCCGGAATGACCTCGGTCCGATAGGCTACATCTCAACTATCTTTTCCATAATTCTATAGTCCTAGGCACATGAACTAAAACCACAGTAACCATATTTCCCACATTTGGGTCAGACCTATGTAATAAACCTTTACCCTCATTCTCAGGTAATTTTGACTTACAATTATACTCTCATATTCAGGTACATTCCTTCCACAAACCAAACTCTACACCTGAGGGAATCCAAATCTCTATAAGATTATTTTAGCTAGAGAAAATAGAATGTATGAATTCATGAGAACTCCTTTTTATAACTATACTATAACATTCCCCAATTTGATTTTGCATAAGTAACCCACCAATAGGGCCTACCATCCTGGGTATGTCACTATTTGAATATGGTGCAACACGACTTAGTTCTCTTTGTATACATTATCCCACAGAAATGGTTTTTTCAACAAATGGTAACCATTTACTAAGGATAGACATCCCCTATTACCGTAAATGCTTCCCACCATACCACTCTTCAGATACAGAGATCCCCAGATTACTACTTACAGCATTTCTATCATCATACCTGAAAGTGATGACACATTACTTGATAGATTATCATGAAAGGGGATAATCATTAACCTTTCATTCAAATATAAAGACCATAAATTATATCTCCCCTAATGTTCTTGTTGTATGAAATTAAGACTGCATAGAACAGTGTCTTTACTGTAAGACATTAAATTGTATAGCATAACATCATAGTCACAATATTTTAAACTGTACAATAACATCCTTGTCGTAATACGTTAAACTACATGGTCAATGTCCTGGTCGCATGACATTAAGCTACACGATGCTTCAAACTTTATCATGAAGGGGGACACCCCTAGACGTCAATCATCTAACAAAATGAACCCTCCTTCACACAAACTAGATTCTTTTTGGAGCTATTTCCCATTCATAGAAAATTTCATTGTAGACATCCCATTCATTCTCAAACATCTTCTCGGGGAAGAACACCCATCATGGTTTTGAGAAATCTGAATCTCCCTAAAATTATATTGTCCATTAGCAGTAGAATGTCATAATTCCTGAGAAATCATTTTCCTAAATGTGCTGTAACATTCCCTAGTTGGCTTTGAATAAGGTTCCCACCAAATTTCAAATCCTGTCAGCCAAAGGATTCCACTATTTTACTATGAATTAACATGCCCCAATTGGATTTTCTTAGAGTCACCCAAAAAATGTGTTTGTAAAATGGTGATAACTTTTTTACTTAGGTTAGACCGCCTCTATTTTCTAATATCATATTTTAGGTTTATAAACCACAAAATTTTGACTCAAAATTCCCCATCGGGTATCTGAAGAATGTTACAACATTATTGGACAAAAATACTTGTTTGGGTCATAATTTTAAAGCTTATGGTCAAGGATGTTTTAACTAAAACACCAGTATCTTTATTTTAGCTTGTAAGACTTTAAAATACCCATAAAAAGAGACACAATACTCGCCAGGTTGAAACCCCGCAAAGGGAAACCTGGAAAAAAGTTGAGTCTCATCTCACTAGACCTGCACTCTATGTGGTATAGAAAAGAATTAAGTAATGAATAGATAAAAGGAAAAAATATTTAGGATAAAATCCCAAAAAGGGTGTCCTAGGAAAATGCCATGTCTTTCCCACTATGTATCCTTATTGAACTTAATAAAAAATTTGGCCGATGAAACAAAAGATAAATTTTTTTTAGGGCTGTCAATATGACCCTATAAATAGTCAAACTATTCTATCTAGTCCCCATGAATTTGGAAAAAATTATAGTTTCCTTCCACAGTTGAGATAGCTCCAAAGCTGACCAACAAATGTTGGAATGGGTCAAAGTTCCCTACAGTTACCTCAGAACTATATTCTTTTCATTCCGAACTTATATAATTATAAGTTTGTACTTTTATTAACACCAAAAAAAGGTGTTCCATGAAATTTTCTATAGAATTCAAGATGTGAAACTCACTTATACACCAATGTTGAGTTTGAGTAGAAATGAATCTCTATGCCAAAAAAGGGTTAGATAGGATTTTCGTGTGTTACGGCCTAAAAGGATTTTAACCAGGCCCAAAAATGTTGTGAGGAAAGTCTCCATTTTTCATAAGGGTTACTGAATGTAGTAAAGGAACTAGCCCGAAGGACTGGGACTATAGCTCGACACTAACCCTAAGCAGGGGTATAGGGGTGCAGCCCCTACAGTATGAAGTAGCGGGTTTTCCTAAGTGGTTTTCAAAGGTGGTTCTCCCAAGTGGTTTTTCCATGTGATCTTTTATGCAAATAGGATGTGGGTAAAGATGATTTATTAGGATTTTATTGTACAACCTAGAAGGCAGAGTCACCCCCGCACGCAACACCCGTGCAAGGAACTTAAAATTTGTACTTGAACGACCCAGATGTTTTTTCACCTCTATGCGGGACACTTACACTGGAAACCTTCTATATGGACCTACATGGATAAAATCCTTCGACCAGGGTCCCCTATTTTCCTATAAATAGGTCCCTTGGGATCCTCATTTTCAAGACTACAAAATCATAAGAATACAAAAAGCTCTGGTTTCACAGCCCCTTCGTCGAATTCCTCTAGAACCCCTTAGTTAACTCTCTAAAACCTGAGAAAAAAAGGAATTAAGGGGGATAATTGAATCAAAGTCCGACTGGGGTCTGAAATAAAATACATCTACGTGAGGAACCTATTTTACACTAGTGAAAAACTAACCGCATGAGACCCCTTCCCTAACAAGGGACCTGCATGAGCCTTATCTAGGGACACATGATGAAACCTGTGGTGCCTAGGATAAATCCTCTCCCAAGTATTTTTTTCTAGGTGACCCATTCCCCAAGGAATATCCATCTCACATAGGCCTATACCTCTGCACAAAGCACCTCTAGTTCCTCTTAGGACCTGCATTAAGTACCTTTTCTCTCTAAGAATGGACCTGCATGAGCCACCCCATTTGATCCCTCTTCCGGGCCAACAATGGAAAGGATCCTCTTCATATGGCTCCCTTATCCAAGAGGGACCAAATTGAAACCTATATCAAAGACTCCATAATTGAAAACCCACTGAAAGAGTGACACCAGTTTTCATTACATTTGGGTATGCATTCCTTTGATTAGAAGTTTAACACACTTGTTCTACCTGATGGGTAGGGTCCTTTGGATGCTTGTGAGTATTCATTCCCTCAGTCATGAGGACACCGACCCTGGGGGAAGTTTAAAGGAACTCATGGTCTCAGGTTCTAGGGTTAGGACCATATCCTTACCTAGTTTACATTAAGACCTGAATCCTCCAGTTCTAGGTGGGAAGTGTGAGGATCACAATTTCCTTTCCCATCGACGAGGAATGAGATCCTCCACTCAGAACCAATTTTAGGGAATCCTACTGAGGAGTAAGACAATAGCCTTTCTTCCAGGAGGTTTCAATCATTCTCCTCTTCACCTCTTAGGCCATACTCATATGGGTAGTCCAATGTGACTATCCTGGATAAAAAATAGAGAGATAATGGGAACATTAAATACCTTTCTTCTTCTCTAGTATCCCTGGACTCTTCCACAAGAATAATAATGATCATGTGGTTTGATAGATCTTTAAATTTCTCTTGTTTCTCACACCGACCATGACTCACATGGGCCTAGAGGTTGGATACAATCATGAAATCTTCATGATCTGATGCGTGTTTTGGAAGATAATCTTTTCTTAAATATTCCTCTCACCATCCTTCATAGGGCCTCCATCGGTGTGGGTCCTCAAGACCATGCATCCAACTTTAGGGAAAATCAAATTGTGTGGTTCCCCAGATCTACTACATTCTCTTGTTTCTAAAACTGAGCATGTATCATGTGGTATTATAGGCTGGCATTGATTATATAATCCATAAAATTCTCAAGCTTTGGAATTCCTCCTTACGAGTAAGCCCAAACCAAACCGTACTCATTCACTAGGGAATCCTCCTCAAAAAAATCCCCAATCAAATCTCAAATCACGAGTAAGCCCCAATCCCATCCTCTCAAATGGATATAATCCCCTATGAGAAAACTTTTATAGGTACCCATAGGTGTGGGTTATCAAAACCAAACTATGTGGTATTTTATTCCCATCCAAATGGGATATGTAGGAAGCCTATCTAAGGTCCAAACCCGACACTTTAAATCAACACGAATTCTCTATAGAACACATTACTAGTGTATTCTTATGCAACCTGGGAGACTATATCCCTTCTAGGTTCCTTGGTCTACTTTAGCATAAGTCTCGCACCAAACTTGGACTAGGAAGAATTCACCTAGACATTCTTGATTCATGATATTAAACTGCATGGTTTGGCCCTCATCACATGACCTTAAAAGGTATGATGTGTCCCATTAAATGGCACCAAACTATGTGGGTTCTGATTACTTACAAAAAGATATGTTGGAATCCCATTCATGAATCTGATCTTGACATCAAAAAAAATTCCATATCTCTGGATGATGATACACTCTAGAGAGCCCCACTGTGTGTCCAAAAAACAATCAACATCATAATAACAACCAAAGAATCTATAATAATTTCTTAATATGATACCATCTTTAGAGAACCTCATATACATACAAATATCTCTATTGATGAGGAACCTAAGATATATACAAATGATGCTAAATTATATACATGATAATAATTGATTGTTAATTCAAGGGTAACCCGCATAATACTTGGGAATTAATGAAGAATTCATTAAAATATATTAAATACATAAGAGACTTCTATAGTAGGTGAAAATTACCCTCAAAAGAGTGTGTTGTGCTTCACCTCCCATCCTCTTGACCAATGTGAGTTTTTAAGTACCGTTGGAAAAACTCCCCATTGAGAACCTACCTTTGGAAATAAGTTCCCTCATGGATATAGAACCTTTGGGTGTTTTTAGTTCCACAAATGAAACCTGTTGAAAACCATTCAGAAATAGTGACCCTCATGTGAGTGATTGCCCTAAATTAAACTCCCTATAATCAACCACCGGGAGGCCAATGTTTTCATATGAAACAGACCAAAGATAAAATTTCATATATTTAATATTAATATTACATATGATATTAATATAATACAACCCCAAGAACCTTTCAGTTTAGTGAGTATAGAGTTTAACTTCAAAAACACCATATTTTTCGATAATTGTTAAAATTTATACATAATCGCATCATACTAGATCCCATTATAGATATGTTATAGGTTTTATTAATATTTATAACCTACATAATGGAAAACATAACGAAGGGGAAAGATCAAATTCTTAGCAAGGGTAAACATAAGAGATAACAATTAATAATCATAGGTGAGTATAAGATAAACATGTGGGTTAGAGATCATAAGAAAGGAACATGAATATAACATCATAAAATCCTACCTAAATAAACATGGATCATTATAAATAAATCATGGCATAAGGTTCAGAGAATAATAAAAGACACAAGTCATTATAACATGATAAAATTGAAAAACATAAGATTATGGCATAACATAAGAATAAAAAATCATTTCCTTTATCAACTCTCACTAATAAGACCATCATCAAATAGTGTACAGAGTACAATAAAGAATTGGTATCACTCCCCAATCCCTAAAAAGTCATATCTTGAAATATAAATATTTACCTAATGCATGATTGGGCTATATAATTTTGGTACCACTCACTTAATGGACATAGTCCATTAGGGTTTTGGGTTCACTCCCCATTTACACTCATATTATCACATGGGATATCAATATTTATCCAATGCATTGGAGGTCTATATAATTTTAGTCCTATACATAATATAAATAAAATCTTATATATGTGTGCCAAGAGAAAACAAAAACATTCAAATGTCAAAACTCACTTAATTAACCCATGGAAAATATGTAGTTTTCATGAAAACTTATATATAAAATTTCATAATACATCTAGAGAAAGAAGTTGGATTGTATCATAAGAAGATATTTCCAGTGAAGCTTAAAAACATTGAAGGATGTTGACATGGATGGAAAACAACATTATAAGAAGAACATTTTGAACTATACCATACATGAAGGGATTAAGAATTGGATTGTTAGATATTTAAGTTTAATTATATAAAAAGAAAAACATAAAATGGAATTTTTAGGGTAATTCATGAAAAATAATTTCCAAAGAAACAAATACTTTTTATATAATTAGGAAAATGGAAGAAAAATAATAAATGATCTTTTATAACACATTTTTCATGTTTTCGTAAAAGATGTATTTAGAGGTCACTTAAAAAAGTAATTTTGAAAAATGTGAAGTGAATTTTTTTGAAAAAATTAATTTTGAAAAGAATATTAAAAAATGGATCCTTGAAAAGGACATAAATATTTTCTAGAGAAAATTTAGAGCTAATCATAAAATATATAACTGTGAAAGGAAAATCCTTTTACAATATTTTTTACATAACATTATTGAAACCCACATCATAAAAAGATAATAAATATTTCTTTTGAAATGAGGTAAAGTGAAATAATATTATCACCTATGATTATAAAATTTGGTTTTAAAAAATAAGATAGAAATAATTTTAGTAAATAAAGAATATATACATAGAGTAGAAACCACCATCAAGATGATGTGAATTACTCTTAACAATGTTGCATTTTTATGAAGAAAAAAGTATATCAATGAATAAATATTTGGGTAAAAACCATTTAAAATCAAGGTCACGAGAAATAAATTTAGCTAACCATGAAAAAGGGGATCTCCAATATAATATAACCATAGTTTATAATGCACCAAACTTTTAACAATGGAGTTTAAGAAGAAACAATACAACTCAATAAAAGGAAATTGATTTAAGAAAAAACCTTACAAATTTCATAACATTGTAAAAACACATTGAAAGAGAGAAAATTAGATTAATTTTAAGATATCCATGGTAATTATGATAATAAACATACATGGGTAGTATATACATCCCAAAAAATAAATAAAGTGGTGAATATGGAACATATATCAATGAATGAAATATGAGCCCGGAAAACTATTATGACTTTTGTAACCTTTGAATCAAAACTACTTGAGAGTGATAAAATGAAATTAATATTTAAATAAAAGAAATTATATAATGAATCAAGATATAATATATAAAATAAGTATCATATTCACCATATAAATGAAAATTTTAATATAATACAAAACACGTCTCAAGGAATTGAATTTGAGATGAAACCCTTAGCTTAACTCTCAGATCCCACAAAAGAACTATCCTATAAAATAAACATATCAGTATTAAATAAATAATGTAATAAATTTTTTTATATCTAATACCTTTCATATTCTTAAACTATAATCATTATCTACATATTTATTAGTTATTTACTGTTTATTTTCATTATTATATGTTTTTAATTTCATTCGTTTAATGATAGTTTTGTAATAGAGATGGTGATCCTAATTATTTGATAAAAACTAATCATTACCACATTATTCAAGGTAATGGAATGGAATATATGTATTTATTTATAATTTTACAATATCATTCCATGAGAGTTTTTGTTATGACTCATGTAGGTGAAATTAGTGATGATCTTATATCTAGTAATTTACTGATATCAATGGATTACTTTATAATTATATTTGATTTTTGTTTCAGACTTTAAAAAAATATTAATGAAAAATATTAATTATTTATATAATATATATTCATCAAATATATTTTAGAACCTTCCATATATGGAAATGATTAAAAAAACATATCATCCAAGGTGGGTGTTGTCCGCACGTACACGCGTGCAACATTTTTATTTTTCAACAGAAGGAAAGAAAGGAATGTCTATAATGATTTTTACGTTAGAAAAATAATATTTTAGTATACTTATTATACTAAATATAATATTTTTGTATGGTTATATAATATTTTTTTGGAGGTGGAGGAAGAAATAATGTTAAAAGAACTCAGTTAATATCATTATGTCTTCCATGGATATCATCCTTTGGCATACATTTTAAGACTTCATAGTTTAGTATTTTAGTGACACCCAGACCTATAGAACTTGTGAGAGATGGTTTTTAAGATATCAATAATAATTTTTTACATCTGAAGGCTTATGGTGTGAGGATAAGTGGGGCGGTTAAGGTATCCTTTTATAAGTGAGAGGGGTGGTATATTTTATTAAATATTCATAATATTATGTTAAAATAAGGCCACTTTCAATGTAAAGTGGCTCAATAATGGAAAATAACATATATGGGAGGATTATTAGTGTATAAAACTCCCATAAACACAATTTGAGACATGTGTTATGTTTTTCGCTTATTATAACTTTTTACTATAACTGACTTTTACCACAACAACTTGCTTTTAACCTCAGTAACTTATTTTTATGACTAAAAATAAATAAAAAAAATAAAAATATCATATAATTTTTATATTCTTCGTAAAAATATTAAAAACATTTCTTAATATTAAACTTTTTAAAGTGATAAAAAATAAATTTAAAATAATGAATGTATAAAGAATATTAACCTGTTTTAAGAAAAATATTAATTAGAACCCAAAATGTTAATCATAGATTTTTAAATTAAAATAGATATTTTAAATGTAAAATTGTACTTATTAAATAAAAATTTATTTATAAAAAAAATAATCAATTTTAAAGCCACACTTATATCCTAATGATTTCGTAAAATTCACGGTATTTGTAAAAACAATATTTTGTACTATTAACCAAAGACCCAATATTTCCATGAAAATACCAAGAATTTATCCTAAGATAAATTTATCATTATAAATAAAAAAATAATGCTCATTTTTAAAAAATTAAAATTCTAAAATTAATTAATTTTTTTAATGGAAACATAAAATATAATGGAAAATTAGTTTTATAGGAACATGTTTTTTAATATTAACTATTATTGTTCTCATTTTCTATAAATTAATAATTAAATTTGTGTTAATATATTATTCATTTAAAAAATAAATTTTATCATTATTTAGCAATAATATATTTAGTTTCTTAGAATAAAAAAATTACAAATACTAAAAAGGAAATATTTTGGAAAATACATTTTAAGTATAAAATGATAATATTAGTTATTTAGATACATTAATTGAATTTTTCCAATGTATTCATATTAAAAAAATTAGTTTATTTTTATTTAAACATAAATTTTATAATGTGGATACTTTTATTTATTCCAACTAATTCAATAGATACATTAATAAGAGTCATATTTGAAAACTCATAATTTTCTATTAATAATATATATCATATTTTCATTTCAGTTTGAAGTTTCATGTGAGATAAGCTATTAAAGATAGTATTTATTTAAATAATAACACTTACTAAAATATTGTGGTGTTATGTTAGGATTGTTGAAGTTACCTGATGCATAGGGATTAAAAAACGTAGTGATTAGGCTCATCAACCAGTTTAATGTTGTAATACACGGACATCTGGTCATCATTGAGAATAACATACTTGAATGAAGGGTGTTCACTGGCTTGCCTAAATATTAGGTCTTTAACTAGACACCTTGGTTAGAAGAGTGATATTACCACCCATTTTCCTTCCAGAAATAAATTTCTTCTCTACCAAAAATGTTGTGGATGTTTTTATGGTTATTTTAGATAGATCCATGCTAGCTAAGCCACAACTGAGAACCTATGGATCCTTTATTCCGACTAATAAGAGAGTTAACAAATTATTTCCTATTAAATTTTTACTAGCTATACTTACCCATGATCCCATCCTAAGATAGCTTAACTAGAATACAATTCATTTTTTCTTCTATGCTTTTGGGATTTATCCCCACTTTGCCAATCAGATTGGATATCCTAAACTATATGGACCAATGGTGATGACCCTTCAAGTGTGAGTCCTAAATAAGTCTATTAAGAGTGAGATTTATGTTTATAATAATTGAACTAGGAGACCTGAAAATTGAAATTATGTGCATTCGAACAGAAGAGATAACACTATTCACTAGTGTGATCCTACCTCCAAAGAAGAGGAAGTGGCACTTCTAATTTGTGATCCTTCTGACTGTTCTATTTATAATACCTTCAAAGTCTTGAATTAAAATTATTCCATTTCAAAAATGGGCACCAATAAAATTAGTTTTAAAGTTCATTATAGAGATTCCAATCCAATCCTTAATATGTTTTGAAAGCCTACCCATGCATATTCTTGATATATAGACACTAATATTATCTATACTAATGTATTTACAACTCCTTATGCTATAGACATTAAAGATATTCTTTAAATTTTAAATTTAATTTCTCCTAAAATTAATGAATAATAATATGTTATATATGAAGAATAAATTAGAGATTCCTTTGAATCCATTCCTACCTCTAAACAAGTAGATCATCCTACTTGATATCCTACAGTTTATATTCCTACTGAGAACATCCTGATCTAGGACATATAAATTTATAGAGAGAGAGAGAGAGGATGTTCTTGGTGTAGACCTCTTAATGAATTAAAGAATCCAAATATATTCCTCATTAGGGAGATCATGACCCTTTGTGAGGAGTAACAATGAATCTAGAAGTCATATAACCACTCTAAAAATCCACACCATATCATAACTCTTAGAATAAATCTTTATTCCGTTATATATTATGAATTTTCATTTTTATGTTTTACTATAATATTGGAACCAACCACTGACTTTTCAATTACTGTTATCATTTCTTGATTCAGACCAATTTCTCTATGTATACTTTTACCTTTTAGGAATCCATTTTTTCATATAATATTTGAAGATATAAGATATGGGAGAGCCTTTTGTTAATATTTGTAGTACCAATTTGTACAGAAAAGTTACACATATTTATGTCATGAAACTGACCTAAACCTCTGTAGGATTGAAATGTATATGTATATTTCTTAAATACAAGAGGGGGGGGGGGTGAATTTTAAGTTTAAAACTTTCATTTTTTATCCCTAAGAAAATATATGTTTAACAAATTTAAACAAGATGAACTCTCAAACCCTCTTTAGTTCTTAATAAAGAAAATAACTTTCTTAGGATCTGATAATATGGATCCGATAAAGAAACATAAACAAGTTTACATAAGGAAATATTCTACCTTAAAGTGTATAAAATCTAAATCAGAGTTTGTACAAGTATAAAAAAATGTAAAAAAGTTACACTGTCTCACTTTAACAAAATACAACAGAAATAAAAGATTTAAAAAAAAACAAGTAAACAAGTATAAGAAATATTTTAACCCAAAGATAAGGGTATCCAACAACCATGGATAAAGGTACCTTAATTTATACTTTCAATAAATTATATCTTACCCACACTAGGGTAAGCCCTAGATAGGAATATTGGTATCTCTCATGCTATGCCCGCAAGCCCTAGATAAAGCAGGTAATCAACACCTCTGTCTTCCTATCCCCTCAAGCCCACAATTTTTAATAGAAACAGTCGGATTCACACTAGGTAGGCTGGAAAAGTTGTTCTCATCTTGAAAAAATTGTTCATAACATTCACACAAGGATGGTTTGAGTAGAGATCTCATAGATTATTACTTCATTATAGAGTTCAATAGCTACCAGCTCGTCCAAATGGTTGGGTATTTGTAGGAAACAACCTCCAATGTTCGAATTCTCCTCCAACAGTCATATTTTTCCTTAAATTTTAGAGGGACCTGTATATGTGGAACACATGAAATAGTTTACCTAAAATAGATTGGACGGAATATTTTTATATAACTAACTATGAGAAACATTACTATGCTTCAGAAACATCATCAAATTTATGATCCGATAAAATGAAACTCTATATTAAGGAAATATGATAACTATAATAAGAGAATTTATTTATATTATTAAGATAGTGTAATTTAGAGTCTAAAAATATTGAAAATTAGATTCTAAAAAACTGATAATCAGTTTCTAATTTCTGTGAAAATAAGAGTATGATTTCTAAGAGAATCAGAGTCTTATTTCTAAGAGAATCAAAGTCTTTTTTTTGAGAGAACCAGAGTCTGATTTTTGATAGAACCAGAGTCTAAATTATGAGGGAATAAGAGTTTTATTTTTGAGAGAATCAGAGTCTAATTTCATAGAGAATCGAAGTCTGATTATTGGTTAAATTGGATTCTCAATTCCATAGAAATCTGATTCTGAATTCTAAAGAAATTAGATTCTCAATTCTAGAGAAATCATATTTTGAATTCCAGAGAAATTGGATTCTCAATTCTAGAAAAATCATGTAACATCCCAAGTGATTAAAAAATACAAAATTTTCATATTTGTTAATATTTTTGAATTAAATATTAATTTAAATTTAAATTTGATGATATGTTTGATGGCATACCCGACACACAACAATGGGTTTACCCAAAATCTTATGTTGCACACAAGGCTGAATCATACTAAGAAAAATAATAATAATATAATATTATTATTTTAAATTGTAGTTGACGCCTAGATGTTGTATTGGAGAGAATGAACAGAACAAACTATATTATGATTAATCATGTTTGTTAAATGTTTTTAAATTTATAAAATAAATTTTACAGGCTTAAAATAAGAATGATTCTGATTTTAAGAATGAAATACTCTAACATTCTTTAAAAGGTTGATTTATTTCCTTTTGATGGAGAACCATTTTTAAATATAGTCTTCGTCACTTTTATATGTTTCATTTGAAAAAAATTAAATTCTTATTTATAAGTGGGACATCAAAATTTACTTTGGGTAAATTTTTGGTATTTTTCTGATAAAGTTTATTTTTTAATGAATAGTGAAAAATACTGCATTTTAAGTCAAAACTGTAATTTCATATAGTTTATTTATATGATTATATTTTCCTTTTAATTTGGTTTTAATTGTAATTATATTTTATTTTTATCATTTAATCCAATTCTGGTCATTGGAAGTAATTTCACATTGAAATTTGATGTAAACACAAGTCAATCTTTTGGTAGTTTTTACTTCGTAAAAACACGTTTTTTGGTTTTGACGTCGGGAATTAATTTTAAATTAATTTTTTCCAATTATGGGTTTTGAATTTGGAGAAATATATTAAATATTTTCAATTATGAGGTCCAAATTGTGTAAATATGTAACATTTATTTTTATACATTATGAATAGTAACTTCAGTAAATATTTTATTTACCATGGTTAAAGGATAAATCTTGTAAATAAGGGTAAAAAATAATATTATAATAATAATAAATTACCCTAACACATTTCCTAACCCATTTTATGATATATTTCAATCATGGGAATCCTTGGATCTATTTTAGGACCCCATGGAGCCACTTGTGTGTGAAAATGACATTTAATTACTTTTAATTTAATGTTAAGGAAAATATAACCTAAACATGTATGATTTTCAAAAATCAATTTCATATATGGTTTTATAAGGGATATATTCAAAAAAAAGTTATTAGAAATCTGAAACTATTTCCTACATCATGGTATTTGATTTATAATTTTTAGACATCAAATAAATAAATTTATTTATGACACAATGGTGATGTAGTGATTACCTTATTAATGGAAGATTTAAACAAATGAGATTATAAAAATTAAAATAAATTTATTTTGAAGCTTTTTATGATATAAAATAATTTTCTAGATGATTATGGCTTGTTATATTTGAATAAAAGTAGTTTTTTCAAATGAATCTAGTTGTTATGGATTTTTATAAAGTCATGATATGAATAATATAAAAAATTTACATAAATGAGTTTTTTAATCAACTAATATTTTATTAAATGATATAATAGTCCTAAAAATATAAGATTCATCCAAATGACATATAAAATGTTACAAATTTCATTAATGATCCATTTTTGGGTCTCTTGGAAATTTATAGTAACTATGGTAACCATATATTATGAATATACAAGAAGACATGGTAAAGGTAAAATAAGTTTACTATGGGTTAAAGATAAAAGATTAGGTTAATTTTGTGACCTAAACGTTCCTAAAAACCATTGGATGAGAGTATTTTGACCCATCCTAATATTATATTCAAAATATATCATTTTATTTTGTTATTATAATTTAAAATCAATTAATAATAAAATAATACTTTTAAACTTTCTTAAAGTGACCCTTCACCCTCTTATAAAAGGACAACACCTCTAACCCTTACTCACACCTCTCAAGAACTCATTGGATTGTACAAAAATTGGCCAAAATAATCAACCAAATCCATACCTTCCTCCTAGAAGGCTTTCCCCAGAAAGAAGGCAATTCAAGAAATCCCTTTGGCTCAAATCAAAAGAAGTTGCCTGATTTAAGGTAACATCTTCTCTCAAGTTCCTTTCCACTATTTTTACTTCTACACTCCCTATGATCGTCTTATTCTTTGTTTAAATAAAAAAATTATTATCCTCAACATAATAAGTTTTCTTATGAGATGTATTTTTACTACACCTACACACACCTCCGTCTAATGGGTATGGAACATACTGTTTCTATAGACGACAAACTACTGCCTCATGAAATGATGATTGTTCAATCTTATACTACCACCTCTTATGGAGGACATTATGAAAGAAATGTAATTATATATGATATATATGATATTTATTTTATCCCTAAACTACTTTAATTATCATTTAGAATATACCTTTATGCTTTTCATGTTATATAAATATGTTAATTTAATTTGGGGAAGTGCAGACTACCACCCCCTCAGAGTGATATGACTCATTCATGATATACATATAATGTGTGAAGGAAGGAATTAATGAACTCACATAACATATATAAAATATATATTATACTATAATTATAATATACCTATTTATCATTTAGTTTTAATTCCTTTAAATATGAAAAAGAAATGAAAGTAGCATTCATGCGTACGTAGGACTTACCGTCTCCATGAACAATGAATTTTAATTTATTATATCCAAATGATATAGACTATTCTAAATACATATATACTGAATAAATATGATATATATGATACATAAATGATGAATATCATTCTGGAGAAAATGGAATTTTGACCACATTAATAATTTATAATTATAACAAGTTCATTTTGGACTCAAGTTCCGAACATCGACAAAATGTCCGATATGAACTCAAATAATTAACTAATTGTTATAGAAATGTAATAAATTATATAAAATAAATAATAAACTTGAAAAAGGTTTTGATGTAAGTATAAATTAACTTAAGTTCATTATTCATGAAATTAAAGAATGAATGAGTCAAGTCAGACACAAGGTAAGAGACTTCGTCTCAATATCCTTTCATTGAGGAATATCTTGATCTATACATGAATTGATTTTATATAGTGTATAAACCCCTTTCACTTTAATTCAAAGTGAATCTTTTTTCTACGCAGAGTTTTAATAAAAAAAAGGGAATGTTTCATTTTAATGTACACGGTGACAACGACATTTCCTCCACGGTGAGCATTATTTGACATTTGGATTCCTTAACAAGCCGTGATGTTTTTAAATGGAAAATAAATACCTTATACCATTTTTACATATTTTGGTATTGAAAATGGTTTTAAATTGGATTTACTATTTCAAAATCTTGAAATTATTTCTTGTGATTGCAAATGAAATTTTATGGTTGAAATGCTGATATTTTCAATCTTTTATGTGTGATGATTATATAATGGTACTTAGACATTTGAAGGGTGGTTACATGATAAACCAAATCATGGGTGGTTATATGATTAAACAAGGATGGGTGGTTTTATTATAACCTCTAATGCATTGGGTATGTAAGTTGGTCGTATGGATATTTCATTTATAAGAATGATTTGTGGAAGTCGACTAAATGGTTATTCCATTTAAGTATGATTATGTCCCAAGTTTACCTTTTATATGTTATGTGTGCTTTCTATGGGTTTTATGGAAATATTTTGGTTACAAAAGGTTAAGTAATGAGATTTTATTCAGTGAATAGTATTTAATACTAAATAAAGGTAAAAAGTATTTCTTATGATAAAGTATTCATGGTTTACATGTTGTTTTGAAAAACTAAGAGTTTTCATTCATTGTGTATCCCTTAATGAGCTTCATAAGCTCATTCCAAGTTTTTTAAATGTTTTTCATAGTACTTAAAGTGGAATAGGGTCAAGGATGGGATCAAGGAAAATTCATGCTGTTTAAAAAAATGGAAGTAAACATGGTTTTTTTTTCTTTTAAGAGTTTTTATTTTATGATAAAACATATACTAAGTAGAAGTGTATACAAGTAATATTCAAGTTTTCATTTATAAGTTATAACCTAATTATCTAAATCTCTAAACCTGAAAAGATCCTCAATGTGAATTATTAAATTAATTAAAGATTATTCCATGTTTAATGTTTAGGCCTTATAAATCAGATTCTAAATTCTAGGGAAATTAGATTCTAAGGAAGTGTAAGGTTCTAAGTTAGATAAGTATCCAATTTTTTAAGTTAAGGAAAATATGGATAAATTTAGTTAGGAAAACATTAGATAAGAAAATGAAGATCATAGGTAAAGTCAAAACCATTCTTAGAGAATGAAAATTTTCCTTAAGACAATGTTACTTATAGAAAGATAATTTTCTTTAAGAAAATGCATTTTTGATTTCCAAAACACAAAGGAACAAAAATATCATAAGGAAAAATATTGAATCATCAATATCCCCTTTTTGGAAAGTGCAAAAAATATTCATAAAATAATATAAGGATCTAAGTTTTCCATTTATAAGATTAAAATAAATACTTATCTCCTTTTTTTATGGCTCATGATGAATATTACTAAATCCCCCTTAGGTTATAAAATCCCTAAGGTCGTATTCTGGTTTTTCTTTGAGAAATTACTTCCTCTTTCTTAAGAATTTATTCTTTAAGTAATCACCCCATTTCATAGACACTTTATTCCTTTAAGTTAATATTATTTTTGAACATTATTTTCTCCCCCTTTGTGATTTAAAAAAAATAGAGGGGAAAAATTGTACATAAATGGTTTGTAAACATAAAAAACAAAAAAATGAAAAGCAAAAATTTCATTAAAATATGAAATTCATCAATAATTTATTACAAAAAAATATCGGATTTGAAAAAGAAAATTATTCATTCTTCTTATTCTCATTTGGCATAAACTTTTTCAAAGTGGCCTTCAACTTCTTCAATTTATTGTGATCATATTAAAAATTATTGATCAAATATTACTGATCTTGATTTTCTATTTCAAGATCTTTGATTCTATCTTCCTTGGACATAACTATTTATCATTGATACTTGATTAATTCTTCCTTGTATTATCATTTTCAGCCAACTCTTCCCTGATTTCCCTCTCCATTTTTAAATTAAGAGCAACACATTTGGTTTACCAATCAGATATTTGTCTTCTTATTGGTGGCTAGATTTCTCTACTTTCATTTTATCTAAAAAACTTATCGAAATATTCTTGATATTTTCATCATATTTATCAAAATCATCCTTGACTATGTCAATGAAATCATCAATATTTTTGTGATCATTTATTACTGACTTTTGACACATTTTAATTTCGTTTAAAGACCTTATATGAGAATCATATTCGATCTGAGATGTCTTGAACTCAGCTTCACATTTGGTAAAATTTTACATAAGAATATTTTTTGAATCTATCTTCTAATTGATAGATTCTTGAATTAATCAACATCTTGAATTAATGTTGGGAAACAAATGGATGGAGTTCACAATCTTCTACAAATACTAGACCAAAAAATTATGTCCTAATGAAGAGTAAGATTCTGAAACATATTCTTTTGTTTGTGAATAAATTTCATTTTTTCTCATCTTCTCTCTTCTTAGATATTCCAACAACATCCATCTTTATTTTTTTCAACAAAACCTTTCTTAGGTGTATCAAAAAAAACTTCATTTCTTTTCTGTTTCTTAGAGATTTTATTCTCAATATTATGTGTCCTATGCTCTCCATAACAAACTTGTATTATTATATCATAATAATCATTAAATACTGTAGCAACACCTTTATCATATTTTTCATCAAGATGTTGAACAATATTATAATTACTACTTTCATCAACTTAAGGGACTTTCTTGACCTCATCCTCAACAATATTATATTTCTGAATAGATTTTACATCTGAAATAATCCTTGTGGATGAAACTTGGGTACTTCTTATTGATAGATTTTGCGAAGGGGTATCCTTATCTTCATATTATTATACCATTATTATGACATATTCGCTTTCCTCCTCCTCCTCCTCTTCTTCTTGCTAAATTTATTCTGGTTCAACTATTGGTTTTAGAACTGAAATATCCTTCTTTCTCTTATCTGGTACCAAAGTATTGGTTTCCACTAGTGCTAGAGGAATCATGGGTTCTTGCAAGAAATATTTTAGTACTTGAACTTGTTCAGAGGCCTTCTCAGTGTCTCTTAGTAAGGCTTGGATAATCTCAGCTTTCGACATTTTCTTCTTTAACTTATTTTATTTAGCTTGATTCTCAATATCTGTAGCTTATTATATTTTCAAGGCCTTATCCTCGGCATGATCTATCCTAAAAACTGCATAACTTTCATCTTTCTTCTTTTTTAGCTCTCTCTATTTGGCTACAATCTCATCAGAAAATATTTTTTGCTTCTTGGGTTGGGGTAAAGAAGATACTGGTTCAATAGATGGTGTTTGTTCCTACAGTTCTGAATATTTATATTTCCTTTTCGTAGGAGTGGTATTTGAGATTTCTCCAACTTCTTATTTTTTATTAGCATCTTGGTCATCCTTATCGGGAAGATCAATTAAATATCCTACTTATCACTAAAACCAATATTCATCCTTCTCAAGGTATCATCACTTGGAAACATGACCATTAAGGTTTTTTAATTTTACTTTCATGGTATTTTTAAGGATTCTAGAAGAAAGACAATGATCTTAGACAAGATTTTAGGGTAAAATAAAATTTGATATTTTATAGTGCTATTCTTAATGTTGATGATGGTTAAAAGAATGTACTTAATGAGGTATATCATTCTCAAATTCATCAATAAGTACATCATGAATAAATCACATATTTTAAGAGAGTCATTATCCCCCTTACTTGGAATAAAAAATACTTTCATCCAAAGAGATACTAGTTTATGGTTTGTGGAAAGATGTTTTATCTTGGGCATCTTCACTCCCTTAAGCTCAATGCACTCAATAGCTTTAATTTTATAAAAATAACCTTCCTCATCAGGAAAATTATGCAAGAAAAGATTGCCTCTCCTTCTTAGGGTATATCCAAAATTATTGCAGCCTTCTTGTAAGATAGAGTGTAATTATTTCCATAACTCTTAAAATGAACTATTTATTTTCCTCCTTGTTCATAAAAATGAACGGTATCATAAAACTCTATAACTAAATCAGAATACCACATATCCCGATTATTTTCCTTTGTTACATAGTGTAATTCCCATCCATTCTTCTTTATGACTTTTAAAATCAATGAGTTATACTTGGAAAATAATTTTGTGTCCACTAACCTTTCTATGAAGATTATTCAATCTTTGAGTTCCTTGTTGGATTCCATCGGAGTCTGCAAGGAGATATCAAGTGACACTTGGAGTTTAATGAGAAAGGGAAAACATAATGGCACACTTGAAGGGTGGCATAACTTCAACAGAAAAATAATGGAAAAAATGATGTGGGACGTGAAGAGGGGGCCCCTTTATATTTTCTTCATGATGATGGTTCATATTCCTGGGTCAATACAATGGTTGTGATTTACATGATATGATCTAATAATTGATATCAATTATGAAGAAATATTAATAGGTTCTAATTTTTTGAGGTTTTAAGGACCAAAATCAGATTTAAGGAAAGTGAATCCAATCAGGTTTTCTTAAAACAAGGTTGAAATACTAACAAACAGAAATGAAAATATGATGATATAAGTAAGGAAACATACCTTCCAGATTACTCAGAAACAATTGTTAGTATTGACAGGGTTCCTCTTAGATTTTTTAGTAAAAGAAAAATTGTTAAGTTCTGAAAAAAAAACATTTGGTTCCGAAAAGAAATTTTTTTGGGAAAGGAAATATTAAAGAAAAAACTTATGTACTCCCCTTATGAAAAGTAGTACCTCAATGTTGGGAAATATGTTTCAATAAAAATTTAATAAGGATGATTACCTTATGATTATAATTTATAAATTTTTGTTTAATGTATTCAAATCTATCAGAGGGTAAATATTTTTTAAATATGTCAGCAAGTTGATCTTGTGTTCTGATAAATTGAAGTATAATAACTCTTTTAAGTGAGTGATCCTTAAGAAAGTGACACCTTATGTCTATGTGATTTGAACAAGAGTAATGTAAAAGGTTTTTGGTTATGGAAATGGCAATATTATTACCACAAATTATCTTTATTTTGGTAAAACTCATGCCATGGTCTGTGTGTGTGTGTTTCATCCACAACACTTGAGCACAAAAACTTCTATTTGCTACATATTCAGCTTCAATAGTGGAAAGTGATACTGAATGTTGTTTCTTTCATAAACAAGAAACTAATAAATCTTCTAATAAATTACAATTTCCAGATATATTTTTCCTATCTATTATACATCCAACAAAGTCTACATGTGAAAATATTTTTAAAACAAAATCATTTCTAGAATAATAGAAAAGTCATAAATCCATGGTTCTTTTTTAAATAGTGAAAAATTATTTTCACTAATTTTAAATGGGATTCATTTGGATTAGATTGATATATTTAGGATCAGCATACTAAAATAATTAAGTCTTGATGACTACCTGTTAAGTATAATAGACTTACTATCATACCTCTAAAATATATTTGATCTACTAGTTTTACAACTTCATCAAGATCAAGAGTCTTTGAGCTACCATTTAAAGTAATTATACTTTTAGTGTTTTCATATACATACTTCTTAAAAATATATTTAATATACTTATGTTGAGATATAAAAGTTCCTTCTAGTTTTTGGGAAATTTTAAAACCTTGAAAAATGTTAACTCACCCATCACACTCATTTCAAACTCAGATTTCGTAAGATTCATAAATGAATCAGTTAAATATTGCCGAGTTGATCTAAATATAATGTCATAAACATAAATTTCAACAATTAAAACATTTTTCTTATCATTCATCATAAAAAGGGTTGGATCAGAAGTTCCCTTAACATAATTGTTTTGTAACAAAAATACTATAAGTCTGTCATTCTAGGCTCCATGGGCTTGTTTAAATTTAAATAAAGCTTTGGTAAGTTTGTAAAAATGTTTAGGATGTTTTGGGTCTTCAAAACTAGGAGGTTGTTCAACATAAACTTCCTCTTGAAAATATCCATTTAGAAAATCACACTTTACATCCATTTGATAAAGTTAGTAATTAAAAATGATGCAAAGGATAGTAGAATATGAATAGATTCAAGTATAGATACTAGAGAATAGGTTTAATCATAGTCTATTCATTCTTGTTGATTATATCCTTTAGCAACTAATATTTCTTTATTTCTTAAAATGATTCTATTTTCATCACATTTATTTCGAAAGACCCACTTTACTCTCATTATAGATGTTTCTTTAGGTCTTTCAACCAAGGTCGAAACTTTGTTCCTTTCAAATTAATTTAGTTCATATTTCATATATTTAACCCAATTATCACCACCAAATATCCATCAGTACTTTTAGGTTCTAATTGTGATAGAAATTATAGATGCCCTACTTCATTCCTTAGAGAACTTCTTGCCTTACTAGTTGATTTACCTGACCAATGATACTATCACTGGGATAATTCTTGAGATACAACTGATTTGGGTTTTGTAAAACCAATTCATCAACATAAGATAGAAAATATTATGAGGTAAATACTTCAAGAAAATTTTCTTGAGTATTTTCATGATTAGAAAAATCTTAAATCAAAGGTTGATAATCAATTTTTCAAAACACATATGAAGATGTAGGTTGGGGTTGTTTAAAAACAAACGGATCAGTTTCATCAAATTTAACATGAACTGTTTCTTCAATAGTATATGAATTTTTGTTAAAAAATATATAAGCCTTAAAAGTAGCGGAATAGCCTAAGAAAATTCCTTTATAGGATTTGGGTGTGAATTTATGTAAGTTATATTTGGTATTCATGATATATACATTGAATACAAATACATTGAAGTAAGAAACTTTAGGTTTTATACTAGTCTATAACTTATAAGCTGTTTTATTAAGAAAAGGATTGATTAAAACTATATTTATAGTATAGAAAGCAGTACTAACAACTTCATCCCAAATGTGTTTAGCAATAGAGTATTCACTCAACATTGTTCTTATTATCTCTTGAAGAATACAATTTCTTATTTCAATAACACCATTTTTTTGAGGAGTTCTTAGAGATGAGAAGTTATGTGTAATGGATTTCTTACAACAAAAGGTTTCAAAATATGAATTTTCAAATTATCCCCCATGATCACTTAAAATTTTTATCAATGGAAGGCTATTCTCATTTTTAACTTTGAATGAAAAATATTTAAAATAAGAAAAGGATTTATATTTCTTTGTTAGAAAATAGGCCCATGTAAACATGGTGTAATCATCAACTAAAAAAAATACATAGTATTGCCCCCCAATACTTCCGGTTTGTTTTAGACTGAAAATATACATATGCATTAACTATAATTCATCAGAATTTAAGACTTCACTAATTGATTTAAATATTCACATATTTTGTTTTCCATATTGACAAGGATCACAGACTTTTTAATAATCAAATCTAAGATCCAGTAGACCCTTAACAAGTCTTTTCATTGAGAGTTTGCATAGGTTTCTATGATTATATTATCTTGTTCTTCTATGCCATAACCAATATTGATCTTCAATTTCACTATGGAAAGGTATGTCTTGGCTTCTAAGGTCTTCTACATTAAGTGTATAAACATTCTCATGCCTATGGGCAGAGAGTATACACTCTTCCTTGGAATTGTGTACTAAACATTTTTCATTATTAAAATTTATATTGTAACCTTTATTACCTAATTATATTATGCTAATAATGTCGTGCTTAATACCTTTAACAAATAAAACATTTGAAATTAAAGCTTTTACAATAAGAACAATATTACATATGCCAACAATTTCTCCTTGAGCATTGTCTTTGAAAGTTACTTTTCCACCTTTAATCTTAATAATATTTTCAATGAAGTTTTTGTTACCAGTAATGTGGTGAGAACATCCACTATCCATGTACCATGTATTGTTATTGGCACTTCCCTTTTTTTCCTAAAAATAAAACAGTTAAACATTTTTAATCCTAAATTTGTTGGATCAAAAAATGTTAGAAAATAATATCTTAGGTATCCATATTTTCTCAGAAAACGGGATTTATGAATACCTAAGGATTGGGTTTTATTCAAAGAAAATCTCTTATCCTAAAGTACACTACATTGACACTTAGTTCGAAAAGGGGTACTTTGGGGTAAAAAATAGTTATAACTAAAAATTGGTTTTAAATGAGAATAACCAAATCGAATACTATTCCTTATAGGAAGAAGTTTTGAATACATTTTATCAAAACCTTACATTCCATGAGTAATGCTTGAAAAAAGTTTCTTTAAGTAAAATATTTCAGATTTTAGTCCGATGACTAAATTATTATCCTCATAGTCATTAGTCTTATAATTTTACTTTTTCTCTAAAACATTTTTCTTGTATATTACTTTATCAAGATCCTTATAAAGTTAATCCTTTTCAGAATTTAATTCCTTAAGGTTTTTGGAAACATTTTCAAAATCAATGGTTTTCTAATCAAGATATTTTGAAAGATCTGATACATCTTTTGTCAAAATTGATATTCTAATATTTTTCTTATAAAGTTTCATATTGATCTAACGATATTCATTATCAAGTAACTTGTAAAACCTAAATACTTCTTCAAAATATGGTAAAGTATTATCTTATTATGTGGAATATTATTCATCTTAAGATTCCTAATATTCTTCAATAGGATAATTATCACTTAAAGATACGATGGTTAAAGATTCAACAGTGTTTTCATTAACCCTGTGAAATTGATTTTTAGTAGTAATTCTAGCTGTAAGATCAATATTATTCTCTCTATAAGATTCAATATCTGATGATTCGTCAGAAGAGTTACCACCACTGACACTCCAAGTTTCATTAGCTTTTAGTAATTTCTTATACTTAGACCTATATTAATTATTGTTTTTTCTTTCTGAATACCTATCCTTTCTTTCTTTCCTTTTGATCATAGGATAGTCTGGTCTGATATGACCCACCCACTTGCATTCAAAATTAGTCACTTCTGAATTTATTTTATCCTTTATGTCTTTCTTCTTGTATTTTTATTCGAAATCATGATTTTCCACAATCTCGTTAATTTTTCAAGAATGATTTGCAAGTACATTCTCAAAATGATCATTATCACTTAATTAATGTATAATAGTATATTTCTTGTCTTTTGATCTAGTAACTCTTTTAGGAGTCTTGGATTTCATATGATTTGATATAGAAGTGAAAGAAACACTTCCATTACTATTTTTTTCTTATTGATCTATGTATCTCTCTTCATTCTAGTTTCATGATGTATAAGAGTCCCAAATAACTTATCAAGAGTGATGTTTGAAACTTTTTTATTCCCATCAATCACTATTCTTTTGGATTCCCAAGCATTGAGAATAATATCAATTATCTTACCCCCAATAATCTCATCATCAAGTCCTTTCTCACCCATAGACTGAATACTTTTGACAATAGTCATAAATATTTATGGAACTTTGCATATAGGTTCTATATTTAGAAAAATAAAACAATCGTATTCTACTCTAAGTATATCTGTCCTTGTTTCAATAACCTTGGATGTGACAAAATTTGTAACTTCTAATTTTGTCCAGATTCTATTAGTAGCTTCACATGATGAAATCTGGCTATATATGTTCATGGTCATAGAACATAATAAAGTATGTCATACCTTAAAGTTATGTTAATACTCTTTATTTTCTTGATTGGTGAATTTTTTTATTTCCTTATCTCAAATCTTTTAATCTCTAGGTAACATAACAAAATTATCCACAATGGTATTGATAATAAAAGTATTCTTCCTATCTCTCTAGTATTCATAGTCATTTACATAAAAATTTGGGGGTATGGAAGGATTTTTATTATATATTTATCCAACATTCATTCATGCTATTCTAAATAAATTCTTTTCCACAAAATGGGTTTGTAGAAAAAGTTTATAAACAAAGATTCTATAAAGAAATTATTTATTAAAAAATATTGAACAAGTAATGTTTGGTAAGAAAATATTGAGAAAGAAAACTTATATGTAAGTGTAAGTACTTCACAGACCTACTTTGATACCAATTTTAGGATTGAAATATATATATAGATTGCTCAATTACAAGAGGGGGGTGAATTGTTGGTTAAAAAATGTAATTTTTATCCTTAATAAAATCTATGTTTAACAAAGTTAAACAAGATGAATTCACAAGCCTTATTTAGTTATTAATAAAGAAACTAACTTTCTTAAGATCCGATAATATGAATCTGACAAAAAACTTAATCATGTTCAATTAAGGAAAGATTATATTTTAATGTGTATAGAATCTAAATCATAGTTTTTACAAGTATAAGAAAATGTAAGAAAGTCACAATTTCTAACGTTAACAAAACACTGTGGAAATAAAACTTGTAACCACAAAAAGTAAACAAGAATAAAAAATATTTTAACCTAAAGAGAAGGTCCTCCAACAACCTTGGATAAAGGTCCCTTGATTTATACTTTCAAGAAAGTCTTTCTTACCCACACTAGGGTAAGCCCTCGATATGAATATCAATATCTGTCTTGCTATCCCTGCAAGCCCTCGATTATAAAGGTAATTAGTACCTTTATATTCCTATCCATGTAATTTTATGATTGATAATAGTTGCAATAAGATTCATACTAGGCAGATTGAACAAGTTGTTCATAGCATTCACACAAGGCAGGTTTGGGCAGATATCTTGTAGAGTATCACTTTATTCCATATTTCAAAAGCTACCAACTTGTTCAAATGACTGGTTGTTTATAGGAAAAAATCTCCAATGGTCAAATTCTCCTCCAACGGTCATATTTTTTTTAAATTTTGGAGTGACCTGTGAAAATTGATCTTAGGAAACTGTTAAATTAAAACTGATTTGATGAAATCATTTTATAGAACTGATTATGAGAAACATTACTATACTTCAGAAACATTATCACATTTTGGATCAAATAAAATAAAATTCTACATTAAGGAAATATGGTAACTATAATAAAATAATTTATTCATATTCTTAAGATAGTGTAATTTAGAGTCTACAAATATTGACAATAGAATTATAAGAAAACTAATAATCAGATTCTAATTTTTTTGAAAATCGGAGTTTGATTTCGGATAAAATAAGAGTCTGATTTCTGAGAGAATCAGAGTCTGATTTCTAAGAGAATCGGAGTTTGATTTTTGAGAGAATAAGATTCCAATTTATGATGAAATTGGACCCTCAATTCTAGAGAATTTTTTTTTCTGAATTCTATATAAATTAGATCCTCAATTCTGGAGAAATCAAATTCTAAATTCCTGAGAAATGGGATTCTAAATTCTAGAGAAATCAGACTCTAAATTTTAAGAAAATTAGATTCTAATGAAAATTAAAGTTCTGAGTTAGATAAGGATCTGATTTTTTGACTTAAGGAAAATATTGTTAGATTTAGTTAGGGAAAAATTTGATAAGACATAGAAGATCATAGGTAAAGTGAAAACCATTCGTAGATAAATACAATTTTATTTTAAAAATGTTTCTTAGAGAAATAGAATTTTCCTTAAGAAAATTTGTTTGTGATTTACAAAAAATAAAGTAATGGAAAATTCATAAGGAAACATATTGAATCAATAA
Source organism: Viscum album (assembly GCA_963277665.1). Lineage (NCBI taxonomy): Eukaryota > Viridiplantae > Streptophyta > Magnoliopsida > Santalales > Viscaceae > Viscum > Viscum album. Next base: position 602,979,224 of record OY728130.1, on the reverse strand, counting down.
CCACAAGGTCGATTCATATTTTGAACTAAAAAAAGGACTTGGTAGTGGTAACTATAGGGAGTTAACCTCCTTTAATATAATATTTCTCTACATTAATGACATCTTTTTTGATGAGATCCCATGCAGTAGTGAATAAATATTCTTTGAATCCATTAGGTCCCAAGGCACTATCAAGATTAATAATTTTAGTATCCTAATTTATCTATACTTCCTATAGAATGTATTTTAGTAAGTTATTATATGATACCTCCATATATCTCAAGATTTTACCAAAGAAATGGTCATCAACTACCTCCACTAGGTACCCATATCTTATTTCTTAGAAAAGGGATAAGAGTATCCTACTGGATTATGAATCAACATGAGGGATTATGATGCTTAAATAATTGGAAATAGAGATATATTTAAGTTTATTATTGAGTTTCCATATAAAATTCTTCCCCCTAATGCATGTATAGAAGTAAACGATATCTCTATCTCCTTCCCAAAGTCACCAATTTTCAGATCTCTCTCACTATCTCTCTTCATCCAGAAATTTATCCAATAGGTAACTTTATTTATGAGTGAGGGGAAAAAATGTTACATCATCCCATTATTCCTATAATCATCTATCTAACTGAATGATATCCTCTTGAAGATATTCCAAGATGATTTTGGAATTCGTTTTATTTCTATTACATACAAGAATATCACCTTTCAATCTTCTCTTAATGATCTTCCAAGCTGATAATAGGAAGGATAAAAAGTCATTCATATCTCTACATGAGTATAACCCCTGCCATATTTTTTAATTGATCTTGGATATTTCAAAAGTAACCTCTTATGAACCAGGTAGAGGATCCAAGATTTTAGGATGAGAGAGTTTTCTGAAGCTCCCCTCTTTCAACAACCGCACATTTTGTAGATATAATGCAGAAGAAGAAGGAAATTAGACATTTAATCACCTTTATTGTTATATATTGAGGTGATAAGTCTATGAATTATACTTAAATCTAGTTGTCCACCAAAATCTTGATATTATTGTTAAATAGTCTCCTATTCATGTAGTTTATAGAAATAAGTTTTCTAGAAAACTCTTGAATGGAAGGCACCTTCTATTTGGGTTCCAGAATAGATATAAGATAAATATTGTTATGATGAAGAACCTTGGAGAGATACTCTCATTTAAGCTTATACTTGTCCCAAGACATCCAAAATTACTTGAGAAACCCTATTCATTAAATATATTTAAATTATTTAGATTCCATATGTTATAGTGTGAAGACATACATCATGTCATGATCGATCAGTTCCTTCTCTGGTTATCTTCAATTATTAAATTCATCAATGTGTGTAACAGATCTTCATGAATTAATCTTGTTTTTTTGTTGCTTAATAATTTGAGACTTAACTTTTAAGAATCTCTCTTATTTTTCATGGCTACAATGTCATGATGGGTTTACTTTTATCACAACATGATGCAATCCTAGATATTGTTAAAATCATTTCCTATTTTAGCATAACTCCCTTCCATGGTGTGGGAATATCCATAATTCAAGAACTATTAAAACACACATAACCTTCTTCATGAAATGAATTCATTTATATTATGTGACCAATAGAGTTATTACAATTTATAAATTTAGAAAGACTCAAATTTCATTCAGAATCCTTATGTATGATTCTCTATAATCTTTTATATCATAGTGTTCTTCAACACTTTTCCACATTCTCACAATGCACCTCATGGTGTGATCATACTTCTCAAACCGTGATCCATTCCTACATCACCAAAATATCCATAACATATCTCAAGCCATCAAAACTCAACTCTATACTTCTTATTACATATCAAAACACTAAAATTAATTTCAATTAACTTCTATTTGAAAAAAAATCTTATCATTACAACTTGTGGATGTAGAAAATACTAATATTAGATTATTACTCCCATGGTTGAGTCACTACGATGAAATGTATATTGTTTGATTAAATGATTCAAAAAATAAAATTTATTTATGACTTTGGATTTATATTTATTATCCTGATTCTCTTATTATCTACTGATGATCCACATATTCTAGAATCAATAGTGACATAAGTTTTTTATGTGAAATATCCTATAAAACCTAAATTTGGTTTCATTACTAAAATGATTCCAAGATGTATTTTAGATGAATGTGGGGATGAAATCAACAACATATATTCCCTAATTTTTCTTAACCAAAATGTTTCATATAATTACTCAATTAATTCAATTTTTATGGTTTACTATGAACATGAAGTACTGGTGGGTAATTTATAAAAACAACAACGTATGGTCAAAAACCTCCAATTTATTTCCGTTATTTTAATTCAGTCACTTTGAGTGTTATGGGATAAATTTTAGATATTTAATTTTTATTTCAAAAATGAAAATATTTTGTCAATTATAGTATCTTTAACTACATATATCATAAAAAACATAAAGTAAACTAAAATGGAAAACTAAAACTTTGACACAATAGTTGTAGTGAGTATGAGGAAATTTTTTGATATATAAACTATTATAAAAATGTTTTATTTATTTGAATTATTTTTTTATATTTTCTTTACCTTTACAATGTGATAATAATAAATTAATTATCATATATATAACTAGATATCTCATAAACAAATTGAGGTAAATTAAATTGAAAAAATGATGTTTTGACCCATTAATTGGTGTCAGTTTGGCTCAATTTGTTGATATATAAATGGTTATCTTTTGTTTAGATGAATTATTTTTATATATTTACATTTTATTTTTTACATAATAATATTCCCTCAATTTTGATATCAATATCAATATATATCATCCAAAAATAGAAGTTAACCAAAATGGAATACTATAGTTTTGACCTGAAAGTTACAATGAGTTTGGGTCAATATTTTGATATATAAATGGTTAAACCTAGTTTTGGTAGAGTTGAATGTTTTATATATATTTTATTTATAATTAAAACTCTACAATAATAAATCAATTATAGTATCTATAACTATATATATCCTCAAAATTCTAAAGTAAACAAAAATGAAAAACATCAGTTTTGACCCAATAGTTACATTGAGTTCAAGTTAATTTTGGATATTTAAACAATTAATGCAGGATCTATTGTATTTAAATATTTTTTTTATATTTTTTTAGATACTTCAAATTTGAAACTAATCACTCAATTCTGGAAGCTATAACTGTATATATCATTAGAAAATAAGTTAACCAAGATGGAAAACCATAATTTTGACCTAATAAATATAGTGAGTTTTGGTCATTTTTTTTATTTTTTAAATGGTTAAAATAGTTTTGGGTATAGTTGAATTGTTTTTAAATTTTTTATTTATATGTTTAAATTGACAAGAATCACTCAATTCTAAAAGATATAACTATAGATATCATAAAAAAAGGGAAGTTAATACATTCTCAATTTTGAAGAAGATAATACAACAATGTAATTTTTTTGGTATTTCAAATTAAATGTTGGTAAAAAACTACATCCTATTAGTTAAAATTATATTTATGTGATATAACATTGTAAATGAATACTAAGAATTTAATTTCATCAGTGATCATAATGAAAAAAATTAAAATGAAACTAAACTTTTAATTATATAATACAATATATTTATGTTTTGATATATTGTTTGGTAAGAACATGGTATTAAAAATAAACTATAAAAATTTTAAGTATAACTTAAAATTTTCTATGTCTTTATTAGGTTATGAAAAATCTTATGAAATTTTCAACTTTCTAATTTATATTCCATGATTATGTTCTTCCATATTTTATACCATGTTTACCTTATCGATTAATATTCCTTATCTATAGTATGTAACCTCTTTTTAATTATTTGGATTATCAATTGGTATTCCTTAATTATTTCAATCTAATTATTATTCCTTACTTTTATTTCCCATTAGTAGTGGATTTAAAGTAAATTTTTTTTTATTCCTAGGAAATATGTGAATAATATTGAAGAAATATACATGAATTTATTATCTGAGAATTATTGATGAATGTGAGACACATTTCTATGTATTATAATGTTCTTAGTGATTATATTAATCATAATATATATCAATTATAATAAATTAAATTAAAATTTATTATTACTTTTTTAAATTTCCTTCTAGAATAACCATATAAGAGATAATTTTTCTCTAGTTTGACTACTGATAGTGGGGAGAAACATGGATAATCTAGTGGGGATGGTACTAGAGGTACTCATAACACCTTCTATACCTGATCAAACCTAGATTCTCCACCACATATCCCATTTTACAGACTTTATCATCCCACTATTTCACATGAGGAACTAGAGATGTTCCCACAAATGATTTTTCCATCTTTTCACTTAGGCTCTGCATCTTAGATAACTTTTACATACCCCATTATGGATCCTCATCAATTTTATCCTTTCCCACATACTTCTATGTTGGATCCATTTCCCACATATCTTATATCTCTAATATCTTATGCTCATCCTCCAATAAAAGTTTCATCATAAATTTTTGATCATCCAGAGCATGGATTGGTGCCTACCCATCCATTACAAGATATATACCCACCACAACATATGAATCCATTAGATCCCATTAATCATCCTAGAATAGGTATATTTGTTAAAGAAAATTAAATTATTTCTCAATAATTTCATTTTATCTATAATTAATATTAATTATATATTTTTACATTTTATTTTTCAGCAAGATGTTCTAATAGGAGGTGTTGAGATATTATATTAAGGATGTATGGAACCAATTTACACAAATTTGGGTACATTATAATATAGAAAACCAATTAGTTGGAGAAATTTTAGAGTGTATAAGTTTTATCGATATTTTATAAAAAAAATTAATATCATTTTTTTTAACATATATCATGGAGTCACATTGGGGTTCAAATTAAATATAATTAATCGGTTGAGATATGGGTAATAAATTTTGATAAATTAAAATGCACATTATTATTATTTTATTTTTATAAATTAATCTTTTTGTTGTAACTTTTCTTTAATATTCTTGATGGTTAAGCTATGAGTATTGATAATTTTATGGAATTAGGGGAACTATAGACAATATATAAGCATGATTTAAATGTTATCTAGAGAATTAGACTTGGAATAGAGTTATAGGGTAATCCAACCCTCACTTATTATCCATTTACATGATACATAGAGATGATTTACTATTGTAAGAGTGATGAGATTAAATTATTATTCAAATATAATGATTTTTAATTGAAAAATATTATGATTTTTATTTATAAATTATTATTTATTATTGAATTTTCTATTTTAGGATTCTTCATAAGGAAATAAGAATCAAAGGGTGAAATGAAGTATGTGTACACTTTGGGGTGGATGACTACGTAAGAACACGAGAGAAACAAGGTTTTTTCATGTATAAACTAGTTTAATTACATTCTTAATAGTTCAATTGAAAATAAAAAATAAGGTAATGTTTTATTTGTAGTTGAATTTGATTATGTTTTGTTTAGTAATAATGTATTATTTAATATGATTTTCATACATCTATTATCTTTTGTGGTGGGTGATGTTGAGCATCCATGGGTGTTTACCTCAAGAAAAATTATTTTCTCAAGTAGAAAGAATAAAGATGGGAGTGCTTTTAATTACGAGACAAAAGAAAAAAATTAATGTATTATCCTTATGATTTAAAATTTTTATATCAATTTCATGACTAAATCCTTCCTTAATATTTTAAAAAATATAATTTATAATAGATTAATTAGAATGAAGTTGACAAAATTGGGCCACATGATATTTTATGATAGGTATTAGGTTATGAGAACTAGGGGATAGTTTTTTTTAACATGCGAATATTATCACACCCACTAGATATTGGACTAATTCATGAAATTAAAACACCTATTCTAGCACTGAGTTGTAATAAGAACATGTAAAAGTAGAATAGACCAAAATACTCTCCATTTATGGGCATGAGAGAAGTAAAATGAGTAGTTCAGGAAATTTATTATAGATTTATGTCCCTCACATCCATAAAATACTGCTACAGTTTTTATACATGCATGCTGATGAAGGGATACTTATATGAAACTATGGGAAATGGAAATGAAAGTATTAGTAACGGCTAGGGAAACAAAATTCATATCATTGATGTTAAATATTTTGTTGAAGATAATGAATCTAGTGATTATTTTCATGAATAGGGTGATGATAGTGATGACAAAGTCATTGGTGGTGTTCATGAAAATGATATTTTGGTGAAGGATATTTATCTACAATACTTGAAATTATTAATATGAATATTTTATTGTGGTAGATGGAATCTTATAACTAAAATTCGTTGTATATAAAATCATTTCAATTTTCAGTTATAATTTTTTGAATATGAAATATATATTATTTTTCTAGTATCAAAATTTATGACTGGTACTAATGTATTTATTATCTTTTGGTCTTACTATTTTAATGATACCTATAGGTGGAGTGGTATAGGAGGCGTAGGTGGGTTGGAATTTATCATAAATCTTAGAAAAATGGTTCACATAACCATTTTTATGAAACTATACTAATGGTTTAAATTAAATTTAGGTATATGGGTTATACCAATGGTTTAAAAAACCATTGGTCTACATCTATACTAATGGTTTAATTAAACCATTCGTATAAGGTGTATATAATTGGTTTACAAATTTTTTTATAAAAAACTATACTAATGGTTCCTCGAAACCATTACAATAGACCAATGACTATAGAGATAATACCAATGGTTTGTATAACCATTATTATAGGTTAAAACAATGGTTTTGGATCCTATAACAATGGTTCAAAATTGTTTGTATAACCTTTATTTCCATTAGTGTATTGGTAATATCATACCCATACAATTTGTGTACCCTTTATAAATAAACACTATTCTTTTAATACCATAATGCATTCAATATTATTGGTCATATGAAAAAATTCTATTAGAATATAAATAAAATAAATATTCCAAATACTAATGGATCAACACCTCTTCATGATGTCTGCAAACATTATAAAACCACATAAAATGACCAATCATTCTTAAAAAAACCCATTTCCAATTTTGAATATATGGATTGTTGACAATATTTGTATTACAAAAAAATATACTTAGAAAAACTACAAATAAATATTTTAAATTAAATTTTAATTACAATTAGAAATACCTCTTTGGGGATGAAACTTTGTGTATGGAATATGATATATTTCATAAATTTAAAAATGTAATAACCATAATCGATGTGATTAATTTATTTCCGAAACATTATAAACATTGATAAATATAAGTAATTTTTTTGATATATGTTTTTATTGTGAAGTTTTATTATATATATCATACCAATTATCCATTAATATTAATATATAGGTTTGAAGTGTGCATTTATTATCGTTATAAAATTTATTTGATAGTAAATAAACACAAACCTGTCATAACAAAGTTATTGTTAAAAAATAATATAAGTGATATAATGCAAATTTTATTTATAAAATGTTGAATTTTATGAATTATAAATTCATAATGGACATAATTTATGGATTATTTGTTGGATATAAATGAATTGGATCAAAAAATGTATCTTTGTAGTATCTAAATTGATTATAAGGATAATCCAATAAGTCTTAAAAAATGAATAAGAAATGGAAGAAATGAAAATATATTTTATATAATTATAGTGTAGAGTTTTACCCATGCATTGTAGGTATTAATAATAGAATGTCTTCAATTATTTTATTTTCAAACATTGTGGCTACATGATATACTCTTACTAAAATTTCATTTTTTTCATTTATTTTTTTCTATAAAAGTAAAATGAGGTCATATGTATCTAAATTTGTTTTTCCAAGGAATTCCATTTACATTGGTGTGATATAAATGCCTTTATTAAATATAAATAGTATCAAAATATAATTGACATAATAAATAATTTATTTAAAAAAACTATTAAAATTCAGCTCGTTTATATATTCACAACTGAGGATTCCAACCATTCATTCCTGAGAATTTAATTTACATTCTCAAGACCAATCATGTTCGTAATGACATCTCTATACATTTGTTCTTCATTTTCAATGAAGGACATATTTTTATTTTGTAGTGTTGTATTTTCATAAACATAAAAAATGAATAAATGAGACAATGAAATTAGTGGGATAAAGGTACCCTCACTAGGTCCTTTAAATATTTTAGTTGATCTTTTATATTTTTTTAAATCAACTATCTGTTTACACTTTTGTTTCTCCACCAATAATAATATACCTCAGTTTAGAAATTTTTTCATAAATTGTAAAAGGGTCTTCATAAAAAATAAAATATAAATGAAATAAATAATTATCATCACATATATTTATATGATTAAGTGATCATGACATAAAATTTACAATAACATGTTCAACTGTGTGAACATCAAGATCATTAAGTAGAACTGGTAGCTCGGTGCTCGACTCATGAGCTCTGTGAATCCCTAATCTCATGTAATATTTCGGAAGTTTTTTATTTTATACAATATTTCCTTGTATATATTACATTATACCTCTCATAATAAGGTGATGAGTAGGTGATGATAGATATAAATGATAATCAATTTCACAATGTTGAATTACGATACAAGAAAGGAATCAATAGTTCTTTGAGTCAAATTTAGTAGAAATTTTTATAAGAAAATTTATTACCTTGGGTAAGGAATGCGTTTGATGTGAATGAATAACCTCAAAAAATAGGGGTGTATGACTCTTTGTGTTGTGGTTAATTCTATGTTTATTATTTTCATTGATATTTAGAGAAACTGGTTTATCACAATAGTCTTCCGACCAACTTTTTCTTTCATAGTACATATCTATGCTTTTATATTTTTCATTTTATCTTCTAGATCCACCGTTATGTTTTATTTATTAATTTATTATCTTAGTGAAACTATAAAACCTTCACCTATAACATGATCATATCCTTTTGGATGATTCAAATTCACAAAAATTAGTTGTTTATTAGTAAATTATATGTTGATTCTTGTGTATAAGAAGGATAAAAAATATAGGAAAATAAGTAGTCATAGTTATGTAATATTTTTTTGAAGCTAAAAAAATCAATTATGTCATACTTACACATGATTCCTATAATTTATATATGTTTTCATCCACCATTTTCCCATTTTATTGGAACACGACTCCTTATATTACACAGGACATCAGATGGAAGTGTCTTGAGATTTTGATTAGTCCATTTATATATAAATAAAGGAACCTACTTTTGGTGTTGTTTCATATAAAATAAAAGTTTTACTATAGATTTAAAAAACATAAATTTTTTTTCAGGTGAAGAATATCCCATCCTTTCTTTAAGATAATGGTATAGTAGATTCTATGAACATTGTATATTTTCTTCACTTCTTTTCAATGTTATAAATTAAAAATTATGAATCAAAGTGATTAATACATGTAATTTAAAATAAAACAATACCAATTACAATGTACCTTGAATTCCTCCTCCTCTAGATAACCAAAAAAGCATCCCAGTTTTCTTGGATTATGATGTGTGTGTATATGGCTAGTCGGTGGGGTTTCACTTTGCACTTAACATATTTAAGATGATGTTTCATAAGAAGTATTATAAATTATTTATGAGCCTTTCCAGAGACTATTAGCATGTATTTCATCTGAAAATATTCTAATATAAATGTACTATGAAATTGATAATAAAGAGTAAATAAGGGTTTCAATATTTTATTTTCAGTAAAATAGTGAAATTATATCATAATGTTACCCGAATGTCTTCCCAAATCATTATATTTAATTAATTTAAAACATTTTGCTACATATCTATATCAATAGGAATGTGAATTCGAGTACTATGACCAATTTGAATAATTAAAACAGACTTATTGGGGGTAATAGGTTGACCACAAGCACTCTATCCAATATTAAATTATTGATTTTTTATAACCTTAATAATTTTTAAAAACTCTATCATGTTATTCCTCTCATTTATTTTTTAAACTTCATCACTTTTTCCTAATTTCCCACCATCAAGTTATTTCTCACCACCATAATTTTTTACGCCTTCCAATATTTTTTTCAATTTCAACAACACTATCATTTTGTTCCTCGACATTGAAAGCATCAACATGTGTATAATCCATTATCTAAATATCTATTTAAATATTTAATTACATTAAAAATATATAGTTTTGAATATATAATATTATGAGGATACACATTTAATATAAAAAAACTAACTAGATAAATTTAGTATATTCATTGTTTTTTTGTTTAATGTTGAAGGGATTTTATACCATTATCAAGTATCAAAATCCAATAATTATGATCCACTATTATATAAAACACATCATATATATTGGGACCAGCAAATAATGATTACGACATACCAATGAAAGATTCATTCTCAAGGAGCCATGTAGGTGGCTGTGGTGGTAGGGGGTTTGGGGTTCGGGTAAGTGGTTGGGGGGTTGAGTCCCCAGACCAGTTTTATTCCTTTCATGCATTGTATATAAAAAACTTATTTAAAAAAAAGCATCCTTAACAGAATTTTCACTTGATCCTATAGTTGTTTTAGTCAAAAAAAATCGACTAATTATGTTTATAAGATTTCAGGTTTAAATTTCTTTTACTAATTTTTATTCCATTATGAACCAATTTTTCCTGTACCATTAATTAATAAAAATCACTTTCATGAATTCCAATTCATTGATTTTATCTGTACCCTATTATCAACCCATTTGCATCGAAAACTTGGTTCTTGGAATGTTGTATAATCTCACTCCCACGTTTTTTCAATGGTTCAAAAGTGTGAAATATTCATATAAATTGGTTTTCAATAATTTATACCGTATATATACAGCACTTCCACAAGAAGTGTAACTCCACTATTTATCATTGTAATACATTCATCTTGTTCCTTTACATAAAAAATATAACATTTAATTACAGAACCGTTGTATTAAATGATTTAAAAATACTAAAAATATTAACACGAGACAAGTGAAATGGTTTCAGTTGATAATATCGGCCATGGTTCATTTATGGGTCCTTCTTCAATTTATAGTGACTATATTGATCCTCAAAGAGTAAAAGTATTGTTGTTTTGGTATGTGTGGAAAGGGTTAATTGGGGTTTAAACAAAAAACAATGGTGAACACATAGTATAAACTTGTAAATTTTTTAGATGAGTTTATTTCTACCCATAATCATCATATATTATAAATAAATCATTTTTTGTCCATTTGGGGATGCAAATTAATTTATATTAATTTAATATTTTATGAAATTCCCAGAGCGCCCCTCCCCTCTGTTATAAAATGGTACATATTCTTATCATTTATTCACACCTCAAGAAACATTCTTTTTATCCAATACCTACCCAAATAACATCATAAAATAACTCTCCATTTTCTATAGATCTTATTTTTGGAAATAATACCAACCTTAGAGGGATTATGGTGTCAATAAAAGGAGGTTTTTTTAAGAAGATATATAGTTCTAAACCAAGAGTTTTCATTTTATTTCTTCTTCCACGTCCTTCAAAACTTATGGAAACAAGTTGAAATAACATTATGAGCATCTAACACATACTATGATGATATTATTTTATTTGAATAAAAAATACCCATCTCTAAAATACGTATAATGGGAAAGGAATTCATCATTTGTGCATATGGAGGACTACCGCCTCATGGATTTATGTAATTCATTTTCCATCATCACCTTTCACAGATGGTTATAATGATAGATTTAATGTATTTAAATTGAATTAATGTAATATTTATCATTTTTTAAATAAAATATAACACATATTTTAGAACATTTTCATTCACTAAAAAATTATAAAATCCTTCGTTCACATGTGTGGACTACCACCTCCACGAAGCGATGTGATTTGTTTTTCATCACTAAATCATATGGATGATATATATAAGCGAATTTAAATAAATGATGTATTATTTATGATATTATTATATTTATGAAAATATGAAATATTACTAATATTATTTATATATTTATTTTTTAAAAATGAAAATGTTACTCATGCATATGTACAACCTACCATCTCCATGATTGCAACATAGTTACTTTTTCATAAAAAAATTGTATGATTGTTTTTAAATGTATAATTTATATATAAAAAATGATAATTATGATATGATTATTACTCTTGATATTATGTAATATTGAACCAATTTTTTACATCCGTTTATTCATTTTCAGGTATTTTTTATTGTTTAATTTCTGTTCCAAGTTTATCCTTGTGTTTCCCAAGAGTTTTTGGTGAAAATGGGGGCTTTGGTTTGACATGATGAGGAACATGGTTGGTGCATGGTTTTTCAAATCATTCATCCATACCCAATAAATCATGTGGCCAATTGGGATTTTTGGATAGTGGCTAATTCATAGTTTGTAAACTGTGTGGGCTAACCATGCGGCCCGTGCCACTTGGAAATTGAGGGGCACATGTCTTCTACATGATTTGGTAAACTGTGTGGGGAAATTGGGAAAATTTAATAGCTCATTAAAAAGTGTAAATTTACTTTTCCCCCTATTATATTTTAACCCCAAGTCCCCCCTTATCACCCTATTTGAGATCTCCAACCCTAGGTTCCTACCTCTTCTCTTCATGACTCCTTTGGAATATTTCCTTTTGGTGGATTTGGTGTGAATTTATCAAAGAAAAATCAAGTAAGTGATTTCTACCTTGTTTTCTACCCTATTTTTATAGATTTATTTACCTCTTTATTAGGTTCTTATTTTTCTAGTTCATGTTTTACCTAGAGGGGGGGTATATCTTGTGGTGGTGCGATTGTGGTTTTACGCAAGTTTTCGGAAGTTTGAAAGTTTGATGTAGGTCGTTCCATGCTCTAACATTTTTAGATTCTTTTATATGAGTTTTTGGATTTAAAAATTTGTTCCATGAATTTATTGTGCGGTGAGAAACATGTTTTGGAATGATTTTGAAATTCATTTGTGATGAAAATGGGATTTTCAAAGGAAAATTATTATGTTTTCATGTGTGCCCTATTTTGGTAATTAGTGGAAGTGTTTTATGATTTTTTAAAGGTGATAAATGTGTTCTTAAAGGAACTTGAGGTGTGAATGTATTGAAAATGGGGTTTCAATATAAAATGGATTATTTAAGAATGTTGGATTTTTTGGTGCACCTTTTAATGTGATTTGAGAATTATCTAAATGGTGTGAAGCTTGTTGTGAATTTAATTTGGTTTATGTGTGGATTTGAAAGGGGCTTGGTCCATAGAAATGGTTGGGTTAATTGTGTGTTTTTCCTATTTTATTTCCAAATTGCTTTCTTTAGTTATGAAAGTAGTGGGAAAAGTCTTTTCAAACTGTTTTGGTGTTTGTAAAACAAAATCGGTTTGTTTATTGAAAATGGTGGATTCTGTGTGATGGTTGGGGAAAGAGGTTATTTTCTTGTGTGTTTTTAGTGGCTATAATGTACATTTAAAATTCGTTATTTGTGTTATATGTGAAATGGTATTGATCACAAAGGGAACCCCGAGTATCTATGTGAAAAAACTAGAACTAGTACGTGAGTTTTTCAGAAGTGGAAAAGTTCAAATTCTTCTAGTAGGTTGACACTATTTGACTCAGAAGTGGAAAGAACCTAATTCACATAGAAAGACTTACACTTGAAAAAGTATGTAAACATATGATATGATCAGAGACCACTAGGCCCCTAGGATGATCCATCCTAGTGGCACGTGTATGAGAACATGTTGACATTGGCTTATTATCTAGAGACCACTAGGTTATTAGGATCGTCCCTCTTAATGGATCGCGCATGAGAAAGATATTGGTAGTTGAGTTAGAGGATATTGATCACCAATGTAGGAGGTTATTATTGGATCAATTGTACTAGTTATTCTTAGGTATTTACATGTGGTTCTCTCTTGTGACATTATATATGTGATGTGGTGGCGACCGTCAATATATGGTATACCTTGAGAACATAGTGGCTTTTAAATCTAGTTTATTATTGAGAAATATTATTTTGTAATTTTTTTCCTTAGAAGTGTTTTTATGAAAATGTTTCCTTTGGGATGTAGCTTGTAAATGTTTTCAAGGTTGTTATGAGAATATGCATGTCGATTTGTATCTTAATGTTATTTAATGGAATCTTTTATTTTGGTGGAATTATTCTGTGATTTGGATCACACCCTAAATACACCTTTGGATGTATATAGGCTTTATTATGTATGACCTGGGTAAAGGAAAGATGTTTCATGGTGATGGTGGATCCAGTTTCTAGAGTTCCACTTATTGAAGGTATTGGTGGTTGTGGCTTGAGGGTGATGCCCTCATGTTGCATGAAGGATTTTGATATGTTTTGTGGTTTCCCTTCCATTGTAGTATTTTGATTTTTTGTTAATGTTGTAAAACCTTGATTCTAAATATTGTATACCTTGTTTGGTTATGTTATAAGTTATGTATTTTTTCCCATTTTTTGAATTATTATGGTTTTACTCATGTGTGAAATTCTTCCCAAATTATATTTGTGATACCCAGGCACTAGTTTCCAGCCTATGGGGATCAGGAATGCCCTTTTGGATGTGCCTCGAGCTAGGTTGGATATTGGGTTTGATGGTATCCTAGATTGGTTCATGAAAAATGGTATCAGTACCAGTTACACTCTTTTGGTTTATGATATTTGGGATGAGTCTAGATAGACTGGAGTTATGATTTTCTGGAATTAACATTCTGGTTGCGAGTAGGGTGCCTAGCCAGTACACCTCGCAAAGAAATTCGAGTCACCATGGGAAATTGGGATGTGATTTAACTTTCTTCTAGGTGATATGTACATGCTGAAGACTGTATATGGACACCAAGTGGTGGAGAAGTTGTCACGAAACAACTCAGGTCGACCCTGAACCGGTCAACTGAGCCGATCCGTGGCAAGTCCCGAGTGGCGTTCTCGATACTCCCGGGCTGGAAACAAGCACCAGGGCATCAACAGAGATTGTGGGAATGGTTTCTTCCAATAAAAATAAATAAAATCAAAGGAAATAATAAAGATAAGCACATAATAAATAAACGAATAAAACAACTAATCAGAAACAAAATAAAATAAAGCTAATCGAACTCGACTACCGAACTATCTCCATGTGACCCCATGGGTCACTCTCCAACTCAACGATCAAGCATCACCCAAGGAAAGTGCACCCAAGATAGATCCTACACAAACACTAGAAAAATAACTATAGTCGTGGGTATTTAAATCTCAGTAGGCTAGGCCGATATCTATTCCCAATGCACTATCTTTAAAATTAAGAAACATCAATTATAAGTTCGAACTACAATATATTAAAATATCCATTTCTATAATTTTTACTTGAAAACAAACTACAAACCATTTCCATTAGTCATTTGAAAAACTATAACAATAGATTTTGGAACACATTTTCTTTTGAAAACATTATCGTTGGAGTTTGGAAAACCAAAATTTCACTTTTCATGAAAAACACCACACAAGGGTACCAAGGAAGATATAGCAAGAGAAATGTAAATAGGTATGCAAATATCTCATCAAAAATTAATTAGCTAAAAATCACTAGACATAGGAAAACCCGAGAGATCGAGAGTAATCTGGATGACACTAATACCAATGACCCCATCTACCGTAGCATGCCACATACGATTAAATCTAACGCTCCAAAACGCTCAAACATCCTTTCTCAGGCAGACCGAGGGAAAATACCATAGCAATAATCCCAAACATATCTACCTACTATGGGCCACTAGTCAGTACCACAACCTACCAATGCAGTACTCGTCTCGAACAATTCTTTCAATATGTCAGGTTTGTATGTCACAAGTATAAAAGGAGTAAAGCCAATAGATTCCACCGAGAATCAAATAAAAATCTATATTTATAACAATATTTCACAGAAAGTCTCACCATAAGTATCCCCAAGGATAAATCTCATGCCTTTAAGTAAATAGATTGAAATTGTTCCCAACAGAGTAATCTGCACAATGGAACCTGGGGATCCCATACCGAGGACATCCCTACCATTCCATGTTGTTAAGGCATGAAGAGTAACCAATGGAGGTTTTCATAATAATCACTTCCTCTAATTTTTACAAAGTGGCCAAACGTTCCCTTAAACATTATCCTACCAAAGATGAAAACCAATATCCAAAGAGGTGCAAGACACACCATTTACCAAATAAAATCATTTGTAAAATTCCTTCAAAAAATTTCTGAACACATTCAAATAGAACCATATTTTACGAAAAAAACCCCAACAACTACAATTACTATTCACAAAACAAACCAAAATTTAAAAAAAACTAACTTCATGCTTTACTTAGCTTAAAACATTTGAAACCTTTTCAAGAACCCCAAAATCCATTATTTCATAGGCAAAAAAATTATTATGAAAGCAAAACCACTTTGAAAATCAATAAAAAGACCCCAAAACATAATTTCTCATATAGCCAACACTTTACCAAAAATAAAAAAAACATTTTATATCACTTTTGACACCTAAAAGCCTACTGGGAACCATTCTTAGAACCAAAAATGAAATGCTTAGAAAACAATTTCAGTAGACACTCAAAAAGTCATAAAACACACATTTCACATGTCAGGAACTTATTTAAAATACTAAGTCAAGTTCTAAAACTCAAGAATTAGGTGTGAAACAAACGAAAAATTTAATTAATGAAAATAGTGTGAAAAACTATAATTGGACGATACCATTTCCATGACACAAGGCCGGAACTTCCCATTCATCAAACAATGTGGGTCAACCAAATGTTTCACAATGTAAAATTAACACCTAGACAATAGGAGAACACAAATAAATAGGTGAATCTAAAATTATAAAGTCAAGAGCAATAGGACCGTACATTTGGTGTGCTCTATTTCACAAAAACAAAGGAAAAAACCATGAAATAGGCTTAAAACAATGCTTGCACACAAAATCAATTTGAACCATAGTTTGACATTAGAACATATTATCATATAAGGTGCGAAAATCATAAAATTAATGATTCTTAAGTTAAAAAAACTAGTACATGGGAATCCTACCTCAAGATCAAAGCGCGACCACAACACAACCTCATAACTATTTTGAGATCTCGTTCACACCTCAACCACGCACTCTACAAGCTGAAACCAACCTGAAACTACCAAAACAAACCCCAAAAAATTATTAACCACCATCAATTAAAAACCCCAAACTAAATGAAATTAAAACAAAGGATGAAGAAGATTATACTGGAGAGGCTGTGCACGGAGAAGGAGGAGAAAACAAGGGATTAGCCATAAGGTATGCACTGACTAGGGAGGTCACTGAAAAAATGCAGAAATTGAAGGGGATATGTGCGTTGAAAGATGGAAGGGAGGAGGTGGATTGTCGATGTTGTGTGCGCTGGCTAGAGGAGGTCTGTCCAGCTAGAAGAGGGTCGGTCGGGGCTTCAGCTAGCTGGGAGAGTTTTTGATGGTGCACGCCGCACCAGGAGGAGGTCACACCGTTGGGTGCATTGGACAAGAGGGGAGATTCATCGAGGTGCTCAGGGGCCGTCCAGGAGGAGGTGGCGGCTTAGGATGGTCAGCGCCGGTGAACCAGGGTATCATATGATGGGGTTCAGGGGCCTCTGATAGGGAAGAGGTAGAGACTGAGTGTGGTCGATGCCAGAATAGGCGGGAGAAGTTTTGTCGATGCAGAGGAGGACTAAGCGGCAAGGGATAACATGCAGGATAGGAGAGGCCCACATTGATGGGTGGGGGGTCGGGTCGCACTGTGCGTAGTGGGGGGGGGGGGTAGAACTAGGTTTTTGTTTCATTTGTTTTCTTTAAAAAAACACCCCAAACAAAAACCAATAAAAAATAGACAATAATAATAATAACAATAATAACAATATGATAGAATAATTCATAATTTTTTTAATTAAAAATGAATTTAATTATAGTATTTATAATAAAACTTATAATAATGTACAATAATAACATTAATAATTGTAACAATAATAATAACATAAATAAAATGAAATAAAATTCCTAATAACCATAAAAATTTTAAATGACACAATAAATTAACATTTATTTATTCACTTTAATTATTTGAAGATGAAAAGGACACACAATTTTCTTGTGAGAAGCCACGCGAAATCACACTCCGCCCATGTGTCCAACGACGTCGAACCCAAAATATGCACTTTTTATCAAAAACTAGGAAACTTCATCCGGGGCTCACCCTGAACCCCAGCAAAAATTATTTAAGGCCAAATAAATAATAAAATAAAATAAAAGCATGGGTCAGGGTGTGAAAGAAGTGGTTCAACTTGTTGTTATGCTGGATTAGGGTCTTGTTTTGATTTATTGAAGTGTTTAAGATTTTTTGTTGTTATTGCTAAAATTTTTCAGAATACACATTGATGGTTTTCTTGTGAATGTTTCTTGTTGTAGTAAAATTATTCCTCAGAGAGTCCGTGTGAAACTACGAGAAGAGGAAGGAAAGATTTATTCTTCCCCAATTGATCATAGAATAATGGAAGTAGTGGTTCTGACTATCCAATATTTGGGAGGAGTAGTTTCTTTTTCTACTCAGGTTCAGAAAGCCGAACCAAGTTTTGGAAATAAAAAAGCTATAGAGTTCCTCAAGAGCAAGCCTCCATCATTCTGGGAAAATGAAGAACCTTTGGAAGAAGAGGATTGTATTGAGATGATAGAGAGAATGTTTGAAATACTAAGGATATTAGAGTGAAATGTTCTTTATTTATGTTGTAAGGTCCCAGTAGGAAGTGGTGGGACTTAGTGGTGCAAGCTGGAATGAATGAGAGGATGGGTTGGAGAGATTTGAAGATCTTCTTCAACAAGTAGTTTTTTCCCAAGGTATTGTCTTATTCCAGGTCCTAGTAATTCCTGCATCTTACCAAAGGAGACCAGACAGTGATGGATTATGCCAAACATTTTTCAGAGATGGTACGGTATGAACCCAATATCGTTTCCAATGAGCAGTTGAAATCTCTATGGTTTGAGATGGTGTTGCGGCCAAAAATTTATTCATAGGTATTTTTTGAGCTGAAAAAATACACTGTGGTGGTTAAACATGCTTGAATGTTGGAGATTGATAATATAGTCAAGTATGGTTCCTTTTGGGTTATGTTAGCAATATACTGTGGAGGTTCATTCAGGAAGAAAAGGAAGTGAGAGGAGAAGGAGAAGAGGGGCGATGGTGATTCATGCCATACATATCAGTTTTATATGTTTGTGGATTTAGGTCCAAGGTTCGTGGTGTGCCATCCATGTGAAAAAATGGGTCACAAGTTATTAGTGTGTTCATCACCACCCAGACATTGCCATCAGTGCGAAGCTTTTGGGAACTTGCACCAATTTTGCAAGGTTCCACCCCCATATCAGAGTGGTGGTGGATCTGCAGCTTCTAGGGGGATGTCAGCTCAGCCAGAATAGTCCAATAAAAGGATATATCAGTTTTGTTTTCATGGAAGTATACCTAGATTTTCTTTTGAGCAGATTTAGTTCAGGGTAGAGCTGCAGGTTAGTGGTCTTTCTCAAGTTCAGGATGAGACGAGTCATTTTCATGCAGTAGATAGAGTGCCAATGGAATCAGATGCAGATCCTATGACAGTTTGAGGTACCATTATTATTTCATTCTGTTTATCTATTTTTTTGATATAGGTTCCTCTGTTTCTTTTATTTCTTCCCATATTAGGGATGTGTTAAGGTTTCCAATGGAGCTTATTCCGTATGTGATGGAGTTGGTAACACCGCTTGGTAAGAAATGAGAGAAGGGTCTCAGGTGTTCATCTTATGCACTCACTATGTCAGGGTTCAAGTTGGTGTAGTATTTTATGATTTTAGATATGGAACTCTTCAATATAATCCTTTATATGGATTGGATGGTGCACTTCTAGGTGTATATTGACTATTATAGGTAGAGAGTGAGTTTTGTGTCACCTGATGTCAGTACCTAGGTTTTTTCATAGTGAATGAGATCCTTGGTTAGATCGTGTTGTACCACCACTTTCAGAGTTAGATAAACCTGTGTATCAATTCTCTTTTCTCATGTTATGGGATAGTTATTGTAGTTCTAGAGATAGATTACCAGCCGTTGTGGATGATTCCCCAGAGGTTTTTCCATATTATTTCTCGAGTTTGACTTGGGAGTGGGATGTGGAGTTCTCTATTGATTTGGCACTGAGAACAAAACCAATATCTATTCCATTATATAGTATATACCCCAAAAATTTTAGGTAATTAAACTTACAACTACACATTTTGGAATCCAAATGATTCATTCACCCAAGCATCTCTCCTTGGGATATCCTAGTTATATTTGTGAAAAAGGATGATGAATCTCTTTGGTTGTGAATTTATTATGAAAAGTAAAATAAAGTAAAAATTAATAATAATTATCCCGTACCCCATATTAATGAATTGTTTGATCAGCTGTAATGGGTGAGGTGGTTTTCCAAGATTTATTTTCATGACGGGTATCATCAATTAATAGTTAGAGAGGCAGATGTTCTGAAAATAGACTTTCCATGCATGAATGACCATTTTGAGTACCTATTCATTTGTTTTAGATTAAACAACACTCCAATAGTATTTATGGTGATTATGAATTGGGTGTTTCATCAGTAACTTAAATCCTTTATCTTGGTATTCAGGGATGACATCCTGGTTTAATCTAGATCATCGGAGGAGCATGAGTAACATTTGAGAATTATTTTTGGCACTCTTCAGGATCATTGAATCTATGAAAAGTTTTCAAATTGAACCTTTTGGATCAGGGAGGTGATGTTTCTGAGTCACGTGATCTCAGAGTGAGGAGTTTCAGTGGACCCTGAGAAAGTCAGTCTAGTGATATCATGGGAGTATCCTAGGAATGTTTTTTAGGTGTGATGTTTTATGGGTCTGGAAGGTTATTACAAGTGGTTCATTCAAGATTTCTCTTAGATGGTGTTTTCCATGAAATAACTTACCTAAATGAGGTAAAGTTTGAATGCAGTTTTAAATGACCAGAATCCTTTGAGGAGTTTAAGTGGTGGTTGAATAAAACTCGTGTTTTGATTTTATCAGAATTTGTAAAGTGGTATATGGTCTATTGTGATGTCTCATGTATTAATCTTGGATTTGTATTGATGCATGATGATCATGTGGTGGAGTAAAACTCTCATCAACTCTAACCTCTTGAGATGAACTATCAAACCCATGACCAAGAGGTAACAGCTTTGATGCATGACTTAAATATGTGGTGTCATTATCTTTTTGGGGACAAGTTTGTCGTTTTTTCTGATCATAAGAGTTTAAATTATATTTTATCAAAAAAATATTTGAACTTGAGGTATTTCCATTAGGTCAAGTACCTTTAGGGTTTTTGACTTTGATATAGTTTATAACTAATGAAAAGGTAATGTGGTGGATGATGGATTGAGCAGAAAATTTTCAGTGTAGGAGTTGAAGAATTCTAGTGACAATTAGAATTTGATGGAGATATTTTCTAAGATGCACCTAGATACCTAGGAGCATATTGGAGGTGCATTATTATCCAGAGTGTAGTTAGCTACTTACCTCCTATAATAGATTCGGTAGTTGCATCTAAATTATTTTTTGTTCTAAAGGTATTTGCAGTTTCTTAATATTGGGGAGGAACCCTATGGGTGGTCATTATCTCCTAAGGGATCTTTGTGTTTCAACGGTCACTTTTTGGTACCTTTGCTGTTAAAGAAGGTGGTGATGTAGAATAGTCGTCAGTCTCAGTGTTTCATTCATCCTGGTTTCACCAAGATGTGTTATGATATGTATCAATAGTTCTGGTGTCCATTTATGCAATGTGATATACATGACTTCGTATCACGGAGTTATATGTGTCAATAGCTTAAGAAGAGCATCAGAGACATTCCAGATTTCTTCAGACTCTACCTCTTCCTACTTGGAAGTGGGATGATATTGTCATGGATTTCATTGTGGGATTACCTCACACACACACCCTAGGGAAGGAATTATTTATGGGTTGTTATTGACCTTCTGACCATGTCATCTCACTTTATTCCAATTTGAGACTCAGACAAGGTGGATTTCTGGGCCGATTTTATGTTTAGAAGGTTATGAGACATCATGGTGTGTCTTCAGCTATCATTTCTGATTGGAACCCTCATTTTACCTCTCGATTTTGGGAAGGCCTTCAAAAGGCAATGGGGTCATAGGTCAAATTTATCATGACATACCATCCTCAAACTAATAGTTAGACGGAGCAGATGAATTAGATTTTGGAAGACATGCTTTGGGAATGTGTTTTTGATTTTGGTGGTTCATGGGATTGCCATTTGGGATTGGTTGAGTTCACATAAAACAATATCTATTAGTATTTGATTTGGATGGCTCCTTTTGAGGTGCTTTCCTGTTAGCCATGTCATCCCCCTTGTGTTGGGATGAGGTGGGTCAGGCCTCATTGTTAAGACCGAGCCTTGTGTATGAAACATATAAGAAAGGGAAGTTGATTATGCAGAATTTTTTTGACAACTCAGAGTTGTTACAAGTCTTATTCCAATCATAGGAATCATGATATATAGTTTTCTATGGGTGATTGGGTATTCTTGAATGTGGTACATCACTTGGGTCATTGTCGATTGGGTAAACAAGGAAAGCTTATGACAAGGCATATTGGTCCTTTTGAGATTACTCAGAGAGTTAGTAAGGTGTCTGATTAGTTGCCTTTTTATTCCTAGTTGACATCAATTCAAAATGTGTTCCATGTCTCATGATTGAAAAATTATAACCCAAATCAATCCCATGTGTTGAGATGGTAGGAGTTAGAGTTGGAGCCCGATCTATCTGTGTTTGACCTCCAATGTGGATTATGGATTCATAGGAGGAAGTAATTCATGGGATGTCTATTCCATTGGTCTGAGTTCTATAGAAGCATGTTTGTGATGAGCATGAGACTTTGGAGTGGAGGTCTTAGGTTGAAAAAGAGTACCCATTTTTTTATTTGGATAACGATTCAGGATGAATTTATAAGGGCATAATGTTTTCATGGTGGGGATAATTGTTACATCAGTGTCTTCATTTTCAAGTATTTATTCTATTTAATTTTGGTTCTAAGTTTATCCTTGGGCTTCCTAGGATATTTTGGTGAAAAATGGTGTTTTTTGGATTAAAATCATGAGGAGCATGATTGGTGTTTGAAGGGTACATGGTTTCTGTACAGTTTGGTAAACCATATGACCTATCCAGATCATCTAAAATTGAAAATTTACTTTTGTATCGTCTAAAATTTTAACTCAAAATCCCTCATTTCTCACCCCATTCGGGATATCCATCCCTAGGAACCTCCTTCTCCTCATCTTGGCTACCTTGGACTCCCTACTTTTGGTGTACTTGGTGTGTATTTTTCAAGGAAACATAAAATATGCAATTTATCACTTTGTTTCTTCCCTCTTTCTAGGGTTTTACTTCCATCTTTCCTGGGTTATTTTTTTCTAGTGGATATTTGACCTATAGGGGGGATATATCTTGTGATTTTGGGGAAGATATTGATGGTTTTAGGTTGATCTTTCTCTTTTATGGTCTTGTGGTGGTGAAGTTGTGGTTTCACACAAGTTTCCAGAAGTTTCCAAGTGCGAGCTAGGTGGTTTTATGCTATAAATTGTTTTGATGCTTTGATATGATTATTTATATTTATAAATATATTCTATGAATTAATTGTGTGGTGAGAAACTTGTTTTGGAAGGATTTTGACATGAATATGTGATGAAAACTGGATTTTTCAAAGGAAAATGATTACGTTTTCATGTGTTACTTATTGTGTTAATTCTTGGAAGTGTATTATGATTTGTTTTCAAGGTGTGAAATGTGTTATTGAAGGCACTTGAGTTGAACATTTAGGGAAAATGGGTTTTCAAAGGAAAATGGATTATTTTTGAATGTTGGATTTTATGGTTCACCTTTAAATGTAATTTATGAATTATATAAACAATGTGAAGCATGTTGTGAAGTGAACTCGGTTTATGTGTGGATTTGAAAGGGGACTTAACCATGGAAATCGTTTGATTAATTGTGTGTTTTTTGTGGTATTTCCAAATGGGTTTCTATAGTAGTGAAAGTGGTGTGAAAAGTGTTTTCAAATGGTTTTGGTGTGTGTAAAATGGAAATATGTTTTTATGGAAAATGGTGGTTTCCATGTGATGATTGGTGAAAGTGGTGACTTCCTTTTGTGTTTTGTGGTTATTGGAATGTATATGTGAATGTGGTTATTTGTGTGATATGTGAAATGGTATTTAGCACAAATGGAAAACCTAGTATCTAGGTAGGAAAACCAGAACCAGTACACTAGTGTTTCAGAATTGGAAAGGCCCAAATTCTTCTAGTGGATTGACACTAGTTTAATTGGAAGAAGAAATGATTCACTTAATAGGACTTACACTTTAAATACCATGTAAACAGACGGTATGATCGAAGACCACTAGGCCGTTGGGATAATCCCTCCTAGTGGATCATGCACAAGAATGTATTAGCATCGGCTAATTATCTGAAGACCACTAGGTCCTTGGGATAGTCCCTCCTAGTTACTAATTCATAATAAAGTTGTTGGTAGTTGAGTTTTAGGACATTTTTTACTAAGGTATGTGGTTCTTAGTGGATCACATGTGCTAGCTACCCTTAAGGATTTACCTGTAGTTCTCTCTTGCGACATTATATATGTGATGTGGTGTCAAAAATATGTATATGGTGGAAATTGAGTGTGTTGGGGATTTTAAATAGAGATTTTTATTGAGAAATATTATTTTGAAAATGTTTTCCTTGGAAGCGTTTTTCTAAAAATATTTCCTTTCATATGTATCTTATAAATGTTTTTAGGGTTGTAATGAGAATTTGCATGTCGATTTGTCTCTTAATGTTATAGGCTAGAATATTTTCTTTAGGTGTAATTCTACTAGGATTTGTATCACACCCTACATACACTTTTATGTGTATGTAGAATTTATTATATATGACCTAGGTAAAGTAAATATGTGTCTTGGTGATGGTGGGTCAGGTTTATAGAGTTCCACATGTTGTAGGTGTTAGTGGTGGTGGCTTGAGGGTGATACCCTCATGTTGCAGGGGGGTTTCATGATGTTTTTTGGTTTCCCATCCATTTTAGTGATTTTGTTTTTGGTTAATGTTGTAAAACCTTGATTACGAAAATTTTCTACCTTTTTTGGTTATGTTCTGAGTTATGGATTTTTTTCCCATTTTGTTTAGTGATTATGGTTGAACTCAATGGTGAAATTATTCCCAAAGTATATTTGTGATACCCAAGCTCTAGTTGTTAGACCACGGGGACCAAGAATTACTTTCGGGTCATGTCTTAGGCTTTGTTGGGTATCAGGTTGGACGGTATCCTAAATTGGTTGGTGACATCATTTACTGTGGTCAACACACCAATGGTGTTTTGAAATTATGGACCGAACATCCTAAAAATACCCGACGTGGACTTAATTGATTAATTAATTTAATATGTCATTAAAATAAATTAAATAAATGGATTAAGGATAAGGGATTTATCCTATAATATTTTCTTAATAAATCAAATAATTAATATGAGTTTATTATATAGGTATTAAAGGACATATATATCATGTCTAGACTCGAGGTAAGGGATTTCGTCTTAATTTATTTTCATTGAGGAATATTTTATTATTATAAAAATATATTTTTTAATGGAGTATATAATTAAAATTTTACATGTTATATCATGAATAATTCATATTTAATTTTATTTTGAGTTTGAATTTGAATTACTTCATCCAAGGTAATTTGAATTAAAAGTTACCAAGTGATAAAAGGGTTTCTTAACTCATTCTCCTCTGGTTGGGTTATAACTCTTATTCACTGATTTTTTAATCCATGATTATGTGTGAATTGATATCAAAATTTTTAATTATGTATTACAGATGTTTTTTTGATTTAAATTTGTTAAACATAATCACTCCATTGATTAATTATCAGTTCAATGATATGATCCTTATAAGGGCTTTTCATCTCAAATTCTCTTTCTTTGGGACACATATTGATGTTATGAACTTAACTTCTTTTATGAGGTGTATATACTACCCCATTGATATATTATATCATGAATATCCTTATTTTCATTAAATTTATATTTTCATGTGATTATATTCTTTCATGAGGGATACTATTGAAAAGTTACCAAAGTGACAAAGGCTTTATGTTACAATATATATTATTTTCAAGATTTTTTATATTCATGGTTGATTGGGTTGAAATCAAACATTATTATTTTCTAAAAACACATATATTTTATTCTAATTCAGTTATTAATGCGTTTTACATGTTTGGTTTCCATTTACCCTCTTATGGATTAAAGAAACATGAAAAAAGTTGTTTGTATATGAAACCAATCTTGTAAAATATTTTAGATCAGGGATTTTCTCTTCAAAATATATGTTTTCTAAAGTTATTTAAATAATGATATTTTATAAACATAAAATATTTTATCTTAATGTTTTCTATATGGGTCACTTTTGACTCTCTTTACAAAATGTTTGAAAATAATTTTTATTTTTAATGTTTACAACATGAGCGAATTTTCCCTCCATCATGACTATAATTTATTTTAAAGATCAAATTATAAGTATCCATAGTTATTTTCAGTGAAAGTATTTTTCCCAATATTTTTTAAATTATTTTAATATATTTATCAAATTAAAGGGTATTTCCCTTGTTTTCAAAGATTTATTTAAAAGGTATACTCATCTATGTCAACATCATCTAATGATTCCTTCACTTTACTAGGATTATGATCTTATAATACCATCAATTTTCTTTCTATGGATTGATTATGATTATTTTTTAAAGATATTATCATGAACCTAATTTTTTGGGGTAATAAATCTATGATGGCTGTTTTTCAAGCGTGTTATGTTGAAAAATGAATGATTATAAATGTTTCATTAATTAAGGACACGTAGAAAGTAATTATGATGATGGGTAAGACTGATACAAAATATAAAAAAGGGTTAATCTCCATTATATATCTTGAAAAATGGGTGAGCCTGGTATATCTTATATGATGGGTGTTCCCAGATAGTGCTCCAATGCATTGGGTAATGTACCTAGTATTAATTAACATGGAGGGAGATACCAGAGGGTTTATCCTATATATTTAACTAGTATCTAGTTATGTCTAACATGGGTTTAAAATATGTTATGAAGATAATGTTACAAGATTCCAATAAATGTTCATTTTTTTGCTATGGATTATAAATGTCTCATTTGATCAATATTGACATCACATGGCACATGATTATTGATTACTATGATTATTGTATTTGTTAAAATCTCTATACCCTGACTCATAATTCAAGATATAGGTATTTATGGGTATTAATTATCTTATGTTATTCTAATTCACTTTAATTATGTCATCATAACCTTATTCATATCTTATGCTCATTGAAGATGTTTAATTATTAATGATGTTTACCCTTTCTGAGCATTTGAGCTGACCCTTGTTATGTTTTTCTTTTCCCAAGGTTGTGATAAAACTATTTAATTATGTTGTTCCTAACATGGTTACTAAATGTGTAGGAATTAGTGGGGGATAATTTTTATCTTTATAAAACAGTTGTTTTCGAATCCAAGTTATTAATATTTTTCCTATCTATCTAAAACTCAAAATCTAAAATGTTCCTTGGGTTTGTAAGTGATTCAATATTTAATTTTGATATTGTATGGTTTGGATGGAAAAAATTGGGTCACATTTATTAGTATCAAATCCATAAATGTAAAGTTTATTCTTTTAACACTATATCCGGGAGTGTGGGTTTAAGGTTGTTATACCAACATTCATCCATTGATGGATCCAAATACCTGCTAATTTCTTTTCGATTTTCAAAATATAGAACAATATCTATACTATTATGTAAAATGTAAAGGTGATCAGACTATCACTCTATAATGGTAATTAAGATAATATATCTTCTATAAATTCCTTATCCCACAAGGCATCCACTGTGAAAATATTTTGTTAGACTAATGATATCCACATCAGAAAAGTAGTGAGTATAGAATTCAACGTCTTCCTCAAAAATATATTAATTTATAATAAAACCTTTTGACATGCTTTTATTTTTGAAAAATACTTTCAACAACATCATATAACATTCAATAGGGTACTATTAGGTTAGAATAAATATGAAGAAACAACATGGGGGGGGGGGGGGTGTGAATTTTTTCCTTTTAAGAACACCTGGATAATTTAAAACCAACACCCATTTTCAATTTGAAAAGTGACATAATACTCTTTTTTTTCAAACATATTTTGAAATGTAATAATAAATAAAATATCACAACAATTTTTATAGTGTTTTGTGGAAAAAAAGGTTCCATAGTCCACTCCACCAATTATCTCTCCCTGAGATTAGTGATTTTAACTAAACCAGTCATTTTATTTGATAACCTAAACTACTAATTATAAGAAGTTCACACATTACCAAATTACTTTTATAGGGCCTTCAGGTTCTTTTATAGGGAACCTTGAAAATCATAGATTAGTACGATAAGATGACACTCCGTAAGAACATATATATAAGATGTAT
The DNA here is from genome assembly GCA_963277665.1 of Viscum album. Taxonomy (NCBI): domain Eukaryota; kingdom Viridiplantae; phylum Streptophyta; class Magnoliopsida; order Santalales; family Viscaceae; genus Viscum; species Viscum album. Next base: position 602,950,619 of record OY728130.1, on the reverse strand, counting down.
ATTTTTGAATACTAGTTCATCTCACTATTGCCTATGTAACTAATAAAAAAGAGATATTGAGATGAATATAATAAAGAATTATTAGTATAGTTCTTCTAAAGAAACACTATGTTGTTATAGAGAATTTTCATACGACGTAGTACAAGTATAACACCTTCTTATTAGTAAGATTAATACAAAATAGTAAATTATAACAAGAATGTACAAAGTGTAGTCCCAAAAAAGAACTTCAACATACTAGAGAAGATTAATAACAAGAAGACACAACATAAACATAAACATCATTAGTAATGTTATTAAAAAGTCCAGATGAATTTTTAAAGAGAAAAATATTATGGAACTTCAAATAGATATAGATTTTTTAAAAAATATTGAATTGTATGTTATCAATAGCTTAAATCCATTGAGAATAAATAAGAATTTTGATTTAAATTGGGTTAAGTAGATCCGAAAAGTCATCAGATAAATTAAAATTTTCAAAATTCTCAGAATATTTGAAATTTAAATTTAATCATCCTATGAAAATAATAACTTCCATTAGAAATAGTAATGATTTAATCCATTTTTGAAGATCCCTTGAAATAGTCTTTGAGAAAGTTTTAATTAGAAATTTACTTCAGAAAAATCATTGTAGAAATATCAGAAATATCCAAAATTAAAATCCCACTGAAGAATGGTTCTAAATGGAGTTCAATGGATAAGGATATCTACAAATTATGGTTCAAAAAATATGATTGATTATAAATTTTAGGTTAATATACCAAAAATTAGATAGTCAATTGTAGGTTTACTTTAGAAAATTTATGTTCTCCAGCCTAACATTAAGTTCAAACATGAGGTTCCAAAAGCATCATTCCTTATCAAAAGATAGGCTCTCAAACCATATATTTTTTTTAAATATGGGGCTAGATACCAAATTTGGGTTTCAAAATTACTTTTTAAAAGTGATTTAAGCCTAATTTTTACTTACCAAATATTTTATAGAATGATCCTTTGTACTAATTAAGAGTATAAAGTTTTAGGGTTTCAGGGGAATTGAAATAAATATTATAATATATATAATCCAAAATTCCACATTAATAAACTTCATTAGTAAAAGAAAGGAGGGTTCTTTTGAACATCAAAGTCATTGATAAAATATTTAAATTATTGGATCAACATCCATATAACCAACAATATCCTCCTTTTTGATGATCATAAAAACCATGGAAATATAAAAACAAAAAATAAATATATACGTTTTAGTTATTAATAAAATAGAGACTTATAGAGATTAATTAATAATCAAATGTCATAATGTTGTGTTATCCATAAATTTCCCCATTTTTAAAAAGATAAAGTATATATATATGAATTAAAATGTATATTATGTAGTATAAAATAACAAGTGAAAGTTATATAATCCGAAAGTGAACAAATCCTAAAAATGAATAAGCTCAGAATTAAGAGGCAGGGTGAGATTATGATTCAGGTTCAAGATTGTTAGAGGAATAGGATTATGTGGTTAAGGAATCTTTTATAGTGGATGTACAATATCTAGTTCTTACATCAATTCCTTGAAATTAATGTTCTTTGGAACAACCCAATATTTCATAAAAAACCATGAATCCTGAAACATTTTCAGCACTTTAACTAGATTTACCTTAAAAAAATTATGAATGTTCTTAGAGGACTGAGCATATTTGTCCATCATATAACCCAACTTGTTGACAAAAAACTTAACTCATGGATATGTGGAAGACAACTTCTCAAATAAATCATTATGATTTTCCAAAAAAGTGTAAAAGGGAAAACTATGATGCTATAATATTTGAATTCTTTCATCCATGTAAAATATATCATCTAACAAGAACTCTATTCTCCTCTAGACATCTATAGATACTATTAAAATATAAGTAAAAAACCCTTCCTTGACATGAAATGGCTCTTACAGACTCAAAATAATTTGAAAAGAACTTTTTTAGATAACTGAAATCATACTTTGGAATAAGTTCACCTCTAATCCTCCTAACATGGTCAGCTACATATCACTTAAAAGAATCAAAATATTTTCTTTTTATCAAGTTTTCTATAAAATTTTGATACCGATTCTAGAGATACTTAAACCTATTTCTAGAAATATATTAAAATTTTAATTCTATAAAATCATTTTGAGAATTATTATGTTTTGTATAAATTTTCTTAAGTTTATCCTTCAACAAATTAAACCTATAGAGAACAATTTCACAAAACATTGAACATGAGCATAAAAATTGAAATCATCTTTAGATTCCAAAGGAACTTCCTCATCCTTTGGAGAGGGTTCACTAACATCAAATAATTGAAGTTATTTTACTTCAATACCATCAATATAATGAGAATACAATATTGTGATAATTTATATAGCTTCAAATACTCTTCTAAAATCCACTACAAATAATAATTTTTAAAATAAATTAATTTACCCTTGATCAATTCAGTTTCAACACCTACTGGGTAACTTAACTACTCAATAGAGAAAAACTCCTTATCATGAAATTATTTTATTCTTTGAGAATATTGAGAATGAGATATTTCATATACTGGCTATTATACACCTTGAACAACCTTATCGACTCTTTACTCAACTTCAGAAACTTGATAATATCTTTCTTTAACAACTAACTCAATAGACTTCTCAACCCTTTCTTCAGCAATAGAAACTTTTTGATCAACTTCACAAACCCACTCAAAAACATATTCAATAGGTGTAGTAAATTCTACCTTATATGAAATTTTAAAAAACAAAAAAAACCACTATCAGTTTCAATATATGGTTATTGAAAATAAATAGGAAACTGAAGAACCCCCCAATCATTGCAAGAATGTTCATATCTAAGATTTTTCTTCTACTGGTTATTTAAGGAATGTTGAAAGAACAAATTGATGAATATTAAAAACCTAAATACACTTTAGGTACACCAAATCCATCTTTTACTTGGGAATCTCCAATATATTCTGTATGAGGCCTTGTATAAGTAGCTAATTTCAAGTTCTTATTCTCCCCCTTAACCCGAGAACTTGATTTTTCTTACTCCTCATCTCTAATAGACATCAACATGCATCTTTCTACAATAAAAAATAATCCATTTTTTTCATCATTACAGTATACTAGTTATTGATGTGATGAAATATTAATCCTATTTTGAATTCACCAATCATTCCTCCCTTTTAAATAAAAAGATCTATGGACTTACCAGAGGGATTGAATAAGATTTTGACATCCTTCCAACTACTATGGTTCTTGAATCTTATCATGTAACGAATGATATTTATCTTTATTTCATTCAATATAATAAACATGGTTTACATATAAAAAGTGAATTTTATCCTATTTATAAATCCCCCAAAAAAATGTATTATGAATAAATTTTATAAAAACTTTTTAATCAACCTCCAGATCTTTCACCAATATCTTATTGATTTAGGATATTAAAAAAATAAAGAAAATTATTTCCATAATTTTTGGGAACATTTTCCCCAATAGATCATATATTGAAATCAAAAACTCCATCATGAGGACACTTAAATATCATAGCGATATCTATTATCAAAAAATAAAACCCTTTATTAATCACCTTAGAGGAAATAGAAACTTTCATATCACCAAAACTTTATTGAGAATTATAATAAAATTATTTTACCTATTTTTCATAGAAATAATCATAATTACTGCTATCAAACATGAATTCTAACCCTTGAAAACTTAGCACATACATTAATAGTATATTTTTCTAAAACAACCACTCAAAATCCATGAATTATATTTATAGCAATTTTCATTCTAAACCTAAATATCTTTGCCTCTTCAAACCACTTAGACCAATCTCATCTTTCCTCTTGGTATTTTATATCATGATAATTTGAATGTAAAATGTTCATAATATCTTGGGTTTGAGAGATTAAGTGCTCGAGGGATTGAAAGGGTGCAGGTTCGATGGTAGGAGAGAGAGAAGTATTAATTATGATGGTTTCATGTGTTAATTTGGTTTTCTGAGCCAATTTTACAGTTTAATAATTTAGGTTTTTTTAAAATGAAAAGAAAAATTTTAAAAAGTAAAATATGAAAATGAAATTTAAATAATACAAATTAAAAAACCAAATAAATAATATAAATAAAAAACAATTTTTTTAATAAAACATATTATAAAAAAAATAGATTATTAAATAAATATTAATATCTTTACATGAAATTAAATAAAATTAACTCCCACTTAATAAAATCAAATATAGTAATGGGAAGTGGTTTAGTGAAAATATTAGAAAGTTGATACTCATTATTAAACAATTCTAATGATATATCCCCATTTTGGACATGATCTCATTGAAACTTAGGTTGTATATCCATATTATTGGTCATAGAATGACTCACATGATTTTTTGAAGTATTAATAGAAATAATAATATCACATTAAATAAGAATATGATCAATACTAAGTCCAAATTCCTAAAGTTTCTATTTAATCCACAACACTTTTGAACAAGAAATTCCCACAGATATATATTCAACCACAACAATTGATAATGAAACAAAATTCTTTTTTTTAATAGACCATGAAACCAAAGACTTTCCTAAAAAGTGAAAAGAACCTAAGGTATTTTAATATCTAATATACACCTTTCAAAATTATCATATAAATGAAAAATGAATTCAAAACCAGAGGTTTTTGTAAATTAAAGATAGAGAAATAGTTCCTCTTAAAAATATAAAAAACATTTTAACAATAATTAGATGAGATTATTTTGGGTTTTATAGAAATCATGTACAAAAGAAAATAGAAAACGTGATATCTGGTGTACTAGAAATATGATATAGAAAATTACTTATCATACCTCCATTTACCTTATTATCAATTGGTTTTCCAGCTTTATCTTAATCGAGTTTTATATTAGTATAAATGGGAGTTGTATAAGGATTAATATTTTCATGTATAAACTTATTTGATAAATCAATAATATATATTTTTTTATTTAAAAAATTTCCAAAATCCTTTTGATTAATATGAAATGAAAGAATGAAATTTAATTCTCCCATTATAGTCATTTCAAATTCCTTTTTCATAAATTTTGAAAAATCATTACAAATATTTTCATTAGTTGAACATAAAATAACATAATCTACATAGATTTAAACTAATAAAATATATAAATAAGAGTTTTTCTTAAATAGATTTGGATTATCTAATCTTACTGGAAAACAATTTTTCACAAAGAAATGTACTCAATATTTTATACCAATCCTGTGGTACTTATTGAAGTCTGTAAATAGTTTTAGTAATTTTAAAAATAGAATTTGCTACATGAGGGCTTTCAAAAACTATATATTTTTCAACATACAAATCCTCTACTAAATAACCATTAAATTTTTTCTTTGATATACATATGGGAAAATTTAAAATTCAAATTTTATGCATTTTCCAAAAGGATTCTAATGGATTCAAGCCCAAAAACAAGGGAAAACGTTTCTTTATAGTCATTCCTTCTTCATGGTTGTAACCCAGAGAAAATAGCATATCCTTATTCCTAGTAATTATACATTGATAATATTTTTGTATTTCTGAAGACCCAATTAGTTCCTATTATTGTATAGTTTGATGGAATATAAAATAATTCCAAAACTCTATTCCTCTTAAAATGGGTTGAAACTTATTGCATTGCTAACATCCAACTTTAATAGGTTTGGATTTCAATATTGTAGCTACTTTGAAGGAAAAGAAAGGATGGGGAGTCCTTCATAGGAAGGCTAGTGAGGAGTTGGTTCACTACTTGTCTTGATGTGGTATTTTTGATTTGGGATTCTTTGGGGACTAGTTCACTTAGCTCAACAACCAATGAGGATCCCTTTATTCATGGTGTCACCTTGACAGGTGTTTAACTAATGTCCATGGTATTGAGAACTTTACTCAAGAAAAGATTACCCACTTGGTTCGAATCCTATTTGATCACTCTCCTATACTTTTTTACCCGATTCTATGGCGTCTAGTAGGTGGTCACTTCAACTTTTCTCAACATTGAAAATACATCCCATGTTATCATCAAGTGGTCAATGAGTATTGGAATAGGCCTTCCTTGGGTAATGCATGGATCATTCTTCACAATAATCTTAGTCACCTGAAAAATGATCTCTCTTCTTGGATCAATAATCAACCTCCTCAATCCCATGATATGGACGAGGTTAAGAAGAATATTGAACAAATGAAAATCAATCTTGAAGACAATTGGAGTGAAGTGATGTACAATGATCTTTCTCATAAGAAGTGAATTATGGATGACTTGCTCTTGAGGTCTGGGAAGCTAGCTAGAGAGAAATACATAATTAAGTGTCTTCATGAAGGGGATATAAACTCGACTTTATTCCATTCCTTCATCAAGGAGGAGTGAGAACTCTATAGACCTAATATTTTTTGGAGGATGGATCCTACTCTAATGACCATGATGTTGTAGGGAACATGGTAGTTTCTCATTTTACTTCCCTCCTGGAAGACCCCAAACCTCATATGAGAGAGGGTTTCCCAATAGTATTCTTGGATCTTATTGAAGTGGTTCCCTTGGAGGTTACTATTGAAGTCAATGATATCCTTGATGTTGTTCCAGATATGGAAGATATAAGTAGGGATATAAATGGTCTCAATCTAGAGAGAACTCTGTGTCATGATGGTTTCTTGGGAGGCTTTTATAGAGCTTCTTGGGATGTGGTTAAGAATGACATGGATAAGGAAATCCAGGATTTGTTTAGGTGTGAACATCTACCATGAGTTTCTTGAACTACATCCCTTATCCTCATCCCAATGATCCAATCCCCCACCTCTCTTAACCATTACATGCCTATCATAATGTGTACTTCCCATACAAAGTTTTTGCGATCATTATCATCCAAAGACTCTCTACCCATCTTCCCGTTTGGATTTCTCATGAGAAACATGGGTTTATTAAAGGCTAAATAAATCAGGGGCTATTTATATGACTCAGGAGATGTTGTCTAACATCAATAATAAGGTACACGACTCAAACATGATTGTCAAGCACGGCATGGATAAGGCCTCTGAATACATGGAATGGAATTTCATCAGCAAGGTCCTCATGTATATTGTTTTCACTACTTTGGAGAATGACTGCATCTCTCAATGGTTGAGATCCTCTAGGTTGGACATTTAATTCCTCAGTAAGTCATACAGTTTCTTTAAAGAAATGGGGGGTCATAGACAAGGGGATATCTTATCCCCTACAATCTTCATTTTATTATAGGATGTGTTAAGGAGAAACCTGGACAAGAATTTATCTAATGGAACCATTATTCTATATTGCTATAGGGAACTTTCCACTATCATATCTAATGTTATTCTTGCATATGATACCATTATTTTCTTAAATTATATTAGGATATTCGTTAAAGGTATAACTAGGATTCTTGATTACTATTGTAATTTGAGTTGCTAGAAAACCATCCATTTAAAGTGAAGCAAATTCATATCTCACCATTGTCGAGACCTGAGACTTAGAGTGATTAGTAATTTCATCGGTATCCAATGGAGGTGTTTCCCTATGGTCTACCTAATCCCCCCCATTTCTCCAAGCAGATTGTGAATATAGAATTTTTCCTAGATTATGGAGAGGATCACGAGTCATGTAACAAATTAGAAGAGCCTCTTCCTCAACATTTGTGAGAGAATTACTCTATCTTAATAGTGACTTCACGACCATCCCAATCCATGTTCTTTGGAATATCAGAGTTCCCAATGAGGTACTTAGTAATATTGATATAATTCTTGACATATTTATCTAGGATACTAATGGGGATTGGAAATATCATTGGTACTTATGAAGAATATTTTCTAAACTCATATAGAGAGGAGGAATCAATGTTAAACATATCAAATACACTGTAGGGGCTGCACGTGAAATTGTTCTGGGATGTGATTGAAGGAAAATCCCTCTAGGGGTGTGAAATGGGAGTTTATAGTCATGGGAGAGGAATGATTCCAGTATATCTATATATAAATTGATTCAACCCAATTTTTTGAAACTCAAGGAACATGCTCAACGGATCATGGAGAGAGAGGATATTTAGTTCTATAACTATATTTGGGAAGGATCAGTGCTTGGCTTTCCAGGCTATCTTGAAAATAATATTATATTTTGGAAATTGAGATGCCATTTGACATTCATAAATGTGTTCTTGAAATTTAAACTACATGGAACCTTCAATCTCATCAATATTAATGACAATACATATAGGTGTGTGTTTATGAATTCATCCTCCGGATGCTTCTTGGTTAAAGAATATAACAAAATGATCTCTTCTTCAAATCATCAGGATCCTTGGGATGATTTAATTTGGTGTAAAGGGGTCCCTTCTAAACAAAATTTCTTTTTGTGGAGAATTTGGAACAATGATTTTTTCACCGATGATAATATTAGGAAGCTCAACATCAACGTAGTCTCCATGTGTTCTTACTGTAATAATAGGTGGGAGGAGAGTATTGAGATTTTTTTTCAAAAGAGAGTGGGTGAAAGGGATATGAAAAATATTACATGATTTCATGGGATTCAATGGATACACTGGTGAGGTTGCCTCTTGCCATACTAGTTGGTTCTGAGAAGTGGAGCAGGCTGATCCATAATGAAAAGAATGATCAGTGGTCCTGATTTATAGCTATTGGAGTTTGTGAAAATCTAGGAATAAGAGTCAATTTGAGGGGGGGGGATAATTATTTAGTAATATAATGGTGATCATAACTAAATTCATCTTGTTGGACATGATTCGACTTATAAAGAACTGCTTAGATTCTCCCACCCTCTTCCCCATTTAGACAGTTATGTCTACTTCTCATCCAATGAGTGGCTCATCTCTAGGTCATTGGGTTTTCTAGAATCCCCTGGCACTTTAAATAAACTCCATAGCAATGGATATTGCACATCAGGTCTCATGAAAGGGGGGGGGAGTGATACGTGAATCTAGTGGCATTTTTATTTTCATCTTCTCATTTTTTTCTAGAAGTGCCCACTCCCTCAAAGAGGAGGCAATGAAGCTTCTGACTAGGATGGAGTTATGCAGATATTGGAATGTGGACCTCTGACTGGTGGATATAAAATCCTTAATTATTTGAAACTCCATAAATAATACTCATAATACACCATGGTCTATAGCATAAATTACAAGAATGTGTAGGGGCCTTATTTTCAACACCATTGATATTTCTCACACCTAGAACGAAGGAAACACATCAACTGATTTTCTTGCATCCTTATCCACATAGATGGCTACTGACCGTGTTGTCATGGAACATCAAATTGATAGTCATTTAAAGAATATTTTTTAGTATTGGGAGGACCCTAGGTCGTCTCTCAAGGCGTGTTGGTAGCTTATAGTGTGTATTTTTAATAATGATTACCAAAAGAGGGGGGTTAATTTGAAAATAGTTTTAACAAAATGAATTAACTTAAAGACTTTAATAGTTGATAAATAAAGTTGGTGTTTTAGACTTATGAGATAAGGAGATAATTTCAAGTTCACTACACATCTTGGTGAATTTATCATTCTGAAAAATACACATGGTTTAGTGGAACCCATTGGTTGAGGTTTGTCAAGATCTTGACTTTCCTCTTGCCTCTTAAAATGAGGCTCAAAGTACCACCCCTTGACACAATGATCATGTTGTAAAGGTTTGGGTATCATACATAGAAAACAAAGGCTATCAAACCATAGTGAAATCTTATGTATGTGTGAGATAAATAGGACACTTGTCTTGTCCAATTGGAAAAATACAAGATTCCCACTTGAAATCTCAACCCAATCAGTGTTGAGAAAAAAAGTGTTTCACTTAATTATAATGAAATAAATGTATTCAGAGGATAAGTGCATCAAATTTAAACATAAGTGAAATATTTATCACAGAAATTATTGAATACCAGTATAATATCATGTGTCTGAACTCCCTCTCACATATGTGTAGCTCCTTCAAAATGATCGTCCACTATTTAGCTCGACATCGGGAGAAGGAGGATGCTCAGGTTGAACTCCTTCTTTATCCTTGACCCCCCTATGAGAATAGGGCTCTCCATAACTTCTAGTATGAGTAGAGGACTCCTCTTGAACTCCAAATGGGTAGCACTTCACTTCTTGTCCAAACTACCAAATGGGGTTCCCAAGGTTCCTTTTTATAGCCAAAATGAAAATTTGGTTTGGGCACCCAGATTTTGATAAACCTATTGGATGATGGTTTTATGTTTCAAGATAGTATTATTTCACTTTTGACAAAAATAAAAGTTGTATCCCCACTTCCTGAATATCACCACCAAAAAATTTTCATAAGTTGGACAACCACAGATCTAGATATTGACTTATTACAGAATGCCACTTTTGACTTTGTGCCTATTCGGTTGCCTGAATATGTTGGTTTTGATAGGTACCATAGAAGCCGAATCAGGATTGGGTTCCTTGAGATTAAATGTATCTTATTAAATTTTGGACCATGCCACAAAATTACATCCCATTTGGATACAAGGTCTTGTAGTAGTGTGCGCATTAATCCACGTGTGATCCTGAATCCTGTGCAGTTTGACCAATTTCTATTGGACTTCATCATGAGTCCTCTAAATCATCTCCACCTTCAATGAAACTATCAAAACAAGTAACATTTACCTTTTTAATAGTGATGAAAAAAAATTGAATCAAACATAAAGTACATTTTGTTATTATATTTTGAATTTACAATAAAAATTCAGTTTAATGCAATGGTGTAAGGGTGAAAAAGACATAGTGAATCATGGTATGATCACACCCCCACACCTAAATATTTTCACTCCTGGTCAAATTAATATTTTCAAAAATTATGCATGTAGTTATTACCAACATCATGAATATTTAACATTTGAGGAAATTTTAATTCATTAAAGTAATTTGATCAATACACGAACCACACTAAGGAGTTCATCCTAGTGAAAATGGAAAATGATTTCTCATAAATCATATCACAATGAAATTCAAAGAGATTCGTGACACCAAATTTAGAAAGGAATTAAAAGGTCAACCATTCCATTAACTCTCTATGTGTGTGTGTGAAAACCATTCCATGTTATTCTATCCACATGCTATCCAATAAATATAGGTTATTTTGAAAATTTTCAGATTAAATGATTTTGTCCACTAAGCCTACCCTATATCCTTTGCAATCATATTTCAAGACACACTAACTTAATCATTCCCAGAAGTCAAACCATAAACTCTCGACCTAGATATACCCATATTTTTCACATTTCATCACTCCCCTCATTTTTTTTTCAGAAGTTGCATTTGGAACAAATATCACACTCATCTCGAAACCCTTTTTGATCTCCTCATGATAGTAATTGAAAAAGTTATAACAAGATCAAAGGTTGAGGAGGAGTGGTTTTTGACCTTCCCAAGACAAAACCCATTTTTTGTTTTGTTTTTGTTTTTTTTGAGGGAGTACAATAGTCGGATATCAGGTACACAAGCATAAGTCAGTCCGGTACAGCAATGAAACATATCAGATAAGGAACAAACATATTGTAGGTTTTGGGCGCAGCGGAAGCATGTTGGTGGTTTTTCCCAACTTTAATTTTAGTGCTAATAATGATCAATTATAGATCTATCATGATGTAAAATGCTGGATCTTAAGAATAAAACAAATAACAAAAAAAAAATAGGTATTCCTGGAACCATAGAGATAGGATCATCATATATTTGTTATAATTAATTTAATTAATTGACAAGAATTACCTTGATGCAATTCATTCTTCTCTAATGTCTCCAGTCACGATCTGATGTGATCTGTCATTGCATCGTAGAATCCAAGGGTAGGATTCCTCTAGCGGTGATCCACAAGTGCTCCACGAATCTCTGGATGTCGCCGAAGGGATATCTGGGTTCTAGCATGGATGAACCTTCACATTCGATGTCCACCTTTGATCGCCTTGATCCGGTGGTGGTGGATCTCTCTCGGTCTTGAGAGCGTTCATAGAGGTAGGAGTTCTTTCGGCCTTGAGAGAACTCTCCAGAATTTTTGTGCACAACGATTGGGGAAAAGTGTTGGGGTTGTGAGGATATTTATAAATGGGTTTGAGGTTATAGAGTTATGAAAATAAATAAATGTGTTACACATTTAATTTATTTCAATAAATATTATTGAAAACCCCCATGTCTAATGATTAATTCTTTGACATGTGCCCACACTGATTATAATAAATATCATTTAATAAAAAAATATTATTTCCTCAAAATCCTGACTAAAAACTACATAGCGTGTAGTCATCAATACACGGCGTGTACTTGTTTTTATTACCTTTATTTCCTCTACCACATTTTTTAGACCTCGAATAATGGCTATTTATTTCTTAAATAAACATAACTGCATTACTTGCTAATAAATATATATTATTTCTCCCACAATATATTCTCTCGAATAACTAGTGTCGAAATAAATGCGATCAGCCATCCTTAAATAATTATTAAACCGCAGTTGGGAATAATCTTTATTTAACTTGTTAAATTAATATTTAACTGAGATACATGGAAACACTTAGTTTGTGACCCTCTAGGCCTCTTTCTCATTGGCATTAGGTGGGCTTGCCTAAAGTCCAAGATTACTGTCTAGCAACGGGTTAAGGCACCCATGAGAAAAAATATGACGCCACATTGACATGTCACCTCATACGAATACTTACCATGTAATATAATCCCTTTGTCATGATATCTTGAATCAAGTGGGTTGCATGCTAGTGCCATTAACCCATGTGTTTGATTATTCTTTCTTTGACTTTCTGGAATTGAACTTGCCCATTCCTTACCATGGACATGGATTTACTTAGGCTATATCAATTCCATCAAAGGGCCCGAGACATCTACTTCTATTATGGAACATAAGGGACAAATCCTTTCTTGCATTGTCTATTAATACAGAATTACTCGTGACGCACCCAACGTATCCTACCTCACTGCGAACAGTGTGTCATCACGGTTTTCATCAATACATCTAAGTGCACGAGTTATAATACCCATTAAAAATAATCTTAATGTCTAAGGACCAATACACACGTCCACAGATAGGAACATCCAATGACACTATGAAATATGGATTTCCTACTGGCGGGTCTCGTTCTCATAATATCATCCTAGATATTACCAAGGGCACAAACCATGAGAAGGTTCCTCAAAGTTTTATTAGTCATCAACCCTAATGACCTGTATTATTTGTGACCCTCAAATAACATCATCCGACCATAGAATATATATTCAAGAATAGTGTTATGGCACTTCCAGGTTCTCATCATAGCAAGGATCCGCTATGACCCTTTAATGAAACAACTATCCTTAGGACATTATCACATGCATTTTCACGTAGAAGAACAATCAAGATGTGATAAGGTGTTTATTTAATGAATAATGTACAAAGTAGTTGGTTCTAGGCCACCAACTCCAATAGACTTCCACTTGGACTAGAGCCAACTACTAACAACCTTTAACCCGCTAGCACTCACATGATATTCATGCTTCTACTGAGATAGGCCATTAGTCATGGGGTCTTCCATGTTCTCTTCCGTGAACACTCTGCTCACTGCAACTTCTCCCCTTTGATATAAATCCATCAAGAGGTGATACTTTAAGAGTATGTGCTTTGTCTGTTGATGTGACCTTGGTTATTTCACAAGAACCACCACTTCTGTATTATCATAATACAACATGATAGGATATTTATTGCTAGGCACCACATCAAGCTCTTGGACAAAGTTCCGAATCCAGATGGCTTCCTTGGCTGCATCAGAAGCCGCTATATATTCGGTCTCCACTGTAGAATCGGCAACAATTGGATGCTTTGAACTCTTCCAGCTCACAGATCCTCCATTGAGATAGAAAACATATCCAGATTGTGACTTCGGATCGTTCTGATCTATCAGAAAACCAGCATCAGCATACCCTCTAATGAAAAGCTCCTCTTCTCCTCCATACACCAGGAACTTATCCTTAGTTCTTCTCAGATACTTAAGGATAGTCTTAATAGCAGTCCAATACTGTTTTCCTGGATCTTATGGATATCTGCCTACCATGCTCAGTGCATAGGCAACATCAAGCCTGGTACATAACATGGCATACATTATGGATCCTATAGCCGAAGCGTATAGGATCTTACTAATTCTATATTTCTCTTGTGGTGTACGGGGACACATTTTCTTAGAAAGATGTAAGCCATGTGACATTAGAACCAATACCCTCTTGGATTGTTTCATACTAAATCTCATTAGTATCTGGTCAATGTACATACCCTGACATAGTCCATGAAGCCTCTTGGATCTATCACGAATGATCTTGATCCCTAGAATGTAGGCTGCTTCACCCAAGTCCTTCATAGAGAAACACTTGTTCAACCAGTTATAAACTGAATGTAATACTGGTACATCGTTTCTAAAAAGAAATATGTCATCAACATATACTACAAGGATAATGATCTCATTCCCATTAAACCACTTATAAACACATGGATCACATTCATTCTTAATGAAACCAAATTCCTTTATGGCTTCATCAAATCGAATGTTTCATGACTTGGATGTTTTCTTTAATCCATAAATGTATTTCTTCAACTTGAAAACCCATTTGGATTCACCTGGTGTCACAAACCCTTCTGGTTGTGTCATATAGACATCATCCTAAAGGTTCCCATTAAGGAATGCTATTTTAACATCCATTTTCCAAATCTCATAGTCATGGTAAGCTGCTATGGCAAGTATGATTCTTATAGATTTAAGCATGGAAACTGGTGAGAAGGATTCATCACAGTCAATTGCTTTATGATGTATGAATACCTTATCCACTAGCCTTGCTTTATAGGTGCTAACTTGACCTTCCATGTCCAGTTTTTTCTTGAATACCAATTTGCATCCAACATGCTTTACATCAACTGGCTCATTGACCAGAACCCAGACTTGGTTCTGATACATGGAATACATCTCAGAATTCATATCTTCTATCCATGTTGAAACTTTTGAGCTTTCTACTGCTTCCTTGTAGGAGAGAGGTTAATATTTGTCCAACAGTAATGATTCACCATCCTCGGTGACTAGGAAACCAAATCTCTCTGGTTCCCTTACCTCTCTTGAGCTCCTACGCAGTACTTGTGTTTCTGGAACCTCTTCCACAGGGACCTGTGGAAATTTTTCCTGTACCAACTCCTATGTATCTTGAGCATCAACTTCGTTGAAGTCAATATTGCACCCACTATCCTTTTTGAGGATGTGATCCCTCTCAATAAAGACAACTTGTATGGAAAAAATCAATTTTTGTCTTGAGGTTTATATAGGTAATATCCTTTCGTTTCCTTGGGATATCCTATAAAGATACACCTCGTTCCCCAGGGTGTTAGTATGTAGCCTGAGAAGGCCTTAAAAAATGCCTCGCATCCCCATACACATGTATGCAACAAAATGGGTTTCATTCCATTAGATAACTCGGAGGGAATTCCATTTTCCGCCTTAGTCGGTACTGAGTTTAATGTGTATGCTGCAGTTTCTAATGCATATCCCCAAAAGGATAATGGAAAATCTGCATGACTCATCATCAACCTCACCATGTCCAACAAGGTGTGGTTCCTCCTTTAACTAACACCATTACACTATGTTGTATAAGGAGCAGTGAGCTGTGATAGAATCCCAGACTCCCGTAGAAGATCGACGAAATATTTGTTCAGATATTCTCCACCTCGATCCAATTGAAGTTTCTTTAACTTCTTACCAAGCTAATTCTCTACTTCATTCTTGAATTCCTTAAATTTCTGTAATGCTTCTGACTTATACCTCATTAAGTAGACATATCCATATCTACTCAAATCATTAGTAAAAGTAATGAAGTAAGAATATCCACCTCTAGCTTCTACTAGAAATGGTCCACAAACATCTGGGTGTACCAATCCTAGAAGCTATGTGGCCCTTTCACCCTATCCACCGATAGGCGGCTTGGTCATTTTACCTTGTAAACAAGTGTGACACATATCAAGTGGTTTTAGCTTAGTAGAGTCTAAATAGCTATCTTGGAAGATCTTTGTCAAATGATTCTCCTTTACATGACTGAGATAGTGATGCCACAATTGGGTGATGTATGAGTCCTGTGAGTTTGTTTCGTTATCGATTTCCAACACTTGGTTTTTGTAATTTAATACATACAAACCATTATTTAAATGTTCCATACGATAACATAATTTGTTCATATAAAAGAGACAACCCTTATTTCCAAACATGAAAATAAATCCATCCATATCTAAACACGGTACATAAATTATATTCTTGGTAACACTAGGAACATAATAACAGTTATGTAAAACCAAAATCATCCTAGTCAGCAATGAGTTGTGGTAATCGCCAATTGACAACGTAGCCAGCCTTGCACCATTGGCAACTCGAAGATCCACCTATCATCTGGAAATCTTTATAAATCTACTTGGTTCCTGCATTTGAGTAAATATGTGAGCCCACAAGCTGTATCTAATACCTATTGAGTAGAAATAGAAAGATTACACTCGATAACAAACACACCTTTAGCGTCCCCATGCTTCTAGGTGCGGTTCCTATTCCAGTGGCCTTTCTTTCAACATCCAAAACACACCGCCTCCCATTCCTTTCCCTCCCTCTGGATCTTTCCCTTCCTGGAGGGACGACACTCGGGGGCTTCATAACATTTAGAAGTATTTGGCCCCTTTTCCTTGTCCTTCCTTTTCTTATTCACCATAAGGACCGTGGGTTTTTCATGCCCCGTGTCCTTATCTACCTGGAAAATCAATGTCATAAGTTCCAATAGAATCTTCTCATTATTTCTCATGTTTTAGTTGACAATAAATCTAGAGAAGGTCTTGGACAGTGATGATAGGATGAGATCTGTATGCAACTCATCCAGGAACTTAATCCCTAAGATGTCCAGGCGTTCAATGTAGCCAATGAGCTCGACTACATGAGGCCCAGCTGGTGCAGACTCTCCAAGATTAGTTTTAAACAAAGCATTGGAGATCTAATATCTCTCTTATCTCGCCTTCTCTTGATAGAGATACTTAAGGTGAAAAATCATGTTATACGCGTCCATGTTTTCATGTTGCTTCAAGAGCTCATTAGACATGGCCGATAGCATGAAATTCTGGATATCTATGGAATCATCAATCTGTTTCATATAGATAGATAGTTCCTCATCAATGGACTATTTCCTAGGAGCAACTGGAATATTCTCTTACAACACACACAATTTCCTTTCGTGGCGAAGGATGATGTGTAAACGCCTCTGCCACCCCTGAAAATTGGTGCCAATGAGAAGGTTTTCCTTCTCGAGTATGGTTCGAAATGATATGTTTGAAGTCATTTTCTTTCTGTTTCTACAAATTATGATGATAAAAGGTTTTATTACTTTATTATAAAAACTGAGACAAATAAATTACTACTTATTAGTCTCCCAATATTTTATCGAAATCTGATTGCCCTCACCATTGAATTTGGAATATTCTGTTGCTTGAATATTCTATTGGAAAGGATCCATATTGCCCTTCGCATTACCCCAACTAGGGTTGGTCAAGAACTTTTAACTATGGTTTGATTCTAAACAAGATTATGGAAGACTATACCGAAATAATATTTATTTGAGGGATTTTATCCTTATACGTAAATTTACAATTTATTATATTTGATTACATGCTTGTTAATATTATGTGGGATATACTTAAGTGATTAACCATGTCTAAGATAATATTTACACATATGATCGTCTTATTTTAGTTCAATATTGGATGCTTGTTTAATTCATTAATTGTGTGATCGTGACAACACGCCCACAATAAATATAAACCATGCAAATGACAGTAATAAAATAAATGTTATAATCATGAGCTTTTATATTGGTTAGTTTATCTAGAGATTGATAAACTAACCCAAGACCTAGGGGAGAAAACACCTTGAACCTTTCAGATTCAAGTTTAAAGCTTTCCACCTATCCACCTTTGTATCTCAATTGATTGGTTTCACCTTGGCTCCAGACTTTAGCCGACTCCACAAGCTCGGGAGCTCCATCCGTTACATATACATTTATCTCACATGCAGGTGAGGGGTAAAAGTAGGTTTTTACATAAAATAATCCTTCAGCACACATGCCCTACATATTAATGAGGAGAAGTCTCACATGCCAACAAATTTAATTTAAATAAATAAATTAAAATAAAACATTCTCATACAAAGGTCTTGGTCTAGCTCATGATCATCCATACATGCAATGATATTTACACATAAATAAAACTTGAATTCAGTTATTTAATCATTCTTATTTAAGATAAATCATGCTCAAATCAATTAATTATCTTTAATTAATCAATCCTTTTATCTTAAACCCTTTTCTGAATTTTCTTGAGATTCTCATCCATCATAATTTTAAATAAATTAAAATTATCCTTGTATGTAACTTGTACCTTGGAGGAAACTCGTTGAATTCGCGTTCATTACGTAGATGTTAAATTAAACACATATATATAAAACACCTGTCACGTGTTGTGCCTCAGATTTATGCAGGCACTATGGTACACGTCTCAAAGGTTTGTATAATATAATAATAAACCTTAATAAATCTGCGTAATTTGGGTCGGTACACGACGTGTAGTTTCGACTACACGGCGTGCACTTTTCGTCACCGTCCATTCAAAGTACACACTCAGGGACATGGTGTGTAGACGTAATTCAGAATTTTTTGGAGTACACGTCGTGTGTAGTTGGACACACAGCCTGTAGTATCCACGTTACATGGTTTCCAGCCGGGAAAGCCGTGTATGGTGTACACGGTCCAATCCCAGCCCGAAGGGACAACACTCCGTGTTCAGTTGGACCACATGGCATGTAATCCGGAAACTATGTGCCACCTATTCTTGGTCAACACATGGTGTCATAAATGACTTAGATATGATCCCATACACGGCCTGATTTGGTGGACCAGACTGATGCATTGAACCTAGACTACATGGCGTGTTCTTCCGAATACACGTTGTGTATTCTGGGGTTGTACAGCCGGGAACATTTTTCTCCTCTAGATGAGTTCGTCTATTTTATTTTAATCAAAATTAAAAGAAAAATTCTCTTCTGTAAGGTGAACGAGAAGTGAGAGGGGAGGAACAGATCTAGAGATTTAGATTTTAAGGAATGATTAACTTGAATTGAAACAACTAAATTATTAAATGCGTAAATCACCAACTAAAAAATAAATAATTATAATCAACGATATGACCTCTCTGATACCACTTGTAGGTTCCGAGCACAACAGAAGCACGTTGGTGGGTTTTCCAAACTTTAATTTTAGCGTTAACAACGATCAATCCGAGATCCGTCATGATGTAAAAAGTCGGATCTTCAGAATAAAACGAAGAAAAAAAAAACAAAAGAGGGAGTCCCAGAACCATAGATATTGGATCATCATATGTTGGTTATAATTAATTTAATTAACTGAAAAAAGTTACCTTGATAGAATTATTTCTTCGTTGATGTCTCCAGTCACAGTCCGATGTGATCCGTCGTTGCGTCGTAGAATCCAAGTGTAGGATTCCTCTAGAGGTGATCCATGCATGATCCACATATCTCTGGACATTGCCGAAGGGATATCCAGGTGCTTTAGGGAAAGAACCTTCTCTTGCAATATCCACCATCGATCACCTTGATCCGGTGGTGGTGGATCTTTCTCGGTCTTGAGAGTGTTCTTGGAGGAAAGAGTTCTTTCAGCCTTGAGAGAACTCTCCAGAATTGTTGTGCCCAACGATTGGGGAAAAGTGTTGGTGTTGTGAGGATATTTATAATCAGGTTTGATGTTATAGATTTATGATAATAAATAAATGAGTTACGCATTTTATTTAATTCATTAACTCTTATTGAAAACCCCCATTTAGAATGATTAATTCCTTGACATGCACCCATGCTAATTGTAATTAATATCATTTAATAAAACAATATTATTTTCTAAAAATCATGACTAAAAACTACATAGCGTGTAGTCATTAATACATGACGTGTACTTGTTTTTATTTACTTTATTTTTTCCCCACATTTATTAGACCTTGAATAATGGATATTTATTTCTTAAATAAATTTAACTGCATTAATTGCTAATAAATATATATTATTTCTCCCACAATATATTCTCTCGAATAACTAGTGTCGAAATAAATGTGATCAATCATCCTTAAATAATTATTAAACCACAGTCTTGAATAATCTTTATTAAACTTGTTAAATTAATATTTAACTGAGATACATGGACACACTTTGTGTGTGACCCTCTAGGCCTCTTTCTCGTAGAAATTAGATGGCCTTGCCTAAAGACCAAGATTATTGTCTAGAAATGGGTCAATACACCCAATATAAAGAAGTTGATGCCGCATTGACGTGTCACCTCATATGAACGCTTACCATGTAATATAATCCATTTGTCATGATATCTCGAATCAAGAGGGTTTCATTCTAGTGCCATCAACCCATGTGATTGATTATTCTTTCTTTGAATTTCTGGAATTGAACTTTCCCATTCCTTACCATGGCCATGGATTTACTTAGGCTATATCAATTCCATAAAAGGGCCTGAGATATCTACTTCTGTTATGGAACAGAAGGGACAAATCCTTTCTCGCATTATCTATTAATGCAGTATTACTCGTGACACACCCAAGGTATCCTACCACACTGCGAACAGTGTGTCATCACAGTTTTCATCAATACATCTAAGTGCACGAGTTTTAATACCCATTAATAAGATTCTTAAAGTCTAAGGACCAATACACACATCTGTATATAGGAATGTCCAATGACACTATGAAATGTGGATTTTCTACTGGCGGGTCTTGTTGTCATAATATCCTCCTGGATATTACTAAGAGCGCACACCATGAGAAGGTTCCTAAAAGTTTTATGAGTCCTTACCCTTAATGGCCTTTATTATTTGTGCCCCTCAAATAACATGATCTAGACATAGAACATATATTCAAGAACAATGTTATGGCACTTCTGGGTTCTCATCATAGTAGGGATCCACTATGACCCTTTAATGCAACAACTATCCTTATGTCATTTTCACAATCATTATCACACAGAAGAACAATAAATATGTGATAAGGTGTTTATTTAATGAATAAAGTACAAAGTAGTTGGTTCTAGGCCACTAACTCCAACCGACTCCCACTTGGACTAGAGCCAACTGCTAACAACCTTTAACCCGCTAGCTCTAAAATGATATTTATGCTTCTGCTGAGATAGGCCTTTATTCATGGGGTCTACCATGTTATCTTCCGTGGACACTCTACTCACTAAAACATCTCCCCTTTGGTTGAAATCCATCAAGAGGTGATACTTTCAGAGTATGTGCTTTTCATATTGACGTGACCTTGATTCTTTCGCAAGAGCCACCGCTGTAGTATTATCACAATACAACATGATATGATCTTTAATTCTAGGAACCAAATCAAGATCTTGGACAAAGTTATGAATCCAGACGATATCCTTGGATTCATCAGAAGCCGCTATATACTTGAACTCCACTGTAGAATTGGAGACAACTGGATGCTTTGAACGCTTCTAGCTCACAACTCCTCCATGGAGACAGAAAACATATCCAGTTTGCGACTTCAGATCGTTCTAATCTGTCTGAAAACCAGCATCATCATACCCTATGTTGACAATATCCTCGTCTCCTCCATACACTAGGAACATATCCTTAGTTCTTCTCAGATACTTAAGGATATTCTTAACAGCAGTCCAATTCTGTTCTCCTGGTTCTTCTTGATATCTTCCTACGATGATAAGTGAATAGGAAACATCAATCCTGGTACCAGTTTTTTGCCTGAGAAGGACTTAACAAATACCTCGCATCCCTATACATGTGTATGCGACAAAATGGGTTTCTTTCCATTCTATAACTTGGAGGGAATTCCATTTTCTACCTTAGTTGGTACTCAGTTTAATGTCTATGCTGCAGTTTGTAATGCATATCCCCAAAAGGATAATGGAAGATCTTCATGACTCATCATCGACCTCACCATGTCCAAAAAGGTGTGGTTCCTCCTTTCTCTAACACCATTCCACTATGTTGTATAATGAGGAGTGAGCAGAGATAGAATCCCAGACTTTCGTAGAAGATCAATGAACTCTTGGTTCAGATATTCTCCACCTCGATCCGATTAAAGTTTCTTTATCTTTTTACCAACCTGATTCTCTACTTCATTCTTGAATTCCTTAAATTTCTCTAAGGCTTCTGACTTATACCACATTAAGTAGACATAGAAATATCTACTAAAATCATCAGTAATAGTAATGAAGTAAGAATATCCACCTCTATCTTATACTTGGAATGGTACACATATATCTGTGTGTACCAATCCTAGAAGCTTTGTGGCCCTTTCACCCTGTCAACCGAATGGCGGCTTGGTCATTTTTCCTTGTAAACAATCGTGACATCTATCAAGCAGTTTTATCTTAGTAGAGTCTAAATAGCCATCTTGGCAGAGCTTTGTTAAATGCTTCTCATTTACATGACCGAGATGGTGATGCCACAACTGGGTGATGTACGAGTCATGTGAGTTTGTTTCGTTATCGATTGCCAACACTTGGTTTTCATAATTTAATATATATAAACCATTATTTAAATGTGTCATACCATAACATATGTTGTTATTATAAAAGAGACAACCCTTATTTCCAAACTTGAAAATAAATCCATCCATATCCAAACAAGGTACAAGAATTATGTTCTTAGTAACACTAGGCACATAATAATAGTTATGTTAAACCAAAATCATCCCAGTCAGCAATGAGAGGTGGTAATCACCAATAGCCAATGCAGCCAGCCTTGCGCCATTGGCAGCTCGAAGACCCACCTACCCTCTTGAAATCTTTCTAAATCTACTTGGTTTCAGCATTTGAATAAAGATGTGAGCCCCACAAGCCATATCTAATACCCAATGATTATAAATAGAAAGATTACACTCGATAACGAAGCACCTTTAGCGTCCCCAGGATTTTGGGTGTAGTTCCTCTTCTAGTGGCCTTTCTTTCCACATGAAAAACACACCGCCTCACGTTCCTTGACCTACCTCTAGATCTTCCCCTTCTTAGAGGGATGATGCTTGGGGGATTCATACCATTTATAAGTCTTTGTACCCTTTTCATTGTCTTTAATTTTCTTATTCACCATAAGGACTGCAAGTTTGTCATGCCCCATGTCCTTATCTACCTGGTGAATCAAGGTCAGAAGTTGCGATAGACTCTTATCATTATTTCTCATGTTTTAGTTGAAAATAAATCTAGATATGGCCTTGGGCAGTGATGATAGTATGAGATCTGTACGCAACTTATCTGAGAACATAATCCCTAAGATGTCCAGGCGTTCAATGTAGCCAATGAGTTGGACTACAAGAGGCCCAACTGGCGTAGACTCTCCAAGATTAGTTGTAAACAAAGCATTGGAGATCTCATATCTTTCATGTCTCACCTTCTCTTGTTAGAGATCCTTATGGTGAGACATCATGCTATACATGTCCATGTTTTAATATTGCTTCAAGAGATCATTAGACATGACTGATAGCATGAAACACTAGACATCTGTGGCATCATTCATGTGTTTCATATAGAGAGATAGTTCCTCATCACTGTCCTCTTTCCCAGGCGCAACTGGAATAGGCTCTTCCAATACATACAATTTCCTTTCGTGGTGAAGTATAACGCGTGAACGCCTCTACTAATTTTAAAAATTAGTGCCGGTGAGAAGGTTTTACTTCTTGAGTATGGTTCGAAATGATATGTTTGAAGTCATTTTTCTTTCCATTTCTACAAATTAAGATGAGAAAAGGTTTTATTACTTTATTATAAAAACTGAGACAAATAAATTAATACGTATTATTCTCACATTATTTTATCGAAATCCAATTTCCATCACCATAGACTTCAGAATATTCTCTTTCCTGAATATTCTAGTGGCAAGGATCTATATTTCCCTTCACATTACCCCAACTAGGGTTGGTCAAGCACTTTGAACTATGGTTCGATTCTAACCAAGATTATGGAAGTCTATACCGACTTAATATTTATTTGAGGGATTTTATCCTTATACGTAAATTTACAATTTATTATCTTTGATTACATTCTTGTTAATATTATGTGGGATATAATTAAGTGATTAACCATGTCTAAGATAATATTTACGCATAATCTGGTCATATTTTAGTTATATCTTGCATGCCTGTTTAATTTATTAATTGTGTGATCGTGACAACAGACCCACAATAAATATAAACCATGCAACTAATAGAAATAAAATAAATGGTCTGATCATGACCATTTCTATTGGTTATTTTATCTAGCGGTTGATAAAATAACCCAAGAACTAGGGGATAAAACACCTTGAACCATTCGGGTTTGTGTTTATATCTTTCCACCCGTCCACCTTTGTATCTCATTGGATTGGTTTCACCTTGGCTCCTGAATTGAGCCACATCCACTAGCTTGGGAGTTCCATCCATTACATATGCATTTATCTCACACGTAGGTGAGGGGTAAAAAGGGGTTTTTACATAAAATAATCATTGCGTGTGCATTCCCTACATATTAATGAGAAAAAGGCTTGCATGCCAATAAATTTTTTTTAAATAAATAAATTAAAAGAAACTATTCACATGAAAAGGTCTTGGTCTAGCTCATGATCATCCATACAAGCAACGATATTTACGCATAAATAAAACTAGCATTCAATTATTTAATCGTTATTATTTAAGATAAATAATTCTATAATAAATTAATTATCTTTAATTAATCAATCATTTTATCTTAAACCCTTTTCTGAATTTCCTTGATATTCTCATCCATCATAATTTTAAATAAATTAAAAGTATACTTGTACGTAACTTATACCATGGAGGCAACCTAGTGAATTCCCGTTCATTACACAGATTTTAAATTAAACACACATATATAAAACACCTATCACGTGTTGTGACTCAGCTTTATGCCTGCACTATGGTACACGTCTCAAGGGTCTGTATAATATAATAATAAATTTTAATAAATCTGCGTAATTTGGGTGAGTACACAGCCTGTAGTTCCGACTACACGGCGTGTACTTTTATTCACCGTCCATACGAAGTACACGCCTGGGGACATGGCATGTAGATGTACATCGGAAATTTTTGGAGTACACCGAGTGTTCAGTTGGACACATGAAGTGTAGTATCCGTGCTACAGGGTTTCCAGCTGGGCAAGCCGTGTATGGGTTACACGGTCCATACCAAGCCCAAAGGACTACACGTCTTGTTCATTTGGACCACACGACGTGTAATCTGAAAACCATGTGCCACCTATTCTTGGTCAACACATGGTGTCATAAATTACTTAGATAGGATCAAATACACGACCTGATTTGGCGGACCAGACCGATGCATTGAACCTAGACTACATGGCGTGTACTTCTGAATACACGCCGTGTATTTTGGTGTTGTATGGCCAGGAATGTTTGGAACCTCCGGATGAGTTCCTCTATTTTATTTTACTCAAAATTAAAAGAAAAATTTGATTATGTAAGATGAATGAGAAACGAGAGGGGATTAACAGATCATGAGATTTAGATTTAAAATAACTATTAACTTGAATTGAAACAACTAAATTATTAAATGTGTAAATCAGAAATGAAAAACTAAATAATTATAATCAACGATATGACCACTCTGATACCACTTATAGGTTCTGGGTGCAGCAGAAGTGCGTAGGTGGGTTTTCCCAACTTTAATTTAAGTGTTATCAATGATCAATCTGAGATCTGTCACGATGTAAAACGCCAGATCTTTGAAATAGAACTAAGAATGAAAAGCAAAAGAGGGAGTCCTAGAACCCTAGAGATATAATCATCATATGTTGGTTATAATTAATTTAATTAATTTAAATGAATTACCTTGATGGAATTCCTTCTTCGTTGATGTCTCCGGTCACGATCCGATGTGATCCGCCATTGCGTCATAGAATCCAACTGTAGGATTCCTCTAGTGGTGATCCACACGTGCTCCATGTATCTCTGGACGTCACTAAAGGGATATCCAGGTGCTAGAATGGAAGAACCTTCACTTGCAATGTCCACCTTCAATTGCCTTGATCGGGTGGTGCTGGATCTCTCTCGGTCTTGATAGCGTTCTTGGAGGAAGGAGTTCTCTCAGCCTTCGGAGAACTCTCAAGAATTGTTTTGCACAATGATTGGGGACAAGTTTGGGGGTTGTGAGGATATTTATAATCGGGTTTGAGGTTATAGAGTTATGACAATAAATAAATGCATTACGTGTTTTATTTATTTCATTAACTCTTATTCAAAACTCGCATGTCGAATGATTAATTCCTTAACATGCACCCACACTAATTATAATGAATATAATTTAATAAAAAAATTTATTTCCTTGAAATCCCGACTAAAAACTATACAACATGTAGTCATTAATACACAGTGTGTACTTGTTTTTATTTCCTTTATTTCCTCCACCACATTTATTAGACCTTGAATAATGGATATTTATTTCTTAAATAATTGTAACTGCGTTACTCACTAATAAATATATATTATTTCTCCCACAATATATTCTCTCGAATAACAAGTGTCGAAATAAATGCGATCAAGCATACTTAAATAATTATTAGACCACACTCGGGAATAATATTTATTTAACTTGTTAAATTAATATTTAAGTGAGATACATGGGCACACTAAGTGTGTGACCCTTTAGGCCTCTTTCTCGTTGGCATTAGGTGGGATTTCCTATAGTCCAAGATTACTATCTAGCAACGGGTCAAGGCACCCAAGAGAAAGAAGTTGATGCCGCATTACTGTGTCACTTCATATGAACGATTACCATATAATATAATCCCTTTTTCATGTTATATTGAATCAAGCGGGTTGCATGCAAGTGCCATCAACCCATGTGCTCAATTATTCTTTCTGTGACTTTCTAGAATTGAACTTTCCCATTCATTACCATGGACATGGATTTACTTAGGTTATATCAATTCCATCAAAGGGCCTGAGATATCTACTTACGTTATTTAACAGAAGGGACAAATACTTTCTCGCATTATCTATTAATGTAGTATTACTCGTGACGCACCAAACGTATCCCACCACACTGCGAAAAGTGTGTCGTCACAGTTTTCACCAATTCATCTAAGTACGCGAGTTGTAATACCCATTAAAAATAGTCTTAAAGTCTAAGGACCAGTACACACGTCCGCAGATAGGAACATCCAATGACACTATGAAATGTGGATTTACTACTTGAGGGCCTCGTTCTCATAATACCCTCCTGGATATTAACAAGGGCACACAACCTGAGAAGGTGCCTCAAAGTTTTATGAGTCCTCACCCCTAATGGCTTGTATTATTTTTTGCCCTCAAATAACATCATTTGGACATAGAACATATATTCAAGAATAGTTTTATGGAACTTCCGGGTTCTCATCATAGCAGGGATCCACTATGACCCTTTAATGCAACAACTATTCATTAGACATTATCACATGTATTGTCACGCAGAAGAACAATCAAGATGTGATAAGGTGTTTATTTAATGAATAAAGTACAACGAAGTTTTTTCTAGGCCACCAACTCCAACACATATGGAAATATCATTTTAGGCCAAAAAATATTAAACTAAAATATATATACCTTATATTAAGTAATAAATATTCACACTTTTTTGGTGGGTGAAAATATGTGTGGATATACTAGTGTCAAAGTTTTCCCTAAAACTACTCACAGAAGGGGATCAATCATCTCATAGGTTTCATAGAGATACAACTATTTATATCATTTAAAGACAACCAATTCACTAAAAATCACTCCTTGATGTTAAATTCATACAAACATTTATTCCATAATAGCATCAGGTTTTCATCAAATGTTAAATCAATATGGAATAAAAAATTTCAACATGAATTTCAGTAAGTTCTATGATTTTGTGACCATAAGGGGGGAGGGGATGTAAAAATACCATAAACAAGGGGGAAAATAGAAGAAAGAAGAAAGATGATAAAAAACATAATGAATGAAACAATATGGGGAAAAGTGAACATACCATAAAGAAGATGAAAAAGAGAAGAAAGAAGAAATGCGATGAAAAACCTAACTAACCCTGGAATGTACCTGTAACAACCCAAATATTCATTAATGGAAATTCCTCTTGATCTAGTTAAATGTCACATAATGTAAAATGTTTATTTAAAATGTTAAATTCGTTGTTTTTATGTTTTTTGATTTTAATATATCGTTACGAATTGTGATCGTTGCTAATATAGTCATTGAATAGTTATCACATGATTAGTATAAATATAGGACTTTAAAAAAATCCAATTTACTCATACAAAGGAAGTGATGGCCTCATCCAGTAGACATTCCATGTATGAATCCTATTTGTCAGATCTCAGAATGGAGGTGGCATAATTGTGCTTCGATCTTGACCAAGACCAAGCCGAGCTACAACATGTTAAGCTCGAATGGAACCACCTACGAGAGATGTGGAAGTTGAGAGAGATTACCACCCGAGCTATGTTATCCGAGCCACCCCAAGAGTATGTCACCATTAAACACCTTACCCTTCGGTATTATCCATGTGTTATAAGGGGTTATGTAACAAGACCTTAGAACTATGAATATTTGCATTATTTTTTTATATAATAATGAATATACATTCATTTTATTATTATTACATTGTAAATAATTTTTAAAGCGAAAATAGTATTTTTAGTTAATATTCAACTAAAAAAATATATTTTGATGAATTAATGGATTTTTGAATTAAATAATATTTTAATAAAATATTATTATTATTTTTAAATTATTTTTTATTAAATATAAATGATCATATAATTTTATGAATGCAATTGTAATTTTTATTAAGGTTCGAAAGCTGTTATTTTGAAAACCCATGATTTTTCGATAAGTATCGGTTTTATTTTAAAAGTGAAAATTCACATATTTAGAAAATTATTTTGATAAAATGAATATTATTTTTGGAATATGGATGTCGAAATTATCCAATGGTGAATTTTTCATTATTTTCTGAGACAGTCAAATTTTTGGGTAAAAATTATATACTTTTTAAATATATAATGTGTTTTATGACATCATAACGACCCAATAGTGATGTAATAAAATACTATAAACATTATGTACAGCCAATATATGTTTTACCATTAAAATAATATGGTTTTGGTTTTGTTTGATTTATTTTACAAAGCTTTAGTGGACCTTTCAAGACTTATAAAACAATTTGTCTTTTTAAATTGTTTTCCTTGAGAGTGTGACTCAACTCCACATAAGCGACCCTATGATTTTAAGAAGTTCGTCCATTGGCCTTATAAAATATTTTTTTCCACTCCTCTTCTGTAGAATCCATGGGCCAAAACCATGGTTTGTTTTGTGGTTTTGATTAGTTTAATGGGTGGTGTCTCAAACCTAAATAATAAAAAATTCCCTCTTCTTTCCTATATAAACCCACCCAAGCTCCCACTTCCTCTTCACTCAAAGCCTTTTGAGTTATTCAAACCTCTAACCTACTCTCTCTTTAATACTACCAAGGTACCCCAATCTCCCAGGAAGCCTCTCTCAAGCCTCTCCCAAGCCTTTAGGATCACACTTCCAAGTAAGGGATTTTCTCTTTTCTCATTTTTATCTCAATTTCATTATGTTGTTATACCCTTTTAATTTCAATTAAAAATTTTGGGGTATGATATAGAACCTCCCAAATACTTCAATATTTATTTTTTAATTTTGATATACCCTTTCACTCTCACTTAATTCCTCCCATGCACACCCTTTACCATGTCGAAATTCCGTAAAGAATTTCTCTCTCCTCATTTACATTCAAGCAATTCCTTTGTATTATGAATATAAATTCATTTAATTATGTTGGGAGATGTTTCTATATGACCCCGTCACATTCCATTTAATTTAGATATTATGATACATCCCTCTCTCTCTCATCAACCATTTTTTATGAATTTTTATGTCACGCCGTTATGCTGCCAAAATTGCATTGCAATTTTCCAAGCCAAAATCATTGTGTAGGGAATACCATACCCATGTCTCTATCAAGGGTATTCAACTTTATGCACATATACATATTTAATGGTAATTTCATGCGTTTATTACAAATTTCTTAACTGTGTAATAACTTATGTTGTTGAATGATTCCATGTTATATGATCCATGTGGCACACTTATGCATGAAATGAAATGTTTAAGAAGGGTGTGCCCTGATAGCACTCCAATGAAATGGGTAAATATTAGTATCATGATACATCAATTGCAATGAGGGTTAACTCATGCTAATTCAATTTCAATGAGGTTTTACTCATTCTCCATGTGAAATGAGCCTTGGCTCATGCTAAAATCATGTTAAATTATGTTGCCTCATTTCCATGTTATGTTAATGATGTTGTATCATACCTTTATGTTCATGTTTATCTTATGCTCCATTGATATGACTATTTCCTAACATGTATTGTATCTTTCATATTATTCTTTGTCAAATCCCTTACTGGGCTTTATATCTCACCCTTTTCTTATGCATGTCCTCAGGTTATCCCATGAAATGCTTAGTACGAGGGAATGTAGTGGTCATGTAAAGGAAGTTTTGAATAATATGTTTTGTCCTATGTTTTAAGTTGTTATGTAATTTTACTAATCCATAAAGACACTAGACCTCTCAATCTTCTATTTTATATCAAGTGAAGTATTCTATGTAATAAATCATATTTAAGTGTGTAATAAAGAGCATGGTTGTTATAGTTCCAATCCCCCCCAAACCTAAAGTGTGTGGTGTCCTCAATGTAAAATAAGAGAATGTGGGAAGGAAGGATAAAACCTGGTGGGTTTCATTCATATATTACTTCTTGAACATGAAGTTCCTCCATCGGGGACTTCGAAATGGATTCATGGAAGTACTTCAACCGCTTCCCTTTGACATTGAAGGTTTGTTTGGTTTCTTCATTTTGAATCTGGACAACACCAAATGGAGATACATTAGTAACAATGTATGGTCCAAACCAATGGGAACGAAGCTTACCTGGATGAAACTTCGGCCTTGAATTGTATAGGAGGACCTTCTTCCAAATGTGGAATTGATTATGAAGGATAAGACGGTCATGGGCAGCCATGGTTCACTCCTTATAAATATTAGTGTTCTCATATGCATCTCTTCTCATTTCTTCCAACTCTTGAATCAGAAACTTCCTTTGAGTACCTGCACCAGAAAGATTATAATTACATTATTTGATGGCCCAATATTCCCAATGCTCAATCTCAATAGGGAGGTGACAAATCTTTCCAAACACTAGCCGATATGGTGACATGAAAATGGGTGTCTTAAAAGAATTACGGTAAGCCCATAATGAATCTTCAAGTCTAAGACTCCAATATTTTCTGTTGGGTTGAACCATTTTTTCATGAATTTGTTTTTCCTCTCTTTTTGAAACCTCAGCTTGACCATCGGTCTCTGGGTGATGTGCAGTAGACACTTGATGACCGACCCCATACCGACACAAAAGTGATTGCATTGTTCTATTGTAGAAATGATAACCCTGGTTACTGATGATGACCCTAAGTAAGCCAAACCTACAGAAGACTTGGGTTTTGAAAAATTCTACAACTACCTTAGAATTATCAGTCCTTGTACCTGATGCCTCTACCCATTTTAACCTTAATCAAATTCCATAAGAATTTACAAGTTGCCAAAGGAATTGGGAAATGGTCCCATAAAGTCAATACCCCAAACATCAAAAATGTCATGAAAGAGAAATGGTTGTTGTTGCATTTCATTTTTTTTAGAGACATTACCCATTATTTCACAACATGGACAAAATTTACAAAAATCTTGGGCATCCCAAAAATGTGTTGACCAAAAGAGACCAGAATCAATTATTTTGCAAGCAGTCTATTGGGGACCAAAGAGGACCCCACAAACAAAAGTGTGACAAAATCTAAGGAGAGACTGGAACTCGCTATCGGGAACAAAATTCCTAAGGACTTGATCACTACATGTGCGCCAGAGGTAGGGGTCATCCCAAATGTACTAATGAGACTCATATTTTAGAATAATGTCTTGGTTTTTAATGAAATCATTAGGAATGCAAGATGCTACCAAATAATTTACAATTTCAGCGTACTGAGCAATAATATCTTTCACTCGGTACAATTTCTCATTAGTAAACATATTATTTATAGGAATACCGGGGGATGAGTCAATGTCTGAGGATGGGGGAATCCTAGTGATATGGTCAGCCACCACATTCTCTGCTCTTTTTTATCTATATTTTCTAAATTGAATTCCTAAAGGAAGAACATCCAGCGAATGAGATGTGGTTTGGCTTCCAGTTTCTTAAGTAGATACCAGAGGGATGCTTAGTATGAGAAAACAATGACTTTGGACCCCAAAAGGTATGACCTAAATTTGTCCAAGGAAAAAAATGACAAGGAATTATTTGTCAGTTGTGGTGTAGTTTTCTTAGGTAGGGTCCAAAGTATGAGAGGCATAGGAAATGACATGTGGAGCTCGATCGACCCTTTGTGACAAAACTGCCCCAACTGCATAGTTAGAGGCGTCACACATGAGCTCAAATGGTAAATCCCACCAAGGTGGTTGGATTAACAGGGGTGATGTGAGACTCCATTTTAACTTATTAAAAGCTTCCTCACATTCATTATAAAAAACAAATCCCTTTTCTTTTTGGAGTAATCAGGAGATGGGGAGTGCACTTTTACTAAAGTCATGAATGAAACGATGGTAAAATCCAGCATGAAATAGGAAATACCACACATACCATACATTTTTGGGGAATGGTAGGGAAGAAATGACATCCACTTTTGATTTATCTACTTGGATACCATCCCTAGAAATGACATGGACCAAAACTATACCTTGTAACACTATGAAATGGTATTTTTCATAATTTAATACGAGATTATTTTCAGTAAGGTGATGTGGGACTAAACCAAGACTACTCAATCATTTATCAAAAGAGGATCCATAAATAGTGAAATCATCCATGAATACTTCTATGAAATTCTCCAGGTAATTTGAAAAAAATACTAACCATACATTATTGGAAATAACTGGAGTATTTCATATACCAAATGGCATCCTCCTATATGAAAATTTGGCAAAGGGGAAAGTGAAGGTTGTCTTTTCCTGATCCTTGAGTGAAATATGGATTTGAAAATATCCAGAGTACCCATCTAGAAAACAGTAGTGGGACTTACCAGCTAGCCTCTCTAGAATTTGTTCAATGAATGGAAAAGGGAAATGACCCTTCCTAGTGTGTTGTTTTAGTTAGCTATAGTCTACGAAGACTCGCCAACTATTCTTCACATGAGTTGGAACCAATTCATTATTTCTATTTTTGACTACTACATGAAATGTTTTTTAGGAACTACTTGAATGGGACTGACACATTGGCTGTTAAGGATGGGGTAAATGATTCTAGAAGCCAATAATTTTGTTACCTACTTTTTCACAACTTCTTGGAGGTTTGGGTTCAGTCAACGTTGTGCCTGACTCACTGGTTTTGACTCATCATTTAATAAAATATGATGTGTACAAACTGATGGGATAATACCAGGAATGTCTGCAAGTGTCCATCCTAATTATTGTTTATACTCCCTCAAATGTTCAAGCAGTCGCAATTCATACTCAAAAGGGTGTGAACTAGAAATGATGACGGGAAACTTGTTTCCATTTTCAAGATACGAATATTTTAAATCTTGAGTCAGTGGTTTAATTTCCAATTCATGTGGATTTTGGATTGATGGGAGTGTGTGTGAAAGTGAGATATCACTAATCTCATCTAATTTCTCAATGGTATCATCCTCAAATGAGTAATAATCTCTTACAAGCTTAACAGTATCATCGATGGTCAGTGGATCCTCAGTGTTCATGAAATCATCAATTAATAAACATGCCTGGCATTTTTCTAATGCACTACAAAAATCATTGCATGACTCATTTAATAGATTTTCAATCAGTGAAGAACACTAAAAAATGGGTTCAGGGGAAAGAAAATTTGTTTTTTTAGTGGTATGGAGTACATCAATTGAATTAATAGAGAGATATGAATGATATTCTTAGGGGTTCTTCACGGCATCACAGATGTTGAAGTGGACAATGTCACCACCAAACTCCCAAGATAAATTTCTAATATAGAAATTAATTATGGTTTTGGTAGTTTTCAAGAAAGGTCTACCCAATATAATTTCGGCATGTCCATTAATCCTATTATCTTCCATTTTGAGAACATAAAAACCAGTAGGGAAAATCAAATTTTGGACCCTCACAAAAACATCATCCAACACACCAGAAGGGTGTGCGGTACTCTGGTTTCCCAGTTGAACAACAATTCTAGTGGGCTTTAGTTCCCCGACCTGCAATGCAGAGTAAATGGAGTGAGGCATCACAATTATAGAAGCACCTAAATCAATCATGTCATTTTAAAATGAATACTCCACTATGTTTCATGGAATCGATAATGTCCTAGGATCGTTGAACTTTGTGGGAGTTGATGTCTATAATAATGCTGGTATGTTCCTCCCCAAGCTCACCTTTTCTTCTCCACGAAGATTCCTTCAGTTTGTACACATCTTCTTTAGAAACATGGCATATCGTGGAATTTTCTCCACAACATCAATCAAGGGGATGTTATACCTTCACTTTCTTGAAAATTTCTAATATTTTCTTTTCAAGTTCAGTTTCCTTTTTTCTTCTTGGTTGGGCGGCCCTTTGAGGAAATGCAAGGCGAATAGTTGGGATAGGTGACTCATCAACAGAGCCACTCTTTTCTTTGTAAGGGATTCTCTCAGGACAAGGTTCTACCTCATTTGGATAATTTCCAATAGTTGGGATGGTGGTTTCCTTAGGAGGGGATGAATATATTAGTGGGGTAATTTGGGTTTTTAGTTGAGTTCCACTCCTAAGGGTGATGGGACTAACATTTCCATTATACCTAGGTTTAACTACTGGATGAGAAGGTAGTTTACCCAAACCATGACTTTGGATTTCCCCCATGGAGTTAGCTAATTGGCATAATTCAGTTTTGAGGTCTTGTATGGCATCCTGGGTGGTTTGATCTAATAGGAGATTATTGGAAGCTATTTGTTTCATCATATCTTCAAGTATAGGCTCAGGTTTTGGAGGGGGTTGTTGGAAAGGCCTTTGGGGTGGATGAGGATTTCTAGGTGGTGGTGGTGGATGACTAATATGACCCTGTTGGTTTCATTGTTTTTTAGGTTGGTTTGAATACCCCCTTGCCTATAAGCTTAGTTTTATTTCCACCCAGAATTGGATGGATAGTATGGTTCTTTTCTAAAGGGTTGGTTATAGGGGTGGATTGGAAATATTGCCTCAGACATTGGTCAGAATAATAGGTTTCAAAAAAGCAGATTCCACAATGGATGGGATTAGGAGATTGAGATTTACCTTGGGATAGAGCAAGTTGTCATAAAAGGGTACTTACCTATTCAAACATTGTGTCCACCTTCTTTTCAAATTGAGTACTTTTCCTATCATGGACACCTCAAATGAGTATGCTGGACCTTGTACCAAATTTTTGGGTGTTCTGTGCCATGTTCTCAATCAGGGTTTTAACAACAATTGGGGTCTTTTCAACTAGCACACCCCCTATAGTAGCATCAATCATGTTTCTATCAACTGGAATTTAACCTTCATAAAAATATTGAATTAAAATTTGATCACATATTTGGTGGTGTGGGAAAATTGAACATAACCTTTTAAAGCGTTCCAAATATTCATGTAATGTTTCCCCTTATGGCTTCCTTATACCACAAATTTCTTTCCTTATTGTTGTAGTTCGAGATACTGGGAAATATTTTTCAAGAAAAAGATGCATCATGTCCAACAAACCTCTTATTGGGGAATTAACATAATACAACCAATCTTTCACAGTGTCTTATAAAGAAAATGGGAATGATCAAAGATTTACTTGTTCCTCATCAACATTAGTAGGTTTTAATATAGAAAAAACAATATGAAATTCTTTTAGATTCTTGTGTGGTTCTTCTTTAGGATGTCCATGGAATCTTGGTAATAAATGAATTAAACCAGATTTTAGTTCAAATTTGGGTGCCTCACCTTGAATTTTAATATATGTGGGTTGGATATCAACATCAAATGAGGTTAGTTCTTTTAGTGCCCTAATATTTTAAGCCATGTTATAAAAGTTTATTTCAGTTCTGATATTGGTTCCCGAAGAAGAAGATGAAGGATCTAGAATAGTGTTGTTGTCTTGGGTGTCCTCCTTCAAAGGTTTCTGTTGTGTGTCCTGGGGCCGTTGATGTAAGATCGTCTCTAGTTCGTGTTCGAAAGGTGGTAAATATCCGGGATTAGAATGTGTCCTACTCAAAACTTACACACGAAATAAATCAGAACACAAATATTTCGGTAAATTTATTAGATAAAACAAATAAATATACACAAAATTTATAAAAATCATATAAAAAACACACACTAAAAACCAATGCGCTCCTGGGAAATGACGCCAAATTTTACCATGCTGTCATGAAATGTCAAATTTATAGTTATTTAAAGAATATTTTGTTGCCTATGGAAGACCCTAGTTCATCTATCAAGGATATTTGGTAGCTTATAGTGTGTATTTTTAATAAAGATTACTAAAAGCGGGGGTGAATTTGAAAACAATTTTAACAAAATGACTTAACATAAAGACTTTAATAGTTGATAAATAAAGTTGGTGTTTTAGAATTATGAGATAAGGAGATAATTTCATGTTCATTACACATCTTGGTGAGTTCATAATTCTGAAAAGTATTCATGGTTTAATGGAACCCTTTGGTTGAGGCTTGTCAAGATCTCGACTTTCCTCTTTCCTCTTAAAATGATGCTCGAAGTACCACCCCTTGACACAATAATCATGTTGTCAAGGTTTGGGTATAAAACATATACAATAAAGGCTACCAAATAATACTAAAATATTATGTATGTGTGAGATAAATAAAACTCTTGCCTTGTCCAATCAGAACAACACAAGATTCCCACTTGAAATCTCAACCCAATCGGTGTTGAGATAAAACGTGTTTCACTTAATTATAATGAAAGAAATGTATGAAGAGGAAAAGTGAATCAAATTTAAACATAATTGAAATATTTATCACAAAAATTATATAAAACAACTAGTATATCATGTGTTGGAACTCCCTCCCAAGTAAGTGTTGCTCCCTCAAAATGATCGTCTTTCATTTAACTCGACATCCAGAGGAGAAGGAAGCTCGGGTGGAACTCATTATTAGTCCTTGATCTCCCTATGAGGATATGGGAATCCAGTACATCTAGGATGAGTAGAGGACTCCTATGTAACTCCAAATGGGAAAAACTTCACTTCATGTCCTAACTACCAAATGGGGTGCCCAAGGTGCCTTTTTATAGCCAAAATAGAAAAATGGTTTTGGGAACCCAGATTTTGATTAACCACTTAGATGATGGTGTTCGGTGGAAATAAAATATTAACTCACTTTTTAAAAAACTAAAAATTTGTAGGCCCACTTCCTTATTATCACCACAAAACGTTTGGCATAATTTGGACAACCACATCTCGAGATATTGACATATTATAGAATGCCACTTTTAACTTTGGGCCTATTCGGTGGCTTGGACAGATCGGTTCAAAAGGGTCCCATAGAAGTCGAATCAGGATTGGGATACTTGAGATGAAATGTATCCAATTATATTTTGGACCTTCCCATAAAATTTCAGCTCATATGTATTTCTGGTCTAGTAGATATGTGAGGATTCATCCACTGGTGTGCTTGAATCCTGCACAGTTTGGCCCTTTTTTGGGACTTCATAATGGGTCCTCCAAATCATCTCCACCTTTAATGAAATTATCAAAACAAGTAGCATTTACCTTTTTAATAGTGATAAACACCAAATAATTGAATCACAAATGAAGTGCATTTTGTTATTATTTTTTGAATTTACAATACAAATTTACTTTAATACAATGGTGTAAGTGTGAAAATGACACAGTGAATTGTGGTACGATCTTCTACCCTTACTCTCTGTCCATCAGATATGTCTCTACCTCTTGAGGGGTATAATATTGTTAGAGGTGATTACCTAGGGATTTATCACTATCAGATGCCTTAAAATACCACTTTTCTATTTCCTTTCTGCATTATTTCCTCTGTCCTTTTTTCCTCACCCTCCTCTTTGTATTCTACTATTTTTTAAATAAAATATGATATCATGATATGATACCTTATTTAGACACTTTATAGTTACATAGTTTTTTATTTAAAATTAGATTTATTATGATCATATTATAATATAATTTGAAGCTTATACTTAGAATAATCATGTCTGAAGTTATATGATGAATTGTTAACTTCAAATATTTGAATTTTCTTTCGATCAAATAGATCACTTCCATAAAACATCACATAAACCAATTATTTAACTGTCCTTTGAAGTTGTTGAAAACTCTACAATATTTAGAAGTAGCAGAATGCCTGATAAATATTCCTTCATCATCTTTTGAATCAAATTTACCAAGTTTTTTCTTAGTGTTGAGGATATACACCATGTCTGCAAAAACAATAACCTATCAAACTTTAGGTTTTTTATTATTCCATAAGTTATAGGGTGTATTCTTATGAAATGGATTTATTTAAACTCTATTCATGATATAGAAAGATATATTAACAACTTTTTTGAAAAAATAGGTTGGTAAACTATATTCATTCAACATAGTTATTTCCATTTCTCAAATAATCATATTTATTCTTTCTATAATTACATTCTATTATGGTTTTCTTAGATTATAAAAATTATTTTCAATAACCAAGTTTAAGAATCAAGAATTAAATTTTTGATTCTAAAATTCTTCTCTATGTTAACTTCTCAATAAAATTATTTTGAAATCTTTTTCATTCTGAAAAAATTTACTAAAAACTCTTAAAAATAAAAAATATAAAATTTCGAACTCTAAAAAGTAAACCCAAGTAGATATGTAAAAATCATCCACAAAAAAATAATCTTCCAGTGAATCTTTATACTCTTTAGGGTACAAACATATAAATGTAGATAAGTTATAATGATTTATAAGTATAATCCTTGTTAATTTATTTGAAAGATTATTTATGTTTCTTGCCTATTTCACATGCATTGCAAAGCGTATTATCATCAAATTTAATACTGAGATGTTTTGAAACTAAATACTTCATAGATAGCTTAGATGGTTAAAATATATTACAATGGCTAAGTCTCCTATGTCTTATACATGATTATATTATTTGAGAACTTAAACATTTAACTTTCAATTAAAATATTGAACTAAGGTCCAAAGTATTAACATTATAAGTTCTAGGTCCTATAAACTTAATTTGTTTATCATTAAAGACAAAACATGCATTTTTTAAAAAATCAATAAAAATTCCATCATAAAAAAGTTTATATATACTTATTATATTGTGATTCAAAACATGAATATAAATAAACTTATTGATAAATATTTATTTTTCATCCCCATCTAATCCAAATATAATGATATTTTAATTAGTGTTTTTGCTGAAGGTAACAAGGAATTCATATAATTTTGTTAGAGAATGGAACTTTGAAATGTATGCACCGATGTTCCTCAAAAATCCACTACCCATATATAATATCTCATTTCCAGCCCTATGAATTTTTACATACAATAATATCAAACAAAATATTATTTTGGTACCCAAATACACTTGGGTTGTGAAATATAAATGAGAAAACATTTGGGAAAATAGACTATTTAACCCTATGAGAATCATCTTTACATACATCTCTTGAAACATAATCATTTAAAAAAACAATCTAAGGATTTTTGGGAAAAATTATTAGTATAATATCCTCTAATTACACAACAAAAACAAGTAACTACAGACATGTTGTGTTTTTTAAATGGAATGGAATAGTTTCTATACAACATAAGTTTATCACCATTTCTACCAATACCGTATATTTATTTTCTATGATAATTAATTCTATGAATCTTGTTTAAATATTCTTCTCCTTTATTAAGTAAACTGTCAACTATTTTAAAAGATTTTACACCAGTCTTCAACTCTTTAATTTTATTTTTCTGCTTAGTATATATTTAATCAAATTAGATTAACTTTTCTTTTAATTCTATGTGTTGTTTTAACATGGCATCTTTTTCACTTAAGAGAGAATTGTGAATATTATCTAAATATTTATATCTTTTTATCAAGGATTTATATTTTTATTCAAGCATAGAATAATATTCAGTTAATTTAACATTTGAGTATCTTTCAAGATTATAAAAAGAAGAATAATAAGATTTTACATCATCCTGCTTAGCCATAAATTACATTTTTTTTCTTTCAAATTTGATTTGTCCTATTATGAATCATAAGTCGAAGTGAGTTTGGAGTATTTATAAACACTCAATGTATCCTTCATGGATTTATTTCATTTGAGTTTGTACTCTGATTTCATTTTGATATTCTTATCATTATTTTTTCAATCCTTTTATTGTGGGAAATAATGTTTGATATGACCAATTTGTTTTCAATCATAACATCAAACCTCTTTTAGTCCATAAACATTATTTTTTTGAATCATTAAAATACTTCATTAAGTATTTCATTCTTTTATAGAACTTATTGAATCTTCAAGCTAAGTGAGACAGTTCCTCTATAGATTTTGAACAACCAGAATAATTTAAAGATATTTTATCATCATTTAACTTATTGTAACTTTTTGGAATAGAAACTTTAAAGGTTCTATTTTCCTTATTGATCATACTTTGATATTCATCATAATAATTCATCTCATCCTCATACATCATTAGAGTACCGATCAATTCCTTCATCATTATATTTTTATAGGATTTTATTTTCAAATTTCAATAGATATTTTATTCCACTCAGAGGGTAAAACTATAATAAATTTTAATACCTAATATGGTTTTGGAATTAGAGTTCCATGGGCATCAACACAACTTACTATTTCAGTCAATATTCCATTTCTTTGAGGAATAATTTCACTTTTATATGTCTTGAAAGCATAAAACATTAATTTTTCATTGTTATAAATTAATTTTCTGACATTTTCGATTCCTTTCCAGGAAAAATTATCTTTTATATGTTATAATTAGTAGAAAACTGTGATACAGGATTGAATTCATTAGGTCCAAGTCCAAAATTGATTCCATTCATAGCTATAGAATAAATATAAAACTCATCTACTTTGGTAGTATCCCATATTTTTGATCTTCTTTTGGGATATAATATGTATTAACAACCTTCATATAAACATTGGAACTGATATTCTTCAAATAGATGACCAAACAGGCTTTCCAACATCCATTATTTTCTTCATTGATATATGGATCCCTTATCTTTAACATGAGTTCTTTGAGTTTTTATATTGAAAACATTCTTCATATATACATTTAGCTCAATCATTCTAGAGATTAATATAATCCTTAAAAAACAATCCTTTGATAATAATGTTTGGATAGTAAAAATATAAATACATGGGGGGGGGGGTGAATTGTGTCCTTTTAAAAATAGTTGAAAATTTAAAACCAATCCCCCTTTAAAATATTAAAATATATTCAATACTATTTTCTTTAAACAAATTTTGAATAAAAATAATAAAGAAAATAATACAACATTTCTTATAATGGTTCAAGGAACAAAGGTCCCCTAGTGCACTCTACCAACACTCTCTCCATATGCTTGGTAATTTTCACTAAACATTTCCTTATATAAATGGACCTTAACAAATGAGTGAAGATAATTGACACCTTATAATAAATATTTTCCATATCCTTGAGGTTCATTTATAGGGAACCTTCAAAATCATAGCTTAGTATGAGTACTTGACACTCCAGAAGAACACAGACGATATATAGATTGTTGAATAA
Organism: Viscum album; assembly: GCA_963277665.1. Lineage (NCBI taxonomy): Eukaryota > Viridiplantae > Streptophyta > Magnoliopsida > Santalales > Viscaceae > Viscum > Viscum album. The sequence goes on along the minus strand of OY728130.1, from coordinate 602,908,622 downwards.
TGGTTTAGCTCGTAGTTTACTCTATAACTATAAAAACAAGAGATATTTAGAAGAATATAACAAGTAATTACTAGCACAATCATTCTAAAGAAACTAAAAATTTCGATAGAAAATGTTAATATCAAACAAAAAAAACAATTACTTAGTATTAGGGTGGATATGTAGTATAAAATTATAAAAATAATTACCAAAGTTCGGTTTTGAGAAATAATTTCAAAAAATAGAAGAATATTAATAATAAGAAGATACAACAGTAACAACATTATTATTCTAAAAAATTCCTAATGAAATTCGAAATAGATTCATCTTGCGAAATATCAAAGAGGAAGTGAGTTGTTGAAAAATATTTGAGTGTATGATATCAGTAACATAAATACATTGATAATAAATAATAATTATAATATAAACCTGGTCAAGAAGATCTAAAAAAATAACTAGATAAATCATGATTTTCTAAATGCCCAGTGTAGTTAAAATTTTAATATAATTAGCCTCTAAAAACTGTAACTTCCATTAGAAATAGTAATGATTTTATGCATTTTTGAAGAGACTTTTCCATGGTATTTGAATAAATTTTAATGGGATATTTGATTTAATTAAATCATTGAAAATATATCAAATATATCCAAAATTTAAATATCATAAATGATTGGTTTATCATGGGGTACACTACATATGGATAACTAAAAAGTTCATGTCATAATGTATGGATGCTTCAAAATTTTAGGTTAAAATATCAAATGTTAGATACTCAAATGTAGGGTTTCTTAATAAAAGTTAAATCCGCAAACCTAATGTTCCGTTCAAATTTGATTTTCAAAAATTAGTGTTTCTTATCAAAAGTTATGCTCCCAAACCTCATGTTTTGATTAAATGCTGGGTTGGACACAAAAATTGGGTAGCAAAATTAATTTTGAAAAGTGAATCCACACTACTTTGAAATTCCATGATAATTTTTAGATAAATCATAAAATAATTTAAGAATAGAAAACTTCTATGATTTTAGGGGGAATTAAAATAAATATTTTTATAAGAATAATACAGAAATTAAATTAAAGAAACTTCATTAGTAAGAAAATAAGGGTGTTTCTGAGCATAAAAATAATGAAAAATTAATGAAATTGTTGGATCAACAACCATATTTACAATAGGTACATCGATAATTAACATACAAGACCACATAGTCAAATCTATCTAACAAAGAGAACCATAAATTAAACCATTATATTAAAAAATTATTGTGGAATTAATATATATAATTCCTATAATATGAAAAAAAAATTCTTTCAAATATATTGATATTTTTTAGTCCTATAACTTTATGGCATATAGTTTGAAAAAGAAGAAAAGCATGGTTAATGAGTTTTGAATATTTTTTGATAGATTATAACACAAAACCAAAATCATTAAATATTACATCAAAACTTTATAGTCATGTGATTTAATCTTTTTAACCTCAAATAAGTTATCATCGTGACATTATCGATATTTTATAAATACCCCTATAAAACCTTTACACCATTAAGGAAGTTACAAAAATAAAATCTCTCTTTATTAGAAAGAGTGTAAGCTGTTGGAAGAAAAAAAGTCTATCTTTCACCCTTTACCAACTCCAACTCTTCCCTTAACCCTATACCAATCATGTCCAACAAAGACATAATTATATATTTTTATTTCCTTGTGCATTAAGTAATGTTCCAATGAAACTATTCCATATATTTTTTCTTTTTGTATGACATCACGAAAATTTCCAATATACAAACAATTCCAATATAGTGATTTAAAAAACTGATATTTTTTCTCAGTTAGTTTTTATATGAATTTTTGAAAAGGTTTTATAAAAAATGGTGAAAAAAACCTTTAATTTTTCAAAATTATCATAAGCTATTAATGGATAAGGTGTTTCATCTCCTTTTGTATTCCCATCAAATTATGTTGTACAAGACAAATATTTAATTCATGAGGGAAATTTTTAAAATCTAATAGAAACATTATCTACATGGAATGTATCAAAATAACATAGTGTATACTATCTTGAAAAATGTGACACCCTAATATTTAATTAATTCTATATCCTATAAAATTTAAAAAATTGGGAAATTGATTTATCATCCTCAATAACATTGCTCTTAATGCGAACTCTTTATTTTCATGATCATTAGAAAACATAATACATGAATCTAAATTCAATTTAAAATCCTTGATCAATAGAGAAAAATAAACAACAATGTCATTAACATGTTGTTTTAGTTCTGCTATAAGTAGAGTCAATATAATGTATTTGTGCGTTATTCCTAACCATATTATAAAGTTATAATTTAAAAACATAACATATGTGTACTATAAGTGCAATATTGTACAGAAAAAATATTCATTCCATTTTTAGATAGCACATGATAGATGTTTCTCAACTCGTTTCCAAATTTAGGATACTCATGACCATTTTAATTCCACCGTGGTTTTTTTCTAGGTTTAAAAGTTTCCCATATGTAATTTTTTGTATCTACATGCCACATTAATTACATTATAGTCCGTTTCAATTATGGTGAAGTATCCTAAATTCCATATAGTCATTTAAACCTTGGAATGATTGGAAGGTGATATATAACTTTTGAAGGAATTGATTCATCTTTCTTGTCTCAACCTAAACCAAACTTAGAGAAATTTTAAGTGATTCATGGTCCTTGAGAAACAATATACAATAATTTAGACTACCATGTATTTGTTTATAGATTATACCCATTGAAAAGAAAAATAAATTTAGTGTTATATTCTCATTAAGAAATCTCATTATCTCTTAGTAACATATGATTTAAGAGAGAAAATAGTTTTGTAAAATTAGGGACACTCCATCTATTTCGAACTTTCCAATTATATAGCTTTAGTACAACTGATAATGTTTTATATTTAGTACAACACAAATATAGTAGTATCTTTTAAAAACTATTTAAATTCTCAAAAAACTTTGGATAATTTTGAATGTCATCTTTATATACAATTATTATTTCCTAAATATGATCTCTATCATCTTTTAGAGTTGAACTTATATTAGACGATCCAGTAAACATAGTATTATCCCAATCACCATGTACAATCCATTATTTACTCTATTTAACTTTACGTTTATAACTCTAATATATTTCGTGAGAGTTAAAGTGTTATTCGACTCATCTGGAAAATTCATCTTGAATAACAGAAATGTATACATAGAAAATTGATTTGAGAATTATCATTTTTATGGTCTATTATAAAATTGAGATATTATTTTACCTTTCGTCTAATATTTTTTCACATGATTAGTATCCATCCATTTTTTATTCATATTCATACTATCTGGTTTATCAATATTTATATTAAAAAAATACATAGAATATAATCAATCTAGTAATCATAACTGATTCAAATTCATCCTATTTTATTCAATAGTAATCATATTCCTTCCATTTATTAAAAAATATTCTAAATTTAGGAAATCAAACAATTTTTCAAATTTGGTTTGTATTTACAATATAATTTATTCTGGGTTAATATTTATTTTAACTATAATAATTAATATGAATCATGATTTTTTTGTGATCTGTTCAGTTATTAAGCTATATTTATCATTAATCATTCAAAACATATTCAATTGTTTTTATTTAATTTTTAATTTTTTAAAAGAATTTCTGTAACTAAAATTGAATCAATTTCCTAAATTCCATTTTTAACTTCCCAATTAGTTATTACTTTTATTTCATTCATCAATGTTTTTAAATTATTCACCGATTGTTTTATTCAATTTATCGATAGTTTATTTAATTGTTTCTTTTTTTTATTAGTTTAAATTCCATGCATTCTATTCATATTTTTCAAGGTCACATTATTATGAATTTATTATTAGTTTATTTTTCCTTATCTTACTGATATCTTGAATAGAAAATTAAGAAAAAATTAAATTTATATTTTTTGATAGATCAAAGCTATCACTAGTATATTATCAAAGCATAAAAACAAAATAATTTATTTCTCCTTAAAATAATAAATAAAATGAGTTTCTATATCCTACCAATTATCAAATATAAGTTTAATATATAAAAATTAACTTTATAATTATATATATTTTTGGTTTCCTATTTTCATTTACAAAAAAAATATTTTGATCACATAAAAGAAATTTTAAAATCATTGACAATGAGGATAAATAGATATAGTGTCAAATGCATGGATTATCATAAGACCTATATCTTAAATTAACATAATTATTTTAAGATATAGAATTTTAATAAAAATAAGGAAAAAATTTATAAACCCATTATTATTATTTAATAATTAATCCCTATTAAAAAACTGTAAGTACTTATCGTATGACTTTTAAGAAGAAATTTCATCCTTTCATGTTGATAGCTACAATATGTATCCAATTTTTTTTGAGACTTTTAATATATAAACTAATTAAAAATAATTAAATTTTTTAAAAAATTTAATGATTGGTCCTCCCCCCAAAAAGTGGATTTAATTTTCAAGGAAATGAAAAAATGAAACAAATGAAAAAAACCAGTACATGATCAGTTGATGAATTATTGAAATAGAATTTTTATTCAAATACTAATTTTTTGAACTAAAATATTCTAAGACATGTATAGATGTATTTATAGGCTTTAGCTTTTATATAGGATTGATTAAATAGTTTGAGGGATGGTTTAACTAGGGTTCTTTTAATAAGAATGTGAACTCTTCATGTGTGTTTACTAAAGACACCGATAAAACATACATTAAAAGTTCTAAAAACAAAACATGTACAAAGAAACATTTTATAATTTTTTATTTTAGCACTAATAAATTATAACATTTATCCCTGATAAAATTTTCATTGTTAGAAAATTTATACTCCTCATGTAACTTTTTCTTAATCTCACACAACCTTTAAAAAATGGAGTTATGCTTGTCGAGTCTAGAGCTTTATCAATCAAAATAGGAACATTGATAAAAACCATGTACTAAAAAATTAATTCAAGTATAACTGAAATATTTATATGTTATTAATTATATGAAAATAATTAGTAATTATTAACTATAATTTAATATTATTAATTTAATTTAAAAATTCTTATTAATTTTATAAATATTTAAATATTTTTTTAAAATATACTATTAAATATATAAATTCATATTTAAATATAAAAAATTAAAAGTTTCATTTTAATATATATTTTGTACAGTAAATCATTAATTATATAAATTTATGTAATATTAATTTTGTAAATAATAATAAAATAGAATATGTACTTCGGGTTCTTATGAATCCTGTTTGTATTTGGAGTATCTAATACCCTCTATCAACATCGTCTAATATCATGGTATTGAATTATGCATTCGCTGGAATCTAGGAATTCCCACCAATAATAAACCCTATGAGCTATGGTGAACAAGATGAAAACGACAGCTACATCATTACCACCACCACGTTGAAAACAAGAACAAGGGTTGAAACATTGGATCACTAAGGAACAAAAAATATAACATAAAATAGAGAAGCTACAAATTACCAATGCTAGAAAGACTATTAGAAGGAGCATCGTGGAAGTGTGGCACTGAGATGATAGAAGTCCACTAGTAGGGATAGAGAAGACAAAGACTGAGGGATGAAATATTGAGTATCCTAGCCAAGGTTGGTTACATGCATTCATCCACTATAGTAAGAGCTTGGTACTTTGATGAAGATTTTACAGAACACACCTCCCATGTCAAGGGAAAAAGGGAAAGAAACATTTGGAGAATCCAAACATTGGTTGATGACTCCCACATGAATGTAACAACTTGGGGATAATTTTTTTATATCTATAAAGTATATAAAATAGACACTATCTCCAATAGTGATGAAAAAAACACGCAACACTACAGTGCCCATCCAAAAGTGCCAGCGATGGAGGATGATATTGGAAGACTATTGGAGAGAGATAAAAAAATAATGGTTTCCCAATTGAATTCTTTATAAGTGTGTGTCTCTATACCTTTTTTTACAAATTAATTCATTAAAAAGAATTAATTTAATTGGAGGATAATTGAGGTTGAGGGAAGCCTATAAAATTTCACATCCCTTAACATTTTTTATCATCTTCTCAAGAAACACCACATCCTCTAGTCTTGTGCTTTGAGTGTGGTATTTTGTAAGGTGTTTCTATATTTTAAAATGTGATATTTTTTTTAGTGTTTTGTCCTTGTAATTAGTGGATTCTATACCTTCATTTTATAAGTATATCACTGTGGTAAAATAGGAAGAATGATAGAGTGTGGTTCCAATGTGATCTAGAGTCCTGGAAGGTCTAAATCAAGGAGAAAAAAGAAAAACATAATATGTTACTATTATGGTAAGAGGGGGTATGTCAAAAAATATTGTTAGAATAAGAAGAGTGGTGAGAATAAATTTCAAGGAAATGTGTTAAGTACTTCTCAAAATGGAGATATACTAGCCAAAAAAGTGGGAATGATTACTTAAGGTAGAAAGCATCTCAACGTTGTAAGGATTGTTGGCTTTAGAGTAACATGGAACATGATGTATTCAAGTGAATTGTTTGATAATTACAAAACTATAATATACGGACTTGTAAAATGGGTAATTATTATACATTAAATATCAATAGAGTCCTAAAAATAAAACTTAAGATGCACGATAAAATCGTTCGAAACATTTGTGGAGTACACCATGTGAAGGGCCTCAAGAATAAAATTTTATCCTTGGGGTTATTTGATGATATCAGATGCAGGAATGACACTAATAAATATATAATGAGGATTTTCAGGGGTGATCTTATGTTGAAGAAGTTGGAGAAGATATATAAGAACTTTTACGTGATTATGGGTGAAACAAATAAGTAAGTAGAGATAATTGTTGCATCAACTACCTCAATGGAAGAGTTGAAAAAGTTATAGAATTAGATGCTTGTACATATGTCTAAATAAATCCTGAAGATTCAATATGATTGGAATTTTTTTCATGGATTATTAAAGAATCCTTACCATTTTTAAGGAATTGTGTTTTGAGTAAGAAAAATAGGTTGAAGTTTGGGACATGAATGACAAGGAGTAAGGAGATCTAGGATTTGGTCCATTATGACATTTAGAAACCTCTAGTTATGTAAATGGGAGGAGAAAGGTAATTTTTATATTTTATTTATAACTATTACAGAAGATATTAGGTGTTTCCAATTAAGGGGAAAGTGGATTTATTTGAATTATTCAAAACATTAATTGCACAGATGGAGGATGAATATGAAAATAAGATCATGTGTTTGACAATGGTGGATAATATATAATCATGGAGTTTAATTATTTTTTTCAACATGAATATATCAATACATTGTTCAAGGTGGCATAAAACTTTCATCAAAATGGTTTAATAGAGTAGATTAATATAATCTTGTTAGATAGAACAAAGGAGATGTTGAAGATTGTAGAAGTTTCCAAGATGTTTTATGCAGATGTAGTGAATACCACTAACTATATAGTCAATCAATCTCCTTTAGTAGAAATTAACCTAAATATATTGATGGACATGTGTACTGCTAAACCTGTTGACTATTCTTAGTTTCTCATTTTTGGAATTACTGTCTATGTATTATTTAATGACCCAAAAATATTGAACATGGACTTCAGATCTAGGGAATGTATATTCTCGAGATACACTAATGGTGTGAAAGAGTATCATTTGTGGGATCCCACTACCCAAAAACTTGTCATCAATAGGGATGCCATTTTTTTAGAAGAAAAGGTGAAAATGATGATAGATAATGATATGTAAAAATGGAGTGTAGAAACTATAATAGTTGAGGTGGAGGAACAAATAAAGGAAGAAACCGTTTCTTCTAAGGCATTACCCAAGCATGTTGTTCACATACTAGATGATACTAGACTATTATAGTCAAATCGAGATAAAAGAGCACCAATGCAACACTAAGATTACGTCATTAAGAAAATAGTTGTGTATTTATTATTGATAGAGTATGGAGATCCATTTTTTTATGGAGGAAACCTAGAGTCTAGACATATATTTATGGATGGAGGTGATGCTGGTGGAACTTGAAGCCTTGAACAAGAACATGACTTGGGATCTTGTTCCATTACCTCATGTAACGAAGGAAATTGGGAAGAAAATGGGTCGAAAATAACAAGATGGATGAAAAATACTAAATTGAATGATATCATATGGTACTGGTGGTTAAAGGATATTCTTAGAGGGAAGAAGTTTATTTCAATGAAATATTTAATCTTATTGTTAGACTGACAGATGTTCAAGTAATTATGGCGATGCGTGCTATATACACTGTATATATAGAGTACTTAGATTTTAAAAATATTTCCTCCCTGGTGATATTGATGAATAAATATATATGATATAACTAGAAGGTTTTTCCAAATAAGGTAAGCATCAAGTGGTTTTCAAGTTGAACAAATCTCTATAGAGTCTCAAACAGGTGTTGAGGTGTTGGTAAAAGAGATTTGATTCCAATATAACAAGCCTTGGGTATGATAAAATTAATTAATATATTTTTAGATATTAAGAGTGTCTAGATGGTAATAATTTTATCATTATACTATTATATGTGGATGAAATATTGGTTACAAGACCCAATAATGATAAAACTCGAGAGAAGAAGGCACAATTGGATATGGAGTTTGATATGAAAGACTTGGGATATGAAAACAATATTCTTGAGATGTTGATCCACCATGATATAAATAATAGGATGATTTTTATATCATATAATAATTAATTGAGGAAACTATTGAAATGATTTAACATTCAAGACTATAATCCAATCTCTACCCACGTTCCCACTAATTTCATGTTATCCTCTATGTCGTGTCCTAGTAGTGAAATAGAGAGGATGGAAATGTATCATGTCCCGCATGAATCAGTTATACAAAACCTTTTTATTTAATATTTTATTGATAATAAATGACATAATTTCCTCACATTTTTTAAATAAGTTAATTTATGGAATATTTGGGATTAGATCATTCATTTAAAAATTTGATGAAAATTCCAGTTTTGACCCTTTAAAGTGCACCGTTGTATTTAGACTATAAATATTTTTTTATGAATTATTAAAACATAAAATTTTGCAACATTTTCCTCACTAAATGGGATAAAACTTTAATTTAGGACATCCAAGATTGATAATGCATTTTATTTTAATTAATCGGCCATGAAGTCAACAATATATTATAATCACCAGATTAGACACAAATTTAGTATTTTTCACCAATACGTATACATCAGTGATTTTATTTGGACCAAATTTGGAGCTAATATAGAATAAACAATTTCTCATAAATCATCCTTCTATATGGAATACTGGTTCACATGTTTTTGAGGTCAAACAATTGGGAAAATTTGGAATAAAATATTTTGCTGAATTATCTATTCACACTTAAAAATTATTGAAACCCTAGAGTCACATCCACTCTATAAATTTATGTTTTTTTATTTGTATGAGGTTGGAAATTACTTAGAGGATTTGGTTCTGAGGATAAGTGGTGCCTTTCCATTTAAATACACTATTGGAGGATGGAATATCTAAAGCTAGGATCTCCTCCAAAATGCTCTCCTTTTCCTCTTCTTCATTGTAATGTTGTTGTTCTTGAAGAAAAATATCAATTTATATCCCATTTATTCTATTTTTTTTTTAAATTTTATTCATAATTACTGTAATTATTTAGGCTATAACTCAAGAGTGAAAACATCATTTAGTTATACACTTTCTAAACCTTTTCGAATCCAATTCATTTCTACGATGGATACACCACACATGAAAGATTAGTTTTTATTAGTAATAAATATAACAATTACCTTATTAATTTAATTATTTTTAATAATTGAGATACTGTAATCCACATAATATTATCTATGATTTTTTTAACTTAAAAATAAACTAAGTAAGAAATCTTAAAATTAACACTGAACACATGAGGTTGAGAATTGTGTGAATTGTGAGAGCGCAATATTAATCGGTAAAATGAAACAACACGAGATAAATTTTTAGAGTCAAAATACAATACCATAACTCAATTAATCCTCATTAAAAAATGATATATTCCCTAATTTACCGCTATCCATAATCCATCCTTAGATAAAAAATCAATGCAGGGTGCTATGATAGCATGTTCCGTAGCTAGCACAAGGCTTAATTTGTTTAATTATTGAGGTAAAGTTAATTATCATAGGATTTAGGGGTTAGAAAATAAGGGTATCATAATTAAGTGGATGTTAATTTACATTATAATGATCATTAATTAATTAAATATGTAGGGTTAGATCCATTATTCTTTCGAAAAATATTTTCTAACAAATATATGTTCATTACGTTTTACTATTTACATTTCAAAAACTAAAATAAAAAAATAAAATATTATTCTAACATACATCTTAAATATTTCTAGAAATTAATCATCCCATACTTTTAAGTAGTTTTTTATATTATTTTATTTCTAAAATAACCTTAATATGTTGTTTTAATTACTTACACCTTTCAGAGATAACCTTGTTCAAAAAATTTGCTATACCAAAATAACTACTAACCAAAGATCATTTGAGGGAGTAAATGACATCATATTTAAAATTGGATCCTTTTTTGCAGTGGTTAAAATTTTCTTCAACTAATTAGAGGTATTTATCTTCTTTTATTTTATCATTTTATTTTCTCTTCTTTATTTTTTCTTCTTTTCCCTTTATAAATTTTTGGTCTATCTCACTCCCTTATCTTTCTCTTTCTTTATATTTGAGACTATCAGTTGAAACTTATTCTCATTATATTATGGTCTATTATTCTTAATTTCTCTCATTTATTTGATTTATGAAATGATCTCATCCTGTGGACCTCTTTTATATTGACCTTAATATTGAGCGCGTCCTTTGGGCTCAAATCAGAAAATTATGGTCTATGGAAAGTGTTGACATTTACCCAATTGGGAAATCCGTCCACTCTAAGAATTTTGAAATAGGAATCTCTTCTGAAATAAATAATATTCCATATCCAATAGATGAAAATAATAACACCAAACTCAATAGTACCATTTGAGAGTTGGATTCACCTGATATTAATTATCAACTTACATGCATTGTACATATAACTCTTGAATTAGACTTTGGTATAGAATCTAGCTTAATTCACCTTTTTGAAAAAATTCATGGATTATCCAGTGAGGACCTAAAAAACACCTTAAAGAATTCAATGTGGCATGCTCAACAATGAAACCCTAAAATTTCTCTAAAGATCAAATCAAACTAAGAAAATTTCCATTCTCATTTTATGGAAATAAAAAATATTAGATATATTATTTACAACCGGAGTATGTAAAATGTTGGAATGATTTAAAATATATTTTCTTACAAATATTTTTTCAAGCATTGAGGACCACTTCTATTGGAAAGGAATCTTAGGGATTAATCAAGCACAAGGGGAGTTGATATATGAGTATGGAGAGTGATTAAAGAAGTAGTGTGCATGTTTCCCACATCACTAAATAAATGAGAAACTCATCATACATTACTTATATGAAAGCCTCACACCTATGTAGAGGAGTATGGTGGATGTTGCGGCTAGAGGGGAATTTTTTGACTAAATAATAGTAGTTGCACATGAATTGATTGGAATGATGTCTCAAAACTCCCAAATATTTTCTGATCAAGGTACAAGAAATGTTATAAGAGTACATAGGGTATGTCCTTATTCTCTTGAAAATATTTTCATTGATACTATGTTGGAATAATTAAACACTATGGTGATATAGATTTATTTATATCAATATATATCCCAACCCACTCTAATAAGTCCTTGTCGAATTTTCACTAAAATAAACTACCCAGCCGACTATTTCCCCCAATTACAAGATATATAGGATTGTGAAGTCGTAATTCATTAGAGACCATATAAACAACAATAAGAAGTATGATTTCTTTTCACCAACATACAAACAAGGGTGGAAAGGGAAATAAAATATGAGGTATGGTTCTATACTACAACAAAGGCCCCCTTTTCAACAAGACTTTTGGAAGCCTCTACCTTTACAACATGGTTTTAAAAAACCCAATAGGGACTTGATGCTCAAGCATCAAAAAGTAATAAAAAACAAGAGAATTTTCATAGAAAGATAGATTATAATACTGAACACATTTTTAAATAAGTTAATCTTAATCAATAGAATAAGATGAAAAGTCAAGATTTAGAGTTAAGGGAGTTGAAGACAGAAATGATCCTGATTTCCACAACCCTCTATGAACTGGTAATTAAGGACTTAAAAAATCATCCTTCACAACCTATCCCAAATACCAAGGGGAATGTTAGTTCCCTCACATTTAGAAGTGGGAAGAAAAGTACTAATACATCTACACGTACCATTCCATTTGGATTCACCATAACTCTAGAGAGACCCTATTCAAGACCATATGATGAGAAACACAAGGAGAAAGACAAAGTTAAGGAAAACATAGATGAGGTTCCTCATAAACCCCTTCCATTTACAAATAGAGTTTTACAAACCAAGAATATAGATGAAGAGGTGATGAAAAAAGAGGTTTTATACACATTCAATCATGTTGAGGTCAACATATCCATACTTGAAGAAATCAAGAATATTCTAAGGTATTCCAAGTTTTTTAAAGAGATGTGTACAAATAGAAGAGGTATACAAGAAAATGAGCAGATCAAACTTTTTAAGAATTCATCTTTAGTCAACACAACAACCTTGTCTATGGCTGAAAAGTGCAAGGACCTTGATACATTCACCATTCCATGATCCATAGGGCATTTTAATTACTCTAACTATTTATGTGATTTGTGTACCTCCATTAATGTCACTCATCTCTATGTTTTCTCTTCCTTTCATGCTAGATAGTTAAAGTTGATTGGGGTTCTAGTACAACTACAAAATAGGTCCTCATCATACATAGTGGGAGTAATTGATGATTTACTATTTTGGGTAAAGGAAATGATATTTCATGTAGATTTGTATATGATGAATATGAAGGATGAAACAGGTGAGTGGAGAAGGACATGAAATTTCTTTTGTCCCTTCGGTGATAACGATGGTCTCAGTGCTGGCTCCTCCCCCCTTCGTGGGGGAGGGGGAATCATCATCCCATGAGAGAGAAGGGTTCTTCTGAACATTATACAACCAAGACTTTCTTACCACATTCCCAAAAGCATAATTAATCCCTAACACTACGGATCTTATCAATGGATTACCTAATCTCTAGATCTCATCTTCTAATTTTTCAGAAACCACAACACCCTTGAATCTCACTCTGGTTGCTCGTTATAATCCAAGGAGACCTTCAGTCGACGATTTTGATTGGTTCGTCTTAGGCTCTTTGGACCTTCAAGAAAGAAAGATTGTTGGCTTGCTCGACTGTCACCATATCATGATTCAGTTTGAATCAGAGGCATATCTCATCAAATCATGGTCGAGGGAACCTCATAACTTCAACATATTTCTTTTCTTCCTCTTATGCTGGTCCTTTTATTTCCACATGAATCATGATTATTCTTATACAGTGGTTTGGGAAAGCTTTCCCAATCTCCCTTTTCCTTTTCAGAACTCATCTGTTATACTAATGTTATTAAATCTCATTGGAGGATATCTTTTCTCTAATAGCCGTAATGAGGCAGTGTGTCACGCGGTTAACCATCGGGTTTGTATCTAAAAGGATGCATCTCGTTTTCCTTTTGATTATGTGTGGATCTCTATTGGTGAGGAATACATTTGTAAGAAACGAGTGATTTATGAGAACTGGACAAATTTATGTCCGTCTTTCAAACATTTGGGTCATCCCTTGGTGGTTTTCCGAAAGGGAATCCCCACTCATGTGATGGAGGTACATCGTCGGGGGAACCATGTTTATAGTAAGAAGGGGGGATGTTTCAATGGGTAAGGATCCTGAGGTTGGTGTGATGGAGGGTCTGGTTAAGGAGGCTTCAGGGTCAAAAAGATGAGATGAGGGACCGCATCCATTGAGTCCAGTGGTGAAGGAACTTCCGGATGGTTTCCATAATGTGATGATTAAGGATGTTCATGGTTTTGAATCGTCAATTTCTACAATGAATTAGGTTAATCGAAAGGTAGTGGAATTGTTCAGCAGGTTCTAGTAGGATTTGGAGGGCCCTCTTATCTCAATTTTCGGGAGGATACTGTATTGGGTTATAAGGAGGATCATATATAGCAACACATGGATTGGGAGAATATGGTTTAGGAACATAGTGTGGGGGGAAATGGATCCATGTCAGACGTGCCCAACCCAAAGAGTGCTGGGGAATCTGGGGGATTAGACCCTCCTTCCGGACCCTTTCTATTTTTGAGAAATATATTTGAAGTCATTTCAGAAGGAATGTTTGAAGAGGGTTTGGATTTTGATGTTGTGGTAGGAGGTGATGATGATGGGGACTTCTTGAAAGGGAACAAGGTTGGATGGTTGGGCCAGGTAGAAGCTTTTATGGCCATAGAAGAGCCTGTTAATGCGGTTGGGTGTCTTACATTAATTGATTGTAACATGCTAGACCAGAGAAGGGGAAATTCAAATGGATGCAAGGATAAAGCCTCAAAGAACCTCCTCTAAAAAGGGAGATACCTTTCTGGGGGTGATAAAGAAAATGTGAGTGGTCTAGACTATCTTTTCTATAGTGACATTGTGAAGAAGAGGAATAAAAGGATGACTGAGTGTGAAGGAGCTTTGTCCACTACACCAAGAAGAAGAACAAGAAAGGAATACTCTTACCTACCTTGACCGGTGGATACCAGACCTTCATTTTAGAAGGATAGAGGGGTGATTATTTCTTTTAAAAAGGAATTCTCGGTAAAGAATCCTTGCCCAGTGTAGCTTTCAATGGACCAGATGAGGAGTCGAGAGCAAAGTGATTATCTATTATGGTGGCATAAATCGGTTTATGAATGGGAATCAGCTACTGCATAAGGGGAATCTTGTGTGGGATGTAGAGATGAGTATGGATATTATGATATGTAGTTATGTTTTTGTCTATTTGTTTTGTGGTTGTATTTCATGTGCTTGTTTTGTGAGAGTTGCGAGTCGTGATCTGGTATGATTTAAGGGTTGTGCGGTTTCACACTTTTCCTAAATGTTTTTGGAAATTAAAAAATTAATTTTCAGCAGAATATGGATGATGATTAGGTAATTTCTCATGCACCCATCATTCTTGGATGACCCTTCCTCAAAACATCCAAGAAAATCATAAATGTCCATGGGGGTGCAATTTCTATGGATTTTAGAGATGTGATCATGTGATTTAATATTTTAGACTCCATGAAGTACCACTATGAGGACTATTCTTCTTTCTTCATCTCCCATTATGACCCATCTTCTGATGATTCTACAAATAATTATTTATAATAATTTTACAATGGGGATCATTCCATAGTTAGAGAGATCTTGAGAATTGGTTCTAGTTTGACGTTGCAAAGTACTTCCCCACCTATTTCTGATGATCTAACCACACCCACTTCTTATTATTTTGTGAATTATTTTTATAATTCTGAGAATGTACTTTCTAATTATGACATGGATGTTGATTTTTTAAATGGATTTGATGGACTATCCACTTAAGTTGATGATGTATATTCAGACCTGAACATTAATTATATACATATATTAGTTACCACATCATTTCCATCAATACAGAACCCACCCAAACTAGAACTCAAACAATTTCCACTAAACTAAAAATATTCATACATATTGAATGATTAAAAATTTCCTATAATAGTTGCTAATAATCTCCTACCTAAAAAATAAACAAAACTTTAAATTATTTTAAGGGATAATATTATGGAATTTGAGTGCACCTTACTAGACATATCAAGTCTTAGAACCTCCATTTTATGCATCAGATTATTTTGGGGGATGGTAAAAATCTAGTTAGGAAACAATAAAGGAGACTTAACCCCACACTGTTAGAAGCTATGAAAAAAGATGTGGAAAAGTTTATTGAGGCAGGTATCATTTACCCCATTTCTAAATCTCACTGGGTTAACCCTATCCAGGTTGTGCCCAAGAATATTGGGTTCACTATTATAAATAATTTTAATGATGATTTAGTTCCCTTAAAAGTAAAAAATAGTTTGTGAGTGTGAATAGATTATGGGAAAATGAATCAATCCAATCTTAAGGACCATTTCCCATTTCCATTTATTGGGAAGATTCTTGAGAGACTTTTAGGTAGGACACACCATTGCTTCTTGGATGGTTTCTATAGCCATTTTATGGTTTCAATTATAGTATAGGATCAGGATATGGTGACATTAACCTACCCATTTAGTACATTTCCTTTCTGAGGGATGTTGTCAGATCTTTGTAACACCCCAGGTACCTTCAAAATATGCATAATAAGTATATTTTCTGATTTACTTGACAGTTTCATGAAGGTATTTATGAATTATTTTAATATATATGGTTCATAATTTAGGGAGTGTATCTCATGTTGTGGAAATGTGTTTGATCTCTTAATTCAGGAAAATATGGGTTTGAACATTTGGAAATGTCATTTCACGGTAGAGAAGGGAATTATCCTAGTTCATGTAGTGTCATAACATGGAATTTAGGTTGATAGATCCAAGGTAGATATTATTTCAACCTTTACGTATCCTACATGTGTGTGTGATGTTTGATCATTCCTTGGACATGATGGTTTTTATCAACGCTTCATCAAAGATTTAAATAATATTGCTCTACCCTTATCTAGATCGCTTAAAAAAGATATTTAATTATTTTTTGACGATTCATGTAAAACATCATTTGATGAGATAAAAAAGTTTATAACCAATCTAAATATTTTAAAACCCATATGGTGGAACCTCCCATTTGAGCTGAGATGTGATGCTTCAAACATTTTATTTTGATAAGTATTACCTTAGAGGGTGGAATGGAGGCCTCATGTGATTTCTTATGTGTCAAGGAATTTATATTCATCCGAAGAAAATTACACCATTATAGAAATGTATTTTATTACTTTTATATTTTCTTTTGATAAATTCCATTCATATTTAGTGGGATCTAAATTAGTGTTTTTGACCTTGCAGCTCTAAGGTACCTCTTGAAGAATCTAGATGCAAAGAACAGACTTATTCGATGGATGATCCTTCATAAAGAATTCGATATTGATATAATGGAAAAGGGGGTTAAAGAACTTTATGATAGACCAAATTAATAATATTAAGAACAACTATAGGATAACACCTTGGACCAAATACCACTTCGGGACACTTTCCCTGATGAGCATCTCTATGTCATCTGAGGTACACATCCTTGGTATGCAGATTTAGTGAACTACATTGTTTCCTCTAAAATTCCTAAAAATTTAAAGAAACATGAAGTACAAAAATTAAAGATTGACTCTAGTATTTATGTGTGGGATTATCTCTTCCTTTTTTTCATGTGTGGTGACCAAGTCATTAGGGGATGTATGACCGATCATAAGTTTGAGCCTGTTTTGCATTTTTTTCATACACTTTATTATGGAAGAAAATTTAGAACCCAATGAACAAATAGAAAAATATTAGACTATGGATTATAGTGGAATATATTTTTAATGATTCTCATGTGTTTTTAGGCCATTCTCACATTGCAAAAACACTATAAATATTTTTAGGAAACATGATATGCCTCAATAATCATATTTTTTTGTGATATTTTTGAAGTGTGGGGAATTTATTTTGTGGGTAATTTTCCAAGTTCATATGGTTTATCATAAATTTTGGTAACTATTGATTATATTGGAAAATGGGTGGAGTCCAAGGCCACCAGGACTAATGATTCTAATGCTGTAGTGGATTTTATCACGGATCAAATTTTCTACAGGTTTAGAGTACCAAAGGATATCATCAGTGACCAAGGGACACACTTTTTCTATTAGAATTTGACTTCCCTCCTTCAAATGTATGGGGAGATTCATAAAAATTACACTCCATACCACCCCTAAACAATTGGATAGGCTGAGGTTTCAAATCAAGAGTGTGAAACAAATTTTGGAGAAAACCATGGAACTGAATAGAAATAATTGGATTAAGTTATTGGATGATGCTATTTAGGATTATAGGATGATATAAAACACTCCCATTAGTATTTACCCATTTCATATTGTTTTTGTAAAGGCCTTCCATGTCCCCATGTAAGACAAGCTTCGAGAATATTGGGGTATAAAAAAACACATCCTAGATTTGTCCCAAGATGGAATTCAACGAAAACTATGAATTCAAGATCCTAAATAGATTTGATGTCCATTATATGAGAGGTCAAGGATCTAAATGGAAATTTCCAAAGAGTATCATGATAGAACGATAAAAAAGGTAGTTTCATGTTGGATAGAAAGTCCTTCTCTGCAGTTTATGACTGAAGTTCAGGCTCGGTATGTTGTGTTTCATATGGTTAAGTATTTATGTTGTATCTAATGTTTTTCTTTATTGTGGAGTGGATATCACACAAGAATAAACATGAAGTATCTCTACATTCAATGAAAAATGTATGATGCAATACATTTAAGGAATTCTCATCCCTACAATTGATTCCATCACACTACATGAGCCCATCATCACTTGAAATTATCAGGTTTTCCCTAACCCTTTCTATTTTATATTATTTTCCCTATTTAAAATTATACATTTTATGTTCACACTTAATATCATTAGTTCAAATTTTCTAAAATGAAATATTTTATGTGTGGTGTAGGGGAAACACTTTTTATGGTATCTTATTTTGGATTCTCAATTTTTTTGTGTGTCTTCAATTATTTTTAAAAACAAAAGAGTAAAAAAATATCATGCAACATGCTCATTTACATGTGGAACATATTAAAAATTTACATATTCAAAATTCATTGGTATCATGATAAGAAAGAGAAAGATATCATCATCAAGGGTTATTTTTTATAAAAATGGAAGTCATCAATAATATGATTGGTTGTGTCATTATAAAACCCTTTAGATTTTGACACCATTCTTTGTAATATTGGTTTATGGTAAATTGTGTCATTTATTTCTCCATGAAAAGTTTCACACAAACATGACTTCTGAAAATTTTTCTAATCAATGAAAGGTATAGCCATGTTTTGTAAAAAAAATTCATCTTATATCAATGGTTGGTCCATATGTTCATTTATCTTCCAATGAGTTTCATTACTATATAAAATTGATTAATTCATCTGTACCTTATATACAATAGTTGTATGATGTAAAAAAACAAAAAAACAATACAAAAAAAAATAAATAAAAAAAACATCAAATAAAAAATATATTTTAATAAATAGGGGAGTTATGAAATGTAAAACATGTGTGGATATCTAGGTATGGAGATTATGGTTTGAATTTCAGGAATTATTAAGTGAGTGGGTCTTGAAATTTTATTGAAAAGGAATGAAGAACATGTTCGGCATAATTAAACCAGGTAGGGAGAATTGTTTTTTTGACCTCAATATACTGAATAAAGGCTGGAGACACAAGCTTGAAATGGTTGGTACACACACATGTGGAGAATTAATGGTATGGTACACCCTTAACATTATTCCCTATGATTAGTGGCATTAATATCACTGGATTTTGTTTTGATATAATTTATGAGATGATGAATTTAAAATTTATTGAGGCAAACTTCTTGGTGAGATTCCTATATTGCCTATACATCTACTATGGATTGGGAAATATGAACATGCATATCTTGTCACAATATTCTGGATTATGTGATATATGATTTTTTCCATGAGTGAAAAAGGGTGAGTGCGGGGGAGTTGATTTTTTTATTGAACATTTTATTGATAATAGATGTTATAATTACCTCAACTTGTGTTAAATATATTCATTTATGGGATATTTGGGATTAAATTATTCATTTTAGAATTTGATGAGAATTCCATTTTTGACCCTTTAAACTGAAATATAGTATTTAGGATATAAATATTTTTATTTGACTTATTTGAACAAATTTTTTCCTAAAAGTGTTCTGGAATCAACGGGCTAAAATTTTCATTCAGAACATCCGAGCCTGATTTTGCATTAGTTTGAAGTAAATGTTTCGTGATGCCAAAGTTGTGTCAGACTCCATTGATTGGACATCAGTTTATTATTTGGGACATAACTAATTTATAATTTCTTTGATTGAGGCCAACTTTATAAAAAATATATAATACCCAATTTCATATAAATAATCCTTCTGGAAGGACAACTGATTCATGAGTTTTGGATTCCAAATAGTTGGTGAAATTTGGACTAAAATATCTGGCCAAATTTCCCATTCACACTTGAAATTTTCGGAAACCCTATCCTCCCCTCCAATATATAAATTTTTGTTATTATAATTTAGAGGAGGTTAGACGTTCCTTAATGGATTTATAGTATAATATAATTGGTGAATTTTCATATCAATACGCCATTTGAGGAGGGAACCTCTCAATCTAGGATCTCCTAAAAAATGCTCTTGTTTTCCTCTTCTTTGTTGTAATATTGTTGTTCTTGGAATAAAATCTCTATTTTATCCAATTTATTTTGTTATTTATATTTTTATTCTTCCTTATTTTTATTATTTTAGTTGGAACTCATAAGTATAAATTTTATTATGTTATACACTTTCTAAGCCTTTACAAATGCAATTTATTTCTACGATGACTACACACCCCATAGAAGTGTAGTTTTTCTTAGTATTCAATATACACATTAACTTATTCATTTAATTATTTTTAATCAATGAGATACCATAATTCACATAATATGATATGAATTTTTTTTAAACCTAAAAAGATATTAATAAATAAATTGAACAATTAACACAAAACATGAGAGGCTGAGAATTGTGTAAACTGTGAGAGCGTAATATTAATATGTAAAACAACATGTAATCAATTTGTAGAGTTAAAATAAAATATCATAACTCAATTAATAATTATTTATAGAATGGATATATTCACTAATTTACCATTTACTATAATCTATCCTTATAATGACAATTAAATTAGGTCAATATGATTTCATGTTCCGAAGCTAGCTTAGGGTTTAATTCATTTCAAATTTGTGGTAAAGTTAATTCTCATAGAGTTCGAGGGTTAAAAAATTGGGGGATCATAATTACATGGATTTTAAGTTTAATTATAATGATTAATAAGAAAGTTAATAAGTATAGTTTTATTTATTACATTTTTTAAAAATATTTTCTAAAAAAACATATTATAGTTGTTTTTAGAAATTTATTTTCAAAAACAAAAACAAAAAAGATTCCATGTTCTTAGAGTGTACATATTCAAGATTTATAAATGTTAATCACCTCGTCCTTTTATGTAGTGTATTATTTTATTTTATTTAAAAAATACCTTTAACATGTTGTTTTAATTACTTATTCCTTTGAGATGAGACCTTGGTCAGTGACTTCATTTCACCTAAATAACCAAAAACCAAACATAATTTGGGAGTGCCAATAATATTACCTTTCAATTAGTACTGGGAAGTTTGATGTTTTCTAAGTTTTTTACTAGAATGGAAATTGTGTATGCATTGGGAGCTGTTAGTTATTAAATGGATAACCTAGGATCAAAGCATCAGAACATGGTGAAAAGGATCCTGTGAAACATTAAGGTGACCTCAAATAATGTATTATATTATGGAAGATCATATTTTACTATAATAGTATATATTGATTCATATTTTGTAGGTGATTCTGACCAAATTAAATCAACTGGTAGTTATGTGTTTACTCTTGTATGAGGAGCTGTGAGCTAGACTTCAAAATTATAGTTGGTTGTGGATTTATCCACAACTGAGGTAGATTACAAGGAAGCTACATAGGCTTGAAAAAAGGAAATTTGGATAAAAAGGTTGTTGGAGGAGATCAAGAACAAATAAGAGTGGATTTAATTATTTTTTTATAATAAGTGCACCTTGAACATTTTAAGGAACATATATTTTAATTTCAGGATGAAAAAAATTGGTGTATAATATCATTTTGTTTGAGATGTATTGGAGGAATTGTGGATATGGATAAAATTCACACTAAATAAAATTTGGTAGATCTCCGAATGAAGGCCATTGGATCAGAAAAGTTTATATGGTTTAGATCTTTGAGGTAGCTTGAAAAGACATGAATATCATGTATTTATGATAGAAGGGATTTTTGGAGATGATATTGGTTATCAATCTAAGCTTTAAGTGGGAGATATGTTGGAATACTTTTGGAGAGGGAGAAAAAATTACATATTCCCTATTTAATTCATTCAAAGTGGGTGGATACCTAACTTAAATTCCACCAATTAATTTGGAGAAAGGTATTTATTTTATGGAAGGATGATGGATAGTGAGGGAAGACTATAAAAAAGGATCCACTAATAGTTTCCATCATCATCTACTTGACCAACACATAAAATACCGGTTTTAGATTTGAGTGTAGTATTTTGTGAGGTGTTTCCCCATTTAATCAAGAGATAATATTTGGAGTGTTTTCTCCTTATAAATGAGAGACTCAACACTCATATTTTAACATAGTGAGATACTTATATTTTCCCATGGTTTTTATCCCTTTCATTTTAGGGTGTTTTCCACGTTACATATAGTTTTCATTATAATTTTAACTTTTTTTGTACTTCATTTTTATCTCACAATTTTCATTGTACCGAAGGGTGAATTATTTATGTCCTAAAAAATGAATAATAAAATAACATTCATCAAATGATCTCCAAATAAATGATGATGTCGAGGAAGAGTGCACCACATAACCACAATTCAAGAAAAATAAAATGCGGCTGAGGAAACCCCACACACCTCCACCCTACACAGGGCATACAAAGACACTCACGCTATAGGTTCCACTATCAAATGATATTGTGGGAGCATGGTGAAAAAGGTGTAAAACCTAGATCTAATGTGATAGAGAGTGACCCAATAGAGGAGAGGTTCAAAGAGAAGGTGAGATGGGGGATCAAAGAGCATGGGGGCCAGGACTAGGGGAAAAATCATAGCCACCCCAGAGAGGGCTCTCCCAGAGAGCTATATATCGAAGACCAAATCAACTCTAAAATAAATATAAGAAATAAAAAACTGTTAATTAAACAAAATTTTAATTATAATTTATAAATTCTATTATTTAAATATTTAGAATAAATTTATTTTCTTGAAAATATGTCATTAATTATATATATGTATAATTTTATACAAACAAAATTATATGCATACATACAAAAATATAAATCCCAAAGATTAAAAATCAATATAATTGTAATTAAAATATGAATATATTATCAATTAAAAGTATTTGGAGTTTGACTTAGTGGAAAATACCACATAGTATTTCATGAAAAACTTAGGTTCAAATTTTTTCAAGGGAATTATTTCCTTAGTTACTATAGTAATACTATTTCTAGTATAAAATTCCTTTAATGAAATAAATTTTTCATCTCTATTATACTACTAAAAAATAGTCGTTTAACAATACTATAAATGGCATTTATTAGTTCTATAAAATCACTGGATACATGCGCAAGTTTAAAAGGCCTAGTATATTATTAGCTCTAAAAAAGTGGGGATGAAGGGGCCCTTTATTGGCACAGATAAATGGGACCTTCATCAGCGCTTTAAAAAACATTTATAAAGGAACTATATATCAGGGATTTTTGTGCATCGATAATGGCTCCATTTATCAGCACTTATAAAAGTGCTGATGAAGGGTTTTTTATCAGTGCATATAAAAGTGAAGATAAGGTATTCCTTTATCAGATATTATATAAGAATTGATAAAGTAACTTTTATCAATGCTCATAGAAGTTATGATAAAGGGTCATAATCTAGTGTGTTGTAACAGAACACTATAGCACCACTACAATGTGCTGTAACAACACACCATAACACCAAAAAACCAACAGATATCAACAAAAACAAGTCCCAATATAGGATTTAAATGAAATTAAATTTACAACATAAACATGAGAAAAAACACTATATTATAGACATTTCAATCATTGGTTTATATAATTTCATAAATAAAAATCATTACATACATTAAAAAACAATATTGTCCCTTTGTATTTTAATCCTGTCCCAACTCATTCTTTTTCCAAACAAACAACCCCTACTCACGAAAATAAAATCACCGGTATAAAAATAATCTTATGTTAGAAATTATATAAAGAAATAAACTAATATAAAGTATTGATTTTACTAAAATTGACGTCAATTTTAAATAAAAATACACACTTGGAGTCATATCGATCACAATGTGCATCATATTGATGTGCACCTGATTCCAACACATCTTAAATGACTTGTGGATTATTGTCCTAAAGTATCAAAACAATCAGAATGCATTTTATTGGTTTTGAGTATGTGAGTTTCATTTTTTACTAAAATGTCATTTTAAACTAGAAACACACACTGTTGACTCATTCTGATCACATCATGTATCAGTTTGATGTGAAACATATTATTACACATAAAAAATGACTTATGAATTATTTTACTAAATTATCAAGAATATCTGAGCATGTTTGTAATGGCCCAGACCACCCTCATCCAATACTTTGTCAAAATCTGATGTTTGGGGTGTTATGAGAGGTAACAATATCTCATTTCAATATTTTTCAAAAATTCTAGTTTTTTCTATCAGTAGGAAGCCTCAGTGACTCAGCATGAGTACCCAGAATTGGTTGCTCGGGTGTCGGTATGTCTGGGCATGGGTGGGTGAGGGCGTCGATAGGTTAGAATGTTGGTAGGTCAGGGTGTTGGTAAGTCAGTCATTGGTAGGTCAGGGAATAAATAGGTCAGGGCATCGTTAGGTCGAGCATTAGTTGGTTGGGCTTCGATAGGTCAGGTGTTGGTAGGTCGGGCGTTAGTAGGTTTGGCGTCAGTAGGTCGGGTGTCGGTAGGTCGGGCATTGGGTTTCAGTGACTCACGATAGTGAGTCAGGTCTTGATGGGTTGCATCGGTGACTTGCTGTCAGCGAGTGGAATCAGAGACTCGCATCAGTGACTCACGTCAGTGACTCACCCATTAGTGATTCATTTCCATCATTTTCTAGTTTTTCTAATTTCACCCCATTTACATTTTATTTGATTTAAATTGAGTTGAAAACCTTATTTGAACATTTATAAAGGAATTTCAAAGGATATTAATTATATATTTAATATCCTAATGCTCCAGGGACTTTAAGATAGTCATAACATGTAATCTTGACCATGATCCAAATTTAATGGCCTTGGAAACCATTTCCTTCCATTGATATAGGATCGAGATCTTCTAATCCAAGATCTTTTCTTCCTAGTGTTTTTTCATTTTTTCATGGTGTGCCATAATACTTCCTTCCTCATAGAGTTGTGGGTTGTTCTATGGCTTTAGGAATCATTTTTCACTTATAATCGTTCCTACTACTCTTGCACCCCTGTTTTTGGTGCAAAGAGGAGTTGTTGATCATCTGTTATTTGTGGTATTAATTCCTTCCTCCCTCTTTTAATTGTGTATCATGCATGGTGGGTAAAATTATTCCTCTTTGAGAATATGTTCAAATCCAAATCTAAATTAAGGGTATTGTGAAGATAATTAGACCTATTATAATAATAGGTTGTGCTACCATATTAATAAATAAGGGATTGGGAAGATGATAATGATGATTGTGTTGTTTTATATGTTATCTTTGATGCATGATTTGAATTGTATTGGCCATATGAACTTAGAAAATCATGGACATTGGTGATATTTATTTGTGTACCGAACTCATGAATACTTATTGTTAATATTCTATTGAATGATCATGAACTTGAAAACATGAAAAATCACATATATATGGTTAATTAAATGGATAACCTAGGATCAAACTTGTTTTGTGATAACCCCTGATTTATCAATGTGTAATTAAAGAAAGAGGGTTTCTAAATATGAATACACCTTGCTGTTTGGTGTGGTTGTGTGCTGTGTATGGTTCTGTTCGACCTTGTGTTTTGTGCAGGTCGTGTGGTTCTATGTCTGGTTGTGTGGCTGTGTATATGGTGTGGTATTAGTGGTGTAGTAGAATCTTAGTTTGGGATATTGGTTACTTTTGGAATGGATGAACTTGTTGAATAGTAGAGTCTACATTTGGGTTGTGTTATGGTTTTTAAGAATGGTCTGTTAAATCATTAGGACTAAAATCTAGTTGATTTTTGTTGTTTTGAAGGATGTGGTGCTTTAGTTAAGTAGGGATTCTGAGGATGGTTTGGGAGGGATAATTTTAAAAAAATTTGGGGTTTCCTTGCATGGGCCTTTCACCTGGAGTTTCTAGAGACTTTTGTGAAGTGTGTGTGGGTTATGATGTTACTTGTGCTATGCTGCGTTTGGATATTTTCTTGGTAGGGATGGAATAAATGAATAATTAAATGAATTTTGAATACAAAATTATAATTGGTTAAATGAATTGGTTGGTGTTATGAATTAAGTCTGTATCAAGGAATGTGGTTATGCATTAGAGGTGGAACCAAGGGATGTTTTCTGTGGGATGGTTATTTATTTTTGAAAACCCATAGGTTGGGTAGGGTGTTTGGTACCTATATATACATGTAGTTCATTGTGATTTCTACATGCACCCCACCCTAGTTGAGAACTATATGCCTAACACCTCCATTTCATGGGGGAGGGTGTTTTTCCCAACATCTTGATTGGAGGATGGATGGCTGGTTATTGGTTCTTCTCTACTCCTTCTATGAATTGATAGTACATGACTCTTTAAGAAGTTATTGGTGAAGTTTTGAGGTCCAGGTGTCTAAGGGGGACGTGTGTTTTCCCATTTGTCTTCGGTATGAGGTTGTGATTTTGTGGCCTAGGTTTCTATGGGCTGGATGTGATTTGGTTGTGGCCTATGTGTTTACAAGTGGAATGTAGAATGTGGCTTAGGTGTGTGAGGGTAGGTAGTGACAGTGGGGCTTGTGGAAGATCATGGCATCGTCAGAACGTTTTGCATTAGGAATGAGATGTTAAATAGTGGGAAGTGGTGTGGGGTACACTATCACCGATATTCTTACTACATTACTTTTCTTAACTTTAATTATTTGGTGAGAATTCCTTGGTGAGATTGGGGTGGATAGTATACATTGTTAGGTGATTTTTATTTTCTAATTTTGTCCTCATAGGGTAATTATTATGCTTCTCCCACTTATGCATGAGAGAGTTTGACTTTTCCTACTGAGTATACTTGTATGATCACATTACATATATAATTTTTTCTGTTTCCAGGGAGATTATACAGACCATCCAAGACTATACTAGCTCATGCATTGGGATAGTTTTTAAACACAAATTATCTTTGTTCTTTTGGTATTTATGTTGGAGTTCTTCATTGTATTTCTAGTAGTTTTACTTTAAACATGCACGTGGAATATATTTTTGATTCTTTTTTATATATGTATTGGAGTTTTTTTGAGATTGATACATCTTATCACCCTATCATGGTTATAATAAAAAGGTTTATGCCATACATTTTGTGATATTTGTATACCCTTGGTGCTATTTTCCACCTTGGGGCCTACTGGTGGCAGGACTCAGGGGTCATTATTGCCTTTTCATCTTGAAGAAGGAAGGTCATGAAAATTTTCAATCCCTTCCCTCCTCTTGAAGGAGGGTCATGATAGAATGGTAACAGAGGCATATAGTTGAGAGATATGATGGAGTTTGGAGTTAGGAAGAGTGATGATTACATGGGTTGGTAGGGAAATAGTGTGAGGTGATACTGGTGCATGAAATAGGCCAGGGAAGACCGATTAGGACACATGATTTTATGGCCCCCCATGATCCGATGAAAGGACTCTAAGCTTACCAAATGACTAAATGTGTCTACACCATTTTTAGGGTATATATCCTAGGAAAGGTACATACATCATGATGACTTGTGCATTTTTTGTTTGGGTGTTTTTGGGAAATTAAAATAAACAATAAGTTAAAATGAATCCTAAATAAATTCTGTACTACTCGGGATTGGGAGTTCCTTTTTTACCTTTCGGGTATAGAAAATGTTCATCATCCACATGTGGTACGAGTAGTGGAGGATCAGTAGGCTGACGCAGTCAACCGACATAGGGTTTACCTAGTGGGTGAGGATGATTAGTGGTAGAAGATGCTTTCTGATTTATAGTGACAAACTTTGGGAAAGTATGAAGAAATTGTTTTAGATATAGAGATGGAGAGTTGGATTGAGAAGCTAGTAATCACTTTCAGCTTGATCAGGGCTCCGACATAGTACTGGGTTCCTCTATCTGGGAGCTAGATGTGGGGTGCTATGCGTTAGTGGTGAAGTATCTATCTATGGGAGATAAAGGAGACCGATATTCTATGGGTCGATTTGAAGAAGGCTTTTTGGGCGGAATTTCTTTATTCAACCTGAATACCAAGAAGAGGCAAGAGTTACTATCCCTCCCATAGAAGAGTATGTCAATATGGAAAATGGGCATCATGTTCAAGGATCTCCTTTTCTTTACTCCAAATCTCTTTCCAGATCAAAAGTCTCAAGAAATATGCTTAGAGGAGGCACTTTTTCCTCCCCTCCAGTACACAGTTACCCCCTTCACCTTACCGACATACCTAGAGGTCCATAAGAAGGGGGAAGTGGTTGATAAGATACACTCACGAGGAGGTATACCATGATAGGGGAGCTTATAGGGTTCTATGAAGGGAAAGGATTCTAGAAAATGGTCTTAGGCACTAGGTCCTTTGAGGTTTCAACTAGTGGGGAGTTGACCTCAGCAATTTCAATTTTTACCTTCTTGTCCACTTGATTTTACCATAGGCTTGGGAATAAGGTGTTTTGATTGTGGATTCTACATGCACCTTTATATTCAATTCCCTAATTGATCTTAGAATGGTGAAGGTGATATGGTTTAGCACACGTCTCCACAGAGGTTGCCGGCCATGCCATTTTAGCAGCAGGGACAACAGACTCCTTGTCAACCGAGGGGAGACAGAGCTGGTAGAGGCCAACCTCAGCGTGTTCTTCAAGGACATCAACCTATATGTGGTTGATGAGGCATTTGATATTAGAGGGGAATAGGAGCTAAGAATTATTAGTTTCACACTGTAGAGGCATCAGTTCCAGTGGGGCAAAAGATCATTTCAGGTACCCCCAGTGCGTTTAGTACTCTTTCTTGTTCTTTTTTTGATTTTGTAGATTCAAACTCCTTTTTTGAACCGACCCTAGCCCATGTTTTAGGAATATAGATAGATAGAATTTTTGTTCACCTGGTGTTGAGCACAATAGTAAGAGGATAGACCAGCTTGTTTGATGTTTGTCGAGGATTTAGGTTGATGATAGGGATGCATCAGTTAAGTGAGGATCTCTTCATACTATAGATTCACCCATATGATATCATCCTTGGCATCAACTAGTTTTTTTTCTTGCATTCTATCATCAACTTATTTCATAGGAGAGTCATGTTTTCCTATGTGGATAGCCAATATGTGGATTTCGTTCTTGAGAAGAGTTATTATATGGGAAATCAGTGTATGGATTATCTTATTTACTTGTTGACCAAGATATTAGTGGAATCGTTGGATACTGAGATGGTGGGGGTTTCTAGAGTTGTTGGGGAGTTCTTGGATTTTTTTCCCATGGAGGTTGTGACTCTACTCCCTTGACGTGACATTCAGTTTGGGATAGACTTGCAGCCCAATGCTTCTCTAATTTTGATGACTCTTTATCTAATGGCACCTTATGAGCTGTGAGATTTGAGGATTGATATTGAAAATATGATGAATAAGTTATTTATCCGGCCTAGTGTGTCACCAAGGGGTGTTATGGTCTTGTTTCTGATGAAGTAAGATGTGGGTTTCAAGCTGTGTATAGACTACTAGAGGTTGAATCAGGTATTGATCAAGAACATTTACCCTCTCCCATGGAATGATGATCTTTTCGACCAGACAAGGGGAGAAATTTGGTTCTATAAGATCAATCTTTATTCTAGATATGACCAACTAAGTGTGGAGGAGGATAATATATTGAATAATTCTTTCAGGTGTATGTATGGGAACTTCGAGTTGATGGTTATGCCATTCGGTGTTACGAACGCACCAACCATATTCATTGAATTTATGAAATCCATCTTTCATGAGTTACTGGACATGTTCATCATTATATTCATTGATGGCATTTTTATCTAATCGAAGTCATAGGAGGAGGATACCGAGCATCTTAGGACTATCCTGGAGGTCCTTCGACACCGCCAGCTCTACAAAATGTTCTCTAAGTGCATGTTTTGGACATTTGAGATCCAGTTTCTTTGACATGTGGTGTCTCAGTAGGGTGTAGTAGCAGACCCAACGACTGTTGAGGTACATGATTCTTGGTAAGCACCCAAGAATGTGGTATAGGTTCATAGTTTTCATGGTGTGGCAGGTTATTATCGAATATTTGTACCCAATTTCTCTCCAGTAATAGCACCATTGATGGCTCTGACCTAAAAATCCCAGGACCTTATGTGGAGTTAGTAATTTGAGGAAGATTTCATCTATTTGAAGGGGAATTTGTTCAGGGCTCTAGTACTTAGGTTTCTAGAGGAAGGGGTGATGTTTGAGGTGTTTTTCAATGCTTCCCATCTAGGATTTGGGTGTGTACTGATGTTGTAATGGGGAGTTATCTCTTATTAGTTTAGGAAGTTATGTCCTCATGAACATAACTATGACACCCATGATATGGAGCTAGTATTAGTCCTGTTTGCACGAATGCGGTGGTGACATTACCTCATTGGGGAGCGTTTTTTGGTCTTCATAGATCACAATAGATTGAGGTATATCTTTTTTTAGCAAGACCTAGACTTTTGGAAGTATAGGTGGATGGTATTTCTCTAGTATTATGACATTGAGATCTCTTATACCTTAGGAAAGGGGAATTTTGTTGCTGATTCCTTAAGCAGGATGTCGCAGAAGGAGGTAGTTCGAGAATCTGAGGATGCTTGGAGAATGATGAAGGATTTGGCTACCTTTCACTTAGATGTAGGAATGAATGGAGTCAGAGGTTGTGTATTTCAGATGAATGTGAAATAATCTTTGAGGAAGAAGGTGTATGAGTCTCAGTGGGGAGTCTCAGAGGTGGAGGTGATGCATTATCACATTGAATAGGGCGATGCTCCGAAGAGATGGTCAGAGGATGGTCAGAATTTGATGTTGTTCCGTGGGAATCTATTTTTTCTAGTTTGATGTGTGGTGTTGTTCTCTCTGATCTTGATATCCCACCCCTATAGGCACACCTAAGAGTTTCCAAGATGTATCATGGCTTGAGGGAATAGTTTTGGTGGCCCAAGATGTAGCGGTCAGTGACAGAGTTTTTGGAAAAGTGCCTAGTGTGGTAGTAGGTGAAGGCTGAGAACCGTGTTCCTAGTGGTTAGTTTCATCCCCTAGATGTCCTCAAGGGGAAGGGGTGACATCTCAATGGATTTTTTCACAAGATTACCCAAGGTTCTGGAAGGATGCAATGAAATATGGTTAATAGTGGATTTGCTGATAAAATAGGCTCACTTCTTATCAATTAAAAAGTCAGGCACAATGGATGCCTTTAGGCATAGGTATGTGGATGAGGTGGTTCAGATGCATGGATTTACAATATCCATTGTCTTATATTGGGATATGAATTTTACCTCATGATTCTGGAGGGGATTATAGCTTTCTATTGGCACTCAGTTATGCCTCAACACTGCCTTCCACCCTAAGATAGGTGGGAAGATAGAGAGGACCATCTAGATGCTGGAGGACATGCTACGAGCATGATTCATGGATTTCTGTGGGTCTTGGGTGTAACATTTTCCGTTGGTAGAGTTTTCTTACAAAAATATATATCACTCTACCATTGGCATGGCTCCATTTGAGGCTTTATACGGAAGGCTATCTTTCCCCTTTGTGCTAGAAAAAAGTGGGGGTAATGGTTTTTCTTGGCCCTAATGTGGTGTAGAGCATGAATGTGAAGGTTTATATAAGTTGTGATAGGATAAAGGTAGGACACAGCTGGGAGAATTCAAATGATGATCATAGGAGAAGTCCCTTAGTGTTCGAGGTTGGAGACCACGTGTTCTTGAAGGTTTCCCCTTGATGTGGACAACAAAGGTTTGGCTGAGGGAGCAATATTTCATCCAAGTTCATCAGACCATTTGAGGTGATAGGGTGAGTTGGTGAGGTGGCATACCATTTGGCATTTCCACTACATTTGGAGAGGATCGAAGACATCCTTCATGCATCCCATCTTCGTCGGTATCATCCTGATGAATCTAATGTAATTAACATGGGAGATTTGGATATCAAGGACAACACAACATTTGTTGAGTGGCCAGTGAAGATATAGGATGATTGGGAGAAGGTGTTTCCAATATGTATCATTCCTTTGGTTCATGTGTTGTGGTGGCATGGTGGACTAGAGGATAATACTTGGTCGTGAGAAGCGAAGATGCGTGACTAGTACCCAGAGTTGTTCTGAGTTTTTTCTTGTGTGCTTTACTTATGATGTAATGATCGAACCTTGTTTATGAGATGAGTTGTCTCCTTGTTCTATAAAATATGATAAAGTTCTAACATGTGAAAAATGGGGAGAATGGATTCCTAATAAAGACACATTAATTGGGATGCATTAAACCTACGTGGGCGAGTCAGGGCCGCCCAAAGAGGATAGTATCTTAACATGGAGGAAGGAATTCCATAATTCAGATGACCATATAGTTGGTGCTTGTGTATAATATCTTTTTGATGTTTGGGTTTGAAGATGTGGGAGGATGTGTTCTTGGATATTGAGGTTCCACTCCATATTTCAAACAACATAGGGTGGTTTTCCCTTGAGGGGTATCTTACAGGGTGTTTGTTCAGACCTCTATTTCTTATGGATTTGGTTTTGAATTATCAGTGGAGAGAATTGTTTGAGAGGTATCTGATGTAATGGCTCGAACTTTTTAAATTCATTAATTTGTCATAATAATGTTTTTGGGGTGTTTTCAGTGGCAACAATATCTCATTTCAATAGTTTTCCAAAATTCAAGTTTTCCCATCAGTATGACATATTGGTGACTCATCATCGGTACCTCGGCATCGGTGGCTCGGGCATCAGTGTTTTAGTGTGCTGGTAGGTTAGGGTGTCGGTAGGTCAGGGCCATGGTAGGTCGGAGATTGATTGGTTATGATTTGATAGGTTAGGTCATTGGTAGTTCGAGCGTCGGTAGGTTGGGTGTCAGTAGGTAGGGCATCGATACGTCGGCCATCGGTAGGTTGGATGTCAGTAAAACAAGCGTCGGTAGGTCCGACATTAGTGAGTCATTTCCAGCTTTTTCAAATTTTTCTATTTTTTCCCCTTTTACATTTTATTTGACGTAAATTGAGTTTAAAACCTTATTTGAGGATTTCTAAAGTCATTTCAAAGGATATTAATTATATATTTAATATACTAATGCTCTCAAGACTTTGAAATAGTTAGACCACATAATATTGACCATGATCCAACTTTAATGGCCCCTAAAACTGTTTTATTCTGTTGATATAGGAACATGATTTCCAAGTTGAGATCTTCTCTTCCGAGTGTGTTTCAATTTTCTTTTGGAGTACCCAAAGCCTTCATTCTCGGTGGATTCATGTGTTGTGTTGTGGCCTTCGTATCTGGTTTTCCCTTAGAGTCCTTCATACTGCTCACACACCCCCTGTTTTTGGCACAAGGAGGAGTTATTGATCATCCATTCATCATGGTAGGAATTTCTTCTTCCCTATTTAAATTTTGTATCATGTGGGGTTGGTAAAATCTTGCCTCTTTGAGAATATGGTTGAATCCAGATCCAAATTAAGGGTATTGTGAAGATGAATGGACCTATTACAATAATATTTTTGGCTACCTTAGTAACAAATAAGGGGCAAGGAAGATGATGATGATGCTTATGTTGGTTTATCTATTATCATTGATCCATGTTTTAAATTGTGTTGGATTCATGCCCTCTAAAAATCATGTCTGTTGGTGGTCTCTGTTTTTGCACTAGAATCATGGATACTTGTTGTTGATCATCTATTGAACGATTTTGAACACAAAGACTTGATAAATAATGTATATATGGTTAATTAAATAGATTCACCATGATCAAACTTGTTATATGATAAACCCTAATTTATCAAGTCGGAATTAAAGAATGAGGGTTGCTAAATCTAAATACACCTTGTTGTTTGGTGTGGTTGTATGCTGTGTATGGTTTTATTAAACCTTGGGTTTCGTTATGGTCGTGTGGTGTGGTGGTTGGTGGTGTGGTCGTGTATATAGAGTGGTATGAGTGGTGTAATGGAATCTCATGTTAAGATATTGGTTGATTGTGGAATGGATGAACTTGTTCAATCGTAGGGTCTACATCGAGGTTGTGTTATGGTTGTTGGGAATGGTCTGTTCATGAAGTAGGACTGTAATCTGGTTTAGTTTATTTGTTTTGTGGGATTTGGTTCTTTTCATGTTTTTTGGATGCCAAGGATGGTTTTGGAGGTATAATTTTGAAAAAGTATGGTGTTACCTTTCCTGGGAATTTCCCTTAGAGTTTCTAGAGACTTTTATGAAGTGTGTGTGGGTATTGATGTTACTTCTGGTGTGATGTGTTTGGTAGTTTCCTGGGTAGGGATGGAATAATTGAATAAATAAATTAATTGTTCAATATAGAGTGACAATTGGTTAAATTAATTGGATGGGTTTATGAATTAAGTCTTTGGTTGGATGTGTAGTTATGCAAGGGAGGTGGAAAAAAGGGAAGTTTTGTGTGGGATGGTTTTTTTTAAAAACTCATAGGTTGGGCTGAGTGTTTGGTACCTATATATATACAGATAGTTCCTTGTAATTGTATATGCACCCCACCAAAGTTTAGAACTATGTGCTGAACACCACCATTTCATAGGGGACAATGTTTTTTTCAATATCTAAGTGGGAGGATGGATAGATGGTTATTGTCTCTTCTCTACT
Source organism: Viscum album (assembly GCA_963277665.1). Lineage (NCBI taxonomy): Eukaryota > Viridiplantae > Streptophyta > Magnoliopsida > Santalales > Viscaceae > Viscum > Viscum album. Next base: position 602,873,710 of record OY728130.1, on the reverse strand, counting down.
TCCTCTTTTAGGAATTGATATCCCAAGACTCTTTTGGAAGTTTGTGGTGCGGTTTTGAGGCCCAGGTGTCTGCTAGCGAGATTTGTTTTCCAATGTGTATTTGGGATGAGATTTTTTGTGCTTTCCTAGGTGTCATTGGTATGAGGTTGTGGTTTTGTGGCTCAAGTGTATGCGGGAAGGATGTGATGTGGTTGTGGACCAGGTGTTTGCATGCGGGATCTAGAATTTGGCCCATTTATGTGCATGCAGGTTTTGACAGTGGGGATTGTGTAAGAGCATGGTAGCATCAGGATGTTCACAGTTAGGGATGAGCAGTTAACGAGTGGGAAGTGATGTGAGGTACCCTATCATCGATGTGCTTACTACTTTACATTACTTGACTTTAATTATTTGGTGAGTATGCCTTGGTAAGGTTGGAGTGGATAGTATACCTTGTTAGGTGATTTTGAGTTTTTTTTGTTTTCCTCACAGGGGAATTAGTATGCTTCTCCCACTTGTTCATGAGAGACTTCTGAATTTTTCTACTGAGTGTACTTGTATGATCACACTATGTATATAAAACTGTTTTTAGGTATCCAAGGAGATTACAAATACCATGATGGACCATACTAGCTCGGGTGTTGGGATAGTTGTTGTGTCACTGCTTAGCTTTATTCTTTTGGTATTTACTTGGGAGATTCTCATTGTATTTATAACCGTTTTACATTAGAAATGCATGTGGTAGGGATTTTTGCTTCGTTTATATATATGTCTTGGAGTTTTTTTTGTGTTTGATACATCTTATCTCCTGATATTGGTTACTATAAGAATGGTAATGCCTCCCATTTTACAAGATTTCTATACCCTTGGTTCTAGTCACCACCTCAGGGACTACTGGAGGCAGGACATTGAGATAATTATCTCTTTATCATCTTGAAGAAGGATGGTCATTGAAGTTTTCCATCCCTTCCATCAAATTGAAGAAGGAGGGTTGTGACAGTATTTGATCGGTTTACAATGACTGGCACTTTTTGAACTAAAATGTTGATTTTAAATTGATGACAGGCACTTCAAGTCATACTGAGCACATCGTGTATTGGGTTGAGGTGCAGCTGATTTTTTCAAGTAAAAAATGACTTATGTATCATTTTCATAAATTATCAAAATTATCTGAATGTGTTTTCTTGGTTTTGAGTAGGATATTTTTCCATTTTACTAAAATTTATGAATATTTTAAATAAAAATATGCACTTTGAGTCATATTGGTCAAACGATGCATAATATTGAGGTGAGAGTGATTCCTACATTTCCCAAATGTCATATGGATAATTTTCCTAAAGTACAAAATCAATATGAATGTGTTTGATCAGTTTTGAGTATGCCAGTTGTCTTTTTTACTAAAATGTAATTTTAAAATGGAAACATGCACGTTTAACTCATTCTGATCATATTGTGTATCATTTTGATGTAAAATAGATTCCTACACATCTCAAATGACTTATTAATTGTTTTCTAAAATTATCAAAAAAATATGAGAACGTCTGATCGGTTTTCAGTGAGTGACACTTTTTGAACTAAAATGTTGATTTTAAACAGATAACAGACACTTTGAGTCATATAAGGAACATCGTGTATCATATTGAGGTATGGATATTTTATAACTATCAAAAATTACTTATGGATCATTTTCATAAAGTATCAAAACAATATGAATGTATTTTCTCAGTTTTGAGTAGGATAGTTGTCCATTTTACTAAAATTGATGACAATTTTAAATAAAAAGATGCAAGTTGAGTCATACCAGTCAAACCATGCATTAAATTGAGGTAAAAATGATTCCTACACATTAAAAATGACATATATATCATTTTCCTAAAGTATCAAAACAATATTAATGTGTTTGCTCTGTTTTGAGTACGTCAATTGGCTTTTTACTAAAATGTCATTTTAAAATGGAAACATGCACTTTTGAATCATTCTTATCACATAGTGAATCAGTTTATCGTGAAATATATTCCTACATGTAAAAAATGAATTTTGAATCATTTTTATAAATTATAAAAAAAATATGAGGATGTTTGATTGGCTTTTAGTGAGTGACACTTTTTGAACAAAAATATTGATTTTAAACTGATAGCGGACACTTTCAGTATTATCGGGAACATCATGTAACATATTGAGATAAATATGATTCCTATACATCAAAAATGACTAATGGATCATTATCGTAAAGTCTCAAAACAATATGAATTTGTTTTCTTGATTTTGATTAGGACAATTGTACATTTTACTAAAATTGATGATAATTTTAAATAAAAAGATGCACTTTGAGTCATACCAGTCATACCGTCTGTCAGATTGAGGTGAGACTAATTCCTACTTCTCCCGAATGACTTATGGATAGTTTTTATAAATTATAAAAACAATATGGATGTATTTTATTAGTTTTTAGTACATCACATATCTTTTTTTCAAAAATTCCATTTTAAAATTGAAACGTGCACTTTGGATCATACCGATCACATTGTGTATCATATTCATGTGAGATTGATTCCTACACATAAAAAATGACTCAAGAATAATTATACTAAAATATTTAAATAATTTTAATGTGTTTTCTTGGTTTTGAGTAGGGCACTTGGACTTTTTACTAAAATTGATGTCAATTTTAAATAAAAACATGCACTTGGATTCATACATGTCACACCATGAGTCAGATTGAGGTGAGTCTGATTCATGCACATATCAAATCACTTATTGATCATTTTACTAAAGTATCAAAAAAATATGAATGTTTTTGTTTGGTTTTTAGTAGGTCAGTTTGTTTTTGTTACTAAAATCGAAGTCAATTTTAAATAAAGATGATCTTAGAGTCATACTGTTCATACCAAGCATCATATTGATGTGTGTATGATTACTATATGTTCCAAATCACTTATGTATTTTTGTCTGAAATTATTAAAAAAAATCTTAATGTGTTTTCTTGTTTTTGAGTATGTCACTTTTCTTTTTACTAAAATGTCATTTTAAACTTGAAACATGCACTTTGACTCATACGGATCATATCATGTATGGGTTTAATGTGAAACAAATTCCAACATTTCAAAAATTATTTATCAATAGATTCCCTAAATCATCATGAAAACATGATCGCATTTTCTCAGTTTTCAATGAGTGACACTTTTTAAAGTAATATGTCGATTTTAAACTGATAACGAACATATTGAGCCATATCAGGAACATAGTGTATTAGATTAAGGTGAAACTGATTCTTACAAATCAAAAATAAATTTTGTGTTGTTTTGTTAAGGTATCAAAACAATATTTTTATATTGTTTCTCACATTTGAGTATATCAGTTTCCTTTTTTACTAAAATTATTGTCAATTTTAAATAGAAATAAGTACTTGGAGTCATACCGGTCTATTGAATTTCTTTGTCAAACTTCCAACACTATATGAGTTGATTTGAAGAAACCGCATCAACTTGAAAAAAATAATCCACTTGTAAAATAAAATGATTACCATGGGTAATACTAAAAAGGAAAAAATTATACATAAATATGAAATAATACATCAATTACTTGGAAAATGATTTTACTATGAAAATATCAAAATTAACTATCTGATTGAGTAGTGGAGGTAACATGAAGAAAAGTGATAATTTGAAACAATATAGGGGTGAAATGTTTTAATGGATAAGAATTTTATGGATGTTTTGGTTGGAAAAGTCGTGAAATATGGACAGATCACCCCAAATCAGACAAAAGAATCTACCTGTATAAGAAAAATATTATTATGTGAGTAATTATAAAAATAATTAAATTAAACATAAATATGAAACAATACATTAATACTATGGATAATTATTTTATTGTGAAATCACCAATATTACCTCTGTAATTTAGAAGAGGTAGTGTCGTTCCTCTTTCTGTAAATGCAGTAGAGATAACATGAAATAAAGTGATAAATGAAACACTATAGGGGTGAAAAGGTTTTGAGGGAGAATAATTCTATGGAAGATTTGGTCCAAAAAATAATAAAAGATGTATAGAACACCCCAAATTAAAAAAAAGAATCCACTTGTATAAGAAATCAATTATTATGTGTGCAATAATAAAAATACATAAATGAAACATAAATATAAAATAATACATTAATTCTATGGAAAATGATTTTACTATTCAAATATCAAGATTACCGTTGTAATTGAGAAGAGGAAATTTCGTTTCTCTTCATGTTAAGGTAGTGGAGATAAATTGAAACAAAGTGATAAATGAAACATTGTAGAGGTGAAAAGATTTTGAGGGGGAACAAGTTTGTGGAAGCTTTAGTGGAGAAAGGAATAAAAGATGGAACGAATACCCAAAATCGAACAAAAGAATCCACCAATATAAGTAAATATTTTTTATGTGAGTAATACTAAAAGGAAATATATTAAACATAAATATTAATTGATACATTAATTATATATACAATTATTTTACTGTGAAAAAATCATGATTACCTCCGTGATTGAGTAGAGACAACATCATTGATCTTCTTGAAAAGACACGACACATAGAAAAAATATATTCTAAAATAAATTAACTCTCCAAGGAATAATGAAAATTAAATCAATATTTAAATATATTTTTTTTGGTAAAATAGAGAAAGTATATCGTAACATTACCTTACATATTTCCAAAGGGTTTCCTTCATTATAGTTTTTTCTTCTGAGGGAGTGGTAACATCATCATGTTTAGAATACATTGACTACATGATTAGTCAAACATTTAATTTAGATTATGTTAATATAGTAGAGAACATATAATATTATGAGTAAAAAATAATATATTAAAAAACACTTTTACCTTATCATTGAACTCTCTTTATTTTTTTAAAGGTTTCAAGGATTTGGTTCTTCTATAGAGAATCCAAATCCCCTCTTTGTGGTCCCCTCTAATGTACAAGACATTGTCTACCTCTGGAAAAACATGAACTGATTGTGTTGTACCAACTAAAGGGTCATACTCGACTAAATTTTCATCTAACTAGACATTTTTTATAGTCACCAGTAGGAAAATTGACCATTTCATGTTTGTTGGATCATATAAATAAAACAATTTCACTTCTTGTGATGAAATTATGAATAAATCACCTTTTTCCCCTTACATGATGAAATTCACCTTCATAAATCCCATTTCATCAACTTTCACTCTATTGATATTGTTAACCCATTTTCAATGGAAAATAGGCACTTGAAATTTTGTGTAATCTAACTCATATATCTATTTGATAATGCCAAAATATGACAAATTTTTATAAATTGTATTTCTATCCATGGAACCATATAGGTGAATCATTTTAGCCACAAGAATAACACTAATTTTCTGCATCATAATGAAGTCATCATGTTCTTTTGTATAGAAAATATAACCATTTCTCACAAAATTATTGAAAAATATAACATTTTCATTTGGTCCTCTGGCTAGTCATTGAAGTTCTTCAATAATTGAATTCGGATTTTCAGATAACTCCATATAATTTTTGTCTCTAAATAATCCTATAAAATTTTAATTATGTGTATTTGATATCCATCCTTTATAATTTAATGGATTCAAATCTCCAAGAATTTATTTTTTGGGATTCAATTCATGTATCAATATCTTCACTATTATATAATATGTAAAGGTTCACTTTCTCTCACTATGTTAGGGTAGTTGTAACAATATCTCTTCCTGAAATACCTTCACCCAGAAAGTGTTCTATATGACAAGAATTTGGGTGATCAATGATTTTAACATTTGAAAGTTAATTAGTATATAAATCAACAAATTCCTAAAAAATATATCATTCTTCAATACAACCTTTTGGAAGTCATCGATTCTTGACATGCCCTTCAAAAGTATTCATATACCATTCAATGTGTAACATCCATCTATAATGGAAAGAACCACATCTTTGAAACTCTCCAACAAAGTGAACCATAAAGTGGACCATTATATCAAAGAATTATGGTGGGAATAACATCTATAATTCACATAAAATGACTGAAATCTTATTATTCATGATAGGAAGCTTCACTGGGTCTACAAGCTTACTGTACATGGCTTTGAAAAAAAAGCAGAATCTAGTAAATGTATGTAATACATTTTGATGAATAATGCAATGGAAAACAACATGCATTAAATCTTACATTAAAACATAATATTTGTGTGATTTTATTCCTTGTAATGTCAAATTATTCATTGAAAATAAATTCTTGATACTTGATGAGTACCCTTGTGGAACTTTTACACTAGTAAGGAAAGTGAAAAATTGAAAATTTTCATGTTTGGATAGAGTGTAAGCTGCTTGAGGAAGAAAATTTCATCTTTTTCCATTCACTGGTGCCAACTCTCCCCTTATCCTCATTTCAATAAAGTCCAACCTAGACTTGATTCCATATTTCATTTTTCTAGGAACATTTATTATCGTGACAATAACACTATCAAATACATTTTTTCTATATTAATGACATCAAGAAAATTTTTGACATACAAACAATTACAATACGGTAATTTAAAGAAAATTTATATCTTCTTCCAAGCTGATTTCGTAAGGGTTTTTAAAAAATGGTTTTCTCAAAAAAGTGTTTATATTTTTTACTTTATTTTATAGTTGATCGCCCATTATTAAAGACATTATTGTACCTTGTTTTATATTCCCATGGAATGATATCGTCTAAGATCGATATTTATGTCATCAAGGTAAAAATTTCTGATGTCCTAAAAACACTGTCTTTAAAGAATGTGTCAGCAGAACTGAGTATGTTAATTTTTAAAAAATGGGACACCACAATATTCCTTTAATTCTACAGCCTGATAAATTTCCATAAGCGGGGAAGTCATTATCATTCAGTACAACATGGCCCTCAATGTGAATTCTTCACTTATATTAGTGTCATATATTGTAACACCAGTATCCAACATCAATTTCAGATATTCGATCAGTGGAATCCAAATAGACATCAATATCATTATTGTTTTTTTTGTTCCAGATATAAGAAGATACAACATAATGTGTTTGAACATCATGTATAACCATGGAAACAAGTTATAATTTACCATCATTGTTGACCTCATATGTTTTGATAATCCCAATCTTGTATTCATATGTTTTGACAATCCCAATCTTGTATTCATATGTTTTGACAATCCCAATTATGTGTTCATATATTATGATATTCACAATTACTGTTGATCTACAATTTAATTCTTTCAAATTGATGATCAAGTTAATAATAATGTTAAAATAATTTCTGATTTATGTTAATCTCTATTATCCATGTTTATATAAGTTTTGAAATGATTCTAAGTGAATTAGATGTGTCTTGCATAAGATATTGAAAGTGTAAGTATCACTGACCTGAATAGAGCTACCAATATGAATAATAGCCAGAGCTACCGATGCACAGAGCTACCGATGCACAGAGCTACCGATGCACAGTGCTACCGATGCACAGAGCTACCGATGGACAGAGAGCTACCGATGCATAGAGCTACCGACAGTCAAGAGCAACCGATGGAACTAAGTTCATCGAACTACCGATAAGAGCTACCGATAAGGGCTACCGATAAGAGCCACCGATAAGAGTTTGAAGAGCTACCAATGGAAGATCCTGCACAGAGTCAACTGTACACGACTACAAACAAACGGCTACCTATAATGAACTGCGGAGTCAAATCCTATATCATCGACACTATTTGTTTATTACACTAACGGCTACATTTGTTACTTTTTATGCATTTAATGTTATTAAATGATTTATGTTGCCATTTCAAGAAACCGTACCAAGTACGATTAAAAAGCATAATCATTTCTTCTTCTCAGTATAATAAAGGCATACAAGACAACGTGTATGAGGAAGTGAATCAAGACAAGAGACTTGAAGAGATTGAGCACATGGGAACACACTTGCGATCAAGCTCAAAACGTGCCAAGAACAACTGGAGAACTTGCACTCACAAGACTACTTCTACTACCAGACTCCAGAACACAGAGCATACATCGAGCAATCTATGCTAAAGAAGAACTACACAGAACACTTCATTTTCTCAGCCGATAACCAAGCTGAACCTGGAAGCACTGAAAGAAGAAACGATACTCTGTTTTTCAGTCAAATACCAGATAAGGACTCAGAACCGTTTCTGATCAAATCCAAAGGAGTCCAGTCCTGTACTGCAATCACCAGAGCCATTCTAAACTCTATATCTTGCTCTAAGTGATTTAGTATTTGCATTACGAGCTGTGTGTGTGTAGCCTGTTAATTATTACACACACTGTCTCCTGAACCTTAACTGGAGGATTTATAAATCCTCACTCACAATATTTACATTCTTTATTATCCCACTGTGGATAGTGGTAGAGGTCGAGTGTGACCTGGACAGCTTTGAGCTGTTGTTTGTTATCCCACATATAACTGTGGTAGATGTCTCTTGACCTGAACAGTGTGATCACTGTTGTTAACCCAGATCCAGGGGGTGGATCAATTTATATAAATTTTGAGAGGTCTAAGTCTCGGCTTGAGACTGAACCTCTTGGTTAACTCTTATGTTTTTAGTTAAAATCTATATCCATACTATATACATTTATTTCATATTCCGCTGCTATTACTTTGAAATATTATTTATTTTCAAAGCTACTTTGATAGTTAAACTCGCAAGTGTTTATATTTTTTATAAAATAGTAAGTTAGTTTCAAAAGTTAATTTAATCATAATATTAAGTTAACTGAGAATTAATCAATCTTTTAGAAACTAATTGAACCTTTATAATCTGTATAAATTCACTACAGTTTAATTTGTTTTTGAAATTGGGGGATTTTAATAGAAATTGTTTTTACCAGAAATTTTAATTGGAACTCAATTAACCCCCCTCTTGAGTGTCCACTCCGACCAACATTTGGTATCAGAGGTTGTGTTTTTTGAAAATATTTTTACTTACTCTCTGCTTTTCAACTGTGATTTTAGTTGTATTTAAAAGTTCTTAAAATTTCTGTTATTTCTAAATTTTTACCTCTTTAAATTTTGTTTATAATGGATAATAGACTTGAGGGTGCAGCTACTAACCGGCCACATTTCTTTAATGGAAATAACTATGCTCAGTGGAAACTTAAAATGAAAATTAATCTAGAAAGCATGACTTTTGATATTTGGACTGCTATTGAATCTGAATACAAAATTCCCACTACTGATAGATCTACTTGGGATGAACCTACAAAGACTGCTTACAATAATAATTGTAAAGCTATGAATGCTCTGTACTGTGCTCTAGGAGATGAATAATTCAACAGAATTTCTACATGAAAAACTGCTTTTGTAATTTGGGATACCTTGGCTGTTTCTCATGAAGGAACAAATAATGTTAAAAAAATGAGATTGAATACTTATACTATTAAGTATGATAATTTTAAAATGAAGTCTGATGAACCTATTTCGGGCATGTATCTCAGGTTTAATGAGATAGTCAACACGATGAATTCACTCAAAAAAGGTGTTCCAGCAAAGGAACAAATTATGAGAATCTTGAGATGTCTACCAGACCGATGGAGAGGCACATCTGTCTCAATCAGAGAATCATGTGACATTGCTGCTCTACCTGTCAAAGAGCTTATTGGAAAATTTATTATGTATGAAGAAGAGCTCAAGGTAAACAAAGAGGAAGATGATGAACCGAAAAGAAAATCTGTAGCTTTAAAGTCTACTGCTTTGAAGAGCAAGGAGAAGGAGAAAATACAAATGGAGGATGAGAGTTCAACAAGTGAAAACTCAGAGTATGACAGTGATGCATAAATGGCTCAGATAGCCAGGAGATTCAAGAAGTTTTATAGGAAAAATAAATTCTCTAGGAAAACAAATTACAAAGGAAAGTATGATCAACAAGGCAAATGGAAAAAGGATTGGAAGAAAGCTGACAGGACTGATGAAGTTGTCTGCTATGAATGCAACTGAAAAGGACATATCAAAGCAGACTGTCCAAAGTTAAAATTCAAAAAGAAATATGATTACAAAGACAAAAATTATAAGAAAGCCATGAAGGCTACCTGGAGTGCTTCAGAAGACAACACAAGTGAAGCCGAATCTTCGGACTCTGAAAGGAATCGAGCCAACATGTGTTTCATGACAAATACTTCTGAGGTAACATCTGACACTCCTGTTTTAAATTCATATTATTCTAGAGATGATTCTGATTCGGAAAACATGTCAAAATCTAAACTATTTGAATACTGTGATATGTTAGAAGAAACCTGTAATGAGCTTAAAGACAAATACAAAGGTTTAAAGAAACTGTATGCTTTAAGTGTTAAGCATAAATCTGATCTTGATATAGAAAAGGAAAAGAATGCTCAACTATTGAAGGAAAATACAGAACTGAAACTCTCAAATGAGCAACTCAGAAAGGACTTAGAAAAATTCACAAATGGAAAGAATGCTCTAACTCAAATGCTAGGAAAGCAAGTTGCACCTAGATATGCTACTGGTTTAGGATTCCAACCTGGACAGAGACAGTTCACCAGAACCCGATTTATTCCTAAGTATGAAAAAAATATTGCTAGTTCCAGTTTTGGAAATTCATATGCTTAAACAGGATATTCATATAGTTATAGACCAAATAAAGTTTATCTTTCAAAATCTGTTACTTATGTTAATTGTATGAAACCAATAAAACAAATCTGGGTACCTAAAGCCCTGATTGCTAACCTATCTGGACCCAAGAAAATCTGGGTACCAAAGTCATTTCCTGTTTAAATCTGTTTTATAGGAGACCTGCTTGAAGAGCTGTCACAAGAAGATATGGTATTTAGACAGTGGGTGCTCAAGACACATGACTGGAGATTATTCTTGCTTCAAGAGCTTAATAAAGTTTGATGGAGGTCATGTCACCTTTGGTGACAACTCTAAAGGAAAAATCATCGGCCTAGGCCAGATTGGTAACACTGACTCAGTATTAATTTCTAAAGTTTTATTCGTTGATGGACTTAAATATAACTTGCTTAGTATATCTCAATTATGTGATGATGGGTTCAATGTCAAGTTTGAAAATGATTCCTCTGATGTTTTTAACTCCAAAAATTCTTTTGTATTTTCTGCTCTAAGGAATGAAAATGTTTATGCGGTTGATTTAAATTCTTTAGCCAAACAAAATATTCCTTGTTTGAATGCTTTTCATAAAGAATCTTGGCTATGGCACAGAAGATTAAGACACTACAACATTCACTCACTTAGAAAATGGGCTAGGAAAAACTTAGTTAGAGACTTACCTAAATTAGAATTCTCAAATGACAAAGTGTGTAATTCCTGTCAAAAGGGAAAACAACACAAAGTTTCTTTTAAATCAAAGAAAGAAGTCTCAAATTCTCAACCACTTGAGTTGGTTCACATGGATTTGTTTGGACCATCAAGAGTTTCTAGTTTAAATGGGAAGCACTATGTCTATGTTCTAGTAGATGACTTCTCTAGATATACTTGGGTATATTTCTTAGCTCACAAAAGTGAAGCTTATTCTTCCTTTGTTAAATACTCCAAGTCTGTAGAAAATCTTAGTGGACTCAAAATTAAGACCCTGAGAAGTGATCATGGTCATGAATTTGAAAATCAAGACTTTGAATCTTACTGCTTACACAATGGCTATACTCATAACTTTTCATCTCCTAGGACACCTCAGCAAAATGGCGTAGTAGAAAGGAGAAACCGAACCCTTAAAGAAATAGCTAGAACCATGCTCAATGAATATGAACTGCCTATTTACTTTTGGGATGAAGCTGTAAATACAGCTTGTTATGTTATCAATAGAGTCTTGATCAGACCTGTTCTTAAGAAAACCCCATATGAGTTGTGGAACAATAGGAAGCCTAAGGTTAATTACTTCAGAGTTTTTGGTTGCAAAGTATTTATTCTTAACATAAAGGATAATCTGGACAAGTTTTCTTCCAAAAGTGATGAAGGAATTTTTCTGAGTTACTCTACTTCAAGTAAAGCTTATAGAGTGTTTAATAAGAAATCCAAATGTGTGGAAGAATCTGTTCACATCAAATTAGATGAAACCGATCCACATGAGCCTAAAACCTCTCTTGAGAATCGTGGAGAAGATTTGTCTGTTCTGGACCTTAATGATAAATCCAAAGAACCTGTTATAAAAACTTCCAGTTCTGGACTTTTTCCAGAATCTGTTTCGGTTGAACCCGAACCTACTGATGCACCTAAAGTGTCTAGTCCTACCTTTACTAGATCAACAAGAATTCTAAAGAATCATCCTTTGGATGTTGTTGTTGGTAATCTTCATAGAGGAACACAGACTAGAGATTCTCTAAGAAATCAGGTTGAACATCAAGCTTTTCTCTCCCAGGTAGAACCCAAAAATATTAATGATGCTATCGTTGATGAATTCTGGGTAATGTCTATGCAAGAAGAGTTAAATCAATTTGAAAGAAACAAAGTTTGTGAATTAGTTGACAGACCTAAGGACACACTAACAATAGGCACTAAATGGGTTTTTAGAAATAAAGTTGATGAATCAGGAAACATAGTTAGAAACAAAGCTAGACTAGTTGCACAAGGATATAATCAAGAAGAAGGCATAGACTATGAGGAGACCTTTTCACCTGTAGCTAGACTAGAATCCATTATGATTTTACTTGCATATGCTGCACATCTAAATTTGAAGTTATATCAAATGGATGTCAAAAGTGCATTTCTAAATGGTTTTATAATTAAAGATGTTTTTGTAGAACAACCTCCTGGATTTACAAACCCCCATTTTCCAAATCAAGTTTTTAAACTTTCTAAAGCTTTATATGGCTTAAAACAAGCTCCAAGAGCTTGGTATGATAGACTCAGTAACATTCTTATTTCAAAAGGTTTTACTAAATGGATTGTTGATCCAACTCTTTTTATTAAAAGAATTTCTAAAGATGTTTTAGTTGTACAAATCTATGTTGATGATATTATTTTTGGATCTTCTAAACATTCTTTATGTACTGATTTTTCAAAAAGTATGCAAAATGAATTTGAAATGAGTTTAATGGGAGAACTTAAATACTTTCTTGGATTTCAAGTATTTCAAAATGAAAATGGTATTATTTTGAGTCAAAGTAAATATATAAAGGATCTTTTAAAACGTTTTGGTTTGGATAGTATTAAGGAGAGTGAAACTCCTATGAGTACAATCTGAAAATTGGATACAGATGAAACTAGGAAACCAGTGGATCAAACCAATTATAGGGGTATGATTGGTAGTTGACTTTATCTTACTGCTAGTCGACCAGATATTATGTTCAGTGTATGTATGTGTGCAAGATTTCAAGCTAACCCGAAAAAATCTCATTTGCTTGCTGTTAAAATAATTTTCAAGTATCTCAAACATACTGTTAACCTTGGTTTATTTTATCCAAAAGGACAATCCTTTGAGTTAATGAGTTATTCAGATGCTGACTTTGCTGGTTGCAAATTAGACAGAAAAAGAACTTCAGGAACATGTCATTTATTAGGAAAATCCTTAGTATCTTGGTGTAGTAAAAAGCAGAATTCTGTAGCTCTATCCACTACCGAAGCAGAGTATATAGCTGCTGGTAGTTGCTGTGCACAAATTCTGTGGATGAAACACACTCTCTTGGACTATGGATATGATTTTAAGCATGTTTTGATTAACTGTGACAACACTAGTGCAATAAACATCTCGAAGAACCCTGTTTCTCACTCAAGAACCAAACACATTGATGTAAGGCATCATTTTCTGAGAGATCATTATCAAAAGGGTGATATTTCTCTTGAATTTATCGGCACTGAACATCAATTGTCCGAAATTTCCACTAAACCCTTAAGTGTGGATAGGTTATGTTACATTAGGCACGACCTGGGGATGTTTAATCTTCACCGATAGAAATCCTCACTGATAGAAATCCTCACCGATAGAAATCCTCACCGATAGAAATCCTCACCGATAGAAATCCTCACCGATAGAAATCCTCACTGATAGAAATCCTCACCAATAGAAATCCTCAATGATAGAAATCCTCAGGGATAGAAATCCACACCGTTAGAAAGCCTCACCGACAGAAATCCTCACCGATAGAAATCCTCACCGATAGAAATCCTCACCGACAAAAATCATCACCGATAAAGTTCTGTTTTAAATCTTTTTGTCTGCCATCAAGAATCTGAACCGTTTTTTTCTTTTTTATTTTATTTTATTTTTATTCATTTAACTTATGATTCCTAAATGATAAAACTAAGTCTAAGCCGCTTCTCACTCCACCGAACCCAAAACCTTTTACCTTCGAACCTTAGAACCCGAACCCTCTGCAAACCTGAGATCCCTCGAACCAGCGATGGAAAAAACCAAAATTCATGTCATCCAAGACGACTGTGTTGAGCCTAAAGAAAAAAGGCATAAGTCCGAGCTAGAAGCGAGTAGTGCTGTTAGAACTAGGTCGGGAAGGAGACCAGTAAATCCTCATCTGCAAAATAGAGATATTGTGATCGAAAAAGAGCTGTGTGTAGACTGGTTTCTGCCCAGCAAGTCCTTGGTGCTCGAAGTTCTGGAAGCTCAGAGATGGGTAGACTGCTTTTCAAATAACAACGGTCCCTACTACCCAATGTTGGTAAAGCAGTTTTACGAATTCGTAACCTTCGAGAAGCTAGAGAATGAGAACTGAGTATCTTCATTTGTAAATGGTAAAGTGATATCATTTTCATCAGTAGAATGTGATGATTGCTTAAAAGTTCCTCATGAAGGTGTGTCCGGATATGTATCAAGAGCAATGCCACCTACCAGTGACATTTTTGATCATGAGATTGTGTTGAAAGAACTAACTGGTGATGGAACTCCAAGGCAAGTGGTTGCTGCAGAAATGGATGGAGAGAACAGATTACTATTCAAGTTTGTTCAACATGTGTTGATACCAAGGGGAGGAGACTCTGCTAATTTGAGATATCAGGATATCTATCTCTTACATCTTTTGAGACATGATGTCAAAGTCAATTTATGCAGATTGGTGATGAGCCAAATGGAAGATATGACAAGGCCGAAATCAAAAACTAACACCCTATTCTTTGCTAAGCTGATTTCTCTAATGATCAAAGTGAAAGGGATAGCTGAGTATCAAGATGAGACCTTTGTTGTGAAGAGAAAATTTTGTATCACTACTACAATCTGCAAATATATAAAGATTAATTGGAATTCGTGGAGAGGATAATGGGTCAATGATGACCAAAAGGTATATGATAAGTTCAATCCTGTGGATTATCCTTCATGGCCAAAGGATAAAAGAGATCCAAGTCTAGGACCTGATGAAGAGGAACCTGAGTACAGTGATGAGTCAGAAGAAGAAGAAGAAGAAGAGGAAGAAACTCCTATGGATGAGGGAGGAGATCCTGACTTGCCTCCAAGCCCTGTTGCTAAAATTAAGTCTTTAGAAAAGGAAGTGCTAGAAGAAGTGGAGACACCTGCTAATGAGGAAGACCAGTCGGTCTCTGAGCATGTAAAGGAAGAAAATAATGTCTTTGAATTATCTGATTCTGCTGAATTGAGTCTGAGTCCAGTTATTGGAAGCTTAGTTGTACCTTCTATGGATGAATAAAGAGAAAGAGGAGAAGTTGTACCTATTCCAGAAAATCATCTTGCTGCTGCAGAGATGGAAGTTTTTGTGGAAGATTCTGATGAAGAAATACCAGCAGAGAATGTAGTTGCTATATATGAGAATGCACCCATTGAGGGGGAGCATCACACCATGTTTGGAAATGTTACAGTGACTATCGAGTCAGAATACTGGGTAGAAGACCCAGGTTTATAGTCTTTGGTTTGGATTATCCTGATTCGGATAATAAAGTATCTTTGAATAGACCAAAGATCAGCTATGACATCAATCCTGAGTTATTACCTGCTGATGTGGTCTGAGTACATGATTTAGATGTATTGAAAGGAAATCTCAAAGTCAGTTTTGTAGAAGAAGTAAAGGCAATGGACTCTTTTTTAGTATCCTCGATTCAATCAGTCATGGATAACTCTGTTGTCAGTTTAGCTTCTAAAAGAGTATCTACTACAGTTGCTCCTACTGATTTTGTTACAAAGTCTAACCTCGAATCCCTAAATCATGAGCTGAAGGAATCCTTCAGTGCCTCTGTTGCTGAGATGAAGCACTGTTTTGGTGAAGAAATTAAGATGTTAGAAAGGTATTTTGAGCTTTCTCTGGGTTGCAATCTGTCAACTTTTGTGGGTGAGCTAATGGAAGAAGTCAAGGAGTGCCAGACTCAAACTTCTAGGATAGAAGCAGATCTTGAAGCTCTACGCATATCTGTTGTTGCCTTAGACTCTTTCATGAGTTCAACATCTCAAGCTGACAAGGATTTAGCCTATGTGAAGAGTGTTGTAAGTCAGCTGGTTTTGGTGTTTGAAGCTTTCAAAACATCTATGAAGGATCATGTCAAAAATCAGGACTCTCAAATGGAAAATCTGATTAGTAGGTTGACCAAAAGCTTCAAAGAAACTGTATCCTTCTCTGTTGGTCCTCTAGTTCCAAAACCTTCAATTGATCTGAATCAATTTCGTGCTCTGATGAAGGAGGAGCTTGGTTTTATTTCAACCAGTGGCTCTGTGGACTCATCAGATTTAAGCCGAGTTGTGTTGTCTACCAGGGATTCAGCCAGAGAAATAATGAAAATCGTCCAGGACTACATGAGAGAGGCCTCTGCTTCTCAAGAGGCAATCAAGAATAAGGTGGATACTTATTTTGAAAAGGTTTATACCAAGCAACAACTGACCAACCATTTCAAACTTCTGCTTGAGAATCTAAAGTTACCACCAGTGTCTCAGGCCTTCGGAGAGAAGGTTAGTAAGCTCAGGGAGCTTTCTCCTGCTTTGGATAAATTCATTGAAAATAGAGATGATTTTGTGTCTGAAATGGAGAGAGGAGGAAGCATTATAATGGATTTCAGAAACCTGTTGCTGCCCTTCTTGCATGTGGATGACAGACTGGTCATTGTACCTCCTACTTTGCCTGCCTCTGCCTCTACTGCGTCTCCAGTTCAGATGACTCCTGCTCAAGCCATAAGAAGTCTCACACCTATGATCACTCAAAGGACTTCCCATTACAGGCCCGACACTGTATCAGTTTCTCAGCCTCCTCTGATCATTTCTGGAATTACAAAGTCCTCCCCAGTTTCCTCAACACTTGAATTCTCTTCTGATCCCAAGGGAAAATCTCACATTGAAGATGTGGCTTGATAAAGTGGCAAGACTGTTTGATAGGAATCATTTTTTTCCTCTATTCTATTTATGTAATTTTTTGACTGATCTAATACAAATGCCTTTCTTTCCACTATCTCGGTTTCTCAGTTCTCTATGCTTGGTTCCCCAATTTTTGATTATCACAAAGGGGGAGAACTATCAAAAAAGGGGGGAGAAATATGCTCAAAAGGGGAGAAAAGGGGAGATATATAAAAGGGGAGAAATATGATCAAAGGAGTAGCCTTTGATACTATTTCCTCTTTCCTCTGATACTGTTTTCTTTGAGAAATTTTCATATTAATGTTATACTATCTAATACTATATTCTCACTATTTTAAAATGGCCATATCATAAGTTGTGATTATCAAAAAGGGGGAGATTATTGACCTCATATGTTTTGATAATCCCAATATTCTATTCATATGTTTTGACAATCCCAATCTTGTATTCATATGTTTTGAAAATCCCAATTATGTGTTCATATATTATGATATTCACAATTACTGTTGATCTACACTTTAATTCTTTCAAATTGATGATCAAGTTAATAATAATATTAAAATAATTTCTGATTTATGTTAATCTCGATTATCCATGTTTATATAAGTTTTTAAATGATTCTAAGTGAATTAGATGTGTTTTGCATAAGATGGTCAATGTGTAAGTATCACTGACCTGAATAGAGCTACCGATATGCGTAATAGCCAGAGCTACCGATGCACAGAGCTACCGATGCACAGAGCTACCGATGCACAGAGCTACCGATGCACAGAGCTACCGACAGTCAAGAGCAACTGATGGAACTAAGTTCATCGAACTACCGATAAGAGATACCGATAAGAGCTACCGATAAGAGCTACCGATAAGAGCCACCGATAAGAGTTTGAAGAGCTACCGATGGAAGATCCTACACAGAGTCAACCGTACACGACTACAAACAAACGGCTACCTATAATGAACTGCGGAGTCAAATCCTATATCCTCGACACTATTTGTTTATTACACTAACAGCTACATTTGTTACTTTTGATGCATTTAATGTTATTAAATGATTTATGTTTCCATTTCAGGAAACCGTACCAAGTACTATTAAAAAGCATAATCATTCCTTCTTCTCAGTATAATAAAGGCATACAAGACAACGTGTATGAGGAAGTGAATCAAGACAAGAGACTTGAAGAGATTGAGCACACGGGAACACACTTGCGATCAAGCTCAAAACGTGCCAAGAACAACTGGAGAACTTGCACTCACAAGACTACTTCTACTACCAGACTCCAGAACACAGAGCATACATCGAGCAATCTATGATGAAGAAGAACTACACAGAAAACTTCATTTTCTGAGCCGTTAACCAAGCTGAACCTGGAAGCACTGAAAGAAGAAACGATACTCTATTTTTCAGTCAAATACCAGAGAAGGACTCAGAACCATTTCTGATCAAATCCAAAGGAGTCCAGTCCTGCACTCCAATCACCAGAGCCATTCTAAACTCTATATCTTGCTCTAAGTGATTTAGTATTTGCATTACGAGCAGAGTGTGTGTAGCCTGTTAATTATTACACACACTGTCTCCTGAACCATAACTGGAGGATTTATAAATCCTCACTCACAATCTTTACATTCTTCATTATCCCACGGTGGATAGTGGTAGAGGTCGAGTGTGACCTGGACAGCTTTGAGCTGTTGTTTGTTATCCCACGTATAACTGTGGTAGAGGTCTCTTGACCTGAACAATGTGATCACTGTTGTTAACCCAGATCCAGGGTGTGGATCAATTTATATAAATTTTGAGAGGACTAAGTCTCGGCTTGAGACTGAACCTCTGGGTTAACTCTTGTGTTTTTAGTTAAAATCTATATCCATACTATATACATTTATTTCATATTCCGCTGCTATTACTTTGAAATATTATTTATTTTCAAATCTACTTTGATAGTTAAACTCGCAAGTGTTTATATTTATTATAAAACAGTAAGTCAGTTTCAAAAGTTAATTTAATCATAAGATTATGTAAACTGAGAATTAATCAATCTTTTAGAAACTAATTGAACCTTTATAATCTGTATAAATTCACTACAGTTTAATTTGTTTTTGAAATTGGGGGATTTTAATAGAAATTGTTTTTAGCAGAAATTTTTATTGGAACTCAATTCACCCCCCTCTTGAGTGTCCACTCCAACCAACAATCATGATAGGCCATGTAAGACGATTACTAATCTATACCCCAAAAGGATTTATACCATCTGTAGATAACGCATGATGCATGTTTCAAAGCTCATTTCCCAATTTAGGAAACTGTTAATAAGTTTTCTTCCACTAAGAAGAATCTACTAGATGACATAGGTTCCTGTCTATAAATATTGTATGTACATTCCCTGTTAATTGTCTCGTGGTTTCCTCACATCAATATAATCTTCTAAACCATGGAATTATTGGAAAGTACCATAAAAATTTCAAAGGACTTGATTCATTTTTCATGTATCGATCCACACCACACAAAGGGAATTTTATGTGTGGTTCATAGTCCTTGAAAAACAATATGAAATCATTTATAAAAGAATGTATTTTTTAGAGATCATTCCCATTTAACGTAACATTTATTTAGCATCATATTTTCGGAATGATAGATCATTTTCTTCTGGTAGCATATCATTCAGGAGACTAAGTAGTTCTGTAAATATGGTGTCACTCCATCCAATTCTAGTTTTCAAATAATATATCTTCAATATAAATGAAAATGTTTTTATTTAGTACAACCAGTAAAACATGGTTTCTTGGAAAAAAACTATTTAACTACTTAAAAAACTTTGTACAATCAGAAAGGTCATCATCAATTTCTATTTTCATTTATTCCATGTGATCTCCATCATCATTAAAAAATTTATTCCTATAAAATGATTCACAAACTGCAGTATCATCCCAATCGGTGTCCACAGTAAGTTTTTCCCCATGTTTAGTACAACATTTATATCTTTTATCTATTCCATGATAAATAAAATGTTATTCCAACTCTTCCAGATTAAGTTTTCCTGAATAAGCACAACATAAATCTGGACATAGGATTTTAGAAGCGTTGTCAGCACGCTCTCTTGAAAACTTGATAGACTCTTTAACACCCTCTTTATACTCATTTTTTAAATGATTTGAGTGAATCCATTTTCAATTCATATCCCTAATGTTGGGTTTGTAAAATATTAATTTTGTAAAATATATAAAGAAATACACATAAGATAATCATTATCAAAGGTGAAAGTTATAAAAAATTCTAATAAGGGAAACTCAACATATAATTATTTCAAATAATTTTAGTATATTGATGAAGATAAGTAGTTGGTTTTAATAAAAGAATTAATCCACTGTGGGAGGAGTTTTCCTATGAATACATTCATTTGTGAAAGTTATAGACAACTCATCCTCGTTTCATTTTCTCTAATTCATACTCACCCTACATATTTTTAGGAAACACAAAAACATACCTATCATTTATTCAAATTAGATCCACATGAGATGTGTATTTTTATTTATCACACATTAAGGAATGGGTATTTAAAAAAATGAAACTCCTTATCAATTATATAGGAACCCCTCCACCAAACATTCAGAACAACAACTAAAATTAAGATCTCTCAATATAAGATACAAAAAATAATTATAATTTTTATCCATTACACTTTTTAGAGGCCCTAGTCTCAATAGGATTTCCTAAATTATTCAACATGAATAAATATTTCTATAGAATATATGGCTTCATTTATGTAATTAAAAATTTCTTATATTTCCATTCCATTTAGATTCTTCAACTACATATTACTAATGCTAATTTACCACTTTAATAAAATAAAAATAAAATAATTATACTTTTATAATAAATATATTAAAATAAATTTAACTTCATATTAATTCTCATACATTGATTATTACATGTTATTTTTTTGGATCTATTTAACCACTAACAAAAAGGATGATATAAAATGATATCATGGATTTTTATGAAAACATAATTAATTTTTTATTTGATATTTATAATGAAAGGATTTTTTATGGTTCTATAAAGGTAACATGATAATTTAAACCATTATTTACAAACAACCATATATTTTCAAAAAATTAATAAAACAAGCTTGTTATAGATTCCACATCGGAGAACCATACCTAAAACATCCATAGAATGAACATGGAACATTTTAACTCACAACATAACTGTAATTATAATACCATTAGAATTAAGAATAAGATAAAATATTGAACTAGGATCAATGAACAAGATCTATATATAGAAATATATATAGAATAATTGGAACTATTATAAACCAATGATCATTATATATTTAAAACTACGAATTAGTCTTGCGAAGCAAGATGTGATACATATGTAGATAGAGAAGAAAACTAATTCGATCTTCGATTAACCGAGGAGTGCCAGAAGTGGGTGGATTCTGTGGAATGCTTCTAATTTCATGACAAGTTATAAATTGGTTAGTGTTTTTTAAATAGATCAGGACACATTTTTCAATGATTATAAATAAATGACGATAAAGAGATGTTTTATCAGCACTTAAGTAATAAGCACTCATAAAAAGAATATTTATCAGTTTCTTTTAGTGCTGATAAATCTATCTCTTCATCTGTGCTAAAAAAGACTAATAAAATCCATATTTATCAGTGCTAAAGTTTTAGCACTGGTGAAGACCTACCTTTATCAGTGGTTATTACTTAAGCACTGATAAAAGATTTTATATTTTAATTATAAACAAAAAACTATATATATATACACACTTAAATTATATATATAAATATAAATATAGTAGATATATTCCTTTCTAAATATATTAATAATATTTTTTTAATTATTTATTTATAATTATAGAAATATGTTTGAAAAAAAATATTTATATCTAATTTAAGTGAATGAATATGAATATATGTTGAAAATGAGTGAAACTAAATAAATTAAAAATAACTATACTATAACAATATTTAAAAAATGGATAAGTTTTCTTTGTGTGAAATGTATATAAAAATGCATTAATGATGTATATATGAAATCAATATAGCACACATTTTATCTATGTTCAATTGAAAAATCAAATGATACATTCAATTATATGTCCAATACACTGTGTAATTAATCAGTATTTTTAATTCATAATAATTTTTAATTATAAATCAATATTCACTAAATATATGACTGTTTAATATAAATCACATAAATATATTGTTATATATAAATCATATTTATATACATTAATATATATCTATTTATTTAATATATAAAATTTATTGACATTAATTATCGTAATTATCTATTTAATAAAATTATTAATATTTAATAATGTCTAATCTTTTTATTCATTTGTATAAATAATTATTTAATTAATGAAATTTGGATTGTTTTCTTAATAAACTCATTTTTTATATTTTTATTTTTTTATTTTTTTATTTTTTTTAATTTTTTAATTTTAATTATTCGGACCATTATCAGTGCAAAAAAAGTGCTACTAAAATCTATCTTTATCAGTGCTAAAATTAAAGTGCTCATAAAGGGTACCCTTTATCAGTGCTAACAAAAAATCATATAAATGTTACCATTTATTGGAGATAAAAATAAACTGCTGATAAAGTTTCCATTTATCATCAATAAGAAAATCACCAATAAAAGGTTAAAATTTATCAACACTTTCTTTAGCCCTGATTAAGATGCAATTTTTCAGTGCTTTTTTATATTGCTGGTAAATTCCAGTGCTGTTAAAAGATGGTTTTGTAGCAGAGTTATAAAATAACCAATGTAAAAAACAAAAAACTTTTCATTTTAACATAAACTATTAGATAAAAGTTGTGAAAAAAGATTTTCCATGTGAGTTATCAAATAAAAAAATTGAAAAAATTAAAATTGTTATGAAACATTGGGTCAAATCATTTATGTTTATTATTTATCATGATTGTCTTCAGTTTTATCTTATGTAGGAAATGCTAACCCTTCATTATTCAATCCATTAGCCTCAGATCTCATTCATTTGGAATTTACTGACATCATCCACCCTCACAATATGATAAATTTTACCTTAGGTGACCACCTTTTGACTGCTTTTGGTGGTCGTAGTTTCCTCTTTGGTAAAGGGGGACAATGACAGCCATTGGAGGTCTCTATAGGGGTCCGCGGATGATCATGATAGCCATCGCTGGATGGGAATTTAGTAAAAACCAAAGGTTCCCACTAACACATAATATTAAAGAGACCTCTATTGGAGGTTACTATTTATCCTAGAAATAATATAAATTTATGGCTGTAAGAGGTGGCTTCTAGGGAACAAATTATTTTTAACATTCTAAATTTAAAATCAATACCCAATATAAAACACTAAATAAAGACTAATGTTATAGATAGATATGTAGTCTTTCAATCTTCTGTCCCAATCAAACTAAAAATATGATACAAATATTTAATTAAACAATGAGAAAAAATTAATAAGTTAAACATTAAAATAAAATTTATGCAGTTAATATATATGGAATAAAGAGGTTTACTACATATCGATTAATATGGGTATCATATTGATGCATGGTTATTTACAATAGGTAAAAATGACTTATGTAATGTTATCTATTATTTTCACATCAATTAGAATTCATTGTATTGTTTTTTACCTCATGATGGATGATTTTTCATTTTAGTAAAACTAGACATCATTACCCCACTTTTTCTATCATAACAGGTGACACAAGTATCCAATGGATGTGGTATTGATTCCTATTTATCAAAAATTAATTGGTGATTGTTATCCCATTATTTATTATCATTAAATATGAATTTTCTTGGTATTGGGGCCTTTTATGTTATATGTCACTTAACTCTATATTTGAGGGACAAACACCACTTTTGATCACACCAATCAATTCAGGTATCTAATCGACATGTCAGTGATTTATACATTTTTAAAATAAATTAACAATCATTTTCCAAAGATTACATGTCAATCGGAGCTCGTTGGGTCATTTTTGACCCCTATTCATGATTTCCCCTTTATTTTACAAATGGTAATAAATGTGAAAATGTACTTTACATTATACCACCTTTTAGGCACTGGACTAACACATGGTTAATTAAAATAGACCAAAAATAATTTGATTAATGTTATCCTAAATTTTTATGTCAATAAGAATCCATTTGATAATTTTTGATTGAATTATGGGTAATTTATCCTTTTAATAAAACTTGACAATGTTACCCATCATTTTCCATAATACTGGGATAAACGAGCATCTGGTGGATGTAGTGTCGATCCCCACATATCAAAAACAACTTAGTGATAATTCTACCATAATTTCATATTAATATAAGTTTGTTTTCTTTCTATTTTCCCCTCCCATTTGATTTTTCACATAAATCTAAATACGAGGAAAAAATACCACTTTAAATCATACGATGAAATTCAGGTATCCAATCAATATTTCGATGATTCCAACATATTTCAAATGAATTAAAGATAGTTTTCATAGGTTTTTTTTTCAATTTAAGCTTAATTGTTTATGTTTGACCCCTACATACATGATTTTTGAATTATTAAAACATGGTAATAAATGTGAAAATGTACTTTACATTGTACTGACATTTATAAGCATTTTATTGATGGGAAGTTAATTAATATAGAATAAAAATGATTCAAGGGATGTTATCAATTATTTGAACATAAATTAGAAGCATTTTTTCTATTTTTACTGGGCGACACAATCATCCAATGGATGAAACATTGATTTATATAGAAATAAATGACATGGTCTTTATTCAAACATGATTTTTTGTCAATGTAATGGAATTTTCTTAGAGTTGGACCACTATATGTGATTTTTCACATAAATCTAAATCCGAGGGAAAAACACCACTTTCAATAATTATAAGAAATTATGGCATCTAATCTACATAATGATCATTAAATAATATTTAAAATTATTTAAAGATATTTTTTATAATATTTAATTATAATTAAATATTTTTTGGTTTGTTTTTACCCCTATACACTTGATTTTTCCATTATTACAAAAATAGTAATAAATATGAAAATGTATTCTACATTGTACTGACCATTCCAAGAATCATATTGATGTCTAGTTAATTATAGTATATAAAAACGATTAGGGGAATATTATAATATATTAACACAGAAATAAGAAGTTTTTTTCTCATTTTTTGAACTAATGTTGGGAGATATGTCATTTTAATAAAACTTGATAACATTACCCGTCGTTTTCCTTCATAACGAGAAACAAAAGTATCTGATGGTTACAATGTTGAATCCTACAATTCAAAAATGACTCAGTGATAATTATACCATGATTTTATGTCAATCCAAGTTAATTGTTTTGGTACTGGACCATTTTATGTGATTTTTCACTTAACTCTAAATTCGAGGGATAAACACAAATTTTGATCATACCTATTAATTCAGGTATCTGATCGATGTGGTTATGATTCCTATAGATCTAAAATTAGATAAATATTATTTTCTTAATATTTAATGTTAATTAGATGTTTTTTTATCCCTATACACATTATCTTCCCATTATTACAAAAATGATAATAAATGTGAAAATGTTATTTACATTGTATCAACCACTCCAAGCATCGAATTAATGTGTGGTTGATTCCAATAGATCAAATAATTATTCTAGGAATGTTCTAATATCTTTTCAAATCAATAATAATAATTAATTTTATCATTTTTACCCTATAATGGTAGAAATTTCATTTTAATAAAACTAGAAATTATTACTAGTCATTTTTTATTGCAACAGGTGACATTTGCATCTGATGGATATAGGGTTGATTCTTATAGATCAAAAAATACCCATTGTTCATTATCCCATGATTTTATGTCAATCCATGTATATTTTATTTTCATTATAACCATTTACATGATTTTTCACTTAACTCCAAAACCAGGGGACAAACACCACTTTTGATCATACAAATAAATTTGGGTATTTCATTGCTGTGTTGATGATTCCTATATATTTAAAATGATTTAAAGATAATTTTTCTAAGATTTATTATCAATCAGATCTTCTTTCATTAGTTTTTACCCCTTATATAAGATATTTCTATTATTACAAAATGGTAATAAATGTGAAAATGTACTTCAAATTGTACCAACCATTTCTAGCATCGAATTTATATGTGATTGATTCAATGATATAAAAATAATTTTAGTAATTCTCTTATATTTTCAAATTAATAAGTTTTTTCTATAATTTTTTATCCCCTGATAATAGATATGTCATTTTACTAAAACTAAACAACATTAATCATCATTTTCCATCATACTCGGTGACACGAGCATCCAATGGATGCGTCGTTAGTTCCAATATGTCAAAAACAAATAATTGATAATTCTACCCTGATTTCGTGTTAATATAACTATGTTTTCTTATCATTGTCCCCTTTTACATGATTTTTAACTTAACTCCAAATCCATGGGACAAACAACACTTTCAATCACAACAAAAAATTTGTGTATTAGATCAATGTTATGATGATTCCTAAAGATTTTTAATGACATAAAGATCACTTCACTAAGATTTCACATAAATTGGATCTAATTTAGTTAGTTTTTATCCCAACACACATGATTTTCCCATTATTACAAAAATAGTAAAAAATTTCAAAATAAAAATTACATTGTACATACCATTACTTGAATCATATCGATGTGTAGTTTATTAAAATAAATCAAAAATAATTTTAGGAATTTTATCCTAAGTTTTCACATTAATCAATAATAATTTTCCCAATTTGACCCCCTAATGGGATATATTTCATTTTAATAAAATAAAAAAAATGTTACCCATCATTTCCATCATATTGGTATATATTATAATCAGATAGATGTGGTGTTGAATCCTATAGATACAAAATGACTATGTGATCATTATCCCATGATTTTATATCAAAACAAGTGGGTTTTCTTTGTATTATATCCTTTTACATGATTTTTCACTTATCCTTACATTTTAGGGATAAACGCCACTTTTAATCATAGCATGAAATTCAGGTATTTGATTGACGTGCTAACAAATCCTACATATTTTAAATGACTAAAATATTTTTTACTAACTTTTCATGTCAATTTGATATTTTTCAGTCATTTAAAACTTACGTACATGATTTTCCCATTATTATTAAAATGGAAATAATGTAAAATCATACCTTAACCCATACCGATATATTCGAACATTAAATTTATAAATGGTTGATTAAAATGGGTCAAAAATGATTCAAGGAATGTTCTTTGAGTTTCCAATAAATCGGGATTAATTTTCCCATTTTGACCCCCTGATGGGATATATGTAATTTTAAAAAAACAAGACAAAGTTACCAATTGTTTTCCCTCATACCGTGTGACGTGAGTATCTGATGGATGAGGTGTTGATTACCATAGATAAAAATTTTCTTGCTAAAATTTCTACTAAAAATTCATATCAATCTATGTTTTTTATTAATATTGGACCTTTTTATGTAATTTTTCAATTAAATCCAAATCTGATGGACAAAATACTTTTTTATCTTACTGAGAAAGTTAGGCATACAATCGATATGCTGTTGATTCCAATATATTTCAAATGATTTAATGATTATTGTCCTATGATTTCATGTCAATTAGAGGTAATTTTTTTTGTATTTACCCCTACACACATGTTTTTTTCAATATTGGAAAATAGCCATAAATTTGAAAATTTTATTTTAATTGTACCAACCATTCCTAGAATCCAATTGTTACATGGTTGAAATCTTAAGATACAAATCACTTAATGATTATTTTTCAAAGTTTTATCATTAATCCAAATGTATTTAGGTGGTTTTTAATTCATACTTGGTCAAATTTCATTTAAAAAAAATTTAAATGTGATTTGTGACATTACTAAAAATATGAAAATAAAATGAGACATTAAATTTGAATGAGAAACCATAAAGGTGAAATGAAAAACCTGCATATTATGATTCATCATGTTAGACCATGAATTCTACCCATGTATGGTTTGAAAGGGGTCAAAAATAAATAAATATTATGAAGATAAAAACATTTAATGTAATACAAAATAGATAAATAAATTTGGTGTAAACCTATGTCATAGGACCCCCTGCACCATCACTATAGTGCATATACTATCATAGTGCTCTAACCTCAACTAACAACTACACATTTTACTCCTAAAAATCATGTATATGTACCTCAAAATATATCATCTTATATTTAATATCATCAATAATAGGATCCATAGAAGTAGAACATGAAAAAATAGAATGAAGAATCATCATTCCACATTTCATGTTGTATCCATGCTCATCAGGACCAACTATGTGATGAAATATTTCATCCCTTCACATGTAAATTTGTCTGTAGTGCTCTAGAAATTGTTCTAGATCAACCTAAAATTGATCCTATGTAATATATAGATATAAATATATTTTTAAATACAATATATATTTAAAAATTGATAATTATTATAATAACATACTATAAGATTTGTTACCTCATGATCATTTTGATTACAAGTCATTATCCACACTGACTTTTTATTAGCCGATGCACCTTGATCCCATAACTATATACAAATAATATATAAATATTTAAAAAAACCATAGAAAATAATAATTAAATGAGAAATAAATCATTTCTAATCTAGGGCATGTGATGAGTCCTAAACCCATGAGGTGGTCCCTTCCACACGTGACTCTCAGAATGACGTGAATCCAAATCCTACATTCAATTATTTCTAATTTTAAACATGTAAAATACTAAAAAATTATTTAAAATATGTAAACCAAAATAAAAAATCTCATCATCGTAGCCTTAGTGGACCAATATACAACCTATCACACCACTGATATGGGAGAACACCTCTCGAGACTTTGCCAATAATGTCCAGGGGACCCATATTTGATACCCAGTGATACCTTTTCACTCTACCTTTATAAACATTCGACATTTTATGAAACGTTTACAAAATAACTGACCAAAGCTCATTGGGTCAAACTCTTAGATTATTATTTTTTAGAAAAAATTCCACGACTGTAAGTGATTTTTTTTAAAATCTATGAAACTAAAATGATCCAATGACAATAAATTCCCCTTATAGATTATCTAATGTATCCAAAGGTAATGAATCCCATTCCTGTTTAGTTAATGGAAATATATGTGTTTCATGTATTATATGAACAATCCAGCAAATAAATGCGAAGGCACCCTTTCCCACATGATGGTATGTATTTCCAAAGGATATATCAATGGTCATGTTGGAATTCTATGATGAAATCCCATGAACATGGCCTCTTATATGTCAGGAATAAGTGGTTGAGTTATACAATATTTAAAAACATTTCACACATAATAATATAGATGTGTATATATAGGTTTAGCACTTAATTAAAAAAATAGAATGTCATTTACATTCATACAAACCCTGACCTGTAGATGTTGATGCCTCTTGAGAATGATGTGGATCTGGTGCCTATTCCCCTAAGATGTCTAAAATCATATAAATCATTAGTATTGAAACAAACATAGACTATATATCAATGAAAGAGATAATAAATACAAAAAACCATTTAAAAAGTTTATATAGAGCCAAATAGTTAATAAAGGTTTTAAACAATATCCTTTTATATTGTTCACAATATCAATGACCATATTAATCTAATTTTTAATTGATTCATCAAAAATAATTATAGAAACATGAAACTATTGTCTTTATATAAAAATCATGTTTCCATGTACCTTTGAATTCTACTTTTAAATATTTTTATTTATTCTTATATTTCTCATACTATTTTTACTCCAATTATCATAGTGATCTATTTATAATATAGATACACATGTAAAAAATTTATTCCAAGTTTCTATCCCAATAATATTTATTTCAAAAATATTCATAATAACACCGTCATCTAATTATGTAAAGGTTATTATAGTAAAATATACAACTTATAGTCTAAATATTAATAAATAATTAATTCAATTTTATGTCTAATACTAGAATTTTTGTATATAATTTTTAATATATTTATATGATAATATAATAACAAACCTGCTTCAAACTAGAAATAAAAATCCAAGTAGTAAATGTATTTTTAAAATACACTTTTTAGCGTGTTGAAATGTATATTTTGTTAAACAATTTAATATAAATATAAGGTTAGATGGATACTCTCAATCAATTTTTAAACCAATTATTCCATACATATTTAACTTATAATTTTGTAGGATTGTAAAATAATTGTATTTAATTAGAAAAAATTCCATTCCAATGGTGGTCACTCTTGGATCTTTTTCTAGTAGTGACATATCAACCCACAAAACTATTGCAATATCAAAAATTGATTAAATTTTAACCTTTAAAAAATAGATTGAAGCATATAGAAATCAAAAAACCGAGGATACCAGAAAATAATCACCAAATGATTACAATGAGTGAAATTAACAAAATATAATGAATGAAATCTAAAATTCAAAACCACTGAGAAACAGAGTATCATAATTATTTTCATATCAGATAGAGTTTGGATCATGCGTTGGGATTTATGGAAGTATGCTGGAATGTAGTAAGATCTTTCATAGAAATTGTTTTAATATGATGTGGCTAATGTAGTGTGTTCCCTAAGATCTCTACACATTGTTTTGTTGTATAGAATCATGATATAGTTTTCTTATACTCATTTGGAGTTAACAAATCTTTATTTTTATGATTCTAACTTAAGTTGAATTGCAATTTTATCTTAACACTCATCAAAGACTTCATTTTTATGACATATTGTAGGGTTTTATCACATGGGTGGATTCTATATGTGAATTAATATGAGGATATGTGGTGATTTAAATTTCCCTTGAGTCATAATATTCATTATGCATTAATTCCTTACACTGAACCCATAAAAGAAAATTATTATATTTATATTCTAATATAATATTGTATAAAACATATATTAGAAAATTCCTCTTCATCATGTTCTTAAATATCACTCCATGAAAATATATGAGGAAAAAGTGTTGTATATATTAATCATTAAATAGAAAAAACCCATGTCTTAAAGTTTATTTAATAATATGATTTGTAATTGATCACATAAAATTATAAAATCATAGCCCATATTTCTTGTAAAATATAATACAATATAGATATTTTCATCATAAACAATTATTTTTCTCCCTATGAACACAACATCATGTAATCCCATGCACTCTTAAATACATGTTTATATCTCAAATACAAAATGTAATTAATGAAAATTTACTGTACAAAATAGATATAGTATATAAAATAAAACACATAAATAACACGATATTTAAAATTTATAGAATTATTGCGTGCATACAAAGGAGTTTTATATAAAATCTACAGATGATAATCTTGGAATCCTAAAATAGAGTGTTTTTTAAGGAATCAATAATACATATTGAAAATAGGGTTACTTCATGAATCTGGAGACTTATGGGAGACTATAAAAATTTGGGACAACAGTAGTGGTGGGATTGGTCTAGATCAGTGAAAACTGTTACCAAGGGAAAGAACGACGGAGGGTGGTTGCAAGCGTGATTAGAGGGATCATTGTCGGCCTTCAAGTAATGATGCCA
Organism: Viscum album; assembly: GCA_963277665.1. Taxonomy (NCBI): domain Eukaryota; kingdom Viridiplantae; phylum Streptophyta; class Magnoliopsida; order Santalales; family Viscaceae; genus Viscum; species Viscum album. The sequence goes on along the minus strand of OY728130.1, from coordinate 602,841,860 downwards.
AGATTCATCAGTGAAGTAAGTAAGAGGATAAGAAATCTATGGGAGAGGGTGTGTAGTCGTGGGAGAAGGGGCATGAGCTAGGTGTGGGGATCAGTGGTGCATCCTGGAGAGATGATAATAATGATTAAATGATGGTGTTGTAACCACAGGATAAGGTTTGTACGATTGGGGGAGGGGAACGAGTTGGGTGGGGGAGAGGTGGGGGTTGGGTGTGATAGGGTAGCTTATTTTGTTCTTAAGTGAAGTGAACGACTAAGGTAATATCTGTTTCTCACCATTAGTAGCCAACATTAGTAGTCACCCATGTACAGAGCTGTGAAAACCTAATTTTCTAATAGTGGTAGCTATCATCAGTTACCAATGACACTATATTTATGCCATATTTATATTTCCATCAACTTCTCAGTTTCCCCTATTTTAAAATATATTTTCCATTTGTTTTTATTATATAGATTTTCCATGCATCCAAAATATGTTTTAATTGATAAGTGTTGTTTTAGGCTTGTTTTATTGAATGACCACTACCACCTCTAATATTTTTCATCTATTATCTATTTTTATTTTTAGTTTTTATTATTTATGTACATGAGATAATTCTTAATTGATGAATTATTTTTTGGATATTAAGGTTTGATTGAATGATTATTTGACAATCTTAGGTTGAAAATAATGTAAATTTTCCAATTAATGTGTGTCTTAGGTATGTTTTTTATCTACATTTTTATCAGGTTTATTTATGGTATAGTGGATTATATAGTTTGAATATGAATTATTGATAATATACATTTATATGATCTTACTGATTGTATAATGATTATTGATTTTTTATGAAATAATGAATATTAAAAATGTTAATGTGATAAATTTGTTTATCAAATATGATACTTTTATTTTATTTCTAAAATATTTTATGGTTTTATTTTATTGTTATTTATAAAATTAAATTTAAAATTAAATTTCAAAATATGATAATATATTTTAAATTCGTAAATTTTTTAAATATAATAACGAGATGAATTCAGATTAATACACTACAAACATGTGATGAATATTAGAAAGGTGTTCATGATTTTTTGGAATTTTCTAAGCGAAATGTTCCAAAAAATGACCTGCTTTTCTATCCATACTTGAAATGTTTAAGTATAAAAATTTTAAAAAGTAGATAAATATAAATCTTTTAATTTTTTGGGGTTTTAATCTGATTTAGAACTCTTGTATTAGGAATAGTTAAATGGGGTAGAATGCGTGATCTATTAAAGATTATGATTTCAGGAGGATAATTCCAGTCAAATTAACGAAATGGTTCATGATATTGTAGTAGAGACAATTGGGATAGAAAAAAAAAATTAGAGTTTATATGTTGATACTTTAAAACCATCATATACCAGTTGTATAGAATTTACATTTTTATAAACTATGTTATGATTGATTAACTTGAGGTTGAAAAATGGATGGTTTGACAAGTGTTTTATAGAGTTGATAGAACTATTGAAAGACATATTTCCTATAGAAGACAATCTTCCTGATTCACATTATAATTTGAAGAATATATTATTTCTGATAGGTTTGGGTTATAAGAAGATACATGTCTTCTTGAATAAATGTGTACTATATAGGTAGTAATATGAATGTATTTCAGAGTGTCCTAAATATGGTACATCAGGGAATATGTTAAAATAAAAATCGTAGGATGATTTAGAAATTATAGAGACTCATGCCAATGAAAATTTTCATCTTCCTATAATTACTCATTTGGAAAATTTATTTTCAAATTAAAATGATGAAAAATATTTAATATTATATATATATATATGAGAAAAAATGTGACAGAAATTTATTTTATTCACTTGATTATCCACAGTGAATGAAAATTGATCAACCATTTCCAACATTTGGATATTATGAAAGAAATATTATACTTAAACTCTAAAAAGATAGAATGAATCCATATTGAAGTCGTAGTAGTAAACATACCTTATAACCTATTTTAGTAGTAATTTGTTTCTTATATCCTTAATATTGTATGAAATAGAAATATATTATGTCGATTTTAATGATTTCTATACCCAAATGTCCTAGAAATGATATTTATGTTTTTATGTCACCATTAATTAATGATTTTATTTTTTGGGAGTAATGTATTAGAGTTTATTATTATTATAAAATGGAACATTTTAAACTGCATGAAATGACTAAAATTAGAATAAATAAATTTCTAGCATATGGGAATTTTTTGGATATAATGTTAAGGGTCATAAATCTTGTCTAATTCATGAATAAAAAAATTCATATTATCAACTACAACATCAAATAAAAATAGTATACATGGGTCATTTGAGGTTTTTCTATTTGTATCATTGTTATCAAAGATTAATAGAGTAATTACATGTCTTTGAATAATTTTATATTTCTCAAAGACCTTTTTCGATTGATTAGTATTTTGAGAGGGTAAAAAACATTTATGTGAAATTTGTAAAGACACAAAAATATGGTAATGAATAAAATATTTAAGATAAGAAATAATTTTATTGATATTTAATATTTGAGATATCATGGGTAAAACATAACATTGATGTCATGCATGTGGAAAAAAATATTTGGGATATTTTTATTGGAATATTGTTTGTAATTAAAGGGAAGACTAAGGATGGGTTGAATGTAAAATTAGACTTACTCTCAATGGGAATATGTTTGGAGTTATCTCCCACTCCAAATGGAAGATGAAAATATATTCCGATCAATTTTAATACATTATCCAAGAGGGAGAAAATTAGTTCTTTTGTGTGTCTCCATGGTATCAAAATAACACCGGGTTATTCTTCAAATATAAAAAATTTGTTTCACTAAAATATTTGAAGTTGATATACATGAAATATCACAATTTTTACATCATGATGAAACAACTGCTACCAATTTCATTGTGCATAATATTTTTCATCTGTATCGTAATGAATATCGTGAAGGTGTATTATTTTTTCAATTCAATTTTTAACAAAGTGATTGATCTGAATTCATTGAAAAATTAGGAGAACAAGGAAATTTCTATACTTTTCCAACTGTAAATTTAATTTTCACCAATTTTTTTTTATAATGGTGAATTTAAAGGTTTATTTGGTGTCAGAAATAAAGCTTTGAGGAACAACATATCTATGTTGGATGTATCCATTTTAAGGTTATATATAAATATTTAAGGGATATGTTAAGAATCTATATCAACCTGAAGCCTCCATTATTGAGAAGTATATTTATCATAAGGTCATAGAGTTTTGTAAAAGCTACATGTTTGCAGTGGGGCCCAACAGTTTGCCTATATCCCACCATAAATGATTCAATTAAGGGGAAATGGGATCCACGGATTGAAAGTAAAATCATTGATTGGTGAAAAAATGGATTATGTATATTTATACATCTTGAATAACATTGATGATTCTGGTCCATTTAAAACATTGTATATTAATGTGTTAAGACAATACTAGACAAATAAGAATGATATGTGGATTTTGAATGAGCAAAAAAACATTTTTTCCTTTTTTTGACAAATGTTTTTTCTTGGTTTAAAGATACCATGAATAGTATATCAGATGCATCAAAAACATTATGATGGTTAGGGGGTGTCCTGAGTTTAAATATAATAACACGATCTAGGTATGACATTAATGGATATACATTTCATACAAAAGATAATGAAAATATAAGTACAGTTCAAAATAGTTCATAGAAGAAATGATTTTTAGAGTTTTAAGGGAAAATAATCCCATATCCACATCAAGATGTCATTTTAGAGTTATTGAAAAAATATGGGGGGTTGAATGCCTTAAATTTTGACTTTCGGTGTTTAGTTGAACATGTGTTATTAGTAATAATAATGTTACACATGAAAGAATTCAAAATGAAACTATTTAATATAAATAGATTTTAATACCCAACCAATCCTTTTATTATTGGAATGCATGATTTTTTTTATGTTCTTTATTCATCAAATATGTAGTTTTCTGTCATTTTACAAGTAAAAAAAATAGAATTTTGGTAATGAGAAACTTTATTATGATGATGATTTATGTGAGATACCTAAATCCATAGAATGATTAAGAGATAATATTGATGACCAAATCATATAAATGGTTTGTTCCATATGGAATGATAAATAGTATAGAATATGTGAAACATTCCTTTAGTAATTTCTAAATATTACAGGTAACATATATTTATTTCTTCATTACTTTTTTAAATTTCATAAAATATTTGATTTATTTGTTTTATTTTTTGACTTAAAACATATATTATAACTAATATTAGAAATTGTTTGTTTATATTAGTTTATTTATATTTGTTTTATATTTAAATTAAACAACTTTATATATAACTAATGTATTTTTACTAAAGTTTACTTAAGATTTGTTTTATTTTGTGTATATAATTTTATTTTTCATAAATATAGTTTATATTCTTTTAATATTGTTAACTACGATCAAATAAGATAAATAATAATATTTTTTATTCATTTTAATATTATTGTTAACTACTATAAAAAATATGATAAATAAAATTTTTTAGTATTGTTTTTTTGTTTGTATCATTTTAAAAATTTATTCAAATTTTAATGTAATAGTTGGATTTTCTTTCATTCATTTATCTCATTTTTTCTCGCATCAATGTTGTTGTAATTTTAGATAAATAATTTAAAAAATATGAATAAAAATTTGTTTAGTTTAATTTACTTTTATTTCGATAATTTTTCAATTTCTTATTTAATTTTATATGTAATAGTTAGAATTGTATATTTTAATGATATTTTTAGTTACTTTTACTTGTTTCTTTTATTTTTATGGTAATGTCAGATAAAACATTGGAGTCAAATAAAGCTTATGGGGTGTACCTTACACATACATCTGTTGAGGATCCTCCCCATCCTTCTGCATAACAGTCATTTACTTCAAAAGGGGTAGAGAAGACTTCCAGAGTTGGTAAATGTGGTAGCACACGATTAGAAAAATTATCAGTTTCCCATAGATAAGACCAAAAGATAATAGTTCATTTTTATGATAATGATATTACTGGGGTTCTAAATTCAAAAAAAATTAAGACTAATGTTAAAATGAAATATTAATCCAAAGTTAGTGTTATGGTTTTTGATTGGATAAGTGTCAACAAAGCAGTGTTATCTCAATTATGGGAGGCAATTTTGGTAAGCACATTTTTTTTGTTTACTTATCATGATTTTTTTACTAATATAGGGGTTTTACCTTATTATCCTATAACATATGATATACCTAACACTTGATGAGTCATGAATAAATTTTTATATTGGTCTGCTAGAAGATAGAAATATTTTAAATCAACTCTCACATTAGATTTCACTTTTGGGGAAATAAATTAATAAAAAAACCATTTGATATATATATTTCTAGATGAAGATAAATGATAGTGGTTTGTTTATAGTAAACAACAAAAATTATTTTTGGTAATTTCAATGTTTTCTTTTGGAATTTTTTATTATATTAATGATAATATTAATGATTTTTTTATTCTTAATTTATTGAAAATTAGGAGATCTCATGAATAGATCCAAAAAAAAAAGGTATACCCTCATACTATATCTCATAGAGGGTATATATTATTATAAGAACAAATTATGGATGTAATTTTGAAAACTTGAGTGTTGAATCTTCATGCACTCCATAGGTTGACCCCCATTCTCCATCCACTAGACATGAAAAATGGAAGAGGGATCAAATGAGAAAAAAGGAACAACATCTTATAGAATATTTGGGGGATGTAGTTGAGAGGTTTATAAAAATTTATTTAATTTATTTATGTTATTTTAGTTATTTAACATATTTATATATTGTGATTCACTATTGAATTTTTTAAATATTATGTATTGGAATACCTTAAAGAGAAGAGAGCACGTGGAACTTTCATACTTGAGGGTTGGAAGGATGTTTTAGTTATTATATCAGGATATCCTCAACCACGAGGTTATATTCTAGGATATGTGAAGGGTGTGTCAAAAATAAAAGTGTCCTATCGTTCTGGAGATTCTTCAAGTGAGGAATTATATAAAATGAAAATAGAAATTTACAATTTAAAGTTTGGGTGATGGGTGAGAGGATGGATGACAAGAATAAATCATTAGTAAAACTGATGTTTAAAAATATGAAAAAATATTTTCAGGTTATAGATCCCACTCCTCTACCTATACTTGAAGATATCAATCCTCAATCTTCACCTACCATTCCCATGCTCTACCTTCTCATGCTTATCCAATTCCTACACCTCATCCTCTATAGTTTCCCATCTATTGTGAGTAATATATTGAGGATCCACAACAACATATTTTTGGATATGGGATTATGTATTATATTGGGGATACCATTATCATTAAAAGATTTTTATGAAGCATCTTAGGGTCACCGTATAAAATATTATAGATATATCATAAAGAGTACTGATTCTTATAGATGAAGTCACTACTGTTGAAGAAAGTACCAACCATTTTTTATTTTTTCCATATAGACTTGTCTGAAAAATTAACATTGAGGTATGTATAGATTATATCATTTATTTCATATTTGTGTTTATTTTTTAACATTTTAAAATTCATATATTTATCAATTTTTTTTAAGGAACACTTTAATTGTAAAGATATACTGTATAGAAAAAAATATTTATAGATTACTATGACTTAATAAATTATCGAGATATTAATATTTATTGTTGGAAGTTAATGAGATTCCAATGGATTCAAAAAAGTTTGGGAGTGAACTGACTAAGTTGATTTTAAATATAGATATCATGGAACCTGTAATTGGATATTTGTTGGGAATAAATGTGATGTAAGTGTTTTAAATGTAAGTTGGTTATCACATTTCTTTGAATTATTATGTTTTATTTAAACTTAATAATTATATTTGTTTTTAATTGGGTATCTTTATTCAATTCTTATCCCGCATGATACAACTTCACTATATAGAGTTTTGGACCCACAATATATTTCACCAATATCGATGATAATGAATGATACATAAAGAACATTATATATTGTCAAAATATTTCAAAATAATATAATTCAGTGTTGGATGCTTCCTTATCTAGAAAGGTATGGAATATAATTTTATTAAATTTATATTTATCTTAACTGAATAATCACTCACATTATATTTCTTGTATATTAGTAGACATTAGATTTTGTCTATTTTTTTCCAAGAGTGAAGATAACTTACTTATTGTGATCCATACATGGGGATGTGTAATAATGTTTTAGAAACATATTAAACAGGTATGATTGATTATTTAAAAAATTGTATAATCAATGAATTTTAATTTTATTTTATACATATAATTTTTTAATAGGGGATGTAGTATCTTGATATTTTAAAAGGATACACAATGCTCAATAGGGTATGATATACACCACATCATGCTTAAATGAACAACTGAATTTTACTATTTAAATGTGATCGTTATAACCCAGCTGTTAAATTGGAAGGAATGAATAATAATAACTGATTTATGAAATAAATATAAATTTCCAAATCAATATGATAGATTTGGTAATTTATTTTAAAATAATCACACCGTTTTTAGTAAGGTCATTTTATTCTTACAAAATACACTTTCTTCCAAAATGATATTATTTATTTTTATGTAAAAATAATTTAATTAATTTATGGATATTTTAGAATATGTAAGTGATAAAATGAACTTCATTTTTGAAATTACCATACCAAAATTAGTATATGGTGAAATTTTGATAATTTTTTGAAAAAGATAAATTTTTGGTGAATAGTAAAAAATATAGCTTTTTAAAAAATACGTCATCTTTTATGATATAATAAAAATGTAAGAACCTATATACTTATATAATTTTTTTTGGGATTAAAAATTTATATTCATTATAAATGTATAATTAAATAAGTGTTATTTATAGAAATTAAGGAATATATAATAATGTAATATAAGCTGGACCATTGGAATAGTAATGTGACCATTACGAATAATAATATGACAATTAGAATAATAACCTCATCAATTAAAGCATAAATCAATTAATGTTATCTCATAAGTGAAAATATTATATATTCGTATAATGGAATAAGTAAATAAGTGTTTTAAAAATGATAAAGTAAGTGTTGGTATTTATGTGAAACATAAATATTTATTTATAATTTTATAATAAATATAATTATTTAAAAGGCAATTTATTCTCATAAAAAAGATTAATAAGTAATTTTTTTGTATTATTTTAAATATATAACAATTTAATGAGAGCTTAATAATTTTTTAAAACTCTCATAAAAATAGTTATAATATTAAAAGTATAATTTTTTGAATAAATAATGATTTTAATTAAAAATTAAATTTCTCATATTTGATTTTTTAAAACTTTTCCCATTTTTTAATTCTAAATATTTATAAATGGTTAGGTTGTATTTTTGGTATTTTCCTAAAATAGTTGAATTTTTGGTGAATAATGAAATACGATAATTTCTGGTATTTAACTTTATAATTAAATTAATGAATTTTTGATTAATGAGTGATGTATGGATGATTGAATCACTCATTATTTAGAACCCAAATTTTTTAGTTATTATATTTTTTCCTTGGAATCAACAATATTGACAGTCTTAATCCAGAATAATAAACAAATGAATAAAATAATCAAATCACCCCTCTCCTCTCCCTATAAATACCACCCTCACCACTCCTTATCGTCACACCTCCAAAGCCTTATATCTTGTATAAATTTTACCTAATTACCTTACCAATACCTTTACCACATCCAAGATGTGATGGTCTCACAAAAATACCAAATCCAAGTGCCTCAAAGAGGTTCTCATGGAGCTGATATTCAAGCGGTAAAATCATTCTTCTTTCTCTTTTAATTTATTTTATTTTATTATCCTCTACTCACCTCCCTATAAAATGTGGAATGATAACTTTGGTATCATATATATACTATAATTTTATTGTGTTAATGGAATATATATCATCAAATATATTCTCTTATCCTTTTATTCGAGAAAATGGAAATATTATTCGTGATGTACCGATTCACCACCTTCAAGGATGAGGAGTTTTCATTGTCATTTACCACCTTGAATGATTGTCATAAAACCATTATTATGGTTACAAAATATTTTAATATGTATTTTATAACTTGTTTAATATTCTGTAGCTAATTTATATACATAATATTTTAAAAAACAAAACAATTTTTTGATGGTAAGAAAAACCATCAAAAAAAACTAGACATTTATTATTAATGTTCTATCTAATGAATCATCATCATATAAAAAAACAAAATGATATATGGAACCATTTAAAACTATGGAAGTATAATAATACCATTTATTTACACTTATATATTTTTTCTTCCATTTGACATGAACTCTAATAATTATACTCAAGGGATCCGACCTTAATGCGATGAAGAAAACACTCCTGGAGTGACGATTCTGATATTTATAACTCATAAAAATGGGAATAATTGAACATAATAAAATAGGAATAAATAAAATATTTGTGTAAAAGGTTATAAATTATGTAATTAATAAATATAATTTTATTATTCAGGACATTTATTTCAAGTTCCCAACACTTTCAGACATAATTTAATGGAATTTCTTTTTTAAAATCCTATTTTCAAGTTACAACTATTTTTATTAAAGGCATTTTATTTACTTATACAACCTAAGAATATTTTTTAATTTTCATGAAGCCTTATTTATGTAATGTTTTTTTTCTTTTACAAGTTTATTTTCAAATAAAAATTTTTCATGTAAAAGTGTGTGGATTCTTAAAAATCAAGAGTGATTTCAAAATGGAAAATTTATTTTCCCTCAAAAATGTTTATTTTATACAAGTTGTTTATGTTATGATCATGTTATGGTTCTTGGGAATTATTATTATGACTGGTGGTTCTGTGATAAACCAAGTTAGATTGATCTTGTTATATATCTCCAATTCATTGGGTAAATGGATGGGGTTTACCAGTTTGGTTTCTCTTAATATATTATGGGAATATACTATGATGGTTATTCCATGTGTAACCAAGATGTTTACTTTCTAAGTTTCTCAAAGATCTAATTTATATATAAGAGAGATATAAAAATGATTTCAAAAGTTAACCTTTTGATCTATGTATGCTTACTATGTTTTTACTAGAAACTTATGATTTCATAAGGTAATCCAAAGAGATTTTGTTTTATGTGTGAAAAGTATAACTTTGTGATAATGTTTTCATGGGTTTATAAATATTCATGGACTAACATTTTCTTTCCTAATTTTTATGTCCCTTGTAGATTTTTTTTTCATCCCATGTTTTTTTTCATAGGTATAAATATTGGTAAGGAGAAAGAAGATTTCATTATGAAAGTAATGAATATGTTTCATGAAAATAAATCCTATTTTTATTTAAAAAGGTGTTTATTTGGTAAAAAACTAGATTCTATATAGTAATGTCCGCTTGTAATTTATGTGTTTATTTTCTTAAGTATTTGTACTAATTATATAAAAATATAAACCTGAAAGATCATTTGGAATAAAATAAATTGAATTATATTCTAAAGTGACTGGATTATGTAATTTTTAAGGCCATAGTAGGTTTTAAATAACTTTATAGGTTAGAGTATTATTTTAGCATAATTTAAATATGCTTTATAACGATAAGGGTTATTATCATATAGAAATTTTTTGGATTTTTATGGTAATTTAGGTATATTAGATAAAAACCTAAATCAACTAATACATAAGGGTGTTAATGTATTAGAGTATTATAAAAATTTTATGGTATTATCTTTACCCTATAGAGTAATTTCCTTTTAATAATTCATTTCATGTTTAAGTGACGTCGTTTTAAATTGATTAATGATATTTTTTCAATATGGAAGGAAATATATCTTAAAAATCCTTATTATCCCTCCTGGTTGATTTGATCATCATGGTTATTGAAAAACCTTGTTCAATTGATTTTGAAAACTTCTTGAGTGTTCAAATCACCTGAAAGAAATTGTTTTAGTTATACAACACCTACTCATTTCTAAAAGGTTTTTATGGGACATGGTAGGTTTTTTATATGATTTAAAGATACCCACTCTTCTAGATCAATCTAAAACTAAAATACTAGCGTTGATGTGAATTGTTTCTTTTTAAATTCAAACAACATGTCGAAATAGAACGGTAACCTAAAGAAGTTCATGAAATCTATGTTCAAAGTATGATCTATTTTCTTATCTATAAATTATAAAACATGATTGGATTGATATTTTTTATTCATGAGGATATAATTTGTGTATTTTATTTGTAAGAATGAATTATTAATAAATAATTTGGTAATGCATTATTAATATATTATAAATAACATTGAATGATTAAGATGTATACATGTAAGGGATTGAAGAGTAATAGTAGTCTTACAGATGATGAAATATTTAAAATTACTAATTCCATTTTGATTATGGGATTACTTTGGGAGAATTTTATTGAGTTTGATTTATATGAAATCCTTAGGTTTTCATGTGAGGAAAAAAATTTATTTAAGGAAAACAATTCTATTTTATTTTATGAACATAATTTCGAAGGCATGGATAACTTTATGATTCATAAGATCTTTTATTTTGAAGTAATTATGGGTTATTATAATTTTGGAACATGTGTTTTATCATAATTTGATATAGAGATTAATGTTATCTTGGAAGAAGGTCACTATAATTTTGTGAAGCATTATAGGAATAAAGTAAACAGAATACCATGAGATTTTATTTGATGTATAAAGATTAAATTGTATTTTGGAGGAAAATTTTATTTTATTATGGAATTATGGTGATTTATATAAATGGGTATCATATCTTGGATATTATATGATTTTGGAATATACTTTTTGAAGTTAGACTTTAAGAGTCATTGATGTTATTTGGTGATAAATGCTAATACTATCTTGGAAGTATACATGATCAATCCTTCTAATTTTTGGGTTTTAATCTTAGTTTTGAATATCTTTAGGAATTCCAATGACAAATATTTTTGTAATGATCTATGTTTAACTTTGGGAATTAATGAGGAATTTTTTAGATTAATTATTTCATGGAATTATATTATCTTATCCTAACCATTTTGGTTTTGGTTAATTCCTAAAGACATGAGGAATATATTGTTTTCATTTAATGGATTTAGATATCCATACAAGTTGATTCTAGTGTTTCAATAATGGAATATTCATAGTCTTAATTTGGAGAAAAATTGTGTTTGTAGTGGAAAAATTATTAAAGTATGAGACTATACTTTTCATATAAGTACATATCTTTATTTTCTAAGTATATATGTCATTGGAATTCCTCAACTCTAGGAAAAATGGTCATGAAATAAAAACATTATGCATTTACTTTTCTCACTGAGTAATTAATAGCCTTTTAACCCATCATAGATTTATGGTTTTATGATAGTCAACATTAAAATGATCTTTTTTATCAATCTCTATCAAAACCCGATAGTTAGCTTTCTCTTCCATTTACATGGTTTCTTACATGAAATACTTGTATGTGTTATCCCAGGTATCCATCATACTTCTATTTCTTTCTTTTTTAAGTGGAAATTTTATTGATACTTTTTCTAATCTGGCTTTTCACAAAAGTTAATTTGATTAGTTGACCCATGGTTACCAATCCCGAGTTCAAATTATGAGAACTCAATTTCCAAGGGGGGTAATGTAACACCCTAAGATTTTAAAAGGAAACACTATACTCAATAGCATATGTGATAAGCCACATCAAGCTTAAACAACTATGTTTTATTATTTAAATGTGATCATTATAACCTTTCCGTTAAATAGATGGGAATGAATAAAAATAACTAATTTTTCAAATAAATATAATGTTTCTAATAAATATGAATGTTTGGTAATTTATTATAAAATACAATCAAAATTTTTAGTAAAATCATATTATTCTTCAAAAAATACATTTTCTTTAAGAATTATTTTTATTTTTTTATTTAAAAATAATATCAATAATTTATGGAGATTTTATAATATTTATTTGATAAAATGAACTTCATTTTTGAAATCAATTCACCAAAATTATAATATGCGAAATTTTTTGAGTTTCTTATAAAAAAGATTAATTTTGGCAGAATAGTAAAAAAATACGGGTTTTTATAAAATACAATATTTATTGTGATATAATTAAAATGTAGGAACCTAGGTACTTATTTAATTTTTGTTAATTTTTTAATTAAGAAGTTAAATTCATTATAAAGGTATAATGAAATAAGTGGTATATATAGAAATTAAAGAATCTATTCTAATGAAATAGTAACCTTACCATTGGAATAGTAATGTGTCTATTATGAATTGTAATTTTGATATTAGAATAATAACATTAAAAATGATATAATAAATAAAATTTAGCTATCTCATATGTGAGAATATGATATAGTTATATCATGGAATAAGTAAATAAATGTTTTAAAAATGATCAATAGTTGTCGGAATTTTTGTGAAACATAAATGTTTATTTACAATTTTAGAATCATTATAATGATTTAAAAGAAAATTTATTTTCATAAAATATATTCATAAATTAGTGTTTTATATTAATTTAATTATAATATAATTTTATGAGACTGTAATTTATTTTTCAAAGTGTCATAAAAATGATTATAATATTAAAATTAGTAATTTTTGAATAAATGATGATTTTAATTTAAAATTAAATTTCTTATATTTAGAAAATTATATTCAAAAAATGGGGTCCATTTTTAAATTAAAAAAGTTTTAAAATGGTTAGCTTGAATTTTTGAGATTTTTCTAAAATTGTTGAATTTTTGGTCAATAGTGAAATACGGTAATTTATAGTATTTAACTTTATAATTAATTAATTAATTAATTAATCACAAATGATGAATGGAAGAGGTAATAACTCATTATTTATAACTCACATTCTTTAGTTACTCTATTTTGTCATGGTAATAATCACTATTGACAGTCTTGAGCCAAAATAATAACTAAATGAATAAAATAATCAAAAACAACCCTCTCCTCTCCCTATAAATACCACCCTTTTTTGTCACACCTCCAAATCCTTGTTAATTTTGTAAATTAGTCCCAATTTCCTTCCCAACCCTCTTTTACTTTTATAATACTTTCTATTCATACCAAAATATCTAATCCTAGTTCCATACCAAGGTTTTTAAGGAGACGATATTCAAGAGGTAAAATCCTCTTTCTTTCTATTTAAATTATTTTCTTATCCACTCCTCAATTCCCCTATCCAAAGTTGAATGATAACTCCAGTATCATATATGTATTATAATTTATTGTGTTAATATAATATTCATCATCAAACCTCTTCTCTTATCCTCTTATTCTAAAAAATTAAAACATCGTTTATGACATGTCAATCCACCGTCTTCATAGATGATAAGTTTTCATTTTCCTTTACCATATTAAAGTAATGTAACAATATAATTATTATGGTTGAAATAGATTTTAATATCTATATCATAACTTTTTTAATATTATGTAACTAACTTATATATAAAATATTAAATAAAAAAACTATTTTGTGAATGTGGAGAAAACCACCAAGAATAAAAAAGACATTTACCATTAATGTTTTATCTAATGAATCGTCCTTATATCATAAAATATAATGATACATGAGATCATTTAAAATTATCAAATTATATTAATACCATTTCATTCCACTTAGGTGGTATTTATCCCATTTTACATGAACTCAAATAATTATAGTCAAGAGAACCGACCATAAATCCATGAAAGGTACGCTCCTAGATTGACAATTCTGATATTTATAACCCATAAAAATGGCCATAAATAAACATAATAAAATTGTAATATATAAAATATATGTTTAAAGTCTTGTGTATTCGTAAATTAATTAATCCCATTTATAATCAGGAAAATTAAGTACAAGTGTAGAACTCTTTCATACATAAGGTAAGAGACATTATTTTTTTAAATCCTATTTTCAAGTTATAACTATTTTTATTAAATAAAGGTTTTTACTTCTAAATAATAAGAAAATTTCCCCTCCTTCATGACAACTTTAAGATATAATGTTTCCTTTAAAAGTTTACAAGTTAATTTTCAAAAAAAATGTTTTCATCTATAAGTGTGTGGCTTCCAAAAAATGAAAAGTGATTACCAAATAGAAAATTTATTTTCCTCAAGAATTTTTATTTTATGAAATATTTATGAGTTATGATCTTGTTATGGATATTTGTAATTGTTATGAATATGTGTAGTTCTGTGGTAAATCAAGGGTGGTGATCCCGTTATCTCTTTAAAATGGATTGAGTAATTGGATGGTGTTTACCTTTTAGGTTTCTCCAAAGAGATTATGAGAATATACTATGATGGTTATTCCAAGCATAACCAGGATGGTTACTCCTAGAGTAGCTGAGATAGATATTATATATATAATATTGATATGAAAATGATGCCATAAGTTACCTTTGTGATTTATGTATGTATACTATGGTTTTACATGAAATCATAAGGTAAGCCCAAGAGATTGTGTTTTATGGGTGAAAAGTAGAACTTTCGGAAAAAAAAATCATGGGTTTATAAGTATTCATGGAAAAATTGATTCTTTCTTAAATTTTATCTCCCTTGATGATTTTCTTTCTCATACCAAGTTTTAAAATGTTTATCATTGTTCTGAATATTAATAAAGAAAAATAAGATGTCATGAAGAATGTATTGAATATTTTTTATGGAAAGAAATCATATTTTTCTTTAAAAAGGGTTTCCTATGGTGAAACAGATGGATTTTTTATAGTAGTTTCCAATTTTAATTTATGGGTTTAATTTTTTTAGAGTTTTTCCTAATTCTCTAAAACTATAAAACTGAAATATCATTGGGAATTAAAGAAAATGATTTCTTGAATAATGTCACTAGATTATGTAATGTTTAAGACTAGATCCTTACAAGGAATAAAATTAATTTCAAAATAAAACAGTAAGGAAGATCACAAGGATAAAATTTGTAATAGTAAAGGTAACTTCTCCTTTATAATTTATACATATTGTATAAAAGTACTTATATTATTATCTAGAATTGAAAAATTATTTAGAAATAGAATTTTCAACTTGAATAAGTAATGTAATTTGGATATTTTATTCTAAGATTTATGTATGAAATTATATCTACTGGGATAGTTATAAAATTTACTAAGGTTATATTTTATTATAAAATTTCTTTTAATTTTTCTTATAATTATATTGATAATAGGGTTTTAATGCTTTATTTTTAATTTTTTGTTCTTGACGAACCTCCCCCTTATACTGATTAAGAGAAAAATATCATACATTGAGAATGAGAAGAATAATTCATAGGTTTGGTTGGATTTTAGTTTATTTTTAATATATATTGTATTATTTGAATTTCAATTTATTATGTTAAAATGATTTGAATATTTTCTTCTTCTTTTTTGTTTCTGTCCTGCTACTGATCGGTGCTATTTGTTTGTTACCTATGATGCTATTTTTGTCTCTGGTTCTACTATCGTAATACTAGGCATATATATTTCAATTTAATTTTAAAAAATAAATTTTCACAGCAGTTATTTTATAACATATTTTAAATATTAACAAAAATCTAATTTATCAAATTAGTGTTTATATAAGTAACATGAAAAAACAATCAAGATATCAAGTTCTAGGATGGTTTCTATGTTAGTTTTTAAAATAATGACATTTAAAACACTTTTTCATGATATTTATTATTAATCAACATGAAAAACCCCTTTACAATTCTACTTTCAATGACATTACAAAGTAACTAATGTTAAAAACCCAAAAAAACTGACGTGAAAACCCTTTGTTTTCTATAGTGTGTTGCGGTGACACCGAAGAAGGTACTGTAGTAGCATTAATATTCAACTGACTTGGGATTTCAAACAATATCTTTAGGGCTCCAGGATACCAATTTAAATAAGATATGGGATACAATGGGAGTAGATAGACTAGATGGCACATTTAAGTAAGCTACTGGACAAGACATTGCATAGGCATGGCCAGGTTGGTAGCTTGAAAGAATGATGAGCATGTTGACACTTACCATTCTACCATATACCCATCTGAATCTCATATGTGAGATTAAAGGGTACCATTAAATGGTGTGATGGTGGGTAGCACAATGCAACCGTTTCTATAATGGGGTGACATGGCATGGTGACTGGTGACTTTGATGCCCGTGTGGTCCCGTATACGACATAGCATAACTAACATGAGGTGAAATGTGATGGAATGAAATTTGTTGCTCAATGGTAGGGTCAAACGAGTGATGAGTGTGTTTTAAACCATCTATACACTCTCCACCAACATGGGTTTCCGATTTGGGATAGAGTGGTGACCTTCCATCGTGTGAGGAAGAAAAATGACATGATGATGCCGATATGAGGGGTTATGTGACATGAAAGACAAGTGACACAAAGTATTATTTGAATTCTCATATAAGACTTGATCCATCTCCATCAGGGGATTTTGGGCCACATTCATCTAGGCCTTTTGTCCATCAAGATCATGAGCATTTAGACAATAAACATGTTATAAAATAGATCTAGTGGGTGCTTGTCATTTCTTATGGGAAGGGATGAGGATTGGATCACTATGGTTCTTGGGTGTGTGTGATTGTTGAGGTTTGTAGTGCCCTCTTCCTATAATTAATTATATAAAAAATTTATTGTTAATAATTTTATTTCAAAGTGACTAATTTTATTTAAGAAATGTTATTAATTATATAAATGTATACATATTTTTTACAATATATTAATAATTATATAGATGTATTAATAAATATTAAAATATTATAAATTACACTTAAAAACAAAGGATTTAAAATAATTTAGTAATTATATAACTTTATATAATATTAATTATATCTACAAAATATGAATAATAATTTTGTTAGAATGTTCTTAATAATATTTTAAATTTTTTATTGATTATATAAATTAATAGATATTTAATTTTATAAAAACAAATACTTATATTTGAAAACACGAATAGGTATATATCAATTAATAGAGGATTATATTCTACATATTACTAATTAATATAAAATCTACTATCAATTATATTTATAAAAAATACTAAATTATAATTATTTAAAGAAAAT
This sequence comes from Viscum album, assembly GCA_963277665.1. Lineage (NCBI taxonomy): Eukaryota > Viridiplantae > Streptophyta > Magnoliopsida > Santalales > Viscaceae > Viscum > Viscum album. The sequence goes on along the minus strand of OY728130.1, from coordinate 602,823,720 downwards.
CTTTATAAATTACATATGTAATAATATAATAACTTTTTATAAACTACTTTAAAAATAAAAATGTATAAATGTTTAATAGTATATTATCAATTATAAAACTATAGAGTTAAATGTAAAAATTCTAATTATTATATTTAAATATATCTACGATGTCTATAATATATAGATATATTATTATTACTAATTATATAAATATATATATTATATCAATTGTATATAAAAAATATAATTTTGTATTAATAACATTTTAAAATTATTATCTATAATTAAAATATTATTGTTTATATAAAATAAATATTTTTAAAATATATCATTAGTTATATAATTTATGTATAATTATATTAAAGAATAATTATTTGTATTCATAGAAAATATTTAAAATATACAATATTAAATAAAAATATAAATCAATAATTTCAGTGTATTAATAATATATAATTTTTTTAGTCATAAAATTTACAAAAATTCTAATTATCAGTTAATTTTATGAAATCATTTAAGTGTTTGAAGTTTCATTTTATCATTTATTGATCTATATATTTGATTTCATTTAATCACATATAAATATGTGTGTGTGTGTGTGCATGTCTGAAGAACCAGTGGATATACATGTGTATATCCAACTATATTCAAACTAATGCATATAATACTAATTTTATTGTGGTTTCTAGATAAAATAAAATTAATTAAATATTTAACAAAATCAATTAATATGTATATATAAATATGGCATATATTGATAATAATATTACTAATCAATAAAAATTATGATATTAAACTTTCTAACATATTAAAAGTTCAATTAATTAATTTATTTAAACATTAGATTATTAAATCTTTCATTGCAATCAAAATATAAATACTTTACCTTAAATAAATGCTTAAATATATTATCATTTCTAATTCTAGTACTGATAAAACCTTCTTTTATCAGTGCTAAATAAAACGCTTCTAATGGTACACCTTTTATTAGTGCTAAAATAAGCACCGATGAAAGTCAATTTTTGCCAATGTTTTATTTTAGCAATAATTGTTTTTATCAATGCTTATAAAAGTAATGGTAAAGGTCGAAAACATTTTATTTGTTTCTATAGTAGTAAGACGAGTTTTAATTGGACTATTTTAACATTATCTTTTGAACTTATCATAATTAAACAATAAATTAAACATAAATTTTTTTATTTTTTTGTGACATTCAACCTTTTCCTACACAATTTCATTCTTTTTTTTCACTAAGATGTTATCAATTTTGATTTTTCAATATTTCTTCTCACCATCCTTCTTCAATTTTATCCTCAATGATTTTATATTCTTCATATTTTTCTATGGTCTCTCTTATATAATAAATCTAACACCCAACTCAATATATCCCTTGATTTTCCTTCCATATTTTAGTAAAGAACCACCCGACCATCAAAAAATCATCCCAGTTATCAATATTTCCACACGATTTATATCTTCTTATCATGCCTCTCTTAACACCTAAAACATATATTTAGTTCATTAACCACTTCCATGATCCAAATTGAGTAACAATTATGTAATATTTTATATCACTTGGAATTTTTATATTACTGTTAGCATGAAATTAGTATGAGCCACCTTGGGGGGGGGTTGTGGAATTTGGTCCAAACATCATTATCTAGTTTAAGTATCCTTTTATCGATTATCCCTTATCACTAAAACATATATTGACTCATTATTACCAATGTCATAGCATAATATATTTTTAATGATTTTATTTCTATTTTTAACTTGATTATATTCATAAAAAACTCACTCACATGTATTTAATAATAATTTGATCACATAATGTTTTTACTTGATTCACCAAGTGTTTTCCAATCCTAAAATTATTTTGATGTCACTATTCTCACTCCAGTAATACAACTAATTTCCTAAATGTTTAGGATGAATCATAATTGATCCAAGGGAAACTCCCTAAGTGTGGATCACTATTTCATTATTGATGGGTTCACCAGCCATGAAAAAAATAAGATATAATAATCTTTAAAATTAGACAAATATTTATAACAAGTTTGACAAAAACAATATTATAATATCTAAACAATAACTCTAATGGGTACCTCCCATCTTGGACATGGAATTTCACAATATTTTGTGTGAAAACCAAGTAGACCCCTCTATCAATGTATTTCTATATTTATCCATTTTAGAAATTCACAATGAATTTAAGGGTTTCTAGAGAAGTGATTTACATACTTACAGAAGACAAGATTTATAAATAAAATCACTCTATATAACTCTTCACTGCTAAATTAATTTTCAAATTGGTTACTAATGAGAAGTGTACCCTACTTTATAAAGTGGTGTTTGGTTTGTATAATAACAATTTATAACTTTCCATATCTACATATTTCTAGAGTATCTTACCCTAAAATAATATACATGGAGAATTCTAGAGGTGTCACATTCCTCTACATTCCATAAGGGTATAGACTGATCTGAAGCCTTTAAGAATAGACAGAGAGACTCAAATACTCTAGGTAATTCTAGAATAATATAAAAATCTCATAAATATAAATTGATATCTAGAGAACTATATGAAATTTTTTCTATATATGTTAGGGTGTCACACTTTGTTTCATTCATTAATAGTGTGTCTATATTTTTCCACTACCCAATTTATATTTAACTTTCATTACACAGACAACTTATTCTATCATTATACTAACATTTTATCAAATATATAACATAAACAATATCTACCTTTTTAAACATTTAATAATGTTCTAATATAATAGAAACCACTATATATTATTTCTTATTCCTTATTTATAAGACTCATACTACTATAAATTTAGGCTATAACCATAGTTTGGAACTATGGCTGGTATTGGCATTGCTATAGGGAAAGGCCTGTAGATATAGTTTGAAACTGTGGAAGAAGATCATTCAAAACATGATTTTTTTACACCATTTAAAACTGTGGATATAGGGATTTATCCATGGTTTGAAACCATAGATATAAGACATAAAAGTTCATTAAAAAACACCCCACCCTTCCCCCTACAGCGCCCCCCAACACCCCTTACAGTACACCACCTGAAATCCCCCCACCACTCCCCATGCAGCCCCCTACAAACCCCACCATGCCCCTTATATCCCCCCTAAAAAGCCCCCCATCCCACTAGAAAACCCCTCTCCCTGGATATACCCCCCTTCTTATAAAGACCCCCCACTCCCCTTTCAGTATCCCACCCCCTACAAAGCCCCCCCCACTCCCCGTATATCCCCCTCCCATGACAGACCCCCCCTTCCAGTACAGACCCCCACTCCCCTTTCATTATCCCACCACCTACAAAGACCCCCCACCACTCCTCCTATATCCTAATATATTGGAAATACCCCCCATTACCCTTATAATATCCCACCCCCTACAAAGCCCCCTACAACTTCCCATGAATCCCCCCTAACCCCCCCCCCCCCACTCCCCTAGACACCCCCCTCCCTGGACAGATCCCCATTCCTGGATAGACCCCCACTCCACTTGAAATAGACCACCCCCAACAACCCCCCTCCCCTGACTCCCCCTCCACTCCCCCCTGGAAAGCCCCCCCTACCTGGAAATACCCCATTCTTGGACAGACCCCCACTCCCCGTGAAATATCCCACCACCTACAAAGCCACCCCCCATTCCCGCTACACCCCATCCTCCTATAAATCCCCCCTCCACTCACCCCCTATACAACCCCTCCTTGGACACACCCCACCCACTTCCTAGACATACCCCCACTCTCCATGCAATAGACGACCCCTCTGAAAATCCCCATCCCCACTCCCCCTACACCCCACCCCTCGTAAAGCTCCCCCTCCACCCCCTAGATAGTCCCCTCCCTGGACCTACCCCACCCCCTTCTTGGGTAGACCCCCTCCCTTCTTAGCCAGACCCCCTCCCTGGACAAACACCTCCCCCTCCCTAAACAGACACCCCCTCCCTGAATGGACACCCCCTCCCTGCATCACTTGTTTATATAAAAAAATAACTTAAGTAGTTTCATTGTAATACATTTCCATAAATTAAAATAGGATCCTTTAAACCTAATATGCCAGTTCATGTTCTACCTAGTTTATTGTACACCAGAAAAATAATTAGGAACTACACCCTAAAGCATGTAAGGCCAAACACTTTATCTATAAATAAGATATGGTATTAACTAAAATTTTAAAATATGTTACTTAAAAAAATCTCTCAAAGTTCCAATGCATTTTTTGTTATAACAACATAACTTGTTTATGGAATAAAATAACTGAAATTGTAGCACAACAATCCATGAACATAAATAGATCATTGAATCTGGAGTTATATAATAAAAAATCTACTAGAAAACTAAATAACTTATACATCATGTTGAAGTGAAAATTCGTAATTGTAAATAATTATAAAAAACAGAACACAACAATATAAATAACAACCATAAAGAGAAATGATGGAGTGTATCTATGGGTGAGGAGTTATAAGACCGTATATCATTGAGATGGGAGTGTCCCTATGGGTGATGAATGATAAGACCATGTATCTTGTACATCCTCCTGGACACCCCCTACCTCCTAGACACCCCCTACTGAACACCCCATCTTAGAAACCCCCTCCATCCTAGACACCCCCTCCCTCCTGGACACCCCCTCCTGGGAACCCCCTCCCTTATGGACACCCCCTCCCTTCGGGACACCCTCGTTGACACCCCCCATCCTGGACACCCCTAGAAACCCCCTCCCTCCTGGAAACCCCCTCCTGGAAAACTCCCATCCCTCCTGGACACCCCCTCTTAGATAGCCCTCTCCTAGACACCCCCTCCCTCTTAGACACCCCCTCCTAGAAGCCACCCTCTCCTGGACACCCCTGGAAACCCCCCTTATGGACACCCCTCCTGGTATGCATATTTATGAGTTTTATGTACTGATCCTTGTATATTTATTTCTTACAAGTTTTTGATCCTTTATATGACTTTGTACATTCCATGGGGGTTTATCTCTTTCTAATAGTGTAAAAATGGGGTTTTCAAGGATATTAGGTATTTCCTCTTGGGAAATACAAATCACATGGTGTGTATTATAGCATCACATTGCATAAGTTCTTCCTATTCGGTAAAGACTGGGTTTTGGGAAAGACCCAAAATTTACTGGGGTACACATCATGTAGTGGGACGTAGGCATGTGGTCGAGTAAATGGAATGATATATCACATTAAGAAGAAACATTCATATAATACTATACTATTAGGGAAAAAGTGGGCTTGGTAATATCTAGGTACATGGGAATGGGGAAACGTACATAGACATGAGTTGAGGTACCTAGGCATAGGCCGAAGGAAACTGCCAGATGTCTTTATTGATTGAACACACCATTTATGTGAGTTACATTCCATGTATGATCACATGGGTAGCTAGATGAGTGTAGGGAAGTAATCAAATAGGTGTCAAGGAGAGGTTACACATCATTCCACCAGATTTACACGTTGTGTAATTCCCTTATAGATGCCTGGTACCATGAGGGGACACGACTAGGGGCGAACTTAGGAGACATGTTGTGTAATATATGAGGACACACTAAGTGCCCTTTTAATGAAATTTGTATCATATAACTGTATCTTTATAAATATTAATGAGTTCATGAGTAGTCTCTATAGATTAGTCTTCCATGTAGATAAATATAGTGTCCTCTTTTTAGGTATCAAAGTTGATGTGTCAGGTGGTAATAGTGGGATGTTACTTTTAGTTAAACATAGACCATTTTTTTTGTGGGGATTCCTTGGACCATCCCTCCAATGGTCCAATATGGAATTACATACTGAGGTTGGGATAGTGTTCCCCTTTATGAGATTATTTTAGATATAGTATGGAAAATACCTCTAGGAGGCCCAAGGTAGGGTCCCCTATCATATAATTTTCATAAGAGGGGTATGTGATATCATTGTGAATAGTATACATTGGGAGATGATCTTGTATTTAGAAGGGAAATACAATAGGGTTCACATTATCATCATGCATATAATACCCTACTGGACACTCCCATCCTAGAAACCCCTCCTAGACAACCCCCTCCTTCCTGGACACACCCTAGACACCCCTACCTCTTAGACACCCCCTCATGGGAAAAACCCTCCATCCTAGACACCCCCTATACTCCCCCTCATGGAAACCCCCCTCCCTCCTAGACACCCCCTCCTAGACACCCCTCCCTCCTGGACAACCCCACTCCTAGAAACCCCCACACACACACCTTCACCAGTCATGGACACCACCTCCCTCTAGAAAGCCTCCCCTCCACCCCCTACACCAGGAAAAGACAAAAAAACAATGCACCAGACATGAATAAACAATATAGGAACAAAAGAAGGAGAATCATTTCAGCAGTGTAATTTATAGGTTCCAAGAAGGAAACAATATTAAATTACACTTTTAGTAGTCCAAAGCACTACTGTATTATAACATGATGTAATAATTCTTACTCTTTAAGAAAAAATTAAATAGCGTCAAAATATAACATTTAAACACTCATAAAACACTAGAAATTTGAGTTATAAGATACTGATAAAGAGCACTTGTTTTTGATAGTTAACTAACCTAACAACTGAAACATGAATAAAAATTCATCAACAAATTTGCCTTTAAACATTACCTATTAAAGTAGGAGAATTCCACAAAATACAGTGATGGAATGTGATAAATTTTAAATGACAAACCAATCCTGTGTAATATAATTTAGTTTCAGAAATGTATAAAACTATTAAAAAGTAGATCAAACCATAAAAGAATCAATTTAACTATTGTATGCACACCAATAGTTTGATCTCCCCAATAGTTTTTATAGAAGCATCCTCAAAAGAAGAAGAATCATTTGAAATAGCACCCTGAAACATTTTCAGTGATACACATCATCATAATAATAACATGAAATCTAATATGTTTGTTTAAGAATATGATGCTTTTGAAAATGAATCTACAGATGCTATAAAAGTTTAAGTATAAGACATGTTCAATCACAAGTGATAGTTCCAGATGGAGCTAAATAACCAATAGGAGGAATACATTCTGCTAGAGGTACGCCAGAATGGGTTCACCTAAAATATAAATTTAAAATATATACAAATGAGGGACTTAAAGTAATAGTATAAAGATAAAAGAATCTGAAAAAATGGAAAATTGTACTACATAACGTCAGAGATGCGCCGAAGGAGATAAAGGGTCCACCTTAGAGAAGCGTCAATGAGGAGGTATGGGGGTCGCGTCAGAGGAGGATTCAATTCAATATAATAATAATAAAACATAACTACTAAATAAAAAACATTATAATAGAATAATTCAATATATGTAGAAACAAATAAAAACACCACAATACGATTTAATATTACAATAATAAAAATTCACTGCATAATAAAATTCCACATATTAATAATATAAAAATAAAATTTAAATCAATAGTGAGTCTCAATATTAGTATCATAATAATCATGATAACACTCATTCGTGCCTCTTATAAAAACACCATCACTGCCTCTCACACCACCATCATCATCAACAACATTAGCATCAGTATCAACACCGGCATTGGCACCAACACAGGGTTCGGCCCTGACTCTAGCAGAAAAATCTACATTAGAATAATGAGTCAAAATCAAAAAGGTGTCAACCGGAATTGGTACCAACACAGGGTTCAATGCATTTTTTTTTGTAAAAAATAAAGAAATAAATAAAAATTAAAAGTCATAAAAAATACACTAAACGAAGATAAATATTTTAAATATTAAATTACTCATGTTTGCTCTTGATCTGGGAGTGAAGTGTGTCCACAAGTACTAATGTGTCTCATTTAACCCTTATTTCTTTTATTTCTGTCTGATTTATCACATAAACAAATAATTATATAATTTAATTAACATAAATAAAACCCATTTTCCAATAAATAAATGAATATATATATATAAATTTAACAAATAACTTAAACCCTGGACTCTTCCAATAGCTGATCATCTCTTTGTATTATTATATTGGGAAATCATGAATCACCGGCACTTCTTCAAGCTCTGTACCAACTCTCTTTTTCCAACCAATATATAAGTCATACTTGTATGCTCACCACATTTCACCTAAATCCATTAACCTTGCAGCCTTGTAATTTTTTCTATCAGGATAATTATATCGAATCTTCAATAGAAATAATATTTGTTAAGAAAATATTATAAATTAATATATATTTATATATATATATATAATGTGATTAACACTACTTACCTATATATCTACCCAGGCATTGTCTGTTATTTACTCTCCAACTTCACTCCAACTTATTGGTTGAATCGGAATGATATTGATGTGTCTAGAAAGTTTTACCATAATGATTTTACTTTCCATACCATTTTTTAATTAAATCATTGTCCTCATTGTATTCAAACATGATTTTTATGTGTCGATTCCAAACCTATCTCATTTTTGTGTTACCTCATCATCTAGTAGAGGACAGAGATAATAAAAAAATAAAAAAAAATAAAGGTAAATAATATATATGAATTTATCATTAACAACTAATAGTAATGATTAAACACATACCAGTAGAAGGGGGATCTGCTAACCCCAAAAGTGAAGCGTCTAAAGGCTGAGTAGCCTCTTTGGAAGGTTGTATATCTAAAGTAGGAGTTCTCTCTATAGGATATGGTTATAAGTGTAATGATGTAGGGATAAAACCCTATGTATAACTCTATACAGATGAGGGTGGAATAATGGGATGATTAATTCCTGGTGACTCAATAGACATAATAGTAGGCTGAACTATAGAATCAGTACCCCCCCTCGATACTATCAGACTCAGTAGAAAAATTCAACTGTCTCCTTGATGATGTTGACAAAAATAATATAGATGATAAAATAAAATGAATGATAAAAATATAAATAATATAAAAGACCATAATATTTAAATATAAATTGTACTTATAGTGTTGTCTAGAGGAGATATACGTTGTTCATTTCTCTGTATTCTTCTCTTTCTTCTAGTATCATCATAATCCGTCATTTTGACATGGAAATGTAAAATAATATTCTCAAATAAATATAAATAATGAAAAATGTTAAATAATGCAACAAAAAATATTAAATAAAACATGTGATTATGTTATCAGAAGAAAAAAAATGAAATCTATTACTTTTGACTTTAACCAAGAAAAAAATTCTTTAATGTGCAACATTTCCTTCCTCTTAATAGATAGAGATTGATGTGTCTTTTTCATAATTTTTAAATGTTCTCTACAAATATTAAAGATGTAAAATGTCATAAGATATGAAGAAATCACACAATGAAAAAAATTAATATTTATTTGTTTATCCATCAGTTTTTATCCCACCGCCATATCCATATCTATATCCACCCTCATCTGTATAGACTTATCCATCAGGTTTTATCCCTCTATCATTACACTTATAAACAAATAAATATGGATAGGTTCATCCTCAAAATCATTTTCATCCATGTATTCATCAAAAAAAATTCTAGGAATAACATCAAAAATATCACCAAATTGTTGTTGTAACAGGTCAATTACATAAAAAACCTATCTAGCTTATGATGCAAGAATATAAGGTTCATCAGTATGAAGTTGGTGGTTTATATCAATCACTTTAAATCTATAGTTATCAATATAAAGTTATTGTCATTACATTGAATCCATCCACTTTCATTTCATCATTGCGACATGACCATGTGCATCGTAATCTAATTAAATGATTCTTTCGAAAAAACTATAATTTGATATATTTTCTAACCGGGTTGTGTATCTGATGCCCTCAAATAAAAATCTATTGTGGAGCTTATCTTGACACCATCATGTTGTGTTGCCATTTTTTTCACAGCTATCGATAAAATATTTAAATCCATTTACAACAATTTCCTTACAACCATGTACCACATCATTTGGACCAAAAGAAAATGCTCTTACTTCATCTGATACTTCATTCACTGGTTGAGTTAAAACCTAAAAGATACCAACAAAAAATATTAAATAAAAACATGTGATTATGTTATCAGAAGAAGAAAAATGAAATCTATTACTTTTGACTTTAACCAAGAAACAAATTCTTTGATGTGCAACATTTCCTTCCTCTTAATATATAGAGAGTGATGTGTCTTTTTTATGATTTTTAAATGTTCTCTAAAAATATTAAAGATGTAAAATGTCATAAGATATGAAAAAACATACCATGAAAAAAAATTCATACTTATTAGTTTACTTACTTGATATAATCATCAAGCACACCATAGTTGAATAATTATTTATGATGAGACATTTCCCATGATTCCCTACTTATTATACACAATGATTATGATCCAGATATCCCCTCTATTTAGTTAGTGAAGGAAATGTTGGCTCAATGGGATTATATTTCTCATATTCAGTTCTCATTAGTCTATTGGACATCATAGTGACATTAGATAAGTAGTATGACTAGGAATACATGCATTCTTGTGCTAAATAGAATTTCACAGTAGAGCCTTCAGGATGATATTTATTTCTCACATAAGATTTAAATGTAAACCTCATTCTTTCAGTAGGATACCTCCACTGACTCGAAACAATACTGGAAAAAAGAACTTTTGTGGGAAAATGAATAGTAATATGTAACATACATGTGAAAAATGATGGTGGAAAAATTTTCTCCAAGCTATAAAGAATAATCGGTGCATCTCTCTACAATTTATGAACAACACTTCTTCTCAATATTTTGGAACAATGGTCTCAATAAAAATGATATAACTTAATCACAAAAACTCTAAAATTATGTGAAAGTATATTTTGAAAGAAAATAGGAATCAAATCATGTAAAAATACATGTTAATCATGGGTTTTAAGAGATTGTAGTTTCACATATTGTGTATTCTTAATTTTCAAAATATTACATGAATAACCATATGGAACCTTAAAACATTCCAAGACCTAAATAAATTGTTTCTTCTCTACAGTTTTCATTGAATAACAGGAAAAAGGGGCTTTCCACTTATTTTCACCAGTTAAATTAGGATGAAGTGTTGCTCTTGTACCCCAATCCATCAAATCATAAAGAGACCAAAAGTCATCTTTTTTTGCCTTTGACATTTAAAATAGTAGGAGGTAAAATTTCACAAATGTTTTGTTGATACAAATTACATCTAAATAATGATTAAATAAATTTGATAACCAATACAACAACTCAAAGTATATTTTTTTCTTTCTCTAATTTCTATTGGAATTCGAATTAACATGCTTTAGTTTTTTGATATTTGATTGAGTTTTCCCAAGAACATAATTCAAATCATCAAGTTATTTAACAAAATCATTCCCTGATGTTCGTTGAGGTGTCTCATCTATCTCGATGGTGTTATCGAATGATCTTCGATTTTTGTTGTATGGATGATCCATCATTAAAAATATTTGATTAACTATGATGCTGAAAGTTTTTCAAAACATTAATCTTTGGGAAAATGTATTTTTCATACAAATAGGGAAGGATAATTTCCATTTAGTAATCCAACCAGAAATCATTCCATTGGTTGGGAAATAATTTATTGTCTATAATAAAGCTGCATGAAACATAAAGTACTCTTTCTTGAATACATCGTATTCTTGTGAACCAATAATCCAAAGCTCCTTTAAATCCTCTATTAATGGCAGTAAGTATATATCAATATCATTTATAGGATCATTGGGTCCAGATGTCAATATACTCTTGATTGTAAGTGGATTCTACATACAAATCCATAAAGGAAAGTTATAAATGTGAATGAAAATAGGCCAAGTACAGTATGTAGTATGCATTTGGAGAAATGTGTTGAAACCATCACAGGAAAATCCTAATCTAACATTTCGTGGGTCAGATAAAAAATAAAGATGTAACCTATAAAATTTATTCCAAGACAACCCATTTTTAGGATGCAATATTTCATCATTATGAATATTTATTTCATCCTCATTCCATCTCATGTTCATTTCCATTTGTTCGGACATAATTTTTTTTTAAAGGATCAGAATTAAAGGGAAGTGCCACATCACTTTCTCTGGTATGTGATATTGAGTTCTGTCTTTATTAGTCTTCCACCTTGATGTTCCACACTATTTTCATTGACTCAACATTGTATTTTCCTTCCATAATAGACAACAATATTTGGGTAAAGAATTAATCTTAATAGATGAAAATCCAAATTTGTCAACCAACTTTGATGCCATGTAATCATTCTCTAGAATACATGCATCATCAGGTCGAAAATCCTTAATAAATGTAATGACATAGTCGACTATAGTATTACTAAATCCATACATTGTTTCCCATGATATAATTTCATAAAAATCTCATGTTTGCTCATTTTTTCACAATCCTGATATACTGGAGTATTTTTATCTTCCTTCATCTTTCTAACACTATCAACGTCATTATCTTGATTAATATATGAAAACTATATTCTAGTATTCATTTTCTCTTGCACTCATCTACATGAGGAGATGGCTTTAGAAAAAAAATTGAACCGATCAGAAATCCAATATTTCATACCAATCCTTTCCATTGAATCTATGTCATTCACCACTTGAACATGATATCCATTGTGATTCCACACATGATAATTTTTTTTGGAAACCATGTTTAGTGATATGGTAACTCACTTCCTCATGAGTTATCAAGGGTATTCTAACACAATAAAAACATGGGAATCAAATCAATCCGCCATCTGAATCATTAGTGAATGCAAAGTCCAAAAAATAGTGTAACTCCTTCTGAAATTCATTAGTGATCCAATCAACATTGCACATCCAGTATCTATTCATTTTGAGGCATATAAACAAACATTAAATAAATAATCTAGAGAATGACTTAACATTATATGTATTATTTCACAATACAATAAGTAACCATCAATAACATGTTAATGAAAAAATTATAACAAATATTATGGTTTAGGGAATTCATAAATGTTTTAAATTATAAAAAATCATGAATAGTCACACATAAGTTTGAAGAATGATGATTGATTATAGTAAAAAGATTTTATTTGAAATATAATAGATAATAATAATCAATTCCCAAAAGTGTTTGGATATATTCACAATGATTTGTGATGTTTTCATTAATTCTACAAAGATTTAGTGAAATTTAGAGACATATTGAAAATATAAACTCTATCATATACCATAGTGTGTAGAAGGATGCTAATATTCCACAGTGTGTTGAAGTATTTGATTCCATTGTTGATTTTTAATCATGGAGTATAACACCACATCATGGAGAAAATGGGAATGATATTGGATACCATTTGATCAAATTTTTCTAATCTGATTATCTTGTGCACTTCAATTTTCAAAACATAAATTTGTAATATGTTAAATAAAATCAAAATATAAAAAGGTTTTTGAATTTTTTTGTGATTTAACATATGAATTTTATGCATGTGTTCTATAAATGGTTTGGGCCACGATCTCAATAATCATTAACATCTTCCATAAATATTTTTTCTCATGATTTAGTTATAGAATCGTGCATTTTTATTAGTTAATGTAAAATCCATATGAATCAATCTTCATTAGAATATTCTAGTAATGGTCTTTATGAAAACATATCCCACTATTCAAGGTTATTGCTTCTTCTATTTGCGTCAATTGGAATTTATCATAAACTTTAATATATAATAATCGTAACAGTCACTGTATAATAGATATATTATCAATGTTCATAACTGTTATTATTCTTTTTAATATAATTGGATATACCTTATAACCATCCAATATAAAAAAAGAAGTAAATTTATTTTTATAACATCATTACATAACCCAGAATTTATTCATTTTAAAAGGGATTTTCATTTATAAAACAAGGAGGTCATTATAGTATCCCTAAAAATAAAAATATAAATTGGTTCATGTATAATATTATATGATTTTTTGTAAAATATCAGAAAATGGAAATAATAATAAGACATTGTTCCAATCCATGGGTACTACACAACCACCCGACTGTGACTATACATACAATAGAAATTGTTATCATGTGTCATAACATATCACCTGGAAACCAACTCAGAAACGTGTCCAAAGATAGAACCAATTGGTATAATTTCCATTCATAGTAAAAATACTATTATATGGAAAATGAATCCCCAAATATTATACACAATGATTTTTCATCACTAAGTAGGGAATGCTTCATGAATAGGAATTTAGATCAAGATTCTGATCATTTTAACATCACATTGAGATAGTTTTTGATATGGATTGGGGCTCGATTATATTTTTAAGTGATAGGTCAAACATATTATAATGTTTTAGGGGACCCATATATGTTTTTTAGTAGTTTAATACCCAATACAACACTTATTCATTATGTTGTAGCATATCATGTCCTTTAATTCTCAATTTTAAGGTAGGGAGGATATTACATATTATAAAGGTTTTACAAATGGGTTTTTGACTTAGAGACAACCATATCTAGTCTAGGTTTAGTATAGTAGATGTCTCCTAGGAGGCTACATTATAAGGTTCCCCTTAGAGAGGTGATGTGTCATGTGGCTTGGTTCTACATCAGGGTGGTGATTGAATTAAGAATCACATCTCCCTAGGGTCGGGAATACATGGTGGAGGGCCATGGTAGGTAGGAAATTTTGTTTTCTCCAATGGATAATTGTATAATGGATCATTACTCCACCACATAGCCTCATACCATTATGATAACTTACATCATGTCCCCTATGGTCATGCTATATGGTTCCCTCTCTTTTTTATTTATGTGATAAAAACACATAATTTCAGGGTTGGTATCCATTTTATTTTAGTGTGAGAGGGTAATGGAGAGAGGGATATTTGGTCATCCATCCTCCCATATACATCCCTATTCAATACATCCATGTGTATTAAAATCATTATGCATTTATATGGGAATTTATGTTATGTTATTCTATTTTCCTATTTATTCTTTCTTTATATTGTTACCTTATGATTTTTATTTGATCTTACGATATTAATTTTTGATAATTTTATTATATCATGGTGGAATTATGATAGGAGGATGAGTATTTAATTTTTCATGTCTAGAGAAGGTCCTAAAATGTAGAACACACATTATTGGTTACAATTTGTATGATAGAAAAACACCATGGATATTTCTTGAAAATATACTTATTTTATTAAATTAAAAAATATATTATAATTAATTATTTTGGTTTTACAAACTGATATATTACTGTAGATTTTAATATTTTTTTCTGAATTTTACAATTTTTTAAAGGAGGAAGTGTGTTTCAATAAAAATTACATAATATCACTATTTTTTTGTAAAACAAAAATTAGTTTTAGAAAACAAACCACTAAATAACTATATTTTTAAAATTTCATTCGAAGAAAATTTGATATCTTATTCCATGGGTACAGAAGAAATGAACTATTTTCTAAGTGAGATAACATTATTTATACTATTGAAACTGTAAAAATTATAAATTTGTTTAAATGAATTTCTTTCTGTCAATTTTTTCAAAGTAAGCACACTATAATTATTTATTTTATAAAAGTTTTATCAATCACACTTAGAATTAGATATCTTCCACTATTGATCATTCAAACATAGAAATAGTGATTTTTTAAGTGTGTTTAAACATACATACTATGAAAATAGTCTTTAAAATATAAAATATCAGAAATAGTTATAAAACACACTTAGAAAAAATCCTTAAATATATTTTTACCTAGATTTTTGGATTAACTTAAACTCAACATGCTAGTTACAATGGAAAAATAATGATATTGCACCTCTGTTGACACCACTTAAGAAAACAAAAATTCTATGAAGAGAAATCCAAATATTTAAAACCCCAAAACAAGATTCGAATATTTCAAAGGAAAGTCAATATTATCCAAAATAACTACGCGACGGACATATAGGACAGAGCTCTGCACCATAATAATTTATGTGCCCCTACGCGGAGTACCTACATGGAGAATCTACGCAAAGGACCTATGTGAGAGAAATATCTTCGACCAGGCCCCATCTGTTCCTATAAATAGAGCCCTTGCGATCCCCATTTCAGGACTAAAAAAAATTAAAAGACTCTCTAAAGCTCCCATTGGGTAGCTCTTTTCCCTAGATCCCTGAAATTGTCTTAGGTAGCTCTCTAAACCATGAGAGAAGACATAATTAAACATGATAAGAATGTTTTGAAAGTATTTAAAAAAAATTACATAGGTTTGGTTATCCTATGTAAAACACATTCTTCAGTCATCGTTTATTCCTACGCGGAATACCTGCGGGCCATACCTACACGGTATACCTACACGGTACATCAACGCGGGGTACCTACGTGACATACATGCATAAGGGACCTACGCAAACAACTCAAGTACCCTTTTTTGAAAGTCATTCATGGTAGGTTATCTCCTTCCTTGGTTCCTTTATATGAAAGGGACTAATTTGAAGCCTCCACCAAAACCACCTGACATGTCAAACCTTTGGGAAAGGCACATTAGTGTGTCTCCTATTTGGGTTTGTATTTCCGCAGTCAGAGGTTTCCATAATTTGTTTCAAAATGGTGTTAGGATTCATGGGATGTTTGAGGATTTTTATATCAGTATTCACATGGACCATTCTCCAAAGAATTGTGTTGCGATGTTTCCAATTTGGAGGAGGGTTTGGGTTCTGGCCTCTCCATTCTTGAAGAGATGACCCAGAACCTCATGTATCTGGTAGGGAAGGTACAATTCACCTCTTCTTTTCCATGCAAGCATAAGAGAAGTCTCCCTCCCCAACCAAGATCAATTTTAAGGGAAACCATCTTGGCGTAATCCCCAAGATTTTATTGCAGGAGGTAGCATGATTGCTTATCCTATCTTCTTCGGTGCCAAAGACCAAAGGGGAAATAGGTACATGAACATTTACTTCCCTTTACCTCTCCCGTTGGGATTTTTCACCATGGGCATCCATCCTGGTATAAGCCCCTAACCTTCACCCCTTCTTCCTTCTATTGGACCCTTGTCCAATATGAAGAGAACAGAGGGAAGGCTCATCACCTATCCCTCTTCCACTGTCGACACACCCTCTTCCATAAGTAGAGGAGAAAAAGTGTGAAGTGTCATTGTTGAATATTTTAAATTCCCTTGTTTCTCACACCGAGTGTGACTCACATGGGCTTATAGATACGTGATGATTACAACATGTGCACAAACACTCATTAGAAGGAACTACGAGAACTCTGATTCCCACCATGACCAAGATACGTAGGGGGCCTTCTAAAGGCCCAAGCTCACTAGATATCCTCCTCAGGAATCCGACCCTGATATTCTTAATCTAGGCATCCTATTTAGAAATAATCCCCAAATTAAACCCCTGATCATAAAGGCATACTTTTCAGGAAGTAAACCAATAATCATCTCTCGCAAAGGACCATACTCTCCTACGAGACTTATTGAACTACATGGGCTTTGATTCTCATCCATATGAGATACATAGTAAGCCTCCTTGAGGTCCAAACCCAAAAATTCAAATCGAACCTGTTCTCCTTGAGCCATGTTCCCAACAGGGTTTGATCTTACTTGGAAACCAATATCCATTATAAGTACCTTGGGATACTTCAACATATGTCCCACACTAAGTTTTGACTAAGCACCTTCCACTTAGACGTCCTTAACATATGACCTTAAAAGGTATAATGTGTCCCATTCAGTGGCACCGATCTATGAGGGCTTTGATTCCTTTCACAAGGATACATAGGTAGCCCATCGTATGGGCACGATCCAAAAATGAACCCAAAACCATCATTTTCTGGGATGACAATAAAGATCCAGAGTGCCCCACTGAGTGTCTTAAAAACTAGTATCATCACAATGATGATTAAAATAATCTCAAAGAATTATATTAGAGGATACCATTGATGGAAAACCTCAAATAAATACTGATATTTCCATTAATGAATAACCTTGAATACATACTGATGATTCTAAATTTTACATATGTTAATAAATGATTTTAAATTCTAAGTGATACTTATGATATACTTGGTGAATTAATAAGGATTCATGAAAATATATTCAATTTACAAAGAGAGTCCCATAGTAGACAATAATTCCCCAAAAAGTGTGTGATGAGTCCGACCTCACATCCTCTCGACCAATGCACATTCATAAGTATCGTAAAGTTCAAAATTAATGAATTCCTGCCTTTGGAAAGCAGGTCCCATTTGGATAAAGAACTGTTGAAAGTTTCCAGTACCATGAATAAATCCAATGGAAACCGCCCGGAGACAATTATTCATAAAACTAAAACACACTTTTCAAGGAACTATGAAAAAAATGGTTAACCGGACGTGAATCCTTAACCAAGTTAGTAATGTTACCCAACTGTTAGGCCCCTATTATTTGATAAAGGTAGTCAAGACAAAGGAATCAATAATTCATGTATCCATTATAAAATATGTTGCTTTAATGGATTTTGTTGTGGTACGTAGTTTTTCTTCTTCTCAGAATTCCCTTCACTCCAAAAATGGATTTCTCAAAGACGACATATGTGAACTTCTAAACCAATGCTCAAGTAGGATCTCCATCCACGGAAAGGACGTCATCACCAACCCAACATCTTCAATGCTGGGTCTCTAATGTGCTGGTAAAATAATATTTCCATCACATCACAATCGTGACTTTGAAGGCTGCTCGATAGGCCCTCCAAGTCAATACCAATCCTCGATCATCTGGCCAACGATGACCAAAGATAAAAAATAAGGCATTTCCAACCACTTTCTTCAACCGTTTTGGGTCCTTATCTAAATAACGCAACAATAAATCCCTCCGATACTACAAGGAGGTGGATCAAGAAGTCACTAAAGGCCTCAATTCAAGAATTGAGGTGTCCTTCATGAGGACTCCCACCAAAAAATCACCGCCAGAATCATGCGGTAATAAACCCCCTACATGATGGGGGTGTTGCGTCTGGATGTTTGGACCATGTCTCTCAGACTCGGGAATGCAAGACGAACCACCAGGGATAATGTCTGGTCAATAGGAAGTAGGTTCTCACCTCTGACTCTACCAGAAAAGCCCATCAATTTAACTTAATGGAAAAAAATAGCAAGAAAATACACCCATCCATCCAATTTCTTCTCAGCAGAATCGTCTGATAGCAACCCACCAATCACACCAAATAAACCTGTTTGAGTACTATGAACAAGAAAAAACACCTTCTTACAAGTTATCAATAAGTTAGCAGGCTCGTCTGACTGCATTTAAAGAATCCCACCAATCTAATGTGGTGGAAACTAGTAAATAGGAACATACACTTGTTTATAATCACCAATTATATTAGCAGTCTCATCTGATAGCATTGAAATATGTCCATCAACCATACTTGATGGGAAATATCCAGTAGGCACATACACCTAACAATGTTAATCAAGCCTGCCAACAGTCTCCTTTGGTAGCACCCGGAGAGGTCAGTCGGAATGCTCCAACGAAAAATTTGGGGTAGAACCAGCTCTCTGCCACCATTTATGAGTACTGTCAATATCCATTGACAGGAAAAGGAGGACAGGAGTAGGCACATACACCAACTACAGATATAGAATGGACATATATTCCCATTCCGACCACTAAAGTCACCAACCATATCTTATCGATGTTGAAAGGGAAGACACAAATCCCTGCCCATATTCTGGAAGCATGCCAGGATATTTTAACAACTAGTTCAACAGAATTAGGGGAACATACACATAAATCTATCCCCATACATGGGATGACACATTGGTATTCCATACCAGAGCAGATACACACCTTTGTTCTTATCTAGTAGGTTCATGGGACATACTCCCCATTATCATATGGACAACAAGATCGGGAAGATACACCCTTTCCAATTAGAGGTAATCGGTCTGTTAATGTAACAAATCCAAGGCAAGCACATACACCTGCCCAGGATAACCACTTCTCCAAGAAAGTGGTCCTAACTAAGTATAAGAGAACATCCAAGAAGAAGTCTCACCTAGAACTGTTGAAAAATCAAGAGTCAAGTTGTGATTTGGATCCTCTTAATAATGGAGTTCTTGAAGCTCCCAAATATTTATCTGTTGCTACTCAAGATCATATCCTCTAATTTATAAATAATGGGAGTCGTAGTAGTAATTCTGATGTTCCGTATCAGAAACTTCTTTATGAAGGCTTTTTTTATGAAAATTTGGTGAATCTTGAGTGCTTATCTCCAGATGAGTGCCACGGAAACCCTCCATGCGGCCAGAAGACCAAGGAGAAAGAAGATTTATCCCTTACTGTAATCCATCATGGTGATCCTCCCCATGATGGAATTCACTATGAAAGTCCTATCCATGGTAGTGTTTCGCATTATCAAGACAATTCCATAATTGACAATGTAGAAATGAGAAAGCCCTCTTATCTCGAGGCACTTGTAAACACTAGGCCAGTCATATCTGATGCCTTTTCATTTACGGGAGAAACACCTTCTCAATTAGAAGAAATCTTAAGGTAACAGTCATTCTCTGAACCTCCCTTGAGTCATTTTTCTTCTAATACAGATCATCCACTTTAGACAGACCAAGTGGAGAAACCTCTAGTGAAAGATGATAAACATGTGTTAAACACGATGAAATAATTAGCTAAAGGAGAAATACCCGTCATGTTCTGGACTTTGGAAAACTCTCAGTATAACATTCTATAAATGATGACAGAAGATTGAATTCATGATATCTACCTCAACTTATGGAAAAATCTTCGTCATTTGAGAACCAAAGTATTACCATATGATGAATATAAAAATCATTTAAAGGTAATACAAGGGTTGCAGCACCAAATTGACTTGGCATCTCTCTCAGTTTCCCAACATCCAAAGGTTTAAAAACACTAGAGAACCCTTCAGTGTGCATGTCTCAATGGTCTAATGAGGATACATCAATTAATTTCTGATTCCCCATCTAGTGTTCGTATCATAGGATGGGGTGCATATGGAGAATTTCATTTCACTGCCCTCCAAAATCAGCAAAGTCCACCAAAAGTGGTATCATGCAATGTTATTGCCCACGGTGGACCCCAATAAATATGTTTTGTATGTAATCGAATGTATGCTCAAGAACAGGCCTCAACCAATTATCATCAAAATCAAGGCCAAAGAAAAGATGTTATTGAGTTATGTTTACATCAAGCATCTGAGAATCTTGAGTAGGCATCCCTTTTAGAGGATGTTAGGCATTAGAGAATGAATATTTATGAAATAGTACTGCGATCTTCCAAAACAGTTGATTTAAGTGATTGTCGGATGATGTACCCAGGTAATGTCCAAACCAAGATCCAAAAAATTAGAAGAGAAGTTGCACGAATTTCAGCCATTACAGTTCAGTAATCAACCCATTTTTCAAGGATGGGGGATCATTTAATTAAACCTTCAAATTCATTAAACAATGTTCAAATATTTTGAGAAGAAGAACATGAACATCCTCAGCCTGCAGGGCTGGGGGATTTTTCACATCTGCAATCCCCTCCTCAACAAAAGTCAATTTTCTCCCAATTAGGGAAGAAGTCATAAGGAAAGCGTACAAATGAACTATCCAAGGATTCCCTTCGGGTTATTGTTCACAAAATAGTTCTATGGAATTTTTCATATAGGATAACATAGTCTCGTAGAAGATATAGAGGGAGAAGATCTGGAATAAACACTGAGACAATTCCACCGATGCATTATGCATCAGTAAATGTCATTAACACCATTGTATAAGATACTGCAGAAAATAAGTTCAGTTCAAGGGAATCATAAGATGAAGTTCTTGTCCATAATACGGTACACACTGAGGAAAATGAAGACGGTGTGTGCATTCGAAATCAGAGGCTTACTCAGAATCTAGGTATGCCTTCAAATAACCAAATCCCCTCTCCGAAAGGCATCTAATAAGGGGAAAGGAAAAAAGTCATATTTCATGTCACTTTTTCACTGGAGAAGGTCAATATGTTTCACTTGAAGAGATATTTTCAAAACAAGAATAATAAATGAAGGAGTTGAAAAGACTCAATGCAGAGTTACTTTGAAATAGAATTTCTGTTAGACGTACTCCCCAGACAAGCCTTCAACTTGAAAATACTGTTGGATCTCCTCAAAAAAGAGGATTTGTAGTGACTACAGATGCAGATAATGAATTCCCTCCATTGGGAACACAATAAATGCAGATTCAGATACATCATGATAGGTTTGTTCCTGTGGGTTATCGAAGGAAGATATCAGCACCACCATCAGTGGTTTTGTTGGTCATTGCACCAGCTCAAGCTCCAGTTGCTATACCTGCACAGAATCCAGCTCATCCGGATATCCCCCAAATTTTTATGAATACAATTGAGACATTAATGACTCGAATGGAAGCTATGGAGGAATGGTGTGCACCAGTTCAGCCAGAAAAGAGATCTTACCCTGAATGGGTGGATGAAATTCCTCCCAAACCAAATATTGTGAATACCACATTTCCAATATTTAATGGTTCGGGAGATCCAAAACAACACTTAACACATTTTTTTCTCATTGTGATCCCATGATGGGAACTTCTCAACAACAAGATACAGTTATTCTTAGGTGTTTTGTGCAGTCATTAAAAAGACCAGCTTTTTTCTGGTATACACATTTATAATTGAGATCAATTACTAGATGATAAGATCTCCGTCAGAAATTCCTTCTTCAATTTAGCTCAATTCTACCAAAGATAAAATTTTTGGATCTTACCAATTGTAAACAAATGGATAATGAAAGAGTTTTAGATTTCATTCAATGATGGAAAGGATTAACATATTCCTTAAGTCTAGCACTCCCTCAAGAAAAGTTACTACCAATCGGTGTGGTAAATCTGCGTGATGAGTTACGCACACCAATGATCCCTATGAAATACATAGGAGGGTTTTGAGACATTACTTCAATCACCCAACAGATAGAAGAATATATTATAGAAACTAAGTCTAAAATTCGTGTAATTCCATAAGATTCAGGGAGGAGGATAGGAAAGGCATAAGCAGCTACAATTACACTTAAGAAAGCACATATACGTGCTTTTACTTCAATACCCTAATCATACCGAAGGAATCCACCTCATGGGAAACAACGTCAATGATTGTCTCGTCAAGATGATCAAAGAGATCAAAGGAGGAAATAGTTTGAGGAATTAAAAAATAATGTTTATTCTATCAAGAATGAACAATTTTCTGATTACGTCATCTCAGACTGAGAAAACAATTTGGTTCTGTTTCCAAGGCTGAAGAAACAAAATAAAGACGAAGATGAAGATATTCTGAATTGTTTTCCCTTACACCAGTTTTTGGGACACTCGATTCAGGAGTTTTTTGTTTTCATAGACCTTCTGAAAAAGACCGTAGAATCTGTACAAGTAAAATTGAAAATTTCATTAGCTCAAGTAGCATGTGTTTCTGCTACTGATATAGAGAAAGAAGGCGAATGGAAAGAGGTCAAAAGTAAAAATGTGCAGAAATATGATGATTGGATGATCAAGAAAATGATCAACCAGACTCATGCCATTTTACCAACAAAATTGAAATAACTAATTGTGTCTTCTACCACTCCTGCCACAGAAAAACCACCTTCATCAAAAGGTTATTCCTCAATAAATCAAGGTGATTATAAGGATGAATAGCAGTCATAAGAAGATGAGCTCATGTCAAGGCCAAAATTGTCCTTGACCCTAGAAGATTTTATTCCATCTATTCAAAAGCACGGGCACCACACCGCCAAATAACAAAACTAGAATTAACTTGTCAAGATGAATCTTTGTTAGATGACGAAATAATCGTTGTTTCTGTTAGTGTTATTCATTTAACGGATCCTTATTCCAATGGTGATTCTGATTATAATGAGCCATAATTCCCTTTACCTAATTGGGGAACTATAGGAAAAGGCCAAGGTCAAGGATAAAGGGGAAGACATGGGAATTATAGAAACCAACATTTTAACTCTACCCCTTCTTGAACCATATATGCAGCAGAAAGTCATGGAAGATCCCTTCTACGGGTTCAATAGGAACAAGGAGTTTCCTCCATGAAAGACAGGTTCAGTTCTGACACAATTATTTTGGAATACCGATTAGAAGTAACAATAGCTTCTTATCAGCAAATGAATAGACCAAGTTAGTCTAACTTACCAAATCCAGGGGTATTTCCAGCTTCTTCTATAACACATAGTGCATCTACATCAAAAGAATCAACTTCCAAAGAACCTACAAAACCACATATCCATGATGGGAAATGCAGACCTTTAGACAAAAAGTATGATGTCTTGAAACAATTTCCCCATGTACTGGACCAGTTATCAATTCTGGATGCTTTGAATCTATCAAAATATCTTTGAGAGGCACTCATTGAGGCCATGTTAGGTCCTCAAGAGTTTGAAACCATAGTTTCTACGGCTGAGATTTACCGTATAGAGAATGATCCTGTAAGAATTTCATGTAGTCATATCTTTTACAGATGAAGATGAAGATGATGTGGTGCATTGGTATATCAGACCCTTGTATTTATCTGGAAAAGTCAATGATATAGACATCCCATGATCCTTCATTGATAATGGATCCGGAGTCAACCTCATTCCTATTCGTACACGTCGTCAATTGGGCCTGACTGAATATGACTTATCATCTTCGTCTTTAATGTTTCAAGGATATGACAACAATAAAGAAAAACCTCTGGGTGAAATTACAATCAGAACTCAGTTCAAAGATCTTGTGTCTAATTCAGATTTCATGGTTATTCTTCAGGACACAGCCTTCAATATTCTTCTTGGAAGGCCTTGGTTGCATCAACATGCAGCCATACCTTCGTCATACCACCACTTTCTAAAGTACTATTTAAATGTTCAAATAAGAACATTGTATGGTGACAAGGCTCCATTCAAAACAAGTAAATATAAATACTTTGAAGCAGAGTTGTATCACACAAAAGGAAGGAATCCCATGACAAAGGAAATAACCAGAGTTAATGCTCCAATTGTACTGGAAAAGATCCCAACAAATTCATTTATGCATTTGAGTACAGATTATGTGTTACCAATAAATCAAATTCAAAAGGTAAACCCAAATCTGGGAACTCATCTAGTAACTTCCATAATGTCAATTATGGAAATTGAGCGTGACAATATAGAAGAAACTGTTGATCCACCCAGAAATTATGAAATCCTAAATGGAGATATTTTCATTTCATCCACTGAACTACAACAATCCTCTACTTCATCAACCAGAGTAGAAGATATTGTAGAAATTATATAGGATGACAAAGATGTTGATTCTCAATCCCTCAATACCTCTTTATTACCACGGGAAGACCCTTCATCATCAGTAGAGTCAGACATGGTGGCCTCTTCTTCAGGATGTTCAAATACTGATTTCCCCTCTAACTCTAGGAGTTTTTCCTCATCATCTACTATGAAAATAGAAATAGAAGTGGTAAATAATAATGAATAAGAGGAGAAAGATCTCAGGGATGCTCCTCCAGTATTTGAGGAAGGTGTCTCTACCACTTTGGATGAGCTCAAAGAAATAAATATGGGTATGCAAGAAGATCCTCGCCCCACTCTAATTTGTGCATCCATGAACTTTGAAGAGAAAGAGTTGTATACTTCCTTTCTAAAGCAACATCGAGATATATTTTATTGGAATTATACAGAAATGACCGGTCTTAATCCTGATATATCCACCCATTATTTGGGTTTTTCAGAATAACATCATGGATTCAAGAAGTCAGCAAGAAGAACACACCCAACTAATGACTCTAAAATTGAAACTAAAGTTGATAATCTTATAAAGGCTAAATTTTACAGGAAATTTCAGTATCCCAAATGGTTTGCTAATTTTCTCAGTGAAAAAGAAGAATGTGTAAATTAGAGAATACATTGATTTCTGAGATCTTAACTAGCATTGTCTTAACAATGATTTTACAGTTCCGATTATATAGCTCCTTATTAATGCAATGGATGGCTATGAAGATCTTTCCATCATGGATGCAAACTCTGGGTATAATCAAATCCATATGGCCCTGAAGGGTGAAGAATCTACAGCCTTTAGATCCCCTCAGGGTGTGTTTTTCTATCGGGTAATGCCCTTTGGCTTAAAGAATGTAGGTGCAACATACCAGCGTGTCATGCACCATATCTTCAAACCCTTCTTATGGAAATTTGTTGAATGTTCTGTAGATGATTTTGTGGTTAAATCCAGACAATTTTCAAATCACTTGGCTAATTTGGAGACTATATTCAATAAACTTTGGAAACATAGTTTGAAGATGAATCCCTTCAAATGTTCTTTTGAGGTTAACTTATGAAAGTTTCTTGGATTCATTGTATGCCATCATGGAATCAAATTTGATCATGGGGAAAAAATTCAATCCTAGGTATGTCCCCTCCTCGAAATTTGAATGAATTAAAAGGACTCCAAGGACACTTGGCCTATATTTGGTGATTTATCTTCAATTTGGCAGTCAAGTGTTAACCCTTCACCAGATTAATGATGAAAGGTATCACCTACCAATGGATTGAATATTTTCATGAATCATTTGATAAACTCAAGAAATATCTCTTGAGTCCACTAGTATTAATGCTACCTGTTGAAGGAAGACCACTTATTCTCTACGTGACAGCTTTAGAGCGATCACTATGTGCCTTACTCACAAAAAAGAATAACGTTGGGAATCAAAACAACCTTTACTATCTCAGTAAAACTATGATTTATAAAGAAACTCAATATTCAAAAATTGAAAAGTGATTCCTGGCATTAATATTTGTAGTTCATAAATTGGGGCACTACTTGCAACACCATGAGGTTCTATTTATATCTCACAATAACCCACTCAAATTTATCCTTAGTCGTCCTATGATTACAGGGCGTCTATCATGGTGGGCAGTTATTTTTAAAAAGTTTGATATCCATTTGGTGCCTCAAAAAGCAAGAAAAGGCTAAGCTCTGGCTGACTTCCTTACTGAGCATCTATCTGTGGAAGATACATCATTAAATATTGGACTTCCTAACGAAGAGGTCTTCTCTATTCATGATAATTCCCAAACATGGGAAATGTATTTTGATAGTGATTCTAGAAGTCTAACATGAAAGATAATGGAAAACCCTAAACTTAACAAAGTTGGGTTAGGAATTTTCCTTATTTCCCCAGAAAAGGCAGTATTACCTTATTCCTTCCTGTTATTGGAAGGTGGTACCAACAATGAGGCAGAATATCAAGCTCTCATCTCATGTTTGGAATTGTACCTTTAGGTGCAAATGGATCATTTAAAGGTAAAAGGTGATTCAGAACAGGTAATTAAACAAATTATTGGGGAATATTCTATCAGAAAATAAGAGTTAATCCCTTTGTGTGATTACGTCATAGGGTTAATGGCTAAATTTCCCTCAGAGCTGATGTTTCTTATGTCCCACGATCACAAAATGATCAATCAGATGCACCTGCTAATGCAGATACAACCTTGGAAGATCCAAATCATAATGAGGCAGTCGTCAGCATAGCCCATCGTCGTGTGGTCTCACATTTTATTCAAACTAGAATGGAGGAAATTAATGAAATTATCCCTATTTCTGAACCAAATGGTCATACCACAGAAAGGAGAACATCCATCATGGAATATATTCAAAATGGGGTACTTCCACCAGATAGAGATGAAAAGAATAGATCCGGTGATGAGCTGCCAATTTTACACATTTTAATAGTTCAGACCACCAATAGATCTTCTACAAGAAAGGCTTTGATGGAATTATTTTCAGATGTAGAGATGGATAAGAGACTACGGCTATCATGAAAGAATTATATTTAGGAGTTTGAGGTGCCCACCAGTCTGGGCACAGACTCTCTGATTAGATCCAAAGGCTTGGATACCTTTGGACTTCAATGATGCAGGATTGCACAGATTTCACTAAAAAATGTCATCCCTTCCAAGTGCATTCCAACTTCATTCATCAACCCCCAAAATTGCTACATACTGCTAAATTATCCTGGCCATTTTCCGAATGGAGAATGGATGTAGTAGGGCCTTATCCTCCAACCATGGCTAAGTAATTCGAGTATATTCTCACTGCTACTAAGGTCTTCTCTAAATGGGATGAGGTAATACCTCTCAAGGAAGTCAGATCCAAAATCATTGTTAGTTTTGTCAAAAGTAATATCATCACAAGATTTGGTGTCCCTCATACTATTTTGATGGAAAATGGAACCAATTTTTGTTCTGCTAAGGTAAAAAGGTTATATCAGTAACATAATATCAAATATAACCATTCATCTCGCAATCATGCAGCGGCTAATGAATAGATAGAGGCCTTCATTAAGACCCTATCAAATATAATCCAAAATATGATATATAAAGATAAGAAATATTGGCCTGATAAACCTTTGAATGATTTATGGGATTATAAAAAAACTACCCGTACTACTACCCAAGAAACCCCTTATACATTGGTATATGGAACCGAAGTATTTTTTCTGATTGAAATGAAATTTCCATCACTTAGAGTTTCAATCTGTGATCAGTTTTCTACAGATGAGAGGTCTTAGAAATAGTTAAATGAGTCAGAATGATTAGACGATAAAAGATTTAATACTTTTCATCATCTAAAAGCCTAACAGAATAGAATAGTGTGATCTTTTAGAAAGAAAGTTCGCCTCCATTCATTTCTTCAAGGAGAATTGGTATTGGTCCTTAGGACTCTAATGGTACCCGGAAAGAAACCTCCAAAAATAGATCCAAAGTAGGAAGGACCTTATTCTATACATAAGGTCTATGCAAATGAAGTTTATGCCTTAATCTCAACAGATGGAGAACTTATTAAAACTCCAACCAATGTGAGATTATTGAAGAAATAATCTGTGTAGTTGTGCACATTCTTCCTCACTATAAGACATTAAACATCACATTACAATGTCCTTACTACAATACTTTAAACTATACATACTCCATGTCCTAGTTGTAAGACATTAAACTGCATAACAACCATAGGCGTCCATGCTGCATGACGTTAAAGTGCGTAGCATCTTCGTCCTTATTGCATGACGTTAAAATGCATGACATCATTTGTACAATTAACGTTTTCTATATTTGATGTTAGAAGCTTCCATAAGAAAACATCACTGACATCATTGCAACTCCTTAGTGGCACATGAGTTCGTCTTTTCCTTATATCTGACTCAGATCTGGATAGGGACCTTATTTTGAGAACTATGTATGGCTTGATTCTCATTTTCAAATGAGATATGTAGAGACGCCTAAATCTCCAATTTTGGGCCAAGCCGTAACCACGAAATCATCTTATTTTATTTTCTCCTCCAGTGTATGAATCAAGTCTTTACAGAGTGTTTCCTTAAGATATATGATTTGGTTTTTATACGATTTTATGTCTTAAGATTTATCATTCTCTCAGAATGTGTCAAAATCCCCCATTATTCATGTCAAACTCGATTATCAAGAGGAATGATTGTTTAAATACTATTTATGGCTTGATTATCATCTATTTGAGATATGTAGAGATGACTTGATCTCCAATATTGGGCCCAACCAAGATAAAAAACCCTTATTTCTTGTATAAGAATAAAATCTTTATTGGGAATGTTTTAAGAACTATGCATGACTTGATTCTTTCCCCAAAAATACATATAGTGACACTTGGGTTTTATCCCTTGATCTAGTTATAATATGTATTCCCTTTAAAATCAGTTTATTTTCATCCTTACCACATGACATTAAATTACCTGGAAATATAACATCCATATTCTTCATTTACATAACCATTTCATTTTTAAAGAAACCCTTACTACTCCTTGTTTTCCACACCGAGCATAACTCACGTGGGCTTAGGAATTGGGTAAATAGCTTCTTTATATAAAAAAAGTTTTTCAATT
Source organism: Viscum album (assembly GCA_963277665.1). Taxonomy (NCBI): domain Eukaryota; kingdom Viridiplantae; phylum Streptophyta; class Magnoliopsida; order Santalales; family Viscaceae; genus Viscum; species Viscum album. The sequence continues at coordinate 602,793,842 of OY728130.1, read as the reverse complement.
TCTTATGGGGTTATCAAGGTCCTCGCTGCATGACTTAAAAACTATATATCATAATGTCCTCATTGCATGACTTAAAACTGAACATCACGATAGTAATTCAGAGGAAAAAAAGAAATTCTTCATTTTACATGTGAGTCAGATCTATGTAAAGGACGTCAAAATCATGGCCAATTTCAGCTCAAATATTTCTGATGTGCATTGAGGAAAATACCCTTTCATATTTTACACTCTTAGTCATTAATATTTCCAGATCCTCATAATCTTTCTTATGGTTTCTAGTGATAGAGTTTATAATATTTAAGAACACTTTTTCCTGACTACGCAGTACATGCCTTTAGGTGGCCTTGCATAAGATACATACATAATAGGTTTGTCAGCCAAAAGATGCCACTTTTTGGATATGCAGTGTATTCCCTAGTTGGACCAACATAACATAGCTATAACACCCCGAGCATCCACAATACGCTTCTCATTTAATAATGCAATAGCTTGCATTGTACGCAACTTCGAGTTCTAACACACCGCGACTAATCAAAGTAGTCGTTATGAATAGAAATAACCACTTTTTAAAATTATAGAAATTTTATATTTCAAAATAGACTTAATTTTTGTATTCGTAATATCGAAATTATCCTAAGTTGAATTTTTTGTAATTTTCTGAGAACTTTCAATTTTTTATGAATAGTGAAAAATACTTAAAAACAACTTTTTTAATCAAAATAATTTATTGTGATAAATTATACTATTTAGTGGTTTTAAAGTATAATTATAATATGTTTTTACCATTTTATCCAATGGTGTTCATTAGAATTAATTTGACATTGAAATTGGACATAAACAATTGCCAATCTTTTGATATAAATTGTTTCTTAAAAACACGCTATTTGTTGTGATAGCGGGAATTAATTATAAAATTAATTAATGCAACTTATATGTTTGGAATTTTGTAAAATAGACATCATTTTTGAATTCGTAATATCAATTATAGCTTAGGGTGAAATTTTGGCATTGTTCTGAAAAACTTCAATTTTTGATGAATAGTGAAACCACTAAGTGGTAGTTAAATAACTGATTTTTCGTTTAAATGAAATATTACCACTTCTGTGATTTGATTTTCAAAAATCCGACATACATGGTTGTCATTAAAAAGTAAAATGTGGTTCAATGAGATTAAAATAATTTTTGGTGAATACTAACTTTTAAGTTCTTAATCACGATTAGAGGTAATTAGTGTAGTTTAAGGTAAAAATAATGTTTTAATAATATGAGATGAGCTTGACACATGTCCTACCCTCATTGGATGTTCCATGGACGACCAAGACAATCCATGGGTCAACTTGGGGACCCCATGGAGCCACTTTAGTTGGAAAATTACATAAATACCTTTTATTTAATGTTAAAGTAAAAAAATGACACAAACATGAAATGTTTTACTAAAACAATTTTTAAATGGGGTAATACAAGTCATATTTTTGACTATAAATAGTCATTGGAAAGATAAAACAATTTCCTATATCATAGTAGTTTTTTATAATTTTTAGACATTAAATAAATTAAATTATTTATGACATCATTATGATGCAGCGATGAGCTCATTATTTAACGATTTTAATAAAATAAAAAAGATAATGTAAAATCCAAGGCTTACACTTGTCCAAAGACTATTGGATGGGTATATTGCAAACCCTTATCACCTTATCCACGAATTACATAAGTGTGGGACCTTTGGAATCTGAAAAGCATTGTATAATAATCTAACATTTCAATCTTTCCAAAAGAGTCCCTCCTCTCCTCTTATAAAAGGCCCCCACCTCTACCACCTTATTCACACTTTCAAGACTTTTGGTTCAGCCAACCTCTGCCCAAATACTCTCCCAACTTCTCTAAATTCATCCTAGAAGCTTTACTTTAGTCAGAAATCCTTCCTAAGGAGTCCTTTTGATCAAATCAAAAGGAAGAACCCGAAGAAGAGGTAACGTTTTCATCACCCTCTTTCAAGTTTCTTTCTTCTTCCACTCCCTCTTTGTTTATTATTTCAATTCTAAAATTATAACTCCAGTATCTTCTATATACTTTGATGTTATTATAAATATGGAACAACCATATTCAGTATTCTACCCATCATTTGAATGACATGTCACCATACATGCGTACGTACGGCTTACCGTCTCCACGTCGTGGTGTAATTGTTATTCAATATATTATTATTTAGATGGGTATAATAATGATATGTAATTCATGTAAATAATAAATATAACATGATAATGATTCTGTATATATGATATACTATCCAATTATATATTATTTTAATATCAAAATAATGATATTGTCGCTCGTGTGTACGTACGGACTACCGTCTCCAAGAACGCGATGAGATTCATTCTCCGTCGTATCCATTCAAGTATAATTATCATTTGATGATTTAAAAATAATGTTTAAGGATATGAATAAGATACAACCTATCCATGAAAAACATGACTTACATAAAAAACATATAAAAGAAAATGAGTAAGTTAACACCCGAAACAACGATAAATCTAAGATATTGTTAACAAAGCAATGTTAAAAGATCATATATGATATCATATGAATGTATATGATTCTTGTATAATTTAATAACAATTATTTCACCATTATACAGGAGGTTAACCTACCCCATCCAAGGAAAAGTACAAGGTAAGGGTTTACTTCACAACCTCTTCATTATCCAAGGTTGTTTATACATAATTATCTACTGGGACCTCGTTATTATCCACATCCATGTTTCATAAAAATTTCTTTAAAAACATTTTTAATATTAAATGGATAATGGGTTAAATTCATTTATACCCTTATACGTTTTTGAAAGGAATCTTACCGTTGTTTCCAAACAATGTACTTTTTGACCTTTTTGACAAATTTAAGGTAATAATGTTTTTTAACTTATACGGAGGGTACAACTATTTTCCGCCATTATAACTTCGTCGAAGCTTCCCTTACAAGCTTATAAGAATATTTTCAAAGTAAATTTATTATTTCATAATTATGGGACTTTTAAATTATTTCAAAAAAAGAGAGATATTTCTCTCAAATAGCTTTGATTTCATCCATGTCAACATCCTTGGATGGGTTTTAAGTTTAATTGAAATTGATTTATGATACAAAACTCCCATTGAACATTTTGTGAAATATTTGACTGTGGATGTGTTATTTTTATACCATCCATATTTTATGGAGAAATTGTTGATGTTTTGTATGCTAGTTTTAATATGAATATTTATGTTATGTTTAAACCTATTCATATGAGGAATGTATTGGACTTAATAAGTGACGGGTGGAGCCCGCTATAGCTCCTCGATGCATCGGTAGGTCTCATGAGACAACTAGATGTGGAATTGGCCGAGGCCCTTTCCCAATTTGATTTATGGTTTTGGCCGAGGCCTTAATCATTTTAGACGTCTTGGTCGAGGCCTTGACAAAATGTTTCAGAATGTCTGGCATTATACATTCCCTCATTATGAAAGTGGTTATTGATATTGCATGTGATTATTCAACCAGTAGAATATCCATGTGAAGAAGTGAATGACATTATCTCATTTTACTTTTTCCATATTATGTTGAAGTTCAAGTTTAAAAGGCTTTTGTTTTAGTTATACATTGCCTTAAATGTTTATGTTTATTGATGAAAGCTTCCGCTATATTGTTATCCTTACTGAGCATCTGAGCTCACCCCTTTCAATGTTTTAATATTTTTCCAGGATGTGAAGAAGTATTTTATGAATGACCTACAGGGGTAGTCAGAAAGGGATATGAGTGTGGACTATGAAGACCATGTAATTGTAGTTTTTTTACTTTTTGATGTAATGAAAGACTTATGAATGTATCTAGTGTTTCCAAGGCTACTAAACTAATCGGTCTTTCGAGACTTGATCTTTTGTGATCATGCCAATGTTACGAAGTAATGCACCGACTCTGGGTAGCTGGGGTCGGGGCGTTACAGTTGGTATCAGAGGCAGTTTAGTACTAACCTTGGAAGATAGATTTAGATAAACTTTGATTAGAGCACATAGCCCAAAGATAGACTTTGAGGATTAGTATAGAAGAACTTTCTAGAATTTTGGTATTATAGAGATTTTGTGAGTTTTCCGAGCAATACATCCCTGTCTGGATACGAGCAGGTAGAGGCGGCTCTGTCACAGATGTACCTAGGGGTAAAACCCGAAAACACCGCTTTGAGCTAGATTCAAACGGGAACTGGTGCACGACAACGGGCATTGCTGCACTCTTGGTTACGACACTCCCGGGGGATATGCTTAGGATAATTCTCGTTTTCTTTACAAACCACTATGAAGGGTTATGAGTATATACTTCCTCAAAGAAATTTTTTTTTATGATTATGGATTATATCCATAAATATTTCAATTTATTTAAAGTGTTTTACAAATATGGAATTATGTATTTTAATTCATAAACTAATCTAGTTTATGCCATTGTTTAGAAATGGTTCCTAGTGAAAGGAATGGAAAACGTATCAATGCACGCACTCCATGTAGGGATTTCCCTCCTGCTCAAGATAATTATTGTGGATCTGGAGATAAAACTGGTGCTGGTCAACTTATTACCATACTGGGACAACTCACTTAGGTTATGAATAATAACCTTACTCGTATGGAGCACCCTGATCTGCAACGTGGAGGATCAATGTTAGACCGCTTCATGAGGCAACAACCACCAACATTTAATGGGGGTACAAATCCGTTAGTAGCTGAGCAATGGATAAACTCCTTAGAAAAAATATTCCATGCCTTGGGGAGTAGCGAAAGAGAGAAGGTTATCATGGCAGTTTACCGCCTCACTAGAGATGCCGATCAATGGTGGTCATTGATTCAAAATACAAAGGAAGATGATGACGTATTGAATATGGAATGGAGGGAGTTCAAAGAGCTTTTCTTAGAAAAATACTTTCCTCATGACCATTGACCAGATATGGAAAGGCAATTTCTGAGTCTGAGACAAAAGGAGGATGAGAAGGTCACAAAGTATGAGGCCAACTTTACAAGGTTGGCGAGGTATGCTGCAGATTATATACGTAACCCAAGAGGTAAGATTGATCATTTCTTTGAGGGGTTAAAACCATTCCTCTGTAGAGCTTTAGTATCACAATCTTTCTCAACATACGAAGATATTGTCTCATGTGCTATCAAGACAGAAAAGGAATTCTCTAAGTCTTATGACAACAAAGTAAAGCAAGAGAAGAAGAGAACGGTGGAACAAGAGATAGATAAAGGGAAATGGGGAAAGAAGGATTTTCCATTATGTGATAATTGTGGGAAGAATCACCCTGGTACTTGCCTAAAAGGAATGGGAGTTTGTTATAAATGTGTAGAAAAAGGTCACCAGGAGCGTGATTGCAAGGGAAAGAAAGAGGCTATCAATGTTGAATGCTACAATTGTAGGGAAATGGGGAATTATGTAAATGAATGTCCTAAGCATCAGGGAAACTTACTTCAGAAAAGGCCAAGGGATCAAGGACAATCTTATGTTGTTACTACAGTTGAAGCAGAATAATTAATGTATTGGTGCTTTTGGACTCAGGGATTATATTCTGGTTATTAGAATAATGTGATATATATATAAGGATTGTACTGCAGTACTTGTTGTTTCAGTAAGGTTTTAATATGATGAAGGTAATCATATTTTTATTATGTGACAATAAGAGAAACTTTACTTTGTTTGGGGAATTTGATGATACAATTGATTTTGGAATTTAGACCTTTTAGAGAAAGTCTGGACAGAGGTATTTTGGATAACTATAAAGGTTGGAATGGATTAAGTTGAACTTTGAATAGTATTGTTTAAGGTTAAAACATTTCTGATGATTATTTTTGGAATATTATAATACTAAATTTTTTAGGAAAAGGACAACCTGCAGGGTGGGGCATAACCCATCGCGTCGGACAAAGCTGCAGGAATCAAACCCACAACCATAGTGCGACAAGCCTTTATTTCCTACCACTAGCCTACAGGAAGTCCCTGGTTATTACAAAATAATTTTACTAATCTAAATGGTATGTGTTAACATTTGGAACCTTATACAATTAGGATAAGTATAATATTTTTGGGTTCTATTATCTTTTTGAGTGAAAGATGAGTTGAAGGTTGAAACTCTAATTGTCAAGCATAAATATATATATACCTATCTCTTATTCAATGAATGAATTAATTCTTAAACTTTAGTAAAGGGATATTAAAACAAAAAAATGTGTTATCTTAATACCTTATGTCTTGTTGAACTGATGATATTTTAAATCAACATAGATTGAAGGCTTTGAGGCCCTCAATTTGACAGTTGATTGTGATTGATGACCACAATCACTCCCTACAAATATTTACGTTTTTCCTCCAATTACATGTCTCTAATTTCCACCAATGTTATCCTTATCAAGATCATAATTTGGTGGTGACTTTCTTATTTCCATTTCCCTCTTATTAAGGCTAAATTTTATTAACCTTATTTCCGATGTGGGTTTTCCACAAAGGTATTTTCAATTTTCAACCTTTTATTTTCAAAGAAAAATATCAAATTGCGAGGACGCAATTTATTGAAGGAGGGGAGAATGTAACACCCCGATCTTCCACAATACGCTTCTCATTTAATAATGCAATAGCTTGCATTGTACGCAACTTCGAGTTCTAACACACCGCGACAAATCAAAGTAGCCGTTATGAATAGTAATAACCACTTTTTAAAATTATAGAAATTTTATATTTCAAAATGGACTTCATTTTTTTATTCATAATATCTAAATTATCCTAAGTTGAATTTTTTGTAATTTTCTGAGAACTTTCAATTTTTTATGAATAGTGAAAAATACTTAAAAACAACTTTTTTAATCAAAATAATTTATTGTGATAAATTATACTATTTAGTGGTTTTAAAGTATAATTAGAATATATTTTTACCATTTTATCCAATGGTGGTCATTAGAATTAATTTAACATTGAAATTGGACATAAACAATTGCCAATCTTTTGATATAAATTGTTTCTTAAAAACACGCTATTTGTTGTGACAACGGAAATTAATTATAAAATTAATTAATGCAACTTATATGTTTGGAATTTTTTAAAATAGACAACATTTTTGAATTCGGAATATCAATTATAGCTTAGGGTGAAATTTTGGCATTGTTCTGAAAAACTTCAATTTTTGATGAATAGTGAAACCACTAAGTGGTAGTTAAATAACTGATTTTTCGTTTAAATGAAATATTACCACTTCTGTGATTTGATTTTAAAAAATCCGACATACAGGGTTGTCATTAATAAGTAAAATGTGGTTCAATGAGATTAACATAATTTTTGGTGAATAGTAACTTTTAAGTTCTTAATCGCGATTAGAGATAATTAGTGTAGTTTAAGGTAAAAATAATGTTTTAATAATATGAGATGAGCTTGAAACATGTCCTACCCTCATTGGATGTGCCATGGCCGACCAAGACAATCCATGGGTCAACTTGGGGACCCCATGGAGCCACTTTAGTTGGAAAATGACAGAAATACCTTTTATTTAATGTTAAAGTAAAAAAAATGACACAAACATGAAATGTTTTACTAAAACAATTTTTACATGGGGTTATACAAGTCATATTTTTGACTATAAATACTCATTGTAAATATAAAAAGATTTCCTATATCATAGTAGTTTTTTTATAATTTTTAGACATTAAATAAATTAAATTATTTATGACATCATTATGATGCAACAATGACCTCATTATTTAACGATTTTAATAAAATGAAAAGATAATGTAAAATCCAATTCTTAAACTTGTCCAAAGACTATTGGATGGGTAGATTTAGAACCCTTATCACCTTATCCACGAATTACATAAGTGTGGGACCTTTGGAATCCGAAAAGCATTGTATAATAATGTAACATTTCAATCTTTCCAAAAGAGCCCCTCCTCTCCTCTTATAAAAGGCCCCCACCTCTACCACCTTATTCACCCTTTCAAGCCTTTTGGTTCGGCCAAAATCTGCCCAAATACTCTCCCAACTTCTCTCCCTTCATCCTAGAAGCTTTACTTTATTCAGAAAGCCATCCTAAGGAGTCCTTTTGATCAAATCAAAAGGAAGAACCCGAAGAAGAGGTAATGTTTTCATCACCCTCTTTCAAGTTTCTTTCTTCTTCCACTCCCTCTTTGTTTATTATTTCAATTCTAAAATTAGAACTCCAGTATCTTCTATATACTGTGATGTTATTATAAATATGGAACAACCATATTCAGTATTCTACCCATCATTTGAATGACATGTCACCATACGTGCGTACGTACGGCTTACCGTCTCCACGTCGTGGTGTAATTGTTATTCAATATATTATTATTTAGATGGGTATAATAATGATATGTAATTCATGTAAATAATAAATATAACATGATAATGATTCTGTATATATGATATACTATCCAATTATATATTATTTTAATATCAAAATAATGATATTTTCACTCGTGCGTACGTACGGACTACCGTCTCCACGAACGCGATGAGATTCATTCTCCGTCGTATCCATTCAAGTATAATTATCATTTGATGATTTAAAAATAATGTTTAAGTACATGAATAAGATACAAACTATCCATGAAAAACACGACTTACGTAACAAAACGTATAAAAGAAAACGAGCAAGTTAACACCCGAAACAACGATAAAGCTAAGATATTGTTAACAAAGCAATGTTAAAAGATCATATATGATATTATATGAATGTATATGATTCTTGTATAATTTAATAACAATTATTTCACCATTATACAGGAGGTTAACCTAACCCAACCAAGGAAAAGTACAAGGTAAGGGTTTACTTCACAACCTCTTCATTATCCAAGGTTGTTTATACATAATTATCTAATGGGACCTCGTTATTATCCACATCCATGTTTCTTAAAAATGTCTTTCAAAACATTTTTACTATTAAATGGAATATGGGTTAAAGTCATTTATACCCTAGGAATCTTACCGTCGTTTTCCAAACAATGTACTTTTTGACCTTTTTGACAAATTTAAGGTAAGAATGTTTTTTTAACTTATACGGTGGGTACGGCTATTTTCCGCCATTATAACTTCGTCGAAGCTTCCCTTAAAAGCTTATAAGAATATTTTCAAAGTAAATGTATTATTTTATAATTATGGGACTATTAAATGATTTCAAAAAAAGAGAGATATTTCTCTAAAATAGCTTTGATTTCATCCATGTCAACAACCTTTGATGGGTTTTAAGTTTAATTGAAATTGATTTATGATACAAAACTCCCATTGAACATTTTGTGAAATATTTAACTGTGGATGTGTTATTATTATACCATCCATAGTTTATGGAGAAATTGTTGATGTTTCGTATGCTAGTTTTAATATGAATATTTATGTTATGTTTAAATCTATTCATATGAGGAATGTATTGGACTTAATAAGTGACGGGTGGAGCCCACTATAGCTCCTCGATGCATCGGTAGGTCTCATGAGACAACTAGACGTGGAATTGGCCGAGGCCCTTTCCCAATTTGATTTATGGTTTTGGCCGAGGCCTTAATCATTTTAGACGTCTTGGCCGAGGCCTTGACAAAATGTTTCAGAATGTCTGGCATTATACATTCCTTCATTATGAAAGTGGTTATTGATATTGCATGTGATTATTCGACCAGTAGAATATCCATGTGAAGAAGTGAATGGCATTATCTCATTTTACTTTTTCCATATTATGTTGAAGTTCAAGTTTAAAAGGCTTTTGTTTTAGTTATACATTGCCTTAAATGTTTTTGTTTATTGATGAAAGCTTCCACTATATTGTTATCCTTACTGAGCATCTGAGCTCACCCCTTTCAATGTTTTAATATTTTTCCAGGATGTGAAGAAGTATTTTATGAATGACCTGTAGGGGTAGTCAGAAAGGGATATGAGTGTGGACTATGAAGACCTTGTTATTGTAGTTTGTTTACTTTTTGATGTAATGAAAGACTTATGAATGTATCTAGTGTTTCCAAGGCTACTAAACTAATCGGTCTTTCGAGACTTGATATTTTGTGATCATGCCAATGTTACGAAGTAATGCACCGACTCTGGGTAGCTGGGGTCGGGGTGTTACAGTTGGTATCAGAGGAAGTTTAGTACTAACCTTGGAAGCTAGATTTAGATAAACTATAATTAGAGCACATAGCCCAATGATAGACTTTGAGTATTAGTATAGAAGAACTTCCTAGAATTTTGGTATTATAGAGATTTTGTGAGTTTTCCGAGCAATACATCCCTGTCTGGATACGAGCACGTAGAGGCGGCTCTGGCACAGATGTACCTAGGGGTAAAACCCGAAAACACTGCTTTGAGCTAGACTCGAACGGGAACTGGTGCACGACAACGGGACTTACTACACTCTTGGTTACGACACTCCCGGGGGATATGCTTAGGATAATTCTCGTTTTCTTTACAAACCACTATGAAGGGTTATGAGTATATACTTCCTCAAAGAAATTTTTTTTATGATTATGGATTATATCCATAAATAGTTCAATTTATGTAAAGTGTTTTACAAATATGGAATTATGTATTTTAATTCATAAACTAATCTAGTTTATGCCATTGTTTAGAAATGGCGCCTAGTGGAAGGAATGGAAACTGTATCAATGCACGCACTCTGTGTAGGGATTTCCCTCCTGCTCAAGATAATTATTGTGGATCTGGAGATACAACTGGTGCTGATCAACTTATTACCATACTGGGACAACTCACTCAGGTTATGAATAATAACCTTACTCGTATGGAGCACCCTGATCCGCAACGTGGAGGATCAATGTTAGACCGCTTCATGAGGCAACAACCACCAACATTTAATGGGGGTACAAATCCGTTAGTAGCTGAGCAATGGATAAACTCCTTAGAGAAAATATTCCACGCCTTGGGGAGTAGTGAAAGGGAGAAGGTTATCATGGCAGTTTACCGCCTCACTGGAGATGTCGATCAATGGTGGTCATTGATTCAAAATACAAAGGAAGATGATGACGTATTGAATATGGAATGGAGGGAGTTCATAGAGCTTTTCTTAGAAAAATACTTTCCTCATGACCATCAAGCAGATATGGAAAGGTAATTTCTGAGTCTGAGACAAAAGGAGGATGAGAATGTCGCAAAGTATGAGGCCAACTTTACAAGGTTGGCGAGGTATGTTGCAGATTATATATGTAACCCAAGAGGTAAGATTGATCGTTTCTTTGATGGGTTAAAACCATTTCTCCGTATAGCTTTAGTATCACAATCTTTCTCAACATACGAAGATATTGTCTCATGTGCTATCAAGACAGAAAAGGAATTCTCTAAGTCTTATGACAACAAAGTAAAGCAAGAGAAGAAGAGAATGGTTGAACAAGAGACAGATAAAGGGAAAAGGGGAAAGATGGATTTTCCATTATGTGATAATTGTGGGAAGAATCACCCTGGTACTTGCCTAAAAGGAATGGGAGTTTGTTATAAATGTGGAGAAAAAGGTCACTAGGAGCGTGATTGCAAGGGAAAGAAAGAGGCCATCAATGTTGAATGCTACAATTGTAGGGAAATGGGGAATTATGCAAATGAATTTCCTAAGCGTCAGGGAAACTTACCTCAGAAAAGGCCAAGGGATCAAGGACAATCTTATGCTGTTACTACAGTTGAAGCGGAATAATTAATGTATTGGTGCTTTTGGACTCATGGATTATATTCTGGTTATTAGAATAATGTGATATATATATAAGGATTGTATTGCAGTACTTGTTGTTTCAGTAAGGTTTTAATATGATGAAGGTAATCATATTTTTAGTATGTGACAATAAGAAAAACTTTACTTTGTTTGGGGAATTTGATGATACAATTGATTTTGGAATTTAGACCTTTTAGAGAAAGTCTGGACAGAGGTATTTTGGATAACTATAAATGTTTGAATGGATTAAGTTGAACTTTGAATAGTATTGTTTAAGGTTAAAACATTTCTGAAGATTAATTTTGGAATATTATAATAATAAATTTTTTAGGAAAAGGACAACTTACTGGGTGGGGCATAACCCATCGCGTCGGACAAAGCTGCAGGAATCGAACCCACAACCATAGTGCGACAAGCCTTTATTTCCTACCACTAGCCTACAGGAAGTCCCTGGTTATTACAAAATAATTTTACTAATCTAAATGGAATGTGTTAACATTTGGAACCTTATACAATTAGGATAAGTATAATATTTTTGAGTTCTATTATCTTTTTGAGTGAAAGATGAGTTGAAGGTTGAAACTCTAATTGTCAAGCATAAATATATACATACCTATCTCTTATTCAATGAATGAATTAATTCTTAAACTTTAGTTAAGGGATATTAAAACAAAAAAATGTGTTATCATAATACCTTTTGTCTTGTTGAACTGATGATATTTTAAATCAACATAGATTGAAGGCTTTGAGGCCCTCAATTTGATAGTTGATTGTGATTGATGACCACAATCACTCCCTACAAATATTTACGTTTTTCCTCCAATTATATGTCTCTAATTGCCACTAATGTTCTCCTTATCGAGATCATAATTTGGTGGTGACTTTCTTATTTCTATTTCCCTCTTATTAAGGCTAAATTTTATTAACCTTATTTCCGATGTGGGTTTTCCACAAAAGTATTTTCTATTTTCAACCTTTTATTTTCAAAGAAAAATATCAAATTGCGAGGAAGCAATTTATTGAAGGAGGGGAGAATGTAACACCCCGAGCTTCCACAATACGCTTCTTATTTAATAATGCAATAGCTTGCATTGTACGCAACTTCGAGTTCTAACACACCGCGACTAATCAAAGTAGCCGTTATGAATATTAATAACCACCTTTTAAAATTATAGAAATTTTATATTTCAAAATGGACTTCATTTTTGTATTCGTAATATCGAAATTATCCTAAGTTGAATTTTTTGTAATTTTCTGAGAACTTCCAATTTTTTATGAATAGTGAAAAATACTTAAAAACAACTTTATTAATCAAAATAATTTATTGTGATAAATTATACTTTTTACTGTTTTTAAAGTATAATTATAATATATTTTTACCATTTTATCCAATGGTGGTCATTAGAATTAATTTAACATTGAAATTGGACATAAACAATTGCCAATCTTTTTATATAAATTGTTTCTTAAAAACACGCTATTTTTTGTGACAACGGGAATTAATTATAAAATTAATTAATGAAACTTATATGTTTGGAATTTTGTAAAATAGACATCATTTTTGAATTCGGAATATCAATTATAGCTTAGGGTGAAATTTTGGCATTGTTCTGAAAAACTTCAATTTTTGATGAATAGTGAAACCACTAAGTGGTAGTTAAATAACTGATTTTTTGTTTAAATGAAATATTACCACTTCTGTGATTTGATTTTCAAAAATCCGACATACATGGTTGTTATTAAGAAGTAAAATATGGTTCAATGAGATTAAAATCATTTTTGGTGAATAGTAACTTTTAAGTTCTTAATCGCGATTAGAGGTAATTAGTGTAGTTTAAGGTAAAAATAATGTTTTAATAATATGAGATGAGCTTGACACATGTCCTACCCTCATTGGATGTTCCATGGCCGACCAAGACAATCCATGGGTCAACTTGGGGACCCCATGGAGCCACTTTAGTTGGAAAATGACATAAATACCTTTTATTTAATGTTAAAGTAAAAAAAATGACACAAACATGAAATGTTTTACTAAAACAATTTTTACATGGGGTTATACAAGTCATATTTTTGACTATAAATAGTCATTTTAAATCTAAAACGATTTCCTATATCTTAGTATTTTTTTTATAATTTTTAGACATTAAATAAATTAAATTATTTATGACATCATTATGATGCAGCGATGACCTCATTATTTAACGATTTTAATAAAATGAAAAGATAATGTAAAATCCAAGGCTTAAACTTGTCCAAAGACTATTGTATGGGTATATTTCGAACCCTTATCACCTTATACACGAATTACATAAGTGTGGGACCTTTGGAATCCGAAAAACATTGTATAATAATGTAACATTTCAATGTTTCCAAAAGAGCCCCTCCTCTCCTCTTATAAAAGGCCCCCACATCTACCACCTTATTCACACTTTCAAGCCTTTTGGTTCGGCCAACCTCTGCCCAAATACTCTCCAAACTTTTCTCCCTTTATCCTAGAAGCTTTACTTTAGTCAGAAAGCCATCCTAATGAGTCCTTTTGATCAAATAAAAAGGAAGAACCCGAAGAAGAGGTAACGTTTTCATCACCCTCTTTCAAGTTTCTTTCTTCTTCCACTCCCTCTTTGTTTATTATTTCAATTCTAAAATTATAACGCCAATATCTTCTATATACTGTGATGTTATTATAAATATGTAACAACCATATTCAGTATTCTACCCATCATTTGAATGACATGTCACCATACGTGCGTACGTACGACTTACCGTCTCCACGTCGTGGTGTAATTGTTATTCAATATATTATTATTTAGATGGGTATAATAATGATATGTAATTCATGTAAATAATAAATATAACATGATAATGATTCTGTATATATGATATACTATCCAATTATATATTATTTTAATATCAAAATAATGATATTGTCGCTCGTGCGTACGTACAGACTACCGTCTCCACGAACGCGATGAGATTCATTCTCCGTCGTATCCATTCAAGTATAATTATCATTTGATGATTTAAAAATAATTTTTAAGGACATGAATAAGATACAACCTATCCATGAAAAACACGACTTACGTAACAAAACATATAAAAGAAAACGAGTAAGTTAACACCCGAAACAACGATAAATCTAAGATATTGTTAACAAAGCAATATTAAAAGATCATATATGATATCATATGAATGTATATGATTCTTGTATAATTTAATAACAATTATTTCACCATTATAGAGGAGGTTAACCTACCCCAACCAAGGAAAAGTACAAGGTAAGGGTTTACTTCACAACCTCTTCATTATCCAAGGTTGTTTATACATAATTATCTACTGGGACCTCGTTATTATCCACATCCATGTTTCTTAAAAATGCCTTTCAAAACATTTTTACTATTAAATGGAAAATGAGTTAAAGTCATTTATACCCTTATAAGTTTTTGAAAGGAATCTTACCGTTGTTTTCCAAACAATGTACTTTTTGACCTTTTTGACAAATTTAAGGTAAGAATGTTTTTTTAACTTATACGGCGGGTACGGCTATTTTCCGTCATTATAACTTCGTCAAAGCTTCC
This sequence comes from Viscum album, assembly GCA_963277665.1. Classification (NCBI taxonomy): domain Eukaryota; kingdom Viridiplantae; phylum Streptophyta; class Magnoliopsida; order Santalales; family Viscaceae; genus Viscum; species Viscum album. The sequence goes on along the minus strand of OY728130.1, from coordinate 602,778,557 downwards.
CTTACAAGCTTATAAGAATATTTTCAAAGTAAATTTATTATTTTATAATTATGGGACTTTTAAATGATTTAAAAAAAAGAGAGATATTTCTCTCAAATAGCTTTGATTTCATCCATGTCAACATCCTTTGATGGGTTTTAAGTTCAATTGAAATTGATTTATGATACAAAAATCCCATTGAACATTTTGTGAAATATTTGACTGTGGATGTGTTATTTTTATACCATCCATAGTTTATGGAGAAATTGTTGATGTTTCGTACGCTAGTTTTAATACGAATATTTATGTTATGTTTAAACCTATTCATATGTGGAATGTATTGGACTTAATAAGTGACAGGTGAAGCCCGCTATAGCTCCTCGATGCATCGGTAGGTCTCATGAGACAACTAGACGTGGAATTGGCCGAGGCCCTTTTCCAATTTGATTTATGGTTTTGGCCGAGGCCTTAATCATTTTAGACGTCTTGGCCGAGGCCTTGACAAAATGTTTCAGAATGTCTGGCATTATACATTCCCTCATCATGAAAGTGGTTATTGATATTGCATGTGATTATTCGACCAGTAGAATATCCATGTGAAGAAGTGAATGGCATTATCTCATTTTACTTTTTCCATATTATGTTGAATTCAAGTTTAAAAGGCTTTTTTTAGTTATAAATTGCCTTAAATGTTTATGTTTATTGATGAAAGCTTCCGCTATATTATTATCCTTACTGAGCATCTGAGCTCACCCCTTTCAATGTTTTAATATTTTTCGAGGATGTGAAGAAGTATTTTATGAATGACCTGCAGGGGTAGTCAGAAAGGGATATGAGTGTGGACTATGAAGACCATGTTATTGTAGTTTGTTTACTTTTTGATGTAATGAAATACTTATGAATGTATCTAGTGTTTCCAAGGCTACTAAACTAATCGGTCTTTCAAGACTTGATCTTTTGTGATCATGCCAATGTTACGAAGTAATGCACCTACTCTGGGTAGCTGGGGTCTGGGCGTTATAGTTGGTATCAGAGGCAGTTTAGTACTAACCTTGGAAGCTAGATTTAGATAAACTCTGATTAGAGCACATATCCCAAAGATAGACTTTGAGGATTAGTATAGAAGAACTTCCTAGAATTTTTGTATTATAGAGATTTTGTGAGTTTTCCAAGCAATACATCCCTGTCTGGATACGAGCAGGTAGAGGCGGCTCTGGCACAGATATACCTAGGGGTAAAACCCGAAAACACCGCTTTGAGCTAGACTCGAACGGGAACTGGTGCATGACAATGGGCCTTGCTGAACTCTTGGTTACGACACTCCCGGGGGATATGCTTAGGATAATTCTCATTTTCTTTACAAACCACTATGAAGGGTTATGAGTATATACTTCCTCAAAGAAAACTTTTTTTATGATTATGGATTATATCCATAAATAGTTCAATTTATGTAAAGTGTTTTACAAATATGGAATTGTGTATTTTAATTCATAAACTAATCTAGTTTATGCCATTGTTTAGAAATGGCGCCTAGTGGAAGGAATGGAAACCGTATCAATGCACGCACTCCGTGTAGGGATTTCCCTCCTGCTCAAGATAATTATTGTGGATCTGGAGATACAACTGGTGCTGATCAACTTATTACCATACTGGGACAACTCACTCAGGTTATGAATAATAACCTTACTCATATGGAGCACCCTGATCCGAAACGTGGAGGATCAATGTTAGACCGCTTAATGAGGCAACAACCACCAACATTTAATGGGGGTACAAATCCGTTAGTAGCTGAGCAATGGATAAACTCCTTAGAGAAAATATTCCACGCCTTGGGGAGTAGCGAAAGAGAGAAGGTTATCATGGCAGTTTACCGCCTCACTGGAGATGCCGATCAATGGTGGTCATTGATTCAAAATACAAAGGAAGATGATGGCGTATTGAATATGGAATGGAGGGAGTTAAAAGAGCTTTTCTTAGAAAAATACTTTCCTCATTACCATCGAGCAGAAATGGAAAGGAAATTTCTGAGTCTGAGACAAAAGGAGGATGAGAATGTCGCAAAGTATGAGGCCAACTTTACAGGGTTGGCGAGGTATGCTACAGATTATATACGTAACCCAAGAGGTAAGATTGATCATTTCTTTGATGGGTTAAAACCATTTCTCTATAGATCTTTAGTATCACAATCTTTCTCAACATACGAAGATATTGTCTCATGTGCTATCAAGACAGAAAAGGAATTCTCTAAGTCTTATGACAACAAAGTAAAGCAGGAGAAGAAGAGAACGGTTGAACAAGAGACAGATAAAGGGAAAAAGGGAAAGAAGGATTTTCCATTATGTGATAATTGTGGGAAGAATCACCCTGGTACTTGCCTAAAAGGAATGGGAGTTTGTTATAAATGTGGAGAAAAAGGTCACCAGGCGTGTGATTGCAAGGGAAAGAAAGAGGCTATCAATATTGAATGCTACAATTGTAGGGAAATGGGGCATTATTCAAATGAATGTCCTAATAATCAGGGAAACTTACCTCAGAAAAGGCCAAGGGATCAAGGACAATCTTATGTTGTTACTACAGTTGAAGAGGAATAATTAATGTATTGGTGCTTTTGGACTCATGGATTATATTCTGGTTATTAGAATAATGTGATATATATATAAGGATTGTACTGTAGTACTTGTTGTTTCAGTAAGGTTTTAATATGATGAAGGTAATCATATTTTTAGTATGTGACAATAAGAGAAACTTTACTTTGTTTGGGGAATTTGATGATACAATTGATTTTGGAATTTAGACCTTTTAGAGAAAGTCTGGATAGAGGTATTTTGGATAACTATAAAGGTTGGAATGGATTAAGTTGAACTTTGAATAGTATTGTTTAAGGTTAAAACATTTCTGAAGATTATTTTTGGAATATTATAATACTAAATTTTTTAGGAAAAGGACAACCTGCAGGGTGCGGTATAACCCATCGCGTCGGACAAAGCTGTAGGAATCGAACCCACAACCATAGTGTGACAAGCCTTTATTTCCTACCACTAGCCTACAGGAAGTCCCTGGTTATTACAAAATAATTTTACTAATCTAAATGGTATGTGTGAACATTTAGAACCTTATACAATTAGGATAAGTATAATATTTTTGAGTTCTATTATCTTTTTGAGTGAAAGATGAGTTGAAGGTTGAAACTCTAATTGTCAAGCATAAATATATATATACCTATCTCTTATTCAATGAATGAATTAATTCTTAAACTTTAGTAAAGAGATATTAAAACAAAAAAATGTGTTATCCTAATACCTTATGTCTTGTTGAACTGATGATATTTTAAATCAACATAGATTGAAGGCTTTGAGGCCCTCAATTTGACAGTTGACTGTGATTGATGACCACAATCACTCCCTACAAATATTTACATTTTTCCCCCAATTATATGTCTCTAATTTCCACCAATGTTCTCCTTATCGAGATCATAATTTGGTGGTGACTTTTTTATTTCCATTTCCCTCTTATTAAGGATAAATTTTATTAACCTTATTTCCGATGTGAGTTTTCCACAAAGGTATTTTCTATTTTCAACCTTTTATTTTCAAAGAAAAATATCAAATTACGAGGACGCAATTTATTGAAGGAGGGGAGAATGTAACACCACGAGCTTCCACAATACGCTTCTCATTTAATAATGCAATAGCTTGCATTGTACGCAAATTCGAGTTCTAACACACCGCGACTAATCAAAGTAGCCGTTTTGAATAGTAATAACCACTTTTTAAAATTATAGAAATTTTATATTTCAAAATGGACTTCATTTTTGTATTCGTAATATCGAAATTATCCTAAGTTGAATTTTTTGTAATTTTCTGAGAACTTTCAATTTTTTATGAATAGTGAAAAATACTTAAAAACAAATTTTTTAATCAAAATAATTTATTGTGATAAATTATACTATTTAGTGGTTTTAAAGTATAATTAGAATATATTTTTACCATTTTATCCAATGGTGGTCATTAGAATTAATTTAACATTGAAATTGGACATAAACAATTGCCAATCTTTTGATATAAATTGTTTCTAAAAAACACGCTATTTGTTGTGACAGCGGGAATTAATTATAAAATTAATTAATGCAACTTATATGTTTGTAATTTTGTAAAATAGACATCATTTTTGAATTCGGAATATCAATTATAGCTTAGGGTGAAATTTTGGCATTTTCTGAAAAACTTCAATTTTTGATGAATAGTGAAACCACTAAGTGGTAGTTAAATAACTGATTTTTCGTTTAAATGAAATATTACCACTTCTGTGATTTGATTTTCAAAAATCCGATACACATGGTTGTCATTAAGAAGTAAAATGTGGTTCAATTAGATTAAAATAATTTTTGGTGAATAGTAACTTTTAAGTTCTTAATCGCGATTAGAGGTAATTAGTGTAGTTTAAGGTAAAAATAATGTTTTAATAATATGAGATGAGCTTGACACATTTCCCACCCTCATTGGATGTGCCATGGCCGACCAAGAAAATCCATGGGTCAACTTGGGGACCCCATGGAGCCACTTTAGTTGGAAAATGACATAAATACCTTTTATTTAATGTTAAAGTAAAAAAAATGACAGAAACATGAAATGTTTTACTAAAACAATTTTTACATGGGGTTATACAAGTCATATTTTTGAATATAAATAGTCATTGGAAAGATAAAAAGATTTCCTATATCATAGTAGTTTTTTTATAATTTTTAGACATTAAATAAATTAAATTATTGATGACATCATTATGATGCAGTGATGACCTCATTATTTAACGCTTTTAATAAAATGAAAAGATAATGTAAAATCCAAGGCTTAAACTTTTCCAAATACTATTGGATGGGTATATTTCGAACCCTTATCACCTTATCCACGAATTACATAAGTTTGGGACCTTTGGAATCCGAAAAGCATTGTATTATAATGTAACATTTCAATCTTTCCAAAAGAGCCCCTCCTCTCCTCTTATAAAAGGCCCCCACCTCTACCACCTTATTCACACTTTCAAGCATTTTGGTTCGTCCAACCTCTGCCCAAATACTCTCCCAACTTCTCTCCCTTCATCCTAGAAGCTTCACTTTAGTCATATAGCCATCCCAAGGAGTCCTTTTGATCAAATCAAAAGGAAGAACACGGAGAAGAGGTAACGTTTTCATCACCCTCTTTCAAGTTTCTTTCTTCTTCCACTCCCTCTTTGTTTATTATTTCAATTCTAAAATTATAACTCCAGTATCTTCTATATACTGTGATGTTATTATAAATATGGAACAACCATATTCAGTATTCTACCTATCATTTGAATGACATGTCACCATACGTGCGTACGTACGGCTTACCGTCTCCACGTCGTGGTGTAATTGTTATTCAATATACTATTATTTAGATGGGTATAATAATGATATGTAATTCATGTAAATAATAAATATAACATGATAATGATTCTGTATATATGATATACTATCCAATTATATATTATTTTAATATCAAAATAATGATATTGTCGCTCGTGCGTACGTACGGACTACCGTCTCCACGAACGCGATTAGATTCATTCTCCGTCGTATGCATTCAAGTATAATTATCATTTGATGATTTAAAAATAATGTTTAAGGACATGAATAAGATACAACCTATCCATGAAAAACACGACTTACGTAACAAAACATATAAAATAAAACGAGTAAGTTAACACCCGAAACAACGATAAATATAAGATATTGTTAACAAAGCAATGTTAAAAGATCATATATGATATCATATGAATGTATATTATTCTTGTATAATTTAATAACAATTATTTCACCATTATAAAGGAGGTTAACCTACCCCAACCAAGGAAAATTATAAGGTAAGGGTTTACTTCACAACCTCTTCATTATCCAAGGTTGTTTATACATAATTATCTACTGGGACCTCGTTATTATCCACATCCATGTTTCTTAAAAATGTCTTTCAAAACATTTTTACCATTAAATGGAAAATGGGTTAAATTAATTTATACCCTTATACATTTTTGAAAGGAATCTTACCGTCGTTTTCCAAAAAATTTACTTTTTAACCTTTTTGACAAATTTAAGGTAAGAATGTTTTTTTAACTTATACGGCAGGTGCGGCTATTTTCCGCCATTATAACTTCGTCGAAGCTTCCCTTACAATCTTATAAGAATATTTTCAAAGTAAATGTATTATTTTATAATTATGGGAATTTTAAATGATTTCAAAAAAAGAGAGATATTTCTCTCAAATAGCTTTGATTTCATCCATGTCAACATCCATTGATGGGTTTTAAGTTTAATTGAAATTGATTTATGATACAAAACTCCCATTGAACATTTTGTGAAATATTTGACTGTGGATGTGTTGTTTTTATACCATCTATAGTTTATGGAGAAATTTTTGATGTTCCGTATGCTAGTTTTAATACGAATATTTATGTTATGTTTAAACCTATTCATATGAGGAATGTATTGGACTTAATAAGTGACGGGTGGAGCCCGCTATAGCTAATCGATTCATCGGTTGGTCTCATGAGACAACTGGATGTGGAATTGGCCGAGGCCCTTTCCCAATTTGATTTATGGTTTTGGCCGAGGCCTTAATCATTTTAGACGTCTTGGCCGAGGCCTTGACAAAATGTTTCAGAATGTCTGGCATTATACATTCCCTCATTATGAAAGTGGTTATTGATATTGCATGTGATTATTCGACCAGTAGAATATCCATGTGAAGAAGTGAATGGAATTATCTCATTTTACTTTTGCCATATTATGTTGAAGTTCAAGTTTAAAAGGATTTTGTTTTAGTTATACATTTCCTTAAATGTTTATGTTTATTGATGAAAGCTTCCGCTATATTGTTATCCTTACTGAGCATCTGAGCTCACCCCTTTCAATGTTTTAATATTTTTCTAGGATGTGAAGAAGTATTTTATGAATGACCTGCATGGGTAGTCAGAAAGGTATATGAGTGTGGACTATGAAGACCATGTTATTGTAGTTTGTTTACTTTTTGATGTAATGAAAGACTTATGAATGTATCTAGTGTTTCCAAGGCTACTAAACTAATCGGTCTTTCGAGACTTGATCTTTTGTGATCATGCCAATGTTACGAAGTAATGCACCGACTCTGGGTAGTTGGGGTCGGGGCGTTACAATAGCCCCCATAATGGGTTTTTAAAAAAATGGTAACTTCATTCTTAGTTATAGTATCTTTGTTCCCTTCAAACATTGATGACAATATACAGGAATTTGTATTTTAAAACAGTCATTCAGGTATACTTGTCCCGTTATCTTTCTATTGATATGAAAGTCTCAAGACCTTGGTTTACATATTTCCCTCTACATATATTCAAAGTAGTATTGAATAACCTTGGAATCACTTGACCACATATCATAAATTGTTTCCATTTCTGTTCCAAGTTGTACGCACTAAAACTACAGACACCATAACTCTTATGTTTGGGTCAGACCTTCATAGGAATCATATTCCTATGACTATTTGGAAATATTGGTTGGAAATAACCTCTCCATATTCAGGTACATTTTCACCAATAAACCAAACTATGTGCTTTGGAAAACATGAGTCTCTATAAACTTTCTTCGTCTTTTAGTAGTAGAATATCAGATTTTTCAGATCTCTTTTTCCTTACCATACAGCATGTGCCCATAGGTGGCCTTGAAAAACTTACCTATATAACAGGTCTATTAGTAAAAAGATGCTAATATTTGGATATGCAGTATATGCCCCAATTGGCCCTGCATAATACATCCCCCATAACAAGTTTGTCATGTAATGGTAACTTCGATCTTGGAAAAGACATCCTCTAATACTTTTAGCCCTTTTCCCATATCATTCCTCACTTCCAAAAATTCCCAAATCATACTTTAGAATTTTCCCATCCATACATGAATATGATAGTATGTTTCCAAACAAATTATCAAGAAGTTTGGAGAGTTTCGTACCTTTGTTCAGAGTTAAAGACCTTAAATTAAAGCCACCCAATGTCCTCACTACATGACATAAAACTGAACAGTACCAATATTTTCACTGCATGATTTAAAACTACACAATATGATATCATAAATTCCCCTTTTTGATAATGTTTAACCATTAATCATACACAAAATTTTTATAGATGTTTTTTTCTTATTCATGACTAATGATGGTCTAAAATAGACCCTTTTTCATTCTTAAAATTCCATTCCTTGGAAAAATCACCTACTGTGGTCTTGAGTTGCACAAATCTTATTTTTACCTCTCTATTAGCAACAAAACATCAAATTCCTAAAGAATTATTTTGATTGAATTTGAAGCACATTCCCTTAGGTGGCCTTGCCTTAGTTTTCTATATAACAAGCTTGTTATCCAAAAGATGCCATTATTTGGCTATGTAGCATATGCCCCAGTTGGCCCTGCATAATAAAGCTCCCATAGTGAGTTGTCAAATAATGGTAAATTCATTCTTGTGAAAGACACCCCTTATGATGATACATGTTTTAAATTTGGTGACCATGAAAATCATGAATCAAGATTCCCCTTAGAAATATTTGAAGAGTATTAAAGCAATTCTTAGCCACAGAGTTTTTTTTGGGGTCTAATTCAAAATTTATGGTCAAAGCTATTTGTGACCATAAATATTATCCCTTTATAGTCCAACATGCACAACTCTAAACTGCCAACAAAAAAAGACTTGGTACTCATTAGATTAAGAACCCATGAAGGGAACTCTAAACAAAAGTCGAGTCCTATCTCACTAAACATACATTTTTGTATGATTTAGGTAATATTGAGCAATAAAAAAAGTATTAAAAAATATGAAATTTGTGGGGTTATCCATATAACCTCAGAAATAATAAAATTATGCTAATTAGGTCCATCGGCTTAATAATAAAATTATGAGCACTTGATTATTTTCATTATAATAATGATTGTATAACATAAAGGAGTCATTATCATCATTTACTTTTCATATTTCAATCATGAAAAACAAGAATGAATACATATTTGAATCAAGAAAAATGTATTTCATTTATATGAAATCAGAGGGACATACACAAAATAGAGCCTCTCTATCATATTTTAGAATAAACTCTCAACATGAATTTTCATTTTTTGGACCTCCTCATAAGCCCTATCAGCTGCTTGTTGAAGTTGAGATAGCTGAGCAACTCCAACCTCCTTTGCCTGATGAAGTGCTTCCTTAGCAGTTCAAATGGATGTTAACCCTCTAATTGGGTTTCTCCCAATGTTTTATTCAACTACTCAAGCTTGTTATGAATAACATCTAGTTATTGTTGAATATATAACAACTCCTTTGTGGTTTCTTTGATTTGTTGGCTATTTTTGATCGATTTCTTGTTAGGATTTTCCTCCGCCTCAACTACTGTAGATTGAAAGCCCTCAATATTGATGAGTCATTTATCTTATTCAAAATCTTGTTGCAACTTATGCTCCTACTTTCATCGGTGAATAGTCTCTTTCATGTCATCATAGACTGGCCGATATTAAATCCACCAAATCCTAATACACTGAATAATGATGGGAGTTTAAAAAAATGGTTCACCAATTAATCTAAAGGATTCTCAGTAATTATGCTCCAGATATGCCACCATGTCTTCTTATGTGCCACGCCAAGATCATATTGTATCTCTAAGTCTGAATCTGAGTCTCTACCATGAGGTGAAAAGTGATTTGGAAATAGGTCACTTAAAGAGTTGCCTTGTTCTTCTTCTCTTGGGGAAGTAGAAGCTTCACCTTTTGATATGGGAGATGATATTCCTTAATGATAAATCTAGGTCATTTTCAGTTTCAAATGGATGAAAAAGATATGATTCTGACAGCTGATTAAATTTACCCAATAATAAGTCAGCTACTTGATTGGATTCATTCCCTATATTCTCAGCTTTAGTATTATGAGTAAAAATTTCATGATAAGGTGAATTTTCTTGAGTTTGCTCAATTATCACATTTGAAGGATTTCAAACATCTATTAATGGAGTATCCTCTAGAGGTATTTCTCTAGCTCCAATAGAAGGATAGAGTGGAATACCCCATTCCTAAAAAGCCATTGCGACATTTTCTACAGATAAAGCTCCATAATGTGAACTTTGATGTAAAGAATCACGTAAAGAAGAATAATTATGTGTGGAAAACGCAAGAATAAGGACTTACATCATTGAAATTCCTCATGAAAATCCCCAAAATCCTTGATGGAACCTGGAATATAAATATTTGGATTAAGAGATTTTTCCATTTCAGTATTTGAAACTTGAAATGTTATAGCATCCTCACCATTTAAGGTATCCAGCAAACATTGGTTGACGCCAAAATTGGCCTCACTGACATTCTGTTCCATAATCTCTTCAATTGATATAGCATAATCAAATCTTGCCAAGTTTGGACCAACATCAGTTTTTACCTCAGACTACCTTGGGTCTTCATTCCTATCTTCATAAGCAATCAGAATATCAGTAATAATTATTTCCGGATCCTCTGATGAAAGAAAATGAGATTCGTCAACATGAACCTGGGTTTCCCCTGGGGTTTCTTTTTCTGGTCTTGAAGAATCATCTCTTAATCCCTTGAGAGAGGAGAGAGACATAGATCCTAAAAGAGGATAAAATGTGATTACCGAAGTGTATTGAGAAAATTATATGCCCTATGGACAGTATAAATACTTACTCCTTAAGTGAACACTTCAGATCAATCTCATTGCTCTCTTGCATTTCTATTAAAAAGCGTGGGGAGAGATTGAAACCCTCCTCTTAGCAGGAGAAACTTGAGGTAATAGTAGAAGATTATCAATCTCCATTACCCATGCCATGATTCTTTCTCCTAGAGAAAGTTCTGGTGACCTGGAAGGATAATTCATTGCGTCAATAGGAGAGCCTGCAGGACCATACTTTGGTGATTCAAGAATTGGTCTGAAGCTCTCTTCTTAACATTCAAGCTACTCAAATACATTTTCATCAATATTAATGATGATAAATGGTAAAGTAGAGTTGAGACAAAAGAAAAAGGAAAATACATTCTCATTATTAACATAAAGATCCCACTCCTCCTTAGAGTGGATAATTTCACATTTGTTTACTACTAAGTCCATCATATGAGATACTCGTTTAGAGGATGATATTTGTTCATCGATTGCATATATAAAAGCCTCTAGCTCTGTAATATACTTTTGTACTTAAGCTAGATTATTATCCGAATTACAATCAGAAGGTTCCTTGATGTCACCGATATCTGGTATTTGAATTCCATGTAGGAGGAATGTCCATGCATCCCTAAGATCATGGGTTACACCCTCCCAATGATGAATGTCTGAATGTCACACATAATTAAATATTGGTATGGTAGATTGTGGAGGAGACTCAACACCTTTTGATTTGTGAGCTTCTTTTGGGCCACCTTTCTTCTTCAGAAAGTTCAACATATGGGATAAGAACCTCTGTTTGATAGTGGTGACTAGATCACCTTGACGTTGTAGGTATTACTTTTGTAACCCTGGTCTTCTTGGTATACCTCCTGCGAAGATGTTTTGAGGGCTCTGAAACCTCTGAAAATTCTCTATCATCTCTGGCCTTGGACATCTTACCACAATTTCCACGTGCAACAGTCGTTGTAGCTGCCAATCGATATATTCCTTTTTTCAAAGCCCCTTCAGGATATGAATAATCCCAAGCTTTGGTATACCCATCTTCCAATCTTATTGATGCATCTGGTGGAGGTAACATAATCAAAAATTTGGATACCTCTAAAGCTGTTAGAATCCATAATTGTTGTGCTACCATTGGGCATTTCTCACGTCTGACATATGTGGGTGGAAAAGTGTTTGATTGTTGCAGACATATGAACTGATGAGAAAACCTATAGGGGACGTAAGCCTTGTAAATAATTTCACCATAAATCCTAATTGATAATACGCCATCCTTGAATTCCATCATATAATATCTCAACTCATAATTATTTTCTTTACCATCATCATTAAATGTTCCAACTGGTGTGTTAAGAAAAGGAAAAAAGTTGTATTCTCTTGAGACATTCAATGCCTTATGCACCACACCAGGTCTCAAGTTTAAAGGCTGAATACCAGAAACATTCTGTAAAAATGGTGTGAACCGACCATTGGGAACTCTAACTAAATTCAACACTGAGTATGAAGAAAACAATACTGCAATCCAACCCCACAACACTTGGAATGTCCCTGCAATTCAAAATGGATCATTTTAATTGAATAAATGCAGCATGAGATAGTAAATTATTGCCAATACATGGCTTTATAACACAATATACTTCCCTTCTACCAATTTTACTATAATAAAAAAGTCTCTGATCTTACACCACCTATGGATTCATGGGCTGGAAGCAAGAAAATGCTTGGCCACATAGCAAGGAAAGAAACTAAGAGTACCTTTGCATCTATATCGGGATTTACTTTATATCCCCAGTGTTTATAATCACATGTTTCCAGCATAGGCCAATATGTGCATGAACTACCCTGATTATCTGTAGAAGGACAAATAGTAGGACATCCACAGGTTGGACCTTTCTCTGTTCTTGGTTCTAAGAAGGCTTCCATCCACACTCTGGCATGGATATCATTCTTGTCTTTGGGTAATTTCTTCGCTATCTTAAATAATTCATGGGCCCACAGTGGTGTTATAATAGTATCACCCCAATTTGTATTAGGTAGAATGAATTAATCATACATTTCCCCGAGAATGGGAATTCTAGATATTTGGTAAATATCCCAGATACTAATACCAACTTCACCATGCGTCAAATGGAAGGAAATCATTTGCGGACTCCATCAGATCCGTAATTCAGGAATTAAATCGTTTTTATAAACATAATTTTTCCCCCATCCAGACAGATTTGTAGATATGAATGTTTGATAACTCTTTCCTAAATTCTACACAAGTCCGACATACCTAGAATGCCCATATCCATTCAGGCTTGACACCTCCTCTAGAAGGAAGATCCCAATCTTCTTTCCAACCATTAGATTGATCTATTTGATAAACCTGAAAAGTGCAAGCATAAAAATGTTGTCTTGTCTCTACAACATGATCCTTCATATCAAGAGTGAAACAACTATGTTAAAGGATGAAACTAATAGAGACTGTTCTTTCTTGTACTAGAACCCATGTTCACTAATATTCATGTAGTTACAGTTGGAGTATTGAAGAAACCAATTCTTTGGAAAGTACTTCTTAACAGATGGAACATGGGAATATTGCAAAAGCCCATGCTTGTATAAGGGTAAATAAGGACTTTGTAGATAGTCATGTTGGTACAGAACTAAACCCTTCCATATCCTAGGAAGAGTACTCTCAACAAAGTCATAATAGTTTTGTCCGACAATCTTCATCATTTCATTTTGATTTGCCTTAGCTTCTTTAGTATGTGTCATCAAATGAGTCATTATTTCCTGCAGAAAAATTACCAAACATCCACTATTATGATAGAATTTAAAAAGTGATAAATAAAAAATTTGGAAAAGGACACTATTCGCGTAGGTCCTTCGACGTGGCCCATCGCGTAGGTCCTTCGGTGAAGTTTTCTGTATAGGTCCCTTGACAAGGATTCTAGTGTAAGTCCTTCGATGAAGTCCTTCATCATAGCTATATCACCTAAATAATTTTACCTTGAAAAAATTCCAAGGGAATTACGTGAGATCACAATGTGACGAGGCCGGGCGAATGAGCTACGCAACAAGATCCATAAAATATGAAAACACAGGTGAAGAAATTTTGAAGGTTGAGACCTATTTATAGGAAACCTAAGACTTATGTGTCAGGACTACATGCAACAACTCCGTGGAATACATATGTGAAGTAACTGCGCAACAAAACTACACTATCCAACATTTAACCCATAGTCTTTTTCCCTACAAATTATACCTCATGACTCAACCCACATTCTTGTTTGGATCCAATTTTGTGGGGGGGTGGGGGATTTTTTGACACCACTTAAGAAAAAGAAAGACTATGAAGAGAAACCTGTATATTTCAAAATACCAAAACAAGATTCAAAGAGTTCAAAGGAAATTCAAAATACTCCAAAATAACTATGCGAAAGAGCTACGTGACAGAGATACAAGGAAGAGCTCTACGCCAGAATAATTTATGCACCCCTATGTGGAGTACCTGCGCAGAGAAGCTGTGCGAGGGACATGCGTGATCAACATCTCTTCAAATAGGCCCCATTTGTGCCTATAAATAGAACCCTTGGGATCCCCATTTTGGAACCGAAAAAAATTAAAAGACTCTCTGAAGCTCCCATTGCATAGCTCTTTTTTTCAGAGCCCTCAAATTGTCTCTGCTAGCTCTTTAAACTATGAGAGAAGAGATAATTAAACAATATAAGAATATTTTGAAATTATTTTAACAAATTTTCACATAGGTTTGGTTCTCTTATGTAAAACACATTCTCAGTCATCATTTATACCTACGTGGCATACCTGCACGCCATACCTGCATGGTATACCGATGTGGTACATCAATGTGGGGTACATACGCAACTTACTTGTGCACGGGACCTATGTGACCAACTCAAGTACCCTTTTTTAAAATCCATTCATGGTAGGGTATCTCCTTCATCCATTACCTTATCTAAAAGGGACTAATTTCAAGCCTCCACCAAAACCTCCTGACTTGTCAAACCATTGGGAAAGGCACATTAGTGTATCTCCTATTTGGGTTTGTAATTATGTTGTTAGAGTTTTCCCAAGTTTGTTTCAAAATGGGGTTAGGATTCATGTGATGTCTGTGGATTTTTATATCTACAATCACATGGACCTTTCTCCCAAGAATAGTGTTGGGAAGTTCCCGGTTTGGAGGAGGGTTTGGGTTCTGGCCTCTCCCTTCTCGAAGAGATGACCTAGAACCTCAGGTCTCTGGTAGGGAAGGTATAGTTCACCTTTTCTTTTCCACTCAAGCATAGGATAAGTTTCCCTCCTCTACCAGGATCAATTTTAAGGGAAACCATCTTGGCGTAAGCCCCTAGATTTTCTTGTAGGAGGTAGTATCATTGCTCCTCCTCTCTTCTTTGGTGCGAATGACCAAAGGGGAAATAGGTACATGGACTTTCATTAGCCTTTCCCTCCACCGTTGGGCTTTGTCACAATGGGAATCCATCCTGGTATTAGACCCTAACCTTCACCCCTTCTTCATTCTATTGTACCCTTGTTCAATATGAATAGAATAGAGGGAAGGCTTGTTGCCTCGACCTCTTCCATAGTTGACGCGCCCTCTTCCATCAGCAGAGGAGGAAAAGTGTAAAGTGTCATTGTTGAATCTTTCAAATCCTCTTGTTTCTCACACAGAGCATGAATCACATGGACTTTAGAGATACGTGATGATTACAACATGTGCACAAACACTCATCAGAAAGAACTAAGAGAACTCTGATTCCCACCATGACCAGGATACATAGGAATCCTTCTCAAGGCCCGAGCTCACTGGATATCCTCCTCAGAAATCCAACCCTAATTCCCTTAATATGGGCATCCTCTTTAGAAATAATCCTCAAATTAAACCCTTGATCATCAAGGAATCCTTTTTAGAAAGTAAGCCCAAAATAGTTTCTCTCAAAGGACCATACTCTCCTATGAGACTTATCAAACTACGTGGGCTTTGATTCTCATCCATATGAGATACATATGAAGCCTCCTTGAGGTCCAAACCCAACACTTCAAATCGACCATGTTCTCCTTGGGCCATGTTCCCAAGAGGGTCTAATCTTACTTGGAAACCCATATCCATTCCAAGTATCTTAGGCTACTTTGACATATGTCCCACACTAAGTTTTGACAAATCACCTTTCGCTTAGAGGTCCTTGCCACATGACCTTAAAAGGTATAATGTGTCCCATTCAGTGGCACCGAACTATGAGGGTTCTGATTCCTTTCATAAGGATATGTAGGTATCCCATCTTATGGGCATGATCCCAAAATCAAACCAAAAACTACATCTCCTTATATGACAATAAAATTCCTGAGTGCCCCACTAAGTGGCTTAAAAACCAGTATCATTAGAATGATGATTAAAATAATCTCTAAGAAGTATATTAGTGGATACCATTGATTGAAAACCACAAATACATATAGATATTTCCCTTAATGAAGAACCTTGAATGCATACTAATGATTATAAATTTTAGACATGTTAATAAGTGATTATAAATTCCATGAGATACTTATGATAGACTTGGCGAATTAATAAGGATTCATGAAAATATCGTAAATTTACAAAGAGAGTCTCGAAGTAGAGAATAATTCCCCCCAAAATGGTGTGATGATTCCGACCTCCCATCCTATCGATCAATTCATGTTCTTAAGTATTTTAATGTTCAAACATAATGAACACCTTCCTTTGGAAAGCAGGTCCCATTTGGATAATGAACTGTTGGAATTTTCCGATTCCATGAATAAATCAAATGGAAACCACCTGGAAACAGTGATTCTTGAAGCCAGAATACACGTTTCAAGGAACTATGAAACACCCTTTTTCATTTTTACCATGATATTATATATTTTATATCAAATGTAATTGAAATCATAATAATTATATGGGAATATTAATTTATATGTAAGTAGTTTATAATTATAGGTAGTTATACAAATTACACCACAAAATTGGACTAGAAATACTAGAAAACTATAAAGGAAATACTAAATGACACAAAATATAATGAATAAGTGTAATGGATATACTGATAAATAAAACTGGAAATACATAATGATATGGATTTTATTTGTAAAGTATAACATTGGTATAATTAGATTTTTATTAGAAAGGAATGATAAAAATGTCAACATTATTTAAATGAATTCAGAATTGAAATGAAGAATGAAAATAAATTAATAAAACATGTATATAATATTATACTTTCTATTATATTCCAGTGAAAAATATATATCGTTACATTAACAAACACTAAATATTTTTTTTAAAGTTAGTTTTTTGTGAAATTGTTTTAGAAGAAAATAACTATAAAGAAATAAAGGGAAAATAAGTTAGGTAAAAATGCCTCATATATTTATGTTGTCATTGTATAACTGAGAATAATTTGAAATTAATAATCTATACAATGCAATAATGTAAATTTTTGTGGATATTGTACATTAATTTGGTTCACATAATTATTGAAACCTATGTTTCCTTTCATATTTTCCAAGAGTTACTAAATGTTAAAAGTATTTTTTTCACATGTTTAGTGATTATTTTTAATGTTGAATTTAGTAATTTCACCACTGATCTGTATTGTTTTATATTTGAATACATTCAACTCAGTTTGAAACCTAAACTCATTATTTTTCTATTGTGTAGAGATACATTTTTTCTAGACATTTTTTATTTTGTTAATATTGTAGCAGAATATTAGTGACCTACCATAATTAAAATATAATTTACCATAATTCTTTTTTTTGATATGAATTTCATGTCCTGTTTGTTAAAAATTAAAGTAGAGATAGATCATCTATAATGATTGATTAAAAGTTGAACTCTAAATCTGAAAAAATATATGTTATAATTAAATAAACACAAAATTTTTAATGAAAATAAATCAATTGATTAATGGGCCTAACTAACTCAAAATATAACATGAAAGTCAAAAATAATATAAATTTAAACTTTTGAAACGACCAAATATTCTCTAAATGAAATTTTGGAATTGATCCTAAGCTGTTACATTCTAAACTATAAGGATTTTTATAAAAAAATATAATAACACTTATTGATAAATCATCAAAAAAATATTCTAATCATTGAATATTAGATCACTTGAAATTTCATAGGTAGAACCAAATCCCCAAAATGAAAACTCCCACTATTTACTATATCAAAGCTTTGAAATAAATCCTTATATTAATTCATAAAAATGGGTCAAAAAAGATGGATATATTCACTCAATAAGAATGAATGAATGAGGAGGATGATCACAGATTAATATATTCACCATTTATTCACAGATGGATATATTTTCAGTAAGGATTAACATGAAATGAATGAATGTTATGGAATCATAAGGAGGAGGATGATCATCGGGAGGGGTTGCCGCATCAGAGGCACATTAGAGAAGGAGGTGGGGAGGACACCTAGGAGAAGCTTCAGTGGGGGGAGGTGAGGTGTCCCGCATTCTCTAGAAGCATTGGGGGTGGAGGAACAGAGATGACAACTCACAATGGGGTTGCCTTTTTCAGTGGCAGTGAGTGGAAGCATCGCCAGGGGTATCGTCACAAGGGGCACCGTCAAGGAGGAGGATCGGGGAGACGAGAGGTTGCGAAGTTCATCGGGGAAGAAGGTCCACATGGGTATCATGAAAGGGGCTATAGGTATGGTGATATTTTTGGAAAAACCAAATTAATTAAACCCTTTTACTATGGGTAAAATTTAAAGTGTGTATATAAATTAAACTATAGCCACAGACCTTTCTAACTGTGGCTATATGTCCATGGATATAAGTCATTTTTCTATTAGTGTCAGTTTCCTTATCCATGGGTGATGGATGTATTCATGACTATCCCACCTTTTTCTCCCAATGGTTCTATCCCAAGATCAAGGGCTTTGACATCCTACATTCCATTTGGTGGTTTTTTCTCTTTATATTATCATCAAAACTTTTCTTCTTGGGTTCTAATGCGTCGCATTATTGGTATTAATGTTTCTTGATTTTGAATTCTCTCTTTAGTTTTTCGTGACATAGGGATTCAGTCAGTATATTAAATTATGATTAGTTGTAAAGTGTGGTTCATTTCTACTACTCTTCCAAGAATCTAATTATTTCTTAATAACCACTTCCATCATATTTTTTAAGTTGGATTTTACCCCATTTTTATTCCTTTAAATTTTCCTATCTTTCTAGTGGTGGTTATATTTAAAGTGTTTTACCTTTCTCTTGCTGCTGATTCATTCCTTCTCAACTTCGGTTTTGTTCTCATAATGCTATGATGATATTGTGTTGGTTTTCTTATGTCAGTTTTATATTTCTTTCCTTCTTTATATACCTTGAGATTCCCAAAGTTGGTATCCTTCCACTGTTCATATTTTGATGGATCCTATCCTATCAATAATTGATCTCTCCTCTATTAAACCCATATATTATCTGTAGTCATTTTTATTTTTGATCATTGGTGGTGGTTCAATATGACACCAAATGTATGTTACCATATAAATTACATGACATAAATAAAATATTTCACTATATACATTCTAAATATTTTTTTGGTTTATAGTTTTAGGGAATTAGGGAAAAACATGAACTATGAAAACTCATTTCTTTTCATATAATGTATATTTTTTACACTATGTTAGAAAATTATTAATACATAACATCTCTTTAATACCTCTGACACATTATCCACATAAGATAATATTATATACACATAATATATATTACTTTTCTGAGTAATATGGAAATGGAAACATAACAAATATGTGAGATTAGATTCTCAGTAAGAGTTTATATAAGTGATAACAATTAAAGATCTCAAGTGATCACCATCATCATATCATTATATATTTATTCAAAGGAGAAAGTACATAATACAAGGGGGTTGGAACATAATAGGACCCCATATTATGGGGGGGTATAATGTAGTATAGACTGAGGGTGTCCCCACAAATAAGATTAACACCCTTAGGATTGAGAGATATGGCATTGGTAAGACAAGTGATAGAGGAGCCCCGGGCTGCGAGAGAGGCGAGGTAGTCCGCAACGTTGTTCCCCTATCTCTAGGTGTGGGTGACCCAGGGATGATTGTTGAGGTGCTAT
This sequence comes from Viscum album, assembly GCA_963277665.1. Lineage (NCBI taxonomy): Eukaryota > Viridiplantae > Streptophyta > Magnoliopsida > Santalales > Viscaceae > Viscum > Viscum album. The sequence continues at coordinate 602,758,770 of OY728130.1, read as the reverse complement.
TTGCATTACCTTATTATGTATAAAACTGACCAAGGAGTGGTACCTTTTACCAGCAGGGAATCATGTATAATTCTTGAGTCCGTTTCCACTTTAGAGAGAGACATATTCTTCTGTTTGAATAGATTTATCCCCATGAGAACTACATTAACCTCCACTAGAAGAGAAGTTCCATCACCATAGTGAGTCATGAAACAAAGGAAAGCACTACCTTTTGAATTGTGAACCACTCTGCCACATCGCATGTCACCCACAATGCATGAGACATCAGTATTTAATTTAAAACTAGCTGTTGGTGGAACCCATTTAATCCAACGTCCTCACGCTCTGTCCATTAGTAGACTGGCCGATGGAGACCCGATTTCTAGGAAACGTAGGGAGGGAGATTCACAAAAAATTTCAATTAGGGTGACCACATAAATCAACAAAATTATGGTTCTTATAATGAAAGACTGCCCAATGGATGAATACCCATAAAATCTGGCCTTGTTACAGGCCTTCTAGAGGTACTAGCAGCTATCCTTAAGGATAATCGACTTCACTACCCTCTCAGGTCCTTTATCCATAGTCCCCTAAAACAACCACTCCAAGAATGACATGTACCTAAGGTTAGGTGAATAGATCTCCATGAAATCACCAATGAATTTACATACCTATTGTGCCCACTCCTCATCGAAGAAGATATGGTTTGTGGTCTCTTTCTGCTTGTTTTTGAAAACATAGACAATATGAAGCAAGGTTGATACTGATTTTCTTGATCTTTTCATAAAATGGAATCGTAGAGCTTCTAATTATCCAAACTAGGAAGTTATATTTGTTCTAGAGTCTATTATACCACACAATATCGTTCTATCAATCCTGCTAATCCAGGGGGTTGGGATCCTTTGATAGTCCTTGGTATTGAACTTCCCAGACTGAGAGGGGGTGAACACTTATTGATCCAGTTCTGGGTTCATAAGGATATAATCAAAGATATCATGTTGTTACTTTTCAAGCACATCATTGATGAATTAAGGATGTATAATCACCTCCTTGATGGTAATCATTGGGGCCAAACACATTGGGAATCCTAGCACTGATCCCACCCAATTTTGATTCCAAAAAAATATACTGCCTTCTCCCACAATCCACCGGGAGTGTTGTTGGAGGCTCGGGATGAGGGAGCATACCGATTTTAAGAGAGGGTTCCACTACATTCTATCCGCTTCCATATTAATATCATAGATATATGAGATAATACTTCCCCAGAGGGACCCGTGCTCCATAATTTCCCATCCACGTTTGGAATGCATGCCCTGGAGCATGTCCCTCAATCTTAGAACATTAATACCCCCTCCTGAATGGGACGATCCATTATTCCCCATGCAACATAGTTTCTCTTCCCTTCTGTAAGGGCATACCATAAGAAGCTAGCTAGGACCCTATAAATTTCTTTAATCACCCCCTTTGTCACTAAAGTGGAAGCCACAACATGAACCAGTATAGTATCCAGGACACTATTAACCAGTTCAATATGCATTCCAAAGGATAAGAAGTGTCTCTTCGAGTTGAGGATGCGACCCGTAATCCTGCTCACCACCTAATCAAAGTACCGAAAGAGCATTCTACCTGATGATAGTGGAGTACCAAGGTATTTCATCAGGAAGTGACCAGGCTACATGTCTATTTAGTTGTATAGAATATTTTCTCGACTAGCCCCACATTTGTTGGATATATATAAATTACTTTTGGAGTGGTTGATCACCTGACCACTCTAGTAGCAGTATACATAAAGGATCATTTTAATGATACACGTGGATCTATTCCCTAGATTCATGAAAATAATTGTATCATCTGAAAACATCAAATGTGATATGGGTGGAAGGTTCCATTTCCTTCGATAAGGAAGTATACTACTAGCGAAGTTTCCTCTGTTCAAAATTCGGCTAAGCGTGTCTTACATCAGGATGAAAAGGTTCTTTAAGATCAGTTCGCCTTATCATATGATGCGAGTGGGCTTGAAGAAGCCATGGAATTTCCCCATGAATGAAAAATCCATCCATGAAGAGATAAAACATCCAAAAAGAATGTCTAAGGCTTTGGAAGAGAGACCCATGAAAATTAGGACCCTATTTAAAAAACCCCATTCCAGTATGTCGTACGCCTTTATCATGTCCAATTTGATGACCATGTTGGATACATGTGTCTTGATGTTTATGTCCCTCATCATTTCTTGTGCCAGGTCTATTTCCCACTATATTGAATTCCCCCTAACAAAACTGTGTTGCTCTATGGATGTCCTGCGGGGTAAATTCATGGCCAACCTCGTGTTAATAATAATCGCAAGGATCTTGCAGGGGAAGTTTCGCATTCTCATTGGCCGATAATGGAGAAGGGATGAGGGGTCCTTGACCTTCGGTATAAGCATTAGTGTCGTGGAACCTACAACACATGGGAGAGTTCCTCATATGAAAAAATCCTAGAATACTGAAACGATGTTGCCTTTAACCACTTCCCACGCGTCTCTATAAAATAAACCAGGAATGAAATACGACCTAGTACACTCTCTGGGTTGAGATTCATCATGGAAGGGTGGATCTCTATCTCCTCTGCGACCCCTTCCAATTGTGCACTACCCTCGGAGGATACACTATTTGGAATTGCCTAACAAATCTCTGCATTTCCACTCAGGTACCTACTGTCCATCCTAAAGTTAGGACCAGCAAGAATGTTTTTTAGGAAAGAATAGTTCATTCCGCCCACTACATTCCTATCATCCGTGTAAGTTCCATCATCGAGTATGATATTGGGTTTTATTGGGAATATTTTCTCCCTGATTCAAGCGTAAAAGTAACTTGTGTTCTTATCACCCTCATAAAACCATTTTACCCTTGATTTTTTCTGAGCCGCCTATTTATATCAAAGGAAGAGTTCCTCAAAAATATTCTTCTTAATAGACAGATCCTCAAAAATATCATCATCCCAGCCTTCCCCCATACTAGATTCCAATCGTTCAATATCTTGTTTGAGATCCTCCATCCCCTGGTCGATGGAAGTGAGCTCCCCTGCCCAAGACTGTAGACCAATTTTACGACACCTTAGTTTATTGTGAAAAGCCACCCAGGAATACCCTTGTACCGGTTCCCCCCAAGAAGCCCTCACCAAGTGAAGAAACTCCAGACTCCGAGTCCAGTGAATATAGAACCTAAACCTTCCTTGGTGAATATTCCTTGAGGAAAGAGAGACTAGAAATGGTGAGTGATCTAAGATACCACACACCAGATGGTACACCTTGGAATTCAGGAACATAGTTATGGAATGAATGTTGGCGAGACATCAGTCAGCATCACCTATTTCCTCTTTCATTGTTCAACCATGTGAAGTGATTTCCAGTATACCCCTGATCCATTAAGCCCTTTTTTTCCATGAACTATTCGAAATCCATGCTAGCGTGACTTGAGAACACCCCATGCACTTTTTTATCCGATTGTTTTCTGATGATGTCAAAGTCACTACCAATGATCCATGGTTTACTTCCTTGATCAAACATGCTATGATCCTACCACAAGTCTTACCATCTTCCACTGTCGCAGCTGCCGTAGAAAAAGGATATGCAGATGGTGAGAGAACCCTTAGTCACCCCCATAATGATGAGCTAGTCCCCTTCTTGTAACTGGTCCAGTGAAATGTCTCTTCTACAAAAGATCCATATTTGTCGGTTAGTTGGAGTCGCTTGCATAGACTCACGCATTTTGATCTTATGGGTGAACTCCTACAACTTGGCTGGGTCCTGTTTGGGTTCCAGAACAACAGTAATGAGTGCTCTGTTATTCTCGATCTCTGAAGATATGAAATCAGACTTGACCCTCTCTCTAAGGAAGCAAGAGTTCCAAATGAAGATGGGTATCATTGATCAACCTTTGGCCCAGTTTTGGCACCATGAAACATGGTCTCAAGATGGATGTAGGATAGGAACTCCCTAATATGTGGCCTATTCTTTTTAGATTTCACATGAGTACACACACCTAGGATGTTGTCTAGGAGGTATGGAGGTGGAGAGTGTTGGCGAGAGAGTAGTTTTATTATCTTCCCTCTCACAACACTTGAGGGGGAGACAGTTCCATTGGGCTCTTACCCTTCTACCGACATGCCTGAGTATCCAGAGCCTCATACCCATCCAAAACAACCACACCATGTGCATCGCCATATCCCGATAGGGGGAGGGAAGCATCAATATTACCTCCAAACTCGATCATCCTTACCACTACCGGGGGAGGCAGAGCCGGGGCCTCTCATATACTAGAAGGGGGCTGAACTAGGGGTTCCAGTAACCCGCCCACAGAAAGGATCTCATGGGGACTGATATCCCAACCAACAAACATATCCCATCAAGAAGGGGGGTCCCTTCGATCAAGGGATACCATAGCCAACCCTAAAAACCGTCAGATCCACTGGGGGAGCCTCTAAGAAGCAGGATCACTGAGAACTGCAAACAGATCCACAAAGAACACCCTTCAAGGATACCGCAAACCAACGAATGCATGGAGGAGAACCAGAAGGTACCGGGGGTAGAGGAGATCTCCCACCGCCGAGATTTGAGCCGAGATCAAAGGTCTTCCCCGCTGCATCTGTCGTCTGATAGTGAGCAGCCTGTGGAGTAACGAGCAGAAAATTTTGAAACACTTCAGGCACGTGAGGCGCGTTGTTTTAATAAAGAGAGGCCATTTGTTTTTTTCTTTTAATCAAGCGATCATAGTATGATTATTTGGGTATAATAAAGATACATAATAAATCTATACCAAATAGAAAATAGATCATAAATCATGACACAAGTCATGGAATAGAATAAAAGTAAAAATATCTTAGAATAGAGGTATAAACATGAAATGTAACATAACCTGAAAATAAATGAAGTATATAAAGGTGGTATAACATGAAAAAAAACTTAGAGATATGGAAAACCCATAATCATAGGAAAATATTATGAAAAAAAACCATTATTCCTATTCCCATGTGAACAAACTCATTATGTCCATGCATTAAAATGTGAGAAAACTCATTATGAACACACTAATGTGAACAAACTTATTATGTGTACACCTAACTATATCATGGGATATAAACACAAACCAATTAATTTAAGGGACTTATAGGACCCCTGTAGTCATCATCCGTTCATATGTTCTAAATAAGTAATCAAAAATTCATCATAAAGATACCATAGAAAGAAAATAGGTTTCAAATACTTTTCAAATGGAATCAGATAAGAAAAAATCATAATTCCATCATTTCATGATATACCCATGGAAAATAAATGAGCATCCAAATATATTTAGTAAATTTATAGGTTCATAACCTTAAATCCAGATAATATATCATATGGTATTTACACCATATAGATAAAAGGTATTCAATTAATAGTACTACAAATAAGTCTATTAAAAGTGATAAAAACCACCTTTAACAGCACTAGAAAAGCGATGTTAATCACGAAGATGATGGGGGTCCCCTTTAACTGTGCTAAAAAAGCACTGATAAAGGTCCCCCTTTATCAGTGCTATTTTGAGCACTGATAAAGGCCAAGTTTCCTGAGCAAACCTAGCACCTACACAGAACCTGCACGCTTGAGACAATACCTACACACACAGCACAAACCAACACCTACACAAAAAATAGGTGCACAAAACAACACCTACACACAAAAAAGCATAGAATAAAAAACACACACACAAGGGTTTCACAAAAAATGTTATATGCATTTAATTTATATCATGAATACAAAGAAACACACTACTATATACATTTCAAAAAATGTTTTATATGGATACAATTACAATTATCCAACAAACAGATAAAAACATTAATGTTTCATCCTTTTTGAATCCGTGATCCCCTCTCAAAAATTGTCGTCCATGATATTAGATTCTGGACAAAGAATCCAAACTGAAGAAAAAAATTACACCTATATAATAAAACAAATATTATGTTAGTAATACAATAATGAAATAGATTAAACATTAATATGAAATAATACATTAATAAAATTTCAATTTTTAATAAAAAAGACACATTTGGGTAGGGAGGGGGCCATAAGACTAGATGATAATTGATATCTGACCTTGATATGGGTAGTTAAGCGTCCATGATAAGATACTAGAGTAATGAAAAGGAAAAAAGTCCACAAAGTACAATAATTAATGACTTTGAGAAGTTTCTTAGTGTATAGACTTTCCCACTTTCTCTTATTATTCCTCTTCAAGGAAGTAAATTCAAAAGATAACTTGAGGTGCCAAAGGTGGTGCTGATGGAGGCACAATGGTGTTTCCTTTGGATCAGAAACAACCACATCCATATGCTACATTTGACTTGGACAACCCTAATCATCAACCTCTCAGTCACTTTTTGAACCAACTTTGGCCACCGTAAACATGGGAAAGTAAACTAAAGAGGTGGGAGGTGACCAAATTATACCAACCTCTTGAAATATACAAGAGAAAAGGGTTAAAGGATTCTCCCCCATGATGATAGAGACCACTGAGCCGGTCCCTCACCCACTAGAGGGGGAGGGACCTCCATCATCCTATAAGAGAGTGATGGCCTCTTTCTCCCCATTCTAGAAACCTGAGATACTTCCTCCTTTACCACAAAGATTAATTTTACCTAAGGTTCCTGAGATCTATGAAGGGATCCCTAATCTTCCTTTATTGATCGAGAAGTTCAATGATGACTCGATGCTCCTCAATCAGGCCCTGGTAGTGCATTTCCCACAAAGAAGATCATAGGTGCACTCCATTGATAAGTTCTTTTTCAGTTCTTGGGATCTAGAAGAAAGGGAGAAAGTGTTTATGCTCGAAAATAGATGCATTTTGATCCGTTTTTCATTAGAGGATGAGCTAATCAAAGCTTGGTCTAGTGCGACTGACAACTGTAGGGGGTATCGCTTCATCCTCCAAAGATGGTCTTATAACTTCCATATGAAGTGGGACTCCCCTTATGTGTTAATCTGGGTGAGTTTCCCTAATCTCCCCCTTCATTTTCAAAATCCTTTGATCATTACGATGCTTAGGAACCCCATAGGGAGGTATTTATCCTCTGATCACTGAACCACTGCTGTGTTCCATCCTGTTAATCCCTGTGTGTTTGTGGAATTGGATGTATCGAGGATGCCTCTTGAGTTTGTCTGTATTCCCATAGGAGAAGAATATCAGTGTAGAGAGCAGGTCCCGTATGAGTTGTGGACTAACTTATGTTCTGATTTCAAGAATTTGGGACACTCATCGGAGACATGTATACATGGGTCTAGACACCAGATTTCTACTAAATAGAATATGGTCCCTGGGGAGGTTTTTGTTCGTGACAGCCCCTCGAGGGTCTATTTTACTGGCCAAAATACAGAGGGAAAATTGGATATTCCTCACCAATATTACTTCTAGGGTACCAAGAGTATAAGTTTGCTGGATGAAGGAAGGGGGTGTCCAAGAAAGAAGTGGGGGAGTCCTGTCGGCACTGAGGCATTTCAGTGTGCTGCAGGGGCTTTTGGGGATGGTTCTGCCTATGGTTCTGACCTTAATGTAGGTGTGGATTGTAACACCCCAAGAGTCCATAGTATTCTTCTCTTTGAATAATATAGTAGTGTGTGTTGTACGCAACTTCGAGATTCTAACAGGCCGCGACCAATCAAAGTAGCCATTATGAATAGTAATACCCACTTTTTGAGATTTTATACATTTTATCTTTTAAAATTGACTTCATTTTTGGATTCTGAATATAGATATTATCCTAGGATGAAATTTTGGTACTTTTCGGATAACTTTTATGTTTTGATGAATAGTGAAAATTACTAAATTTTTATTAAAAACAGATTTTTTAATCGAAATAATTAATAGTGATAAATTATGAATTTGAGTGGTTTTAAAGTATATTTAGAATATATTTTTACCATTTAATACAATTTTGGTCATTGGACACAATTTCACAATTAAACCGGACATAAACAAATATCAATCTTTTGATAGTTATTATTTCATAAAAACACATTTTTTGTTTTGACAGCGGGAATTAATTTTAAATTAATTTCTGCCACTTCTGTGTTTTGAATTCGGAAAAATGGATTCTGTATTTGGAATCAGGATGTCCAAATTGTGTAAATTGGTAGCTTTTATTTTTATACATTTTGTATAATAACTTCGGTAAATATTTTATTTACCATGGTTAAAGGGTAAATCCGGTAAATAAGGGTAAAAAATAATATTATAATAATAATAAATTAACCTAAAACGTGCTTTAACCTTATTGGTGGATACATGTCCAACCATGGGCATATTTGGGTCTATTTTGTGACCACATGGAGCCACTTGTAGGTGATAGGGACACTTTATATTAATTAAGTTAAAGTAAATAAAAAAATGACATAAGCATATATCGTTTAGAAAAAATATTAAATAGGATTATATATGTTATATTTTAGACTATAAATATTCATTAAAAAGATAAAATGATTTCCTACATAATGTTATTTTATTTAAAAAATTTAGACATTAAATAATTTAATTTATTTATGACACAATGATGATGCAGTAATTACCGTATTAATGAAAGATTAAAATAATTGATATTATAAATACAAAAATAAATGTAATTTGAGACTTTATATAAATTAAAATAATATTATAGGTTAATATTACATATTAGGATTGTTTATATAAGTTATTTTCGAAGTAATAATGCTGTTATGAATTTATCAAGAACAAAATACCCAATAATGTCAAAATTGACATGAAAGCATTTTTAAAAAAATATTATATTATTAATTTATATTAAATTCCTAAAAATATAAGGCTCAGCCAAGAGACTTATATAATGATAGGTGTATCATTAATGTACAACTTTGGGGTCTTTTGGAGGTATATATTACGTTTATTAACTATATAATATAAAAATACAAAGTGACATGGTAAGTGCCAAACTAATTAACTAAGAGTTAAAACTAAACGATAAGGTTAATATAATGACGCAAACCAATCTAAATTATATTGGTTGAGTGTTTTTAGACCCATACCCACCTTAAACTTTAAATAATATACTTTGGATCCATTAGAAACCGAATATTAATTTATTATAAAATAATATTTCTAGATTTTCCTAAGGTGCCCCTCCTCCCCCTTATAAAAGGATACCACTTCTAGCCAATTATTCACACTTTTAAAGCCTTTCGGTTCGGACAAACCCTACCCAAATACTCTCTAAACTTCCCTTAGTTCAACCTATAGGCCTTAGTTTGATCAGAAAGCCAACCTAAGGAGCCCTTTTGATCAAATCAAAAGGAAGAACCCGAAGAAGAGGTAATGTTTTCACCACCCTTTTTCAAGTTCATTTATTCTTCAACTTCTTCTTTCTTTGTTATTAACATTATAAAATAATAAATCCAGTATCTCCTATATACTGTGATATTATTATAAATATGGTACAACCATATTCAGTATTCTATCCATCCTTTGAATGACATGTCCCCATACGTGCGTACGTACGGCTTTCCGTCTCCACGTCGCGGTGTAATTGTTATTCAATATATTATTATTTGGATGGGTATAATAATGATGTGTAATTCATGTAAATAATAAATATAACATGATAATGATTCTATATATATAATATACCATCCAATTATATATTATTTTAATATCAAAAGAATGATATTGTCGCTCGTGTGTACGTACGGACTATCGTCTCCACGAACGCGATGAGATTCATTCCCCATCGTATCCATTCAAGAATAATTCTCATTTGATGATGAAAATTAATGTTTAATAACTTTATATCATTCTGGATATGAATAAGATACAACCTATCCATAACAAACATGACTTATGTAACAAAATATATAAAAGAAAATGAGTAAGTTAACACCCGAAACGACGATAATACTAAAGTATTATTAACAAATCATTATTAGAAGATCATATATGATATCATAATTATGTATATGGTTCTTTTATAATTTAATAACAATGTTTTAACTATTATACAAGAGGTTAACATACCATCTACTAAGGGAAAGTACAAGGTAAGGGTTATTTCACAATCTCTTCATTATCCGAGGTTGTTTATATGTAATTATCTACTGGGACCTCTTTATCATCCACATCAATGTTTCTTAAAAATGTATTTCAAAACATTATTGCTATTTTACAGAATATGGGTTAAAGTCATTTATACCCTTGTTTGACTTTTTATAAGAGGTTTATAAAGGAATCTTTCCATCGTTTTCCAAACAAGGTCCTTTTTAACCTTTTCAACAGAATTAAGGTAAGAATGTCTTTTTTTAACTTATACAAAGGGTGCGTCTATTTTTTGCCGTTATAAAATCTTAGAAGATTCCCTTACAATCTTATAAAGATATTTTCAAATTAAATGTTTTATTTTATAATTATATGACTTTTAAATTATTTCAAAAAAAATAGGCATTTCTCTCAAATAGTTTTGATTTCATCTATGTCAACATCCTTTGATGGATTTTAAGCTTATTTGAAGTTGATTTATTATGATAAAAAACATCCATATTGTATTGAATGTTTTGTGATATGTTTGACTGTGGATGTATTATTTTTATACCATTCATGGTTTGTGGTGAAATTATTGACATTTCATATGCTAGTTTTAATACGAATATTTATGTTATGTTGAAAAATGTTCATATGAGGAATGCATTGGACTTAATAAGTGACGGGTGTAGCCCGCTATAGATCCTCGATGCATCGGTAGGTCTCATGAGACAAACTAGTGTCTTGGCAAGAGGTCTTGAAAAAATCTTATTTGTAGTCTTGGCACAAGGCATTGGATACGTGGTTATGAATGACCTGCATGGATAATATGAGGGGATATGAAGAGAAGATGATGGTGTAGTAGTTTTCACTTTATGATGTAATGTAAACTTTATGAATGTATCTAGTTATTCCAAGGCTACTAAACTAATCGGTCTTTCGAGATTTCATCTTTTTTGTGATCATGCCAATGTTATGTAATAATGCACCGACTCTGGGAAACTGGGGTCGGGGAATTACATGGATAGATTGGACTCTTAGTATCCCTCTCAAGGTGGGTATGTCCAAACAAATAAAAATTTTAATTCAGTTTTGGAACACATTATCTCTCCTATTTCTGAGCCTCCATGTGAACAATACACAGTTCCAAATCCATCTTTAGTTTCTCAGAGAAGGAGGTCCACATGGACGCTACAATGATGTTTCACAGTGAAGAGGCTCAACCTCTGGGGAACATATTAGAGTAGGTGTCCTTAATGACTGATGTGGTGCCTCCACATAACAAAGGGAGGATTGAGGAGAGGAGTGTGTTCGAGCCTCCTGGAATGCAGGAGGTGCACCAGTTGTCTACAGTAGTGTCTCAACCTAGAAAATGGATTTAGGATTAGGGGAGAGTCTTAGGTCCCTTGGACCCAATCATTTTCTATTCAAACCCCTATAGTATCTACAGGCTGAGTGTATGGGGAAGAACAGGAAGATCCCTAGTGACATGGGAAAATGTTTTGGGCTGAGGCCCCCACGAAAGGCCGGAAAGTTGAGTTGAGGAACCATTTTGATAGTCTAGATGTTAAAGATCTAGTTGTGTCTTGTGAGGAGGATGATTCAAGCGATGAAAATTATAGAAAACTCTCAGTGTACAGTTGGGTCCGTTTCCAAGGGAATGGTCCTAACAGCCCTAGAAGGAATATGGGACTAAAATAGAAGCATGACCCCGAGAAATGCATTATTGTCAAGGGAAAAAACCTAAGGGATGTAAAGACTATTATAACTTTCCCTAACCAATGGAAATCAGTTCTCCCAAGAAAAGTGGAATCAAAGTAAAAATGACCTACTAGATGGGGAAAGTGGTGATCCATGTAGAGATCCAAAAGTGATGGAAGAAGTGTTAGGGGAGTCCCTAAAGATCATATTCCACTATAAAGAAAAAATGATTGAAAAAGTCATTTGGACCAATACCTCAAATGAGGAAATTTTAAAAATTTATGAAATAAGGTTGCAAGTTGAGGCCACCGAGGAGCATGAAGCATGGATCGAAAAGCAAGACCGAATAATATCTCAAGGTTTCAATCAAAGAAAAATCACCCTGGAGGAATTCATTCAGAAAATGGATGAGATGGTTACCCACGTCGAAGAAAATCCCAGGGAGGATCTAAAAACCCATGTTAGTATACTGCACTGGGAATTATATATAGTGGCAGATTAAAATAATCATAGTCTGGTGTTTAATAACTTTGTGAGCTCTTTCAGAACGTAGTGACTTTTGTTTTGTGAATGATGGTTTCCCATTTGTCCTAAAAATATCAAAGAATATATGAAAGTGATGATAACATGTATTTTATCTCTTCACTAGAGCCATCTTAGTCTACCTTATCTTCACTAGTAACCACTGTGCTAAGAATTATCATTCTCTAAGATAGGGGTGTGTAATGGTCTTGGCCTTTGACAAAATGAATCACCACACTAAGTTCATGGATAAGTGATTTGACTTTAATGGGATATTGTTCATAGAATATTCCTTTAGGAGTGATCAAACTCCCAAATCCCTCTAGCTCTATTTCCACTTGACACAACACTCTCCAGACCTCTATGGTAAATTTATTCCCCCCTTAGTTGTTCCGGTATTGTGATGAAATGGGAAACACAACCATAATTAGAGTAGATCCCCCACCAACTAAAACTTCATTCACGAGACCCCAATATAATGTTACCAAATCCGTTGGCACCATCCTTATTGATGGTGTCAGATATAAGTGCCTCATTTGATTCTAAGACATATAGTGTAACGACCCAAAATTTTGAATAAATCATGTTTCTTAATTTTGTGTGTTATTTTATTTTTATACTCAACAAAACGGTTTCATTTGATAACATGAGTATAATTAAAATGAGACCATTGGGTTTCGACTGTTATATGACCATTGGTTAATATGACCATTGGAAACTAAATGTTGCAATTATTGTCTCTAAATAAAAGTGATCTTGGTTAATTCATTTAGAAAGAAGATTTTATGGCCTCATCCAGTAGTATCGCGCCAATTGAAGCCCATATAACAGAACTTGGGAAGGAGGTAGCACCACTGGGCTTTTCTCTGGACCAAACCCAAGCCGAACTTCATTGTGTGAAGCTTGAACGGAATCGCCTTAGCGAGAAGTTCAAACTGATAGAAATTAATACTCGTGCGATGTTTGCTGAGCCGCCCTCAAATTCTCTCACCTTATCACACCTTACACTTAGGTCCTATTCTGGGGTTATAAGGGGCTATGTAAGGAGACCGTAACTTCTTTTGTGTATTCTTTTGAGATATATAAAATTATGTTTCCTTCTAATGGTGAAGTTTGTAAATTTTCAAATGTCCGGATAAATGTAGGATGTATATTATTGATGAATTTTAGAAAAAGGACATTTTAAAAATGTTTATGTAAACCTTAAATAATTAAAAATGTGTATTGATTTTTGAATAATGGTCTTCAACAGTTTTGTTCATCATAAAATTTAGAGTCTAATAAGATCAACTTAATTTTTGATGAATAGTAATTTATGAATAGTGATTTTATACTTAGGATTAGTAATATGACCAAATGGATTAGTAAACACACCTAAATAATGTATTAATATAATATAGGCACCTCGATTAAGTAATGTGATTCGATAAAATAGGTAAATAACTGTTTCGGAAATTATTAGTCAAGTATTAGTTTTTTCGGGTGAATAGAGTTTTTAATTAAAAATTAAATTAAAAATATTTAGAAAAATATTTTTATAAAATAGAGTTTATTTTTGAATTCAGAACATCGATATTATGTTAAGGTAATTTTTGGGGATTTTTCTGAAAAAAATGAATTTTTGGTGAATAGTGTTTTTATTTAAAAATTAAAAAAAGATATTTACAAAAATATTTTTATAAAATGGAGTTTAATTTTGAATTCAGAGCATTGATATTATGTTAAGGTAAATTTTTGCGAGTTTTCTGAAAAAGTTAAATTTTCAATGAATAGTAAAAATACAGTTTAAGGGTTTCGGTATATTTAATGACATCATAATGGCATCATGATGATGTCATGAGATATTTTTTGGGATGGTCGACTTATGAATAGTAAGATAAGGTATGAGGTGTCCCAAGTGGTAAATACCATGATCAAATACCACTTGTTTTGCCAATACCGCCAATGAGGTGTCCGTTGGACATTAATGCCTTGTCCCCTCACTTTCCCTATAAATACCAAGCCATTATCTCATCCTTTCCATTCCAAAATCCTCCTAAATGAAGTTCTGGTCTCCTTAACTCCAAAGGAGTCCTCCCAAGGTGCCCTCAAGACTCCCAAAGTCCCAAACTTCAAGATTTCTAAGTTACTCTTCATGGTAAGGGATCCTACCTCTCTCTTTCTTTCCATGTACTCTTTTTTATGTCATTTCTTTTATGCTCCATGTTCTTATGTTGGGGATGTTCTTTTATATTCATCATAATTTCTTTTTCATGTTCATATGATGAGAGACCCCATTATTATATCATCAATTCATTTTGAGAATGTTTAAGTGGCGCCGTTAGGGTGCCTAAATTTTAAGGGATTCTTTCACCCTTCTCATTTTCAAGTTCTATTTTCATGTCAAGTATTTCAAGTTCCTTTTATTATGTTGGGGTATGATATCTATATCTATCATGCTTATATTTTATGTTCATATAATTAGAGACCCTCTTTGATGTCATCAATTCATTTTTTGAAGTTTTATGTAACGCTGTTAGGCTGTCGAATTCTCCTAAGAGAAATCTTATTTTTCTCTTCCTTTCAAGATTTTAATTTCATATGGTTTGTCATTCAAATTTCATTACCAAGTTATCATATCTATTATATTCTGTCCCTATACTATTTTATGGATCATTTATGAGTGGGTGACCCATTTCCCCTCTCTTTTCATTATTTTCTAAAACCCTATAACATAGCCGTTATGCTGAAGAATTTTCGTCTCAAAATGTCTCTCTCTTTTTCTAAAATTATCTTATTTTATTAAGTGAATACTCAAAGATCATTATTCAATGGGGGTACACACATATATATCAAAATGTTCTATTTTAATTCTGGGACTTACATACATGAAATCCGCTTTCCTTTTTCCATGGGTTTAAAATGACATAAAGATCGCGTTTTTAAAGTAGTTTTTAAAATGTGATGACTATGAAATGAAAACAATTTCATTTATGCTATATGTGTTGTTTATGAAATGATTGATGATGATATATGTGTCTCACATTATTATAAAGTCAAATTTAAGGTTGCTCTCTCATAGCGCTCCAATGCATTGGGTAAAGACTTAATCTCTAGAGATGACAATTTTTTAACAATACCTTGGTGATTAACCTTGGTAATTTTTAATGACACCATGGGGATGGACCTTGGTGAAATGGAAATGATTTTCTATGTAAAATTTTGTATCCACATCTTCAAGTTATGAAACATGTTATTTTTATTATTATGGTATGCCTCATGATATCTTTCTCATGCCTTAAAGTTATTTTTCATGACTTTTGATGTATCTAAAGTTCACATGTAAAATGTTTCCCTTGTTTCCCTTACTGGGCCTTCTGCTCACCCTTTCCTTTGATGTATGATCCCAGGTTATGAGATGTTGTAATGAACTTAGGATGAACAAATGAAGAATCCTTTCAAGTGTTTAAGAAGAATGTTTTATGTTGTCATGTATTAATTTCCCGGTTTCCAAGACACTAGACCTTAAAGATCCTCAGTTTTCTATAATGTAATGAATGTTTATGTGATAAAAAGGCAGGATATAATAGTTGGTATCACAGGACGGTTTAGTTATTTGTTGAAATTAGGATATGAAAACTTTAGGAATAACCCTATATAAAAGTTTAAATATAGGAAATCTTCCTGGTATTTTGGTAAGTATTGAGTAAGTGGGTTCCAAACAAATAAATCTATGTCTTAATATGAAAAAGTAGAGGTGGCTCTGGCACAAATGTTCCTAGGAGTGAAAACTCTAACAAGGTGTTTCGGGCTTGACCCAGGGTAACCTGGTGCATGACAATGAGCCTTACTGCACTCTTGTTTTGGCACACCCGGGGGATATGCTTTGGAAAATTAATAAGCTTTGTATGAACCATTATTAAAGGGACAGAGATAAAATAAAATAAAGATTCACATAAGAATATATGATCATGGATAACCGAGATTGGAACCTAGGGGATCACAAGTAAGGGTATACTTTTCTTCTTCAAGTTTATCCTTCTATGATTTAAGTTTCCTTTTAATGATTATTGGCTAAGTATTTAAGCCCCATAAATATACTTTCTTTTCTTAGTTAATGGCGGGAAATGGAAGAAAATGTCCCAACAACAAATGTGGTAGGAAATGTGACTATTTCCCTATTAATATGATAGAGATGACGAGAGATCAAGTTGAACATATTGTGATTATGCCAAACCACCTATCAAAAATCACAATTAATAATTGGTACCTAGTTGAATGCCCAAATTCATCAAGGAAGAAGAAGATGAAATCTCAAGGATGTTCATCTGATAAAGTTGATAAGGGAAAGAATACCCAATTTCCCTTGTGCAGAATGTGTGGAAAGGGGCACCAAGGAGAATTTCACAAAGGAACTGGGAGATGTTTTAAGTGTGGGGTGATAGGGCATAAAGTAGCCAATTTCTTTAAAAAATTGATAATGTGATGAATAGAGATAAGGTTTGTTCTAATGTACCTTATACTTTTCAATGTCGTAAATGTGGAGAAGGTGGAAATTATCCAAGGCAATTCTCTCTTGAAAGGGATGAGAAGCATGATGAGTATCAACAATCTTCAAGGACAAGGGAACAATGAAAGTCCTAGGCTGAGATAGATCATGATGACTAAAGTACATGTAGCTTCTTCGTAATAATTGTCTATGTCATGTTTTATTATAGTTCGTGCCCTATGAGCATATCATTAATGGTTTCTAAGAACATCTAGTCACTACCTAAGAAGGTTTTATATCATTAAGGAAAACATCTATTGTTATGTACCACATGTTGATGTTGTGAAGCTGTTCTTCTTGAAAAAAATAGATGATTAGGGGATTAAAAGATGATTATTATATTGGAAGCTGTTCATTATTTTGGGAAACCTATATGATCGAGGTAAATAGATTACTATGGTATTTTCTTTGAGGAGTAAAGGTTGAATTATATTTTCAAGAATCAATGAATTTAAGGTGAACTTATAGTAATTTAGGTTACTTATGGAAATGATTAACTAATATTGGGGAAAATATGTTTAGGTTAGTTACTTTTGTTATAAGATGTTAGGAGTGGTTGATGTTGTTTTGAGATGAACGATAAAGTTTATCTTGGAAGACTATGTTATCAAATCCTTATTATATTTGGGTTTCAATCTTAGTTAGGTTTATTTTGAGGAATTTCAAGGACAGTTATTTATGGAATGGTCTATGATGAACTTTGGGTAGTACCGTGGAACTTTGAAGATTTAAAGTAGTTTCCCTTCCTATGGGGTTCTTTCTTTTTGAAGAGTTGTTTTATCTTACCCTTTCTGTTTTTGGGATAAATGTTTAAAGATAAATAGATTTCTTTTGTGGATTACATGATTCTATAGAATATGATTCTTGTGCTTTGATGAGACCAAGTATTTTTTGAATTCTCATCATTTGGAGAAAAGATTAGTCTTTGTAAAAACTTATTAATGGATGAAGCTCAACTTGAAGGTAAGTATATCTCCTTGTGTTCTTATTCTATGTAGTAAATGAATTCCTAAAAATTATTAAAAGGAACATAAAATAAAAATGTTTTTGGTTTAATTTTCCTACTGGGTAATCAAAGACCATTTAACCCATCACATGTTTGTAATTTTCTGGTGGTTAACTTTCTCTTTGACATGATTTCTATCACTCTCCATCAGAAATTGACCATTTATTTTCTCCTCCATATCCATGTTTTCCTACATGGAAACCTAGTATGGGTTAAATCGGGTGACCTTTGTACTTCCATTTCTTTCTTTTAAAGTATTAGTGTTACTGACTCTTTTTCCGTTGTGGTACTTTCAATGAAATTTCCAAGCCCAATTTTTAAAAATTGCAAGGACGCAATTTCTTAAGGGGGGAAGATCGTAACGACCCGAAATTTTCAATAAATCTTGTTTCCTAATTTTGTGTGTTATTTTATTTTTATACACAAAAAAACTTTTTCATTTGATTACATGAGTATAATTAAAATGAGACCGTTGGGTTTCGACTATTATATGACCATTAGTTAATATGACCATTGGAAACTAAATGTTGCGATTATTGTCTCAAAATACAAGTAGTATTGGTTAATTCATTTAGAAAGAAGATCTGATGGCCTCATCCAGTAGTCTCAGGCCAATCGAAGCCCATCTAACCGAACTTGGGAAGGAGGTAGCACCACTGGGCTTTTCTCGGGACCAAAACCAAGCCGAACTTCATCGTGTGAACCTAGAACAGAATCTCCTTCATGAGAAGTTCAAACTGATAGAAATTACTACTCGTGTGATATTGGCCGAGCCGCCCTCAAATTCTCTCACCTTAGCACACCTTACACTTAGGTCCTATGCTGGGGTTATGAGGGGATATATAAGGAGACTATAACTACTTTTTGTAATCCTTTGAGATAAATAAAATTGTGTTTTCTTCTTATGGTGATGTTTGTAAATTTTCAAATGTCTAGATAAATGTAGGATGTATATTATTGATGAATTAAAAAAAAAGGATATTTTAAAAATGTTTATGTAAACCTTAAATAATTAATAATGTGTAATGATTTAAAAAAATGGTCTTCTACAGTTTTGTTCAGTATGAAATTTTGAGTCTAATAAGATAAACTTAATTTTTGATTAATAGTAATTTATGAATAGTGATTTTACACTTAGGATTAGTAATGTGACCAAATGGATTAGTAATCTCACTTATAGAATGTATTAATATAATATAGACACCTTGATTAAGTAATGTGATTCAATAAAATAGGTAAATAACTGTTTCTGAAATTATTAGTCAAGTATTAGTTTTTTCGGGTGAATAGTGTTTTTAATTAAAAATTAAATTAAAAATATTTGGAAATTATTTTTATAAAATAGAGTTTATTTTTGAATTTAGAACATCGATATTATGTTAAGGTATTTTTTGGGGATTTTTCTGAAAAAAATGAATTTTCATTGAATAGTGTTTTATTTAAAAATTAAATTAAAAATCTTTAGAAAATTATTTTTATAAAATCGAGTTTATTTTTGAATTCATAGAATTGATATTATGTTAAGGTAAATTTTTGGGAGTTTTCTGAAAAAGTTGAATTTTCAGTGAATAGTAAAAATACAGTTTTAGGGTTCGGTATGTTTAATGACATTATAACTGCATCATGATGATGTTATGAGATATTTTATGGGATGGTAGACTTATGAATAGTAAGATAAGGTATGAGGTGTCCCAAGTGGACAATACCATGAGGAAATACCACTTTTTTTCCAATACCACCAATGAGGTGTCCCTTGGCCATTAATGTCTTGTCCCCTCACTTTCCCTATACATACCAAGCCATTCTCTCATCCTTTCCATTCCAAAATCCTCCTAAATGAAGTTATGGTCCCCTTTCCTCCCAAGGAGTCCTCCCAAGGTGCCCTCAAGCCTCCCAAGGTCCCAAACATGAAGATTTCGAAGTTACTCTTCAAGGTAAGGGATCCTACCTCTCTCTTTCTTTCTAAGTACTCTATTTTATGTCATTTATTTTATGCTCCATGTTCTTATGTTGGGGATGTTATTTTATATTCATCCTACTGTACTTTTCATGTTCATATGAAGAGATACCCCCTCTTTCTCTCATCAATTCATTTTAAGAATGTTTAAGTGGCGCCATTAGGCTGCCGAAATTTTAAGGGATTCTTTCACCCTTCTCATTTTCAAGTTCTATTTTCATGTCAAGTATTTCAAGTTCCTTTTATTATGTTAGGGTATGATCTCTATATATATCATACTGATATTTTATGTTCATATGATTAGAGACCCTATTTGGTCTCATCAATTCATTTTTTGAAGTTTTAAGTGACGTCGTCAGGCTGCCGAATTCTCATAAGAGAAATCTTATTTTTCTCTTCCTTTCAAGATTTTCATTTCATATGGCATGTCATTAAAATATCATTACCATGTTATTATATCCACTATATTCAATCCCTATACTGTTTTATGGATCATTTATGAGTGCGTGACCCATTTCCCCTCTCTTTTCTGTATTTTCTAAAACCCTATAACATAGTCGTTATGCTGCTGAATTTTCGTCTCAAAATGTCTCTCTTTTTCTCAAATTATTTTATTTTATTAATTGAATACTAAAATCTCTTTATTCTATAGGGGTATTCACATATATATTAAAATGTTCTATTTTAATTATAGGAATTACATACATGAAACCCGCTTTCCTTTTTATGTGGGTTTAAAGTGACATAAAGATCACGTCTTTAAAGCAGTTTTTAAAATGTGATGACTATGAAATGAAACCCATTTCTTTTATTCTATATGGTTTGTTTATTAAATTATTGATGATGATATATTATTCACACATGATAATAAAGTCAAATTTAAGGGTGCACCCTTATATCACTCCAATGCATTGGGTAAAGACTTAATCTCTAGAGATGACCATTTTTTAACGATTCCTTGGTGAATAACATTGGTAATTTTTAATGACACAATGGGGATGGACCTTGGTGAAACAGAAATGATTTTCTATGTTAAATTTTGTATCCACACCATCATGTTATGAAAAAATTTATTTTTATTATTATGATATGCCTCATGATCTCCTTCTCATGCCTTAAATTTATTTTTCATGACTTTTGATGTATCTCAAGTTCACATGTAAAATGTTTCCCTCGTTTCCCTTACTAGGCCTTCTACTCACCCTTTCCTTTTATGTATGCTCACAGGTTATGAGATGTTGTAATGAACTTAGGATGAATAAATGAAGAATCCTTTCAATTGTTTAAGAATAATGTTTTATGTTGTCATGTATTAAGTTCCTGGTTTCCCAGACACTAAACCTTAAAGATCCTTAGTTTTGTATAATGTAATGAAAGTTTATGTGATAAAAAATCGGGATGTAATATATAGAGAGTTGTGGGTATTTTGGAAGATGTTTTTTTGTCAAGAATCTAACTTTTTGATGATTCAAGAGCCCTTGTTTCCTCCTCCTCATCAACTGTTAGAAGATCTAGGAGCTTTATCACCAATGGAGCCAACTGACCATTCAGGTATGATCGGACCAAGGTATCTACATAAGCCTTAGAGTGGACAAACCCACACTATCCAGAGGGAAGGTCACCCAAACCTAAGATTCATATCAGGTGATCATTATCCACAATTTTTGAGCCATTATGGGATGCATTTCAGAACAGATGTGGGGAGGAGTGGGGAATTTCATCTGAATGCACTGAAATATCTACCAAAGTGGTATGATGCATATCACTCGTAGAATATATTTCAGTTAATCCAAGTGGATAAAACACCCTCACAAATGGCTAAAATATAGACTTAGGATACAAGATCACCCTTTACATTATTGGTAATTTCACAAGTTGGTGCTCCGTATGGTATTAAAACTGATCATATCGGTTCACTTTTCTCTTGATCTCCTAGTTCTTTTGTGTAATTAGCCAGACCCCACTGATACTTTATAAAAATTTCTTGAACTGGTAACTTCGAATGTTTTGATTATTAAGTAACTCATATCCACCAATGTGGGCCCCCATCCAACCCTACCGAATTTAAAAGGGGCTGAATTTACTCATCATACTTGCCTCCTAAAATCATCACACCATAGATAATCTTAATGTCCCATATACTGATATCAAACTCACCTTAAATAAAATGAAATGTGTTCATGTATTGAGTCTATAAACTGAACTAGTCTACTATCAAAATCTTTTTTCAATAAGTAAAGGTTTGGTGAGCCTAAATAGATTCATAAAATCATATCATTTTCTGCTCAACCACAAACTTTGGGGCAGTACACTGAACCAATAAGGGACAATCCTGGTTTATACCAATGCTTCCACTTGATCAAATAACCAAGCCAAATAACCACCCAAACATCTAATTTGATATAGTATTCTACATTTTTTATCTATAAATATGGGTTTTATGCTCCAAATCATATTATAACCTTTTAAAATCAATCCATATATGCCTATAAATTAAGTGCATGACTTGTTCAAAGTCATGTAATCACATGACCATAATAGGATCATGTGATCAACTGAACCTAGGAGATTTATACGATTACAAGAACCATGAAGCTTTATGTGATCATGTAAATAAGACAAGAATACACAAATCATGGTTCATGTTAATTACTTTGATTAAGTGATTTGATCATGTGATTAGATCACATGAATAGTTCACATGAAGAATTCATACAAAGGAGTTTATGTGACACGATCACATGAAGAGTATTATGTGAAGTAGAGTAAAACCCTAAGAGTTCTCACAGAGCTATGAAATATTGAGTCATTAGTGAAATAGATTTCGTATTACTCTCATATTTATAGAAAATTTCATGGAATACCAAGAGTATCTTAGAATACTAAAAGAAAAATAGAAGCCCAAGGCTTATGTGCATATACTATGCAGGCTTATTTGAGCAATTTTTGGATGCAGGATCTATGGATAATGATTTTACTATGGAAACATCAAGATTACCTATGTGATTGAGCAGACACAGCATCATTGCTCTTACTATAAAGGCATGTCACATGGACAGAAACATTTTGAAATAAACTAACCCTGTAAGGAATAATGAAAATAAAATCAATGGTTCATTATATATTTTTTGGTTAAAATAGACATATTATATCGTAACACTACCTGTAAATCTTTCCAAACAGTTTATTTGGTCCAAATATAACCTGATAACAAAACTAGTGATTATTTGTGAACTTTACTACTATTGGTTAACTACTGCTTAGCATAGCATCTGATATGAACTTCCGATCAGGCGTCCCCATGATGCACTCATCCGACACCATCTCTATGATATCATCATTCAACATTCACTTTTCCTTCTCTTCCTAAAGCCATTTACCTAGTAAATGGGTGAATGATGAGAAGGAAAAGTGAATTCAAAATAATGAAATCATAGAGATGGTGTCGGAAGAGATCATCATGGGGACCTCAGACCAGAAGTTCAGATCAGATGCTATGCTAAGCGGTAGTTAACCAACAATAGTGAATAATCCATAGTTTTGTTATTAAATTTGCGAGTGTTTCACACCCAATATTCTTCCAAAACACTAAATTAGTAGAAATAGCTACATAAATGACCAAAATATAGAATATAAATGATCCATGAAATAATAGTTTAGGTCTAGTGCTTTTGGAAACATGGAAACATAAATAACTAGTTCATAAGAGTATCTCATTAAGTTATGATTTACTAGAAAGAAAAATCATTTCTAGAACCATTATTCATAACCTAAGGATATAAAACATAATAAAGGGGGATCATATATTCTCAATAATTGTAAATAAGGGATATATCAATGATCATATAAGGATAACATAAGTAGTAGGAATTCACCTTCATCCTATTTTTGTACAATCTTCCATCAGGTATGCTGACCATTTGTTTCTAAACAAATCTATATCATCTTGTGAATATGAGTTTTTATGACAGTCATGGTAGTATTGAAAAAATATAAATACACAAAGGATTAATAAATATTTTAAATGAACTCATAATTATATTCAAAAATACCTTTTCAGAGATTCTAGTTTGTTGATGAAATACGATCTCTTTCATAAATTTACAAACATAATAACCACATTCTTTTCTATTTGTTCTTTTGGGAAACTACAGAAACATCGATAAAAATAAGTAATTTTTTTTATATGTGTTTGGATAGTGCAATATTACTATATATACCTAGATATTTTTCCATTTGTAGATCTTGTAGGCATTCTTGTCTTTAGGTCTTTGATTTATTCCATGAAGTAGATGATATTAATATACCACCCTATCATAATAGAATCCTCATTAAAAGATAATATAAATTATATAACTTGATGTTTAGTTCTAAAATGTTGGATCTTGTGTATTAAAAATTTACAAATTCCATCATGTTTGGTCGGTTTTTTGCATATCCATGCGTTGAATCCATAAAATAAATCTTTGGGGTATCCAAATTGACTGCAATTAGCATCCAATGCTTCCTAAAAACACAAAAAGGAATAAGTAATGAATGAAATGAAAATATAGTTGATATAATTAAATTGTTGAGTGTTACCCCTACATCGTTGGTATTAAAAAGAGTCTGTAAATCGTAATTTTGTTTTCAAACAATTTGAGTAGGGATGACATTGTTTTAACCTCCTTATCAGAATTTATATATTCTTTTAAAGAGGTGATATGAGGACTAATGAGTCCAAATTTTTTTTCATGGGGAAATACCTTCAATTATTTTTCATATATATGCCTTTGAAAAATATGAAATGTATTTAGTCACAATTATCATAGTATATCATCTTTTGGAAAATCAAATCAAAAAAACATACCTCATGTATACATTTACAAATGAGGTGCCTAGTCATTCATACTTGAGGATTTCATTTACATTTTCAGCACCAATGAAATGTGATTTTTCCTCTGCATACATATTTTTTACAAAATCAACTGTGTGAGCATTTACATCTATCAACTTTGTATCCACATGAGCCTGAAATGATATTAACTGTGGATATAGAATGGTTAGGGTGAAGGTTCGCTCAGTAGATCATTTCAATCAGTTCATTGATCCTTTAGATTGTTTGGACCTGATATTTTGTTTCACCCCATTATCTTTGTCATTATGTAATAACATTCATTAGTTCAGACCTTTTTTCCTTAAATATTAAAGGTTCATCTTGAAAAATAAATTGTAAATGGATACCTCCTTGTCGAAATGTTTTCTTACAAGATTTGACGTCCATGCGATGAATGTTCCAATAGCTTGTTCGACTATATAAATGTATTCATCATCATTTGGAACAGGTATCTCAGCACTCAGATCATTATCTATGTTAATCTACACTCTAACATGATCTGTTGGAAGTTGTCTATTGTGTATCATGTCGTTCTTCATATTGAACATCGTAGCCCTCGCTACAAGGCGATAGGTGGGAGTTGATAGATATAAATCATAGTCATTTTCACCCTGTAGAATATTAGAACAAGAAATGTACCAGTGTCTATGTGATTCAAATTTCATATAAACAATTAGTTTGACATTTATTACCTCATCTAAGTCAGGGTTTTTAGGGGAATGGCTCACCTCAAAGCTAGGGGTGGTGTTGGGTGAGATCTTCATGCATGGGTTATTTTTGAGTTGTTTCTTCTCATTGCCTCCCATATTAAAATTGACATCATATCTCTTTGTTATTTTAATTCTTCTTCAAACATAGATATTGTTTCTCTCATATTTTTAATTTCTTCAGTTTGATCCTTTGCTTGTTTTTATTTCTGAAAAAATGTTCGGGGTGTCACCCCAAAACCTGCACCTCTGACACGACCATACTGTTCTAGCTGCTTCAAGGCCGTTGAAAGTATGTCTGCATCTGTTGTGGGTGTTATTGATTATTGTGACTATGTTAGATAGAAACTATAGGAAAATAAGTATTCATTTTTATGAAATAGCGATTTAAAACAAATCAAATTTATATTATGTCATTCTTACACATGTTTCCCACACTTTTTTATGTGTTTTCATCTATCAGTATCCCCTCTTTATTTACACGAGACTCCTTCCATAGAACATGGCGTGGGATGGAAGTGGATTTTTATTTTGATTCACCAATCTTCATATAAATAGAGGAACATGGTTTTGGTGTTGTTTTATGTCACATAAAAATATTACAGTAGATTTAAAATACGAACCAATTTTTTCTCAAGTTAAGCGTACACTATCCTTGCTTTACGATAGGGCTACATTGGTTTCGTTTTCTGTTCTTTATTTTCAGCACTCAGTTGTTGTTTGATGAATAAAAAAATTTCAATCAAAGTGATGAATACAAGCAACGTCAAAACAACTTATTACCAGACATAATGTACCTAAAAAGTCTGCTCCCTACAATGGTTACTAAATGTATCCCACACTCCTTGGGATATCAAGTGTGCATAAAGAGGAGGTGGGTGCGGCTTTATTTTCCCTTTAGCATCTTTAAGATGATATTTCATTAAAATTGTGAGGAAGCCTCTATGAATCCTTCTCGCAACTCTTAATACATTTTCCTTGTGTGAGACATATACTATAAATGCACTCTACAATGGATGATGAAGAATAAGTCAATGTTTTAGTATTTTATTTTATTTTAATAAATTAAAGAAATGAAATCATAATGTTACCATAATCTATTCCCATATCAGTGTCTTAAGCCTCGTGACAATATGGTTCCACGACTGTAAATCAAATGGAATACATTGCTGAGTGATTATTCTAATGTAGCTACTAAATATGGATGTGTTGGGGTTAACATGTTGGCCTCGCTTATTCCATCCCACCTCACATTTGATTTATATTTCTTTTTTCTTAAAGAGTTTGGCTAACACTGTCAAACTATAACTCTCTTGATTTTTTCACCATTAGGGTTTCATTTCCTACCATTTCCTCAAAATCCTCACCATTATGTTCCTTTGGAGTGCTGGAATAAACACTGGGACCAACAACAATATTTTTAGAAACCTGTTGTACCTCAACACTAAGATCGGAAGCAACAGGTTGAGAAACCTTTTGTTTCTCTTCACTTGGACCATAATCAGTAGGTTGAGAGACCTATTGTGCCTGAGGATTGGGCGCATCAGTAGGTGCAAGAGTCATTTTCTATAGAAATGGTTTAACATTTAATTTAGATTATTTAAAATAAATAGCGAATAGATAATAACATAACATAACACAATGTATATTACAATAAACCAATAACCTGATTATTGAACTCTTTTTTTAATGGCTAAAGAGATTTTACCCCTCTATAGGCTATGTAAATCCATTCATTATGGTCTCCTCTGACATAAAAAATGCCATCTATATTGGGACTACTGTGAAATGATTGTGGAGTCCCAATGAAAGGGTTATCCTCTGTTGAACTTTCATCTGACCCTTCAGTTGTTTTTTTCGATAACATAACAATTGACCAGTTTCAGTTTGCGGGATCTAGAACATAAAATACTTTTACTGCCTATGATGCCAATATAAATGGATCATCTTTCTCCCCTTCTTTATTGATATCAACTTTCACAAATCCCAATTCTTATATTTTAACAACACTCCTGTTATCCACCCACTTTAATTATGAAATCGGCACTTTGAATTTCTTATAATCTGACTCTTATATTTTTTTGATGATTCCAAAGTATGACATATTTGCATAAATTGGATTTTTTTTCCATAGCACTGAAAACATGCATCACTTCAGCCATAAGTGTAACCCCACAATTATGCATGGTACTATCTTCATAATGTTCATTAGTTTAAAATGTATATCCATTAACTACATAAGCATTGTAAGATAATACATACACACTTGCTCCTCCAGCTAGCCATCAAACTCATTCTGAAATTGAGTACGGATTTTCATCTAACTTCTTAAAAATACGGTCCTGAAAACATCCTGTAAACTATCAATTATGTGTATATGATATCCATTTTCAGCCCTAGATGGATTCAAATTCCTAAGAATTTATTTATGGGTTAGAACATATGGGTCAACATCGAAACTATTATGAAAAACGTTAAGCTGGGTCTGCTCTCGATCTGTAATATTGATTGTGACAACCTATCTTCCAGAAATTCCATCACCCTCAACCCTCCCAGTGTGACAATATTAAGGTAGGCCAATGATTTCCACACAAGATAGGTATTCTGTATATAATTCAACGGCTTCCTCAACAATATATTTCTATGAAATATAACCCTATGGATGAATTCGATTTTTGACATACCCTTTCAAAATGTTCATATAACATTTAATGGGGTACATCCATCTATAATGTACAAGACCACATAGTCGAATCTCTCTCCCCAAATAAACCTTCAAATTAACTGTCATTTCAAAAAAAATCAGTGGAAAGAACATTTCCAACTCACATAATATGATGGAAATTTCCCTTTCCATATTTGGAAATTTCGTTGGGTATATAACTTTTCTACTTATAGCTTTGAAGAGGAAACAAAGATTTGTTAATGTATGGTGGATACTCTTGGAAAAATTCAATGTAAAGCTATAGGAATTAAATATTTCATCAAAACATATATTTTATGTGATTTCAGACCCTTTAACTTTAAATCAGTCATTGAAATGATGTTCTTGATATATTATTAATATTCCTATAGAAACATTACGTCATTCAAGAAGTTAAAAAACTGATATCCCCCCTACCTGGAAATATTGTAAGAAGTAGGAGGAAGAAATGTTCGGTTTCACCCTTCACTGGTACCAACTCTTCTCGTATTCCTATCTCAACAATGTCCAATCTAGCCTTAATTCCATCCTTTTTTTTCTAGGTGCATTTAGCAACATGCAGATGACACTATCACATACCTTTTTTTCAGCATGCATAATATCAATAAAATTTTTGACATATAGAAAATTCCAGTATAGTAATTAAATATAAATGATATCTTTTTCCAACTGGTTTTCTTAAGGTTTTTCAAAAATAGTTTACCAATATTATTGTAAACATTTTTTAATTTCGCAAACAATTTATCACTTGTTAGTGGAGACGGTGTTATACGTTCTTCTAAAAATCCATCGAATGATATCATCCAAGATCGGTACTTAAGTCGTCTGGGTAGAAATCTACGATTTCCTAGAAACACAGTTTTCGATGAACGTTTCATCCTAATTTGACTATGTACCTTTTTCACAATAGGGACACCCTTGAGTTCCTTTAATGCTATATATTGAAAATTTTCCATAAGAAGGAAAGTCATTTATCATCCCATACAACATGGATGTCAAAGTGAAATCTTCATTTTTGTATGCATCATACAACATAACACCTGAATCCCATAATAAATTCAAATCCTCATTCAATGGAACAAATAAACATCAATGTCATTACCTGATTGTTTTTGTCCTTATATAAGCATTGATAACATGATGTATTTTTTTTCATGCATAACAACGGTGGTAAGTTATTATTTACCAACATAACCTACCATATACTGTGACTTATGCTTTTAAAACCAAAAGGATTCACTCCATCTGAAGATAACAAAAGAAGAAGGTTTCTCAGCTTGTTTCCAAAATCAGGATACTCATGAGCAATTATCTTCCACTGAGGAGAGTCTATCGGGTGACGTAGTTTCCCATCTTTAATTATTTTATCTGTATTCCATGTCAATTGTCTTGAAGTCTCCTCACTTTCATATAGGTTCCTAAACTATAGAATGATTGGAAATTACCATACAAATTTGTAGAACTAGATTAATCTTTCTTTTATCGATAAGCACCACATTTTGGGCATTCTTTAAGTGATTGGTGATCCTTATGAAACAATATACAATCATTCTGGCATGCGTGTATTCATTCAAAGATATTAACCATCGAGTGTAGTATTTGTTTGGAATCATATGTTTGGCTCAAGAGCTCATTATCCTCTAGGATCATGTCATTAAAGAGAGAAAGTAGTTCCGTAAAACTTGCGTCACTCCACCCGTTGCCTAATTTCAAATTATATAGCTTTAGTACAGTCGATAATTATGTATATTTAGTGAAACCAGCATACAATGCAATCTTTTCACAACTCTTTAACTTCTCAAACAATTTTGGGAAATCATGAAGTTTATCTTCAAATGTCCTTGTCATTTCCTCAATATGATCCTTATCATCATTCACATCTGTAATCACATCCTCCATACTATTTTCTTCATTATTCATATTTGTAATCATATCAGATGATCTATAAAATGAAATGATATCCCATCCACTACATGCATTCATTTTTTCCCATGTTTATCCAAACATGTATAACTTCGATCTATTCCATCAAAGATCAGGTGTTCTTCCAACTCCTATGGACTAATTTTTCTTGAATAACAATAGCGTAAAAACAAAAAAAAAGGATTTGAGAAGTGTCATATGCATGATATTTTGAAAACTTGATAAACTCTTTGACACCATATTTATAATTTTTTGTCAAGTTATTGGCATTCACCCATTCTATATTCATATTCATCCTATTTTTTATAGTGATATTAATATTTTAAAAAAATAATTACACAAAATATGTTCAACTAGGGTCATCACCAAACTGTAATCAATAAAACTAGCTATGGTAAACAATACCCTTATCTCTACATGCATTACTCATGACCAAAGTAGATCACACCCATCTTTTCAACCACATGATCAATGGAACTAGCTATGAGAATCCCTTTCACTAGAATGTTTTAGTATCCCACATGTGATCTATAGGCATTGTTGTAAACTAGAGTTTTAGTGATTCTCTAGATACATATTTTCTCTAGTATGGAACTATGGTAGTAAACTATTAGATGGTATGATTTTCAATAGGGTGATTGTGTGTAGAGAGAATATTTATATGTGTTGTTATGGTTATTTGACTACGCTGTCCATTAAGATTCTCATAAAGTCCTCTAGTGAAGTGGTTTTCTAAGATTCAGTGGAATTTCACTAGTAACAAATTGGTGGTTCCATTAAAATGGATAAAGTTTGGATTAATATTCAATGGTGGAAGAACAAAAACATTCAAAACAAATGGCATAACAATCATGTAAAAAACCGCAATGCCATACAAACTCACAATCACGCTCACAATCGCAACACCATACAAACCAAACAATCACAATTTCATATTTTAAGAAGCATTCATTATTAAATTCTATATTTTAATTCAGGGGTTATCACCTAAGTTTTATCATTTTGGAAAATTTATTAATTAGTTAGTATAAGTGAATTATCAATTTTTTACATTCAAGTGTTCAACAGAAACCAACCAACATGCAATTCATTTAGTGCCCAAACAAGGACCAACAAGGACCATGATTTTTAGCGGGGCATTTAGCCTGTAAATTTGACAATATAACCATCAATATCAAATAGTAATAACATGCTAAAAAGAGGAAAGCAATGACTAAGAGGAGAAAACTAACCACAAAGGTGTCGTCCAGTGCGTAGTAGAGGTGCGTTTGCAGTAGAGGAGAGGCACGTGAAAGAGGATATTTCCAGCTGAAAAGAAAACAGAAAATGAGAACTCACATGTTAAACAATGTTATTGGTCAATAATGGGATTTTATTTTCCATATATGATATATACTTCCTATTTATTTATTTTTTGTGTATCTACTATTTTCCTAGATGTTCAACTTATGAATAAGACATGTCTTATTTTCAGGAGAAATATCATTTTTAATTTACTCTAATTTAGGTGTAAAATATTCCACATTAATTTTATTTTTTTCCCAGGGGATCTTTTTTATCCCGTAGGGATCATGAACATCTATTATTTTAGAGTAATGTTAGGTTATTTATTGGTTATGATAATAATATGGGATGTATCATTACATTTCCAATTGTAATTGACCCATTTTCATTTAAATATAGGATTAGGGGGGTCATACACTAATATATATAAGGAATAAGAGAGGTAAAAATTATCATATTCTCTCCAATACAAGTGATGAAAGATGAAACTGATAGCGGGTGGGGGAGAACCAACCAAGAGGAGAGGAGGGGAGGTTGGAATTGCGCGGAGGGATTATAAACGTATGTTTTTTTTTCTGTATTACTAAGACAATGATTTTCTCTCATCGATCATTTCTGATTATTGATGATTTCTCACTATTGTGAATATTTTTCATTATTTTCATAATGTTTTATTCCAGTACTCATTTTTACGTTCTATGAAATATTTCCAATAACCCTGAAAATTTAGGTTTTCATTCTCATACCCTTATTCATATACTATTATCATGATTGATCATTGAATGACATCGCCTAGGTTTACCCATATTACTCATTTTATATCTCCCTTTTTTATATTTTACTTCCCTATTTTTAGAAGAATGGTTTTATGAAGGGTATACCTATGAAGTGTTATATTTGAGAAATATTAAAGATATTTCATGAAATAAAAGGATTATGTATCAAGTATTCATATAGATTAAACCATTATGATTCTGGTGTGGATTATAATGCTATGTATTTAATATTCATCTAACATTTTTTTGTATTTATGAATGAAATATATAGGTCACTATATGGTACCTGAAAGATCATTTATTCCACCCAATGTTTTCAACTCCATAGCATGCATCCGAACTTGCCCAGGTCCTCTACCTCACTAGTCCTAATGAAATCTACTTACATGGATAGACGTAGCCTAATTTACTTAAGGGTGAATATCCTCCACCAACTCAATATTCTTTCTATGTGCCAAAAAAATTGATCACCTTGTTAAAAATAATAATGCATTAGAATACACTATTTCAAAATTTTAACATGAATTGGGTGGGAAGATCTATGATGGACACATTGGAAGTTTTTAATTGGAATAGATAATGAACATGATTTTAAAAATGGAAAAAACAATTATAGAGGTATAGGTTGAGGCCCGAGAACTTTTATCCCCAGGGAAATTAGAAAAAGGGAGTTGAGACCAACTTTATAAGAGATGACACATGAAATACTTTGAAAACTAAGGATATCTATTCATATAATTTCCCTAAGATAATTTTGGATGGATTCACTCTTGAGATGAATCATTTTACACTACCATAATATCTATAACCTTATACTTTTATTGAAAAAAATACATTGGCAAAGTAAATGGGGTGAGTCGATTTTTGATCTCTAGTTGTGTCGCCTAATAAAAATACCAAACCCTAGAATCCTTCTAAATAATAATGTTATAAGTATGGAAAAGAGTATTCTTAAAATAAATTCCAAACTATCATATATTTTATCTCCCCTATTAGATAGAAAAAAAACATGTCATTATTTCTGCTTCAATTCCAAATAAATGAAATTATCCAATGATTGACTACAAAACAACTCCCACGATATCTCTGGATCCTCATAACCACCAAGAAAAAAGATCCATCCCTAATTAATTGCTATGGGAAATGAGATAATAAAAAATTGAATCTAATGTTCCTTTATATAATGAATAAAAATAACACAAATCTTAAAAACCTCTAACCATACCTCTATCTTCTAATTAGAGATATTTCCCTCATAATTAAATAAGAACTGTTAGTGAAACTCACAAAATGAATTTATCTTAGAGTTATCCTACTTAGGGATCACCCATATATGGTTAATTGAAGCATCTTGAATCCCCCCACCCAACTCAACCATAATTATAATCCTCTTACCATAAAACTTCATATCACAATACATGGAACAATACATAAAACATTGGTAATGGTTTGAAACCACCAATATCAAAGTGGATTTGACCCCTTAATAATGCTCATCCACCATATCCTAATCTCTTCCAGGCTCGATCAGGATCCATCATACATTTTCAAAATGCATGAGGAGGCAGCCGTAGTGGAGGAGGATGATTTAGCAACTGGTGGAGGAGGAGGGGGAGGAGGCAATGGCGGCAGAGGATGAGGAGAAGTAGGGTCATGGTGGAGGAGTGATCCTGGCATAGGAGGAGGAGAAGGAAGCGACGAGGGTGAAGGAGGATAACGGTCATGATGGAGGAGGAGGACAAGGCAGTGGCGATGGCGGAGGGGGAGGAGGAGGAGGAGTCACAACACATGGTTCAACTTCCACGAAATCTTGAATGGGTGCGATAGAGGAGGGGCTTGTTAGGGTTATTTTATAAAAACCACTAGAACCTTTATCAACACCAGTTAAAAGAGATGATACATGACCTATTTATCAGTGCTAACATTTTAGCACAGATAAATAGGTATTTTATCCGCACTTTTTTAACGCTAATAAAGGCATATCTTTATCAGCACTCAAAAAGCACTAATAAAATAAATAATTATCAGTGCTAAAATTATAGCGCTGATAAGTACTTATTTCAACAGTCATTTTTAATTATATATATTTATATATATTAAAAAGTATTATATATTTTTCAATAAAATAAATATATTAAATATAAAAAATATAATAAATACAATGAATTAATCTAATAAATATAATATATCTCTAATAAATATAAAAATCTAGTGAAGATATTATTATTTAATGTCATTTATTATAATATTATAATTATATATATTTATATATATATCCTTATAATTTTAGAAATACTTTTTCAATTAAAACATTACATATATATATATTTGAATTATTAAAAAATATATATTAATTGTAATCATTTGTTTTTTATTTAATGTACTCAAATAAACATTATTTTTTAATATAATATAATAATTTTAGATAAATTAATAATAAAAACTCTTGTCAGCACTAATAATAGCGCTGATAAATGTACACTTTATCAGTGATAAAAAGCACTGATAAAGTGTACACACCTTTATCAGTGCTTGTTTGAGCAGTGATAAAGTGTACATTTATCAGCGCTGATAAAGTCCCACCCCTTCATCAACACTTTTTACATAGCGTAGATAAAGGGCAGCACTTCCCTTAATCTATTTTATGGTATTGTAACTCAATAATTTCCCCAATATATCGATGTATGACATCTATGTAAACACTATTTAATCAAAGAAATGGAAAATATGGTATTCACAAAGGAAATTAATTGGAATAAAATTAGGTTTATAAAACATAAATGACTAGAAAAGGCAATGTAAATGAAGAATAATTTCCTTGATATAAAAGAAAATTTCATAATCCATTTGAAGAAATAATTTGTATTATCTCATTTTTAGAATATCCTTGATCAAGCATAAGATATTTCCAAGGATAATGACTTATATTAAAAAATAATTTTAGGAGTTTTTATAAAAATATAACTTTGTATATAAGAAATATGCTTGAAGTTTTGAAATAAAGTTTTTTAAAAAATATTATATAAAACTAATATAAATATAAATTTATTTAAAAACCATAAAAACATAGAGATAAAGTTTCATATAAAATGAAAAAAGATGTGAAAATATATGTTCTCAAGGAAAAGATAAAAGAGATTATTTTTATTGACAACAAACTGTATGGAAAATGTTCAATTGATTTTATATTAATAAATTTTCAAAGAAATAAAATTAAATAAAAAAATATTTTTTATTTTAGAAATAAATATAGGGCTATACAAAAAATGCAGAGTCAAGGATAAAATATAGGAAGAAAACAAATTCCATGTGTTTATATTTTTTAAAATACATTTGTTGAAAACCACATAAATTTAAATGTTTATAAAAATTCATTTTAAATAAAAGTAAAGAGAAAATAATTCTCACTATAGATAAATATATGGAAGTAAAATTATTTTTTATTATAAATAAAGAATATAACAATTCCCCGGATTGGTTATCACACTTCAGGGATCTTGATTTTGAAATGAGGTAGAGAAAAATAAACCTTACTAATTGAGTAACATTTAAATAAAAACCATTAAATGAGAAAGATCATGGAATTAAATTTAAAATACCATTAATGAAATATAATTCATGATATAATATAAAAAATAGAAATTATATTCACCTATATAATTAAATTTGTGCATAATAAGAATTATGCCTAAGGAGATTGGAATTGAGATGATGAAAATATTTTAAGTAACATAATCATTGAGGTGAGAATCAATTTATAATGAGGTTATGAGGAAGAATTGTAAAACCCAAGATAAATATGGAATAAAATACAAAATATTCATTATTTAGAATAAATTAAACCAAGAATAATAGAGTTTAATAATAAATTTTGTAACTAAGTGGAAGAATGTTGAGTTAATACAAACTTGTACAAATTTTTAATTTTTCACTGAAAACCGCATGGGATAAAGAACAAGAAATAGAAAATTTAACATTATGAAGTATAATATAATCATGAAATTAAATGGGTATAATTTATACCTTTATAAATAAAATATGATGTATAATAATAAATATGTATCAAGGGGTGAAAATTGAGACCATAAACCCTTACCCTATTTTTGATTTGGCTCACGCAAGCACCTATATTCCTAAACAATAAAATTAAATTTATTACCCACCATATTAGGAAACTTATTCATCCATATTTTAATTACCAAGGACTACTTAGTATCACATGATATTTATTTTTATATAGTTTTTTTATGTTGGTTAATTGAGGTACTTTGGTCAATTTCTATGTAACTCTTCTGGTATGTTAACAATGGTTAAAGGTTTTGTAGAATAACAATATATACTCTAGAATGGTAGGATTTATGTCCTTTATTATTATATTGGTATAAATTTTTTGTATTTATATAGTTTTTTATCCAATGAACTCATATTAGGAAAGGTACTTTGATATGTATATTATCGGTGGTTAAGTTTTCTATAACTATTTATTATTAATATCACTTATATAATGTTAAATATTATCTTTTTATAATATTAATATAATCATAAATATCGTTTTTTCTTAAATAATTTTTTTAATGTCATCCATGCTAGGTGGTGATGGGAGACAATGCATGACACTTCGTGGAGGTGGTAGTCCACAAAAAGAATGGTAATCATTCTTTTGTTTTACTAAGACGATGGGGAGGAATAAAAAATCAGTTTCCATTAAAATAAAAAAATAGTATTACAATAATATTGGGTCCATTATATCACTTTGTATAGTTTAATTTTTTTTAAACACTTCCTTCCTATGGGTGTTTTAATTTCAACAGAAATTTGAATTTTTGGTTTGGTGGATGACTCATTTTGATAACTGGGATTTAGATAAACAATATGAGAGTTAAATAATTATGAGATGTTGTTTTTTGATATGGTTTTATGTCTATGAATTTCCTTGGGTTATTGGGTGAGTTTAGAGAGATTTGTGTTATTTTTAGCGGTTTCATAGAACACTGAAAAAGGTACACGGTTTGGGTCACACAGTTAAGAGAAAACTGTGTGAGTAACCGTATACATGAGGAGTTTTAATTTGGTTTTTATAGATACTATTTGAGTTTCACAACCAACACATGTATAAGGGTTAACCATAAATTATTATATAATATATAATTTGAGGAGTCTTGGACCTGGGGCATGGCTCATGACTTGAGAATGGTTATTAAAAACCATGTGAGATGCTGAAGAGGTGTTCAAGATCCATTTGAAATATTTTGAACATGTTTTGTAAATTTCATATCCAAAACATACGATATGGGATTTCCTAGGTAGTGATGGTTCATATTTAGCAGAAAGTTTGTAAAACCATGTGGGAAAATGGATTGACCTAACTAGATTTGTTAAAATGGTATTTTTACTATTTTTCATTTGAAATTAAATAGGTGACCCCCTTTGTCCTCCTCTCATGCACTTGGAACCACCCCTATCCCTCTCCCATTTTCCTCCTTGAATACCCTTGGTTTTTGTGAATATTTGGGTGTGTATTCCGTGTTTAAGGTGATAATTCTCCACTTCATTCCCCTATTTTTCCTTCCCATTGGTATAAATTAATTTTTGACAACATGGTTTAGGATTTTGGTTCTGATCCCACTAGATCATGGGGGAATTATCTTAATATGATAACGATTCCTCTGTACTTTGGAATATGGAATACTATAATTCCATCTGCACCCAACTTTTTGGTGATTTAAAAAGAAGCATATTTATATAAAAATTTGTTATATTTTACATTAAATTAATTAAATTAATTATTGGAATGGATCCTTGGGATAAGGATTTAGTACAACTTGATTTTGGGAGCCTTTTTTGGACCTATTTCAGGAGATAGGTTCTAGTTTGGGAACAATAGGTTCACCGGTGAGTCTTTCTATAAAAATTATTATTTAGAATTAAATTATTAAATTAATTGTATTTTTTTAATTAATTAATGTTAAATATTGGATGTAATATAATTGTAACAAACCATGATTTTATAATATAATAGGTCTTCATTAATTCGATGTCTTTGACTGTTATCTTTACATTGATCACTGAACATAAACAGTCCACATAAAAAATATTATATTATATATGACCTACTTGTTAGGTTAGACATTATGAATAGGAACACCCTCGTTATGAAATGAAAATATAAAATTTTTATATAATTTATATTTTTTGATTAATTTATAATAAATAACTATTCAATTTCCAAATAGTTCATTTTATTCTTCAAAAATACATTTTCTTCAAAAATGATTTTTATTGCGATTTTGTGTGTGAACATTATAAAAATTTTATACCAATTTTAGATTTTTGGATTAAATTAACATTATTTTTTAAATCATCATGTAAACATTACAATTGGGTTATTTTTTTGTAATTTTTTTAAAGTATTTATTTTTAAGTGAATATTGAACAAATAATATTTTTTTTTATAAAATTGCCTTCTCTTTTCATTAAATCATCTAATTTAAAAGTCCCATTATGTTTTTAATTTAATTATAAAGTACACAAAATTATCAGTTATTTATAAATAATATAATTAATTAAATAAGAATCATCATTATATTTTACATTAGTATAAGTTCATTTTTGTTCTTTAAAACACAATTTTCTGAAAACAAATTTTCATTCTGTTTTGTGCATTTATATTAAAATGTATTTATTAAAATTATTGAAATTTAATATTGAAAAATATATTCCATATTTGGAATAAGTATATTAAAATTTATTTAATGGGTACATTTTATTTTTGGTGATTATGAATAATAACCATGGTAAATAATTGTCACCTCAATATGGGTAAAATGAGAAAAATATGGTCAAAACTACAGGGTAAGACTTTAAAATATCTCTAAAACATACGTTTATCCTATTATATGAGTGTTTTTTAGAAAAATATGTCTTTAGGGAGTTAAATAATTCATTTTTAAATATTATTTTAAACTTGAGGAACCGTACTTTAACTTTATGAACTTAAATTATATTTTATTTAAATTAAAAATTATTTTTGCGTATTTGAATTTAATGGTATGGTTTGGAGGAGCCATTAAATTTTGGATTTATTAAAAAATATAAAAACCTTACAATAATTATTATTTAACCAAAAAATTAATTTAAATAATATTAATATTTTATTTAATGGTGAAATGATTTTTATGATTAAATTCAGTATTTTCCTAATAACTATTTTCCACGAATTTTTCATACACATATTAAATTTAATTTCTGAAAGAAATATATTTTTTATATGATAAAAGGAATTTTAAATTAGTTAATTAACATGTAATTTATTTATAAGGTAAATTTTATATTAGTTCTTATAATTATGAAATCATAGTAAAATGTTAGGTTATCATGTTTAAGGTTAAGTTGGGTTTAATGGGGGTTTAACTTGGAGAGAAGGATTAAAATGTTCCCATAAATTGTCTAATTATGATTGGTTGGATTTATTTAGACCTTATCTCATATTATATATTAATTTGGGGTTCTTTTATTCCAATCGAACATGAATAATACCTTATAATAATTTAAAAATTTGAATAATTAAAAGAGTTACACTTTACTCACCCATAAAAGGGCACCACATATCCTCTATTCTTTACCCCACTTGAGAAACTTAACATAACCAATACGTATCCAAATAATTTATATATTCTTATCCCACATCTGAGATCTTATTTAATTCCCATAATACCATACCAAGAAGGCTTAAGGTCCATGAAAAAGGAATTTTCTCAAATAATTGAAGGATGTAACACAAATGAACCATGTTGAGACTTGAAGTAAGGGTTTCTCATCTCACTTTTATTTCTGTGAGAAATATTCAATATTTACCACTTGTTTATTTTTTTTGGTGTATATACTCTCCATGAATGTATTTTATTTTTCTTATCATGAAAATCATGAGGATTTACAAATCTATATAAGTTTATCTCTTTTGTGAGGTCTTGATTCAGAGATTACCAAAGAAGGAAGAGATTTATATTATAATATAATTTTTTCAATATTTTCTATACTAAATTTGAGTTGAGGTAAATTATATGGTTCTTATCTTTTAATCACTAAATATTTTGTTCTCATATTTTTATTATAGGAATTTTTATTTATTAGTACCATTTATCTATCTTTATTACGAAAAATAATTAAAAAATATTTTTAGGAAAACCCAATCTTATTTCCTCTGTGGTCGATAAACTTTTTCTTCCATGTACATACTCTTAAAAATTGGTTTATAGAAGTTTTACCAATACTTTAAATGTTTTAAAAAGTTTATCTTAAAAACCATTGACTTTATTTATAATGTTTTAAAAGGAACATTGTTTAAAAAATATGAACAATTAATTTTACATTTTACAAATGTGTGAAAAGAATATCATCTTTTAACTTGTATGGTATAAACCGGTTTTCCTATTGTCATTATAGTTATTTGATTTTAATCTTAAATCATAGGATTACATGGTAATTTTCAAATAAAATAGCATTCTCAATATTATTTGATTTTTTAGTTTTTGAAATACTAAAAGAAAATGATATTTTTCTTTTTTTAGAGAATGGTTTGAGTGATATTTTAATGGCATTTTTCTTCTATTTAAAAATACTTGAAGGATTTTTATGATTCAATTAGGATATTATATGTTGATTTAATTTAATTTTCTAGATTAATTATGATGATGATGATATTAGGATGAGTTTTTGAAATATATTTCTTTCTAATGGGTTAATTAAGTTGTGATGAGATAATAAATGCTCTTCTGATACCATCTACTTAAATTCTTTGTATGGATTGTGATTATGTGATGATGAGATATTTAAGAAACATATCTATTTTATATATGTTATTATATAATGATATTTTTAATTTTTTTCATCTTTTAGAACACTTATGTATGGTTTTTATTATGTGATGGGTGGTTACATTATAAAAACCGGATTGGTGGTTCCATTATAAATAAAGGACACTCAGTTATGATATAAACCAATACATTTTGGGTTCATTATATCTCTCTAATAAATTAGGTATGGAATTATATCCCATGAGATTACAAGGATGGTAATGGAGAGTGAATTCAACTTAATAAGTGAATATGTCCACTATGAGAATCTTGGGAGTAAACCTTGACTATGTAAATAATGAATGGGTTGAGAACCCATTACACTATGAAAATCTTGGTTATGGTCCTTGACAAAGGAAATTATTTTCTATGCTTATGTTTATACCAAAAACCTTTTCACTATTCTTATGATATGTCCTCCTAGCTTATGATTTATTATTAATGATTCCACACTATTATAACTTATGTATTTTATTATGATACATCTTTATTTTATGATTCAAAAATAAAGATATTTTAATGATTTAGTATGAATGTTTTATGTTATGATCATGTTATTATTACCCTATAGTTATATTATGCTCATTTATGACCATTGACTAATATATGTTATGTTTACCCCTAATGGGAACCGAATAATATCCTTTTTATGTTTTATTTCCCTATGTTAGGAAGAAAGTTTTTAAGTAGGTTATGTATAAGAATTTTACTTTGGGATAAGAAATTTGAAGGAGACATTAAGGATATTTCAAAAAATAATAAAATTATGCATCTATTCTCCAAGTTCACTAAACCTTTATGGTGTTGGGTAGTGTATTTTTATGAGATATATTGAATATTCATATAAAATGATGTAATATTTATATATTTTATTCTTGAGTTACTTTAGTAGGAATCATAATAGGGTTTAGTATTTTTTAGAGATTAGGATTAGAGAATTTTTTTTGAAAAACATAAGGATAAGTACAGGTAAAGGATAATATCAATAACCTTTAGTAAGGTATATATTGTATGGTTTTTCTAGAAAATACATCCCTATTTATATATTGTAAGGTGGATGAATATGTGTAAAATATGAACCTAGGTTAAACAAATTTAAAAGGTGTGGATTGGGTATTAAATCGATCATCACCGGTGCACTATGAGGGGGCCGAAAACTATACACCGGTATCGAAACTTCGAGATCATATTCTAGGTTAAATCACATTTTATTTGTAAACCATTATGAAATAAATGAATATATAATCACCATTGGTGACCTGCGTTAAAT
Organism: Viscum album; assembly: GCA_963277665.1. Classification (NCBI taxonomy): domain Eukaryota; kingdom Viridiplantae; phylum Streptophyta; class Magnoliopsida; order Santalales; family Viscaceae; genus Viscum; species Viscum album. The sequence goes on along the minus strand of OY728130.1, from coordinate 602,716,648 downwards.
TTTAAGTGTTGTAGTTTTAAAAGGTGGTGTCATTATTTTTATATCCTATGGATAATTTTTCATGATTTTATAATTTATCACAATGATTATTATTTCTCAAACTATTATTTTTTAATAATTGTCTAGAACTATAAGAAATAATGTTAACAATTAAGGTGGACAAAAGTAAAATAATTTTCCCCATGGGAAACCAAATTAAATGAGAGATGGAATGAGAAACCTTATTATTATATATAATAACCCATATTATTGTACAATAAAAAACATCAAATTGGTTAAGTTTCTTAACACACCTAATAAGATAAAAATAGAGTTTCATGGGAGTTCCATTGATGAATAAAATGGAGGATTTTTTTTAATCTTTGTACATGTTGCGAATATGGGAAGAAGCACTCATGTAAATGTCTCAAAGAAATTACATTATATTTTATATGTGGAAAATAAGGGAATAGATAATGTAATTTGTGGGGAAAATTTAAGATTTTGATAGAGGGAAATGAATTTCATCCTAAGGTACCACTAATAGTTCAATATATTATATATGGGGAACATGGACATTGTCTAAGAAATATACCTAATCCAAGGGCTAACTCCATGAACTGGGAAGGGTTTATGCTATGTCAATCATTCAAGTAGATCAATATGGTTAAGGAACACTTATCCTCCACTCATGAGTTTGGGATATAATATTACATTTTGTAAGAATATTACCTATGAAAATATTATTTAAAATTTGTGGAATTTAAATTGATTTTTAGAATTGATTAGCTATATCTCTATATAACCCATATAAATCTCTAGAATTATAAAATCACATCTGATATTCTCAACCCACCTATGGAAGTATTTTGATATGAGGATAAAAATGAACTTCCAATGGATGTTACTTCTATTTTATAGATTTTCTACCAATTCATTATGGGTATTTATATCAAAAGCTTAGGGAGAAACTCAAAACTAAAAAGATCCTATTATTGGGAATATGGTGATGTATTTACTGTGGAATATCCTAGCATTCCAAAAAATTGTGATGTTGAGTTTTAAATATAACTCATACATGGTGATATACCTATTTAAAAGACACTATATATAATATCACTAGTTGAGTTATAATACTTTAATAAATAATTCTAGGATATTTTTTATAAGGTATTCATTTGTACTAGTGATTCTCCATGTGGTGCTCACATTATTTTTGTTATGAAAAATAATTATGGGAAAATGTGTATTTTCATTAATTAAAATGAACATAATAAGATAATATTTATAAAATGTATCCTATATCACATATTTCAGATATATTTATGTAATTATATGGAGATCAATATTTTTTCCAAAATTGATGTTAAAGAAGGATATCATTAGATATGTTTCAAGAAAGAGGATGTGGAAATGTAGATGAAGTGATAAATGTTCTTGGGTTTAAACATGATTTCGACATAATGATAATATTTAAGAAAGGAGTATGTTTCCCTAAGATATCATATTTAAATAAGGATTTATTGGATGATTCTTATAGTTCATCATTCTCTGTTCATCATGATAGCCTAAAGATGTATAGAGATTTGTAAGAGTATTTATGGTGGGACCACACGAAAATGGGCATTGCAAAGTATATATCTCAGTGTTTAGTATTCCAAAAAGATAAGGCATAGTAATATAAGTATAAGGTTATTTTACAATTATTATATATACCTATATGAAAATGGGAAAATTTCACAATGGATTTCATCACAGGACTCCCAAGTAAATCTAAATATAATGAAACTGTTTTGATTATAGTTAATCACCTTGAAATATTTTCATATTTTATTTAAATAAGATAATATTTCTCTCTAGATCTATTTTACAGGATGTACACAAAGGAATTGGTAGGTTTTTACGGAGTACCACATTTTATTATAGTTGATTGAGATATGAGGTTTACCTCAATGATCTGGAAAGGTCTTCTGTAAGATATTGATAAAGAGTTATGTTTTAGTAGTTCATATTATTCTTAGATAAATGGATACTATAAGAGGAATATTAAAACTGTATAATATACATTGATAACATATTCTTTTTATTTCAAAGGTGTTTGGGACTAACACCTTTCTCTGGTTGATTTTTCTTACAATAATAGCTTTTACTAGAGAATTTTTATAAATACTTATAAAGATCTCTATGGTAATGAAGAACTAAATTGTGTTTGGATGAAGTTACATAAAGAAATATGTTCAGGACTTATCTATATGAGGAATTGTTATATAATTTTACATCCATTAAATAGTATAACAGTTTAGTTTAGTGTGGATTTTTTACTGACAATTCTTGATGGGAAATTTGACTATGAAGTTGATTATAATCTATTCCTTAAAATAACTGCATATAATAAGTTTATGAGATTTGGAATAAAGGGACATGTTATCCCTATAAATATAGGTCCATTAAAGATTCTATATTAGATCTTGGTAGTTTCTTATAACTTGATGACTCTATAAAACTTCTATCATGTTCATGAACTGTTCCATGTATCTCTCCCGAGGATATATATACAAGATCTCTTACTTTTACTAAAATCATCGATCATAGCATTGGAGTAATATCTCTCTTATTATGGAAAATCATAGTAGACTCTATATTATTGAGATAAGGTGCTACATAACAAGTCTACTCACCCAGTCAATGTTTTGTCGTGAAACCAACAATTTGAGGAAGCTATGTGGGAACCTGAGGATATGATGAGGTAGAGGTATCCTCATTTATTTTTATTTGAGTAATGGAATTTAAATTGTGTTATTATTATAATGGAGGTACAATTTTACACCCAAAAATATTATAATATAATTTTTCCTTATAAATTTTATGTTTTCTATTTCTTTCTTTAAATGAAATATTGAACTTAAACAAACCATGTTTAAAATATTATATTATATATAAAATACCCATTAGATCAAAATTAATGATTAAGAATAACCAAATTATGAAATATATAGTTTCAGTTTTTATATATTTTATATTTGTTAATTAATGCCTAATAAATAAGTACTCAATCTTTAGGGAAGTCATTTTATGCTTTAAAAATATGTCTTCATCAAAAATAGTTTTATTGTATTTTGTGAATGAAAATTAAAATTAATTTCCATAATTTTTACGCATTGAATTTTATGTAAATGTAAAATAATTCTTATTTACATTTAAATAATATAATTATTTATATAATAATAAGTAATATAATTGATTTTGGTATATGTTTATTTTTTGGCTTAACAGCATATGGTTCTAAAAGCTGTTTTTTGTTGCATTTTCTGAATTTATATTAAATTTTATTTTTACCACTTTTATAAATTTAATATTTAAAAATGTATTAAATATTTTTAATTAGGATATTCTAATTTTTCCAATACACCCATTTTATTTTTGGTCATTATGAGTTGTAACCATGGTAATGTTTTTTTACCACAATAAGTGTAAAATAGGTAAAAATGGGTTAACACTATGGGGAAAGACATTAAAATATATCTAAAACCATTCTTTATACAATTTTATGAGTGGATATTGACAAAATATAGGTTTAATGAGTTACATAATGAATTTTAAAACACTATTTTGAATATAATAACCCATTATTAACTTTTACAAACATTAATTATATTCTATTCACATTAAAAACTATAATTTTGGTATTTTATTTTAATGGTGTTATTATATGGTTCTATTCAGTTTTGGATTGATCAAAAAGTAGTAAAAACATTAGTTTTTACTATTTAACCTAAATATTTCATATAAATCAACATCTTACTTGATTTCTTGGAGCAATTATTTTTATGCTTAAATCGAGTAATTTCCAAAAACAAATTCATGCATTTGACATGCTTATATGAAATTTGTTTTCTGATACCTATGGGTTTTTGATTTGATAAAATGGATTCAAAATTATGAATCATCATGTAAAAAATTGGTTATAATCATTCTTTATTTTGTTTCATATAATTATGTTATCATGGTAAAAATTTAAGTTATCACAATTAAGGTTAAATTGTGTTTAAAGGGCATTTAACTTGGAGACATGGATTAGAATATATCTAATTCTTGTCTAAATGGGAGTGGATGGGTTTATTTAAACCCTATAATGTCTTATATAATTTTTTTTGGATCTTTGGTCCCGATTTACCATGATTAATATCTTATGTTATTTCAAAATGATGAATAATTATAACAGTGGCACTCTCATCACTTATAAAAAACACTAATTCGCTTATATTTTTCAAAACTCTTGAGCCCTTTATCTTTAATAAGAATAGAAAATATCCCTTCCTATATTCATTCCCCAAATTATATATATTTTCATATTCCCTTAAGTAAATCATAATAAGTCTTTATGTGTAATCCAAATGAGGTCTCCTAAATAAAAGGAATTTTTAACGAGCACAAAGCTATATGAGACTTGAGTTAAGGATTTATCATATCAATTTTATTTCTATGAGACATTTTCCATATTAACGAATTATTAATTTTTTTGTGGTGTATATAATTCCCATGAAATTATTTTACATTTCTTCTAATGAAAAATACAAGGATTAACAAATCAATCTAAGGTTCTCTCTTTCATGAGTTTTAGATTCAGAGATTACAAAATTGGTTTGAATTCATTTTACAATCTCATTTCTTTTCAATATTATCTATGCTTAATTTTATTTGAAGTAAATTATTTAGATCTTATACATTAAACCCCATCATTTTTCCTCTATTTTTTATGGATTCTTTATGTATTATTACCATTTTCCCTTCTTTAAAACATAAAATGATCAAGAAAATGTCTTTAATAATAACCAACCTTATTCCCTCTTCAGTAGATGAACTTTTTCTTACATGATTATAATCTTCAAAAAAAATTATGGATGTTTTTACTTATACTTTAAACATTTTAAAAAGGCCACTTTTACTACCTTTGAATTTATTTACAAAGGTTTAAATGGAAAATTTTTGTAATTTTTTTTCCAAACAAGTCATTTTTGAATTCTTACAAAAGCATGAAAATAATTTTACCTTTTAACATATACAATATGAATAGATTTTCCCTAAACCGTTATTATTATTTTTTAGTCCTCAATTATAATTTTCAATGTTTACTTACTTTGAAAATAAAATTTCAATATTCTTGGAATATTTAGTTTGAAAGATACAAAAAGAAAAGTATATTTTTCCTTATTTTTTATAAGAGAGGATTGAATGACATTTTAAGGGTATTTTACATATATGTCAACATCCATGAAAGATTTATATTCTTCACTAGGGACATTCTCTTATATTTTTATCCAATTTCCAAGAGAACTTATGATTATGATTATGATCTTAGTCTTTTTCATGAAATTCTCTCTTTTCCAATGATTTAATTATGTTATGATGAGATAACGAATGGTTTAATGATATTATCCAAATAATTTCTATTTATGGATTATAATTATGTGATGATGCGATTTTAATGAAACCAATTTATTTCCCAAAGGATGTGCTACAATGATATGATGAATGTTTTATCATATTATGGCATACATATGTATGGTTTTCATTATTTGATGGGAGGTTATTTTATAAAATAATGATGGATGGTTCATTTATAAACCAAGTATGGGTGGTTAAATTATAAAACCAGGACCGGTTGGTCCATTATATCCCTCCAATTCATTGATTAAGGAATGATATATCATGCGATAATAAGAATTGTAATGAGGAGTGAACTCAGTTCAGTAAGGGACTCTACACACTATGATTTTCTGGAGAGTGAACCTTAACTAAAGATATAATGGAATGGGGAGTGAAATATATACAATATTATAGTCTTTTCAGTTATCCTTGACTAAGTAAATTATTTTCTATGTATATATTTATTCCATAAACCTATATCTTATACCTATGATATTTTCACATGGATCATGATTTATCATTGATGATTCAACACTCTTATGAGATATGAATTTTTTTATGATAAAAATTATTCCATGATTCTTGAATAAATATATTTGGCTTATGGGGTATGGGTTTTCTGAGTTATGATCATGTTATCACACCCTTATTCTTATTTTATCCTCATTTATGATCATTGATCGGTATATCCCATGTTTACCCTTACTGAGAATCTGAGTACAAACATTCTTATGTTTCCTTCCCCCAATTTATGAAGAAAGGATTTTTGTAGGGTATTCTAATAATTGTATGAGTTCAGAATAAATTTATGGTATATATTGAAAAAGTTTCATAAAATAATATTATCATGTTACTAGTCTCAAAATAAAAAAAAATATTATGTTTTTAGGGAATTTTTTATTATAATATCTATTTAATATTCATCTAAAATGATTTAATATTTATGTATTTTATGCTTGGGAAACCTCATTTTGTCCCCAAGAGTTCGGGATAGGACCAGTTAAGTATATATGTGGCTGGAAAGGCTTGGGAAACAACATCTAGCCCTAGAATAATGATTGGGAAATCTTCTAATGAGGTTGGTCGTCCCCATACTTACCCAGTGGATTTATGCATTTTTATTATACACATATGAGAGTATATTCATGAAACTGAGGGTGATGAATTTTTAAATTTAGTTTGTATTGATAATTAAATAAATTTTCTAACTTAAATTGTAATTACATTGAATGAAAAAAAGTTAAAAGGCCATATAATACCTTGTACACTGGATTGATTCCTTGTCTACCGATGGTCATGGATTTGAAAATAATGTTTACCCAAAGATATAGAAACCCATATTAGGGGTGTGATTAAATAAATCAAAATTAATTCTATTATTTTCCCAACTGTAGGTGTATTTGAGAGACCTTTATGTTGTGGTAGGTGTCTATTGGGATGTGTAGACTAATGGATTGGCCATATGATATGTTTGAGGTACCTTATAGCATTAGGTTAGTGGAAATGATCTTGGGGTGAGTGTCCCTCCCCTGTGGAGACATGTTTCTTAGGTGGATAGAACTAAGAGAGAAGAGGGATATGTTGTGTGTGAGGAATGACCTGAGATAAATGACAAGTGATATTATAAATGATTCATCTCTTGAGACTAAATCCTATGGGATTTGACATTTATGGCCCTTAGAGGAAGTGGAAATATTATGATGATGCTAAGGAGAGTGATTCCAAATGGGTGATGAGAGTTGAACCAATAGGTGGTAATGTGATGATGGAAGCCACATTGGTGATCAGGAATGATGTGATCAAGGGGTCTTGGTAAGTGTCACATTGTTATGTTAACTATATTTGGGTGTGTAAGGATATGGGTATATATGGTTGAGATTTTTACCTTACAACCCAAACTAACACATGATCCCAATGGGGTTGAGAAGATGGTGAAGTGTGTGGGTGTTCATCCATCCCTTTATTGGTTTTATTTTATTTACTTAATGAATATGATTTTTTGTTGCCAAAGATGATTTGGAATCAATTGATGTGTATAGAACTATTGTTATTTCAAAATATTTTTGAGATTCACATGTTAAGATGGATGCAACCCTCAGATTCCCAGAACGTGTGGGATCTTGTCTCACGGTATATTAGGGGAAAGTGCCTAGTTTAAATAGAATATAGTGTATGTAGTTGATGAATCTATGGATTCTTGGAGTTGGTTCTTAGGATCCATCATCAAATCTAGTGATTAAATGCATACAAAAATTCCTGAGATGAAGTTTATATAGTGAGACCATTATTAATTCTTGAGGTTATTAGGTTTTCAATGGTGATACCATTAGACTATTGCAAATACTCAAGACCACCCAGATTTGAATGGTGTAATGAGGTATCAGGTGGGTGTATATCCTTGAGTATAGATGTTGGAAATCCCAAGGTTCATTGTTGCATCCTCTCAATCGATGTCTGTGATACCCCATAATATTGGATGGATGTACCGAATATGGTTCTATCATGAAGACACATGTTGCTGGATGACTAGGAAATTTACCACAGTAACCATTATTTTATTCCATTCAATTATATAGGAAACCGTAGAATCCATCAGGCTTGGATATATATTATTTCCCAAGACCCCCCATAGAATTAGTTATTATCCTGACATCAATAATTCCAAGGTACTACAATATGGTTCGACCTTTGGGATTGAGGATGAGGAATTTTTTGTGATTCCCTATTGTCAAATACACATAATAGTGGTGGAATGAGTGTGGGATCTCCAGTGTGTGGATAGAGGTCCCCTGGAGGGGATACTCATGCTCGAAGACATTATAGTAATGGATGAAGTAGGTATGGACCATCTGAGTTGTGTACCTATAAATCAATGATGTTTTATTTATTTATTATTCCCTATATTTTACTTACTAATTTTTAACAGAGCATGTCACTTCCAAATATCACTATGTTGAAAGTATATGCCATAACATTCTATTCTAACTTATTTACTCACACCCTACTTGGGCTCGCATTGTATTGGTGTACTTCGGTGAAATTTGACACGGTTGTTGGAATAAGTGGGGCTGATACCTGATATACCTAATCAAGAAATATATCTAGGATAGTAAAAATATTTGGATGAGGTATGGATCAAAGTTGTAGTATATCATCAAATATTTCTTCTTTTTTCCATTTTATTTGGTATATGGGATCAACCCAATGGTAAATCTATCTTTACTGGGACGTCCTTATGATTATTTATGTGGCATTTCATTGATTATTGATTAATATGTTTAATACTTATTTTTTCTCTAATTACTAAGGCATATGATTTTGGTTTACTTCCATATTATTTCACACTCTGATATTGGGGTGTAGTCTCCCAATTATTATAATTTGGACCCTTGATTCTAGTTGAAGCCTCTGAAATAGGAGAGATAGGCCTGAGGTCTTATGGTACTCTATTCCAGGGCATTGGTCAAGTGTCCTATAGGTCAGGTAATTACAAATTATATCATAGGATGTTTTCTTCTTTTTTCATACTATTTAGTATATGGTATCCAAGAGGTATAGAGACATGTTTGATCCTATGATGGAAACTAGGCTAGTGCATCATGACCACCTTTTCTGTAGGAAGTCCATATTACCAAGGTATCATGATTATTATGTTTGTTATGTGATATTAAGTTTGATTTGATTTTCACTTTGAGTGATTCAAATGGATTTTTTATTATTATGTGAATTATTTTGGATTTTTACACTTTTCCAATATATACAAGAGGTATCGCAGGCGTTATGATTCGGAAAATAGGATTTACTAGAAATATATACTATCTTATGTGCAGTTATCACTGATGAGAGGCCCATAAGTTTAAAGTGTTAGAAGTAGATTATATAGAGTATTCATGTAAAAGTTATTGGTGATATTTTACTCAACTAGACCACCCTAGATACATATTTATTCTGATGGATGGTCATGTGGATCTACGATGATATTCTCCAAGATGAGGATGATGGTGTATTTACCCCAATAGTTCAATGTGGGAATTATATTCCCTTATGAAAAAAAGTATAGTGGGTGTTTTATTTAGGTTTTATTTATTAGAGTATCAATAACAACCTATATTTTGTTTTCCTGTATAGCATGCAATGACATTATACTTAATCGAACTATTTGACCTTTCTAATTTTTCACAAATAATATTGGATGATTCCATTGGTTATGATAGTGGTTACTGATGATATTTTTATTCTATAAGGAGATTTCATCTATATGGATGCTCAATGAGAATCATTTCCCTTTTAGGCTGATGTCTTTGTTATAAGTTCTTGATTTATATCGATGTGAGGCTGAATGATTGGGATGTGATATTGATGTGTGATTCCTGATCTACATGAGACCCTATAATGGGTTTTTTGGCATTATATATTCCATGATATATCTGATATAGGAGAAGGGATATTTTCCTAGGGGTTTGGAGTTATATAAGATAAGAAATATTCGTTAAGGATGAGAGCCTTGTGACTTTGAGATATATCTCTCGAGGTGTGAAATGGGTTTTATCTTTGAGATGAGATGAGATTATAGAGGTTGAACCATGGGAGGGTTATCTCATGTTTCTGAGTGTCCTTAGACAAAATAGACATGTTAGATTCTTCATATTTTGATTTAAATGCATGTGATGAGATACCATATATGGTTTAGTCATAAGGATAACTTGAGAATATTAGAAGAGGAAGGGTAGGCTTGTGAGATATATTTTGATAGGGTATAGGGTTCCTATCCTAGGATAATACCCATAGAAGGATTTGGGAAAGGGCATGTGTAATTTCTTATGATTTGGATGTGAAGCACTTATAGAACTTGTGATTTTGGAATAAAAGTAGGAAATTGAGGGCATGACTGATTGTGTGCTTGAAACTATTGAATTTGGGTGAACTTACAATCACGGTAAAAGTGTGACTAGATTATATTGACATTTTAAGCGATGATGGTTAGAGGATGTTCAGGTGATGACTAATGGAACAAATGATGTGTCAAACTTTGAATAAGAGTTCCAAGGATTTTCCTAGTTTGATGAGATTGGAATACTTACAGGGGTGGTCCAGTGGTTAAGCACTTAATCCAATTCTTGACATGGTACAAATTGCGAGATAATGAATTGGGTTCTATAGTTTCATGTATGAGATTATAAATCAATTACTTTTGGATGATATTGGGCAAACAAAAATTGTTTATGCATGGAATCAATTGATATTAAAATCAGTGATGTCCATGAGTGGGATGAGGTCCAACGAGTTTTTAGTGAATCAGTAGTGATCCTACTTGCCCAGGAATCTAGAGAGTATGATTAAAAAGGAGAAACATTCATGTGATATTCATTTCCATTGGGTGTTATGGTTGAGAACAGATATAAGAAAGTCTTTATAGTGGGGAGTCCACCATAGGCTGATGGAGAACATGACCCTTACTTCAAATTAGGTTTTAAATATTTCCATGGATGATTTTTCCCTATGCTATGAACGATTAATAAATTATGGTTCATGATAGCACTTACAACCAAGCTATCTTGACCAAATCAATCCATCATGTTTTTTGGGGGATGACGTATGGTTCAGAGTACTCATAAAATTGATCCAATTGACTGATAACAAGGTAAATACAAGGATATAGAGTAGGATTTCAGTCATGTTCATATGGACCTCACACGAGAGGGATTGTGGATACATAAGAATAGTTTTTGGGGGTGGTCGTTATTTTATTTTGTTGTTGATAAGTGAATGAATATAGTTTTATCTTGATTCCCCAATGAATTATATATATAAATTTGGTTGTAGAATTGGATGAAGTTTGAGTGTCAGCAATGGGGCCGAGATGAGTTGGTATGATGTGAACTTGGTTAGATTGTAGGAGTGTCAATGCTCATGGAATGGATAAAGAAGGTATAACCAGTGGTTTTATGTGTAATTGGATGTTATGGGTTAATAATTACATTAGATGCATCCTGATAGGTATAAATTTGTATTTTGTATATTTAACAAGGCTTTAATGAAAAAAATGAATTATTGGGATGGTAATAGGGTGATGGAGACTCATCCATTTTTTAGAATTTTAGGATAACAAGGAGTAATTATATTGGACTAGTGGATTCACTTATGTTTGGGTGTAGTAAAATGGAAACTATAATAGGTTCATCATTAGAATTTGAAATTGGTTTTTTAGTAGGTGATTTTGATAGCAATAAGTATCACTGTTCAGAAAAAATTGTCATGAGTCGAGTACTATAGAAGAGAGAACCATCGGCTTTAGAATCAATTACATAAAAAACACTTGAGTTTCTTGAGGTATACGTGTGTGAGAGAGTAATATATTTGTGTTTTTGTAATTAATATGAGTGATGTTCTGTGTTTTAGTGGGGTTTTCACTTTATTTTTTCATTGTTCTTGGAAAGCGCATTTTGTATTTAAGAATGGAATATTTTAATTTGAGTAGAAATTAGTGACCAATTTAGGTTAGAATATCACATTGGATGATAACTAGGACAACTAAAGGATGATAAGTGTTATGTTAAATATATTTTAATACCCCGCATATGTATGGGTGTTTGAAATTTAAGATAAATTTGAATTTTCGGTTTAGCGGATGGACAGTTTTCAGAAAAAATATATTTTTTTATAATCCATGAGTTTTAGTGTCTCAAGATAATGTTTTGGATAATTATTGAGTCCAAAGATGTTCCTCGAGTGCTCAGGTGAGTTTTGAAAGATTCATGTCATGTTTGGAGTTTTTTTCTAGAACTTTGACTAGGGTTCATGGTTTAGGTGACGTGGTTTAGAGAAAATCGTATGGGTACCCTTACACAGGAGGAGTTTCATTTATGTTCGTATAGATTATGGTTGAGTTGTATGGCCAGTGAATGTTTGAAGGATAACCATATGTGATCTCAGATTAAATTGGGTTTGGTGGACTGGACCCACGGCTTGGTACACAACTTGTGCGGGGTTGCAGACAAATCATGAGAGGTGTTTCTTAGGCATTCCAAATCCATTTGGAATGTTTGGGAAACATTTATTAAATCATGTTGAGAAACTATAAGAAATGGGTTTTCATAGGTACTGAGTGATATATGGTTGGCACACAGTTTGTAAAACCATGCATCCAAACCATACAACCTTCCCAGTTTTGCTAAAAATGGTGTTTGTACTATTTTTTCACTATGAAAATTATAAGGGGGAGCTTCCTTTCTCCTCCCCTCATTCACCCAGACCAGAACCTCCCCCTATACATTTTTCCTCCTTAAATACGCATTTTTTGGAGAGGATTATGGTGTATTCTTTAACATTTACGGTTTCTTATCTCCTCTTACTTCATCCCTTGAAACTTCCACTTGATATCTTCTAATTTTTGAAGTATAGATTTAGGGTTTTTATTATGATTCCACCAGATCATGGTGGAATCATTTGAGTATAACAGGGCTTCCACTCTGATTAGGAAGAGGATGTCCCATAATTCTATATGTACCAAGTTTCTTTAATAATATCAAAGGTATGTCTTCATTTGTAATTTTTTTATGTTTTAGGTTAAATTAATTAAATTAATTATTGTAATGGATATATGGTTAAGGGATTTCTTCTCGGTTGGTTCCAGGAGTCCGTTGTGGACCTCATGTAGGTGATAAGATCTGTTCTAGATCAACAAGATCACTGATGATAATTTAAATGAATATTCCCATTTAAAATTAAATTAATAAAAAAATTAAATGTTATAATTAATGATTTTGTGATTTTGGTTGGGAGATAGGTTCCTTGGTTTGTTGGAGAGGACCAATCGAGCATGGATGGGGACAGGTAAGCTTATGTCAAAACTATCATCCCTAAGATAATAATAGGTAGGTGTTCTATATACTAGAATTGTGGTTTTATGCATTATTATAATTCATCTTTGGATTTTAGGTGATGCTAACAAGGGTAATTACCAGTTAAACATAGTTTCCATTTATAATTTATTAAATTGTTTAAGATAAAATAAAATTCTAGTGAATAAAAAAACTGTAAAGGTAACGTTTTTGTAAAACCCTGAGATTTTATGAGATATATTCTTTTGAATTTCTTTGATATCTTTTGTTATACACTACACCAAGATTAGCTTTCTCTATACACAACACCGTATTAGTCTGCAGTATATGCAACAATATTCATGGCTCGTGTTACACACAATTTCAAGTTCTTTTGGTAGAAATTATTCTACGAAATATTTATTGTATAATTTTTTCAATGTATAAATGAAATAAGTTTTGATTATGTTATGTGAAACACTAAAGGAAGCTTGCACTACACGCAACCCTGACTTGGCTTGCATTACACACAAGAGCGACCTTCCTCAATAGCGTGTGTTGTTCGCAATACCGAGTTTCACTAAACGAGATATTATTATAATATTATTATGAACTAGATATTATGAGTAGTATTAAATGAATTTTTAATCTTATAATATTATAATTTAACTTACACATTTTCTAGAATGAGGTATGAGGACAAAATCAATTTTTTCGGATGAAAGAAGTATTTTTAAAAAAATATAGTTTTTCCACCTTTTGATGGCGCACCCATTTTAAATCTAATTATTTATAAGTTTATAAGTTCAATTTTACAAAATAAACATATTATTGTGAATCAGGATATACTAATTTATGTTGGATAATGTATTTATATTTTTCAGATAACGTTCATATTTTGATGAATAGTAAAAATACACTAAATTTTAATTAAAAACAACTTTTTTCATCAAGATAATTTAAATAGTTAAATAATAATATTTAATGGTTTTAAAGATTAAATATAATATATTTTTACCATTTAATATAATTCAAGTTATTATCATTAATTTTACATTGAATTCATAGGTAAAAACATTTCAATCTTTTGCAATGTTTTTCCTTTTAAAACCCGTTTTCCCAACAGCGGGATTAATTTTAAATTGAATACTGAAAATTTTGTGTCTAGGATTTGGAAAAATGGATTCCATATTTGAATCAGTAGTTCCAAATTATGTTAATAGGCTACTTTTATTTTTTAGGCATTATGAATAGTAACTACGGTAAATTTTATTTATTACCACAGTTAAAGTTAAATTAGGAAATTAAGGGTAAAATAATATTATAAAATTACCCTAACACATGTATTAATATAATTGGATGATTATATTTCATCTCAAAATATACTTGGGTCTAAATGGTATCTATTAGAACCCACTTATATGTGATTAAGACCTTTAATTTATTTTATTTAAATAATTGTGAAATATGTCTTAGTGAAACTTTAATAATTAAATTATTTTTAATATAAGGTTATACATAATATAAATTCGTTTATAAATACTCATATCAAATCTAAGATTTTTTTCTTTATCTTGGTATTTTATTTGTAATTTTTAAGAAATATATAATTACCTAAATAGCATATACATTAATGATGCAAAAATTATTTATTTAGTGAAAAATCTATAATATTGTATTTATTAAACTAATAATACACATAAAAGGCCCAAATACCTGACCAAAAATTATTGGTCGTGTAAATATAAACCTTAATAATCCAAAGGTAGAATTTTTGACCATTTGGAGACTTATAAAATCTATTAGAACACTTATATTATTTTATTTTAAATGATGTCAATGTTGTCACCTTCATAGTTCAATAAACATAACATTTTAAAAGTTGGGAATTTTAGAAGATAAATTCGATTAAAAGTATTATTATGAAATATATTATATTTTTATTCATTATATTATTTTATTATTAATTTTTATGCAACAAATTAGTATATTAAATAATTATACAAAAATGTTATAGTAATTATTTTATTAAGAGAATTATCAAATAAATGGTTTTAAAAATATTAAAATAAATATTACATGAACTAATTAATACTATCCACGAATTTTATAGATGAATAAAACATGTTAGGAACCTATTAAATATTTTTTTTGAATATATTCTCTGTGTGTATTTTATTTAAATTCAAATAATTTAATAGTGTCAGACTTGACACTATTGTTATTTTATAAAAATGACATATTATTAAATTGTTTAAAAATCACAAAAATATTGAAAAATTAAAAATTGAAATTTATATGGTCTAAAATGTCATAAATTATCCAATTATGGACAATTCACAACACATAAGTTATTATTTATAACAATTTAAAATTTATAATATTATTACCACAAATAAAATTAAATAGATTAAATAACGATAAATCAAGTTGACAAGGTTTACAATAAAATCCCAATAGGTCTAAATTTTATTGGTTTATGAGATTACAACCATATATCATATAATATTCATATGTGAGTCATTTTTTGAGGTTTTAATGTGGGTTTTGAGTTTATTATAAATTAATATTTTAGAGGTTTCCAAAAGTGCCCCTCTCCTCCCTTATAAAAAGGAACCTCCTCCCTCTACTTTTCACAACATTTTGAGCCTTCAAGATCGGCCAAAAAATGTCCATTTATCTTTTACACTTCCCTAGAAACCTACTAGAGGTCCTGGTCTTCTTCAAAGCCCAACTTTAGCACCCTAAGTGGAGGTTAAGAAGAGGCACGTCGAAGAAGAGGTAATATCCTTTACCGATTCTTTCAAACTTATTTCTTCTTCTACATACTCTATATGAGTTGTTTCATGATTAAGTAACAACTTTAGTATAACTTGTATACTGATATGTTATTATGAATATTAAACAACCATATTCTATCTTCTATCCATCCTATGAAAAAATCAAATCACCACGCGTGCGTACGTACGGCTTACCGTCTTCACACCGTGGTGTAATCTTATATTTCATAACTAACACACTTCGATGGGTATAATGATGGTAGATATAAATATATATGATTATTGTAATTTTTTATTTATTCTGAAATATTATACACCATACACTTCAATAAAATTCTATAATCATGAGAATTATATCATCGCTTGTGCGTACGTACAGCCTACCGTCTCCACGATGTGATGCGACTCGTTCTACATGATCTTCATTGAATAAGGATTATATAATTGAATTTAATGAATAAATATGATATATATTACACTAATACCATTCTGTAAATGATGTATCTATAACCTAAAAATAAGAATAATAATATTTTGACAAAACACACATAAGAACATAAAGCAATGAACATCTGAATAACAAGTAGCAATGAAATATTACTAATAAGAAGATAAGAACATGACCATATATGATACCATAATAATGAATATTATTCTGGAATAAGTCAGTGACATTATTTAAATCATTATAATGGAGGTTCAGATACTTACAAATCATATTGGACCTATGGTAAGGGATTCTTTTGTCTCACTTTTATATCTGTGAGACATATGCCTTAATCACCATCTATTTCTTTTTTATAGTGTTTATGCTTCCCAGGAATGTTTTATGATTTTTATTATGAAGGATATGATATTTAAATATGCATGTAATTTTATTTATTTTATGATACATATGATTCCACCTACCATAAAAGGTAGGGTATAATTATTCCAATCTCATTATTATCTGAGATTGTATATTCGTAAGTATTTACTGGGGCTATGTTTACCATCCAGGTCCATGTTTTCTCAAAATGTTTTCATAAAATGTTTACTATTCATACATGTATTTTTAAAGTCATTTTTACACTTTTTTTACTTTTACCACATGGTATGGATGGAATCTTTCTTTTGTTTACCATACGAGGCACCTTTTGACTTTTTCGAAAAAAGTACGAGAAGATTTCTTTTTAACTTATACAACATGAACCGATTTTTATGATTTTATAAAACATTATTTCCATGAAGTTTCCTTTAAAAAAAATTCAAGTTTATTTTCAATTAACTTCTTTTATTTTAAAATTTAATGACATGTTGAGAATAGAAAATGTTTTTGAAGAAGAAAGGATATTTTCCTCAAGAATTCATTTCAAGTGTTTTATCAAAACTATTTTCCATCTAAGTTGAAATTATTTAGAATGTTTATGTTTCAAGTATAATGTATCTATTAATTTCATGGTTTGATTTTTATTATGATGAAATTATATCCATTTGTTTTATATGGATTATGTTGTGATGGGATGATGTTTATGAAACCCATATTATTCTTTGGGTTATGATGAATGGTTCATGTTTATTTTGTGGCACAAGAATGAATGATTTAATTATGATATGGCTGGTACCTATATCTGCCTCCAATGCATTGGGTAAAGATTTATATCTCATGAGATAGACATGGATGGAATGACAAGTAAAATCCAGTTTAGTAATACAGTGCTGGAATGGCAAGTAAACCCGGTTCAGTGATGGACTTTGTCCACTATGATAGTCTTGGAAGCAATGCCCTGGCTACTATGGAAATCATAACACGTTCTTAATGGTCTTCCACAATTACATGTTTTATTACCATGATATTTTATCATTATTATTGTTCTTTTATGATCTATTCCTTATGTACTACCATGTTTTATGTCATTGCTCAATATTTTGATGTTTAGATTGTATACTAATGTTTTTACATTAAAATGTTTGTGGATTGTTTTATGTTCTCCATGTCTACCCTTACTGAGCATTTGAGCTCACCCTTTTTATGTTTTATTTTCCCCAGGATATAAATAAAGGTTTTAGGTAAGAAAAAGGGGGGGGACTTTATGGGAGATGTTGAAGATCTTTCACCATGATTAGAAGATTATGTTCCATGTTTCCAAAGACACTAAACTAATACGGTATTTGGGCGTTCTATTTTTTTATATATTAAGTATTCCGAAAAAGTAATGTAATGTCCTTGTACATCAATATTTAGGTCCCTACAGTTTGTATCATATCAAAGTTTTAGTCAACCATTGGAAACTAGGATGCAAAAACATTAGTGATATCCCTAGAGATATTTTTAAGGTATGTCTAGGGATGTACCTAAGGTTAAGTATAAGTATAATTTATAGTCCTAGAATTATGGTAACGATCATAGAATTAATCCTAAGATGTTAGATATTGAAGGTACTCCCCCTTTATTATGTTTTTTCCAAGCATGGTTTTTTCCTCTCAGTCTATTATTTTTGGGTTTTAGACGATGGCTGGAACCTGAAGGAACCGTGCTGATCAATGTAATGGACAATGCAATGATTTTCCTCCTGAACAAACCAATGTTATGGGAGATGGAGTGAAAATATTATTTCTATACTTACACAGGTTTTGAACCATTCTGGGCTTCCAAATGAGCTGAGAAGGTAACAATATTCTATTGAGTCCTTGAGGAAATGTATACATTCTTTCAGTGGGTCTTCTGATCCACTTGTTGCTGAACAATGGATCAATACCATTGAAAATATATTTTCAATACTTCGATGTTCAAAGCATGAAAAATTCATTTAGGATTTTCACCAGTTAGAAGGTGAAGCAGACCAATGGTGGAATCTAATTAAGAATACAAGGCCCCAATATGAAATTGAATCCATGGATTGGGATGAGTTCAAGAACATGTTTTTCAATAAGTACTTCCCTCGTATTCTTTGAACAAATATGGAAAAGGGGTTACTTTAGATTAAGAAAAAGGATGATGAATTTGTTGGTATATACGAGGAGAATTTTACAAGGCTTGTAAGGTATGCATCTGGCTTTTTCATCCAACCTGCAAGTAATGTTGATCGATTCTTCAGTGGCTTAAAACCAAGTCTTCGAAGGGAATTAGATATAAGAGAATTCAGTAGCTATGAAGAAATTGGGTGTTGTGATATCAAGGTAGAACTGGAAGTTGGTGCTCCATATCCATATCATGGTTTTGACAAGAAACGAAAGATGGAGTTTAAGAAAAAATCTCAAAACAATGGTGAAAAGAAGATGAATGTTTCTTTATGCTCAAAGTGTGGAAATAAGCATGGTGGAGATTGTCTTAAAGGGACTAGAAAATGTTTTAAGTGTGGAAAATAAGTTCATCGAGCATCTAAGTGTCGAAGTAATGGGAAAATGGTAGATAATTATGTGAATAGAGATAAGACAACAGAGAACGCACCACCAACGCTTCAGTGCTACAAGTGCAAGGAAATGGTTCATTATGCTAACCAATTCCCTAATCCAAGGGTTAATTATGATCGATATCAACAACCTCTTAAGGAAAAGGACAATGGTAAGTCACATGCGATCACTATTGGCAATGTTGAGTATGACAATGAAGTGGTGGAATAATTAATTGTTTATGTAATGAGATTCCAAAATAATGTTGTGGAATCTCATTTATAGTATCGTGGAATATTGGAATATATATGTATTGGTTTATTGTGGTTTTCAATAATTTTATGGTACTGTTAACGATGAAAAGTGATTGAAATTTTAATAGAAAGTAGATGATATGTGCATAATGAAGGGATAAAGAGAAAATAATATGTTTGATAGTATTCATGAGCTCATGACTGATAAAAGGACGATGTGATATCATGGTTTGAGTATATAGAAATTTTGGGATTTTGGTATGTGGAAATAATTAACTTTTGACAGCATTCATGTTTTCACTAAGGTTCTATGGTAATTATTGTTTCAAGAGAATACATGATTAAGGTATTCACATGTTTGGAATATGACAAAAAAGATATATCTTATCATATATGGGGGATAAATTTTTGTATTCACATGCCTGGTTGATGACCTTTCTAGTAATCATTTTCTTTATACTATGAGATTGGACATAAGTGTTTTTGATAAGCCTAAAGGTTGGAATGGATTAATTTAGACATCAGATAGTATTTCTTAATGCTATAACTTTTTGATTTTATTTCTGAAATGTTGTAATAGTATAGTTTTAGAAAAAGGAGAACCAGTAGGATGGGTGAAAACCCATCGCGTCAGACAGGGCTGTAGGAATCGAACCCACAACCAAAGTGTGACAGGCCTTTATCACCTACCACTTGCCTACAGTAAGTCCCTAGTTAGTAGAAATTACTTTTATTTTATTAAGTGGTATGATAGATGAATTATAAGTCCATTTTAGAAACCATATATGATTAATTTTAGCATAGATGGACTTATGTTGTGCTAATATTTTTTTGATAGAGACAGATGGAATGACCTATCATTCTATTGCATGATCTACTAACACTTCAAGAATGAAAAATTCAACTTCATTTATTTAATAAAGGATGAAGTGTAAATTTTTCATGGAATGACCAATAATGTTGTAACACTAAAATCAAGTAAGCATTTCTCCTTATGTAAAAATTCATCAACTTTAGGAAATGATCGTGAAAACCAAAAATTTTGTTCTAGTACCCTTATATCTGAAGAATCAGATGGTACCTTAGATCATAAAAAATTTATGGCTTTGGGATTTTTGGATTTTTCATAGCCATGTTCTCTACCACTCTCCATCAGAACATGATGGTTAGATTTCTCTTTCCTATCCTTGTTTTCACCTATTCTATCCTATGTGGAAACCCAGTGATGGGTTACTTTACGTATCCGTTATGTTTCAAACATACCTTTTTAAAATGACTTTTTAGTATTCCTTTTTACGATGTGGGTTTCTATGAAAGAAATTTTCAAGTAGAAAATGATTTATAACCCCGATGAATTTTTAGGGAGAAATTCATTTTAAGGGGGGGTAAAATGTAACACCCTGAGATTTTATGAGATATATTCATTTTAATTTCATTGATATCTTGTATTATAAGCTACACCTAGATTATATTGTGTTATACGCAACACTATTTTAGTTGGCAGTATACGTAACAATATTCTTGGCCCGTGTTACACACAATTTCAAGTTCTTTTGGTAGAAATTATTCTACGCAACATTGAGTATAGATTGTGTTCAATGTATAATTGAAATAAGTTTTGATTATGTCATATGCAACATGAAATGAAGCTTTCACTACATGAAACCATGACATGGGTTGCATTAAACGCAAGAGCGACCTTCCTCAATAGCGTGTGTTGTACGCAATACCGAGTTTCACTAAACGAGATATTGTTATAATATTATTATTAACTATCCGTTATGAATAGTATTAACCGCATTTTTAATTTTATAACACTATAATTAATCCTACACATTTACTAGAATGAGTTATGAGAACAAAATCAATTTTTTGGATAAAACAAGTATTTTTCAAAAAATGCAGTTTTTCCGCCTTTTGATGGCGCACCCATTTTAAATCTATTTTTTGACAAGTTTTTAAGTTCAATTTTAAAAAAATAAACTTATTCTTGTTAAATTATAATATATAATGGTTTTAAAGAGTAAATAGAATATATTTTTACCATTTAATATAATGAAATTTATTATCATTAATTTTACATTGAATTCATAGGTAAAAACATTTCAATCTTTTGCAATGTTTTAACTTTTAAAACCCGTTTTTTTCAAGAGAGATTAATTTTAAATTAAATACTGCAACTTCTATATATTTAATTTGGAAAATGTGATTCCATATTTCGAATCAGTAGTTCGGAATTATGTTAATAGGATACTTTTATTTTTTAGACATTATGAATAGTAACTATGGTAAATTTTATTTACCACAGTTAAAGGTAAATTAGGAAATTAAGGGTAAAATAATATAATAAAATTACTCTAAAACTTGTCTTAATATAATTGGATGATTATATTTCGTCCTAAAATATACTTGGTTCAAAATGGTATCTATTAGAACCCACTTGTATGTGATTAAGACCTTTAATTTATTTTATTTAAATGAAAGTGAAATATGTCTCACTCAAAATTTAATAATTAAATTATTTTTAATATAAGGTTATATAGAATATAAATTCGGTTATAAGAACTAATTTGAAAGTTAAAATGTTTTTCTTCATCATGGTAATTTATTTGTAATTTTTATGAAATATATGATTACCTTAATTTCTTATACATTAATGATGCAGAAATTATTTATTTAGTGAAAATCAATAATATAGTTTTTATTAAACTAATAATACCCATAAAAGGCCCAAATACCTGACCAAAACTTATTGGTAGTGTAAATATAAACTATAAGAATTCAAAGGTCTAATTTTTCACTATATTGAGCCTTATAAAATCTATTATGACAATTATATTATTTTATTTTAAATGATTTCAAAGTTGTCACCTTCATAATTTCATAAAAATAACATTTTTCAAGATGGGTGTATTAGAAAATATATTCGATTAAAATTATTCTTATGAAATATATTATATTTAGATTTATCATAGTATTTTATTTTTAATTTTTATACAACAAATTAGTATATTAAAAAATTATAAAAAATGTTGTAGTAATTATTTTATTAAGAGAATTATCAAATAAATGGTTTTACAAATATTAAAATAAATAATATATGAACTAATAAATATTCTAAACAGACTTTAGAGATGCATATGACATGTTAGGAACCTATTAAATATTTTTGTTTGAATATATTATCTATGTGTATTTTATTTAAATTCAAATAAATTAATAGTGTCAAAATTGACACTATTGTGGTGTTATAAAAATTACATATTATTAAATTGTTTAAAAATCACAAAAATATTTAAAAAATTTAAATTGAAATTTATAAGGTGTAAAATTTCATAAATTATCCAATTATGTAAAATTCACAACACATAAGTAATTATTTATCACAATTTAAAATTTAGAATATTATTACCACAAATAAAATTAAATAGATTTTATAAAGAGAAATCAAGTTGATAAGATTTAAAATAAAATCCCAACATGTATAAATTTTATTGTTTGATGAGATTAAGACCCTATCTCATCTAATATTTGTATTTGATTCATTTTTGGAGGTCTTTAAGTGTTTCTTGAGTTTATTATAAATTAATATTTTAGAGGTTTCCAAAAGTGCCCCTCTCATCCCTTTTAAAAAGTCACCTCCTCTATCTCCTCTTCATAACATTTTGAGCCTTCATGATCGGCCAAAACCTATCCATTTATCTTATAAACTTCCCTAGAGACCTAATATATGTCCTGGTATTCTTAAAAGACCATCTTTATCACCCTAAGAGGATGTTAAGAAGAGGCGCGTCGAAGAAGAGGTAATATCCTTTACCGATTCTTTCAAACTTATTTCTACTTATAATTTCTCTATATGAGTTGTTTCATTATTAAGTTGTAACTCCAGTATCACTTGTATACTGATATGTTATTATTGATATGAAACAACCATATTATAACTTTTATCCATCCTATGAAAAAATGAAATCACCACGCGTGCGTACGTATGGCTTACCGTCTCTACGTAGTGGTGTAATATTTTATTTCATCACTAACATACTTGGATGGCTATAATGACGGTAAAAATAACTGTATATGATTATTGTAAATTTTTATTTATTCTAAAATATTATACACCATACACTTCAATACAATTCCACAATCATGGGAATGATATCATCGCGCGTGCGTATGTACGGCCTACCATCTTTACGATGTGATGCGACTCGTTCTACATGATCTTCATTGAATAAGGATTATATAAATGAATTTAATGAATAAATATGATATATATTACACTAATACCATTCTTCAAATGATATATTTATAACCTAAAAAGAGGAATAAAAATTTATTCGACAAAACACGCATAAGAACATAAAGTAATGAACAGCCAAATAACAAGTAGCAAAGAAATATTACTAATAAGAAGATAAAAACATGACCATATATGATATCATAAAAATGAATATGATTCTGGAATAAGTCAATGAAATTATTTAAATCATTATATAGGAGGTTCGGATACGTAGAAAGCATATTCGACCTAAGGTAATGGATTGTTTCGTCTCACTTTTATATCTGTGAGACATATGCCTTAATCACCATCTATTTATTTTGTTTGGTGTTTATGCTTCCCATGAATGTTTTATGATTTTTATTATGAAGGATATGATATTTACATGTGCAAGTAGTTTTCTTTATTTTATGACATGTATGATTCCACCGATTATAAAAGGTAAGGGAAAATTATTCCAATCTCATTCTTATCTGAGATTGTTTATTCGTAAGTATTTACTGGGGTTATGTTTATCATCCATGTCCATGTTTTCTCAACATGTTTTCATAAAATGTTTATTATTCATACAAGTATGTTTAAAGTCATTTTCAACCTTTTTTGAATTTTTCCACATGGTATGGATGGAATATTTCTTTTGTTTACCATATGAGGTACCTTTTGACTTTTTCGAATAAAGTATGAGAAGATTGTTTTTTAACTTATAAGGAATGAATGGATTTTTATGATTTCATAAAACATTATTTCCATGAAGTTTCCTTTACAAAAATTTCATGTTTATTTTCAATTAACTTCTTTTATTTTAAAATTTCATGACATGTTGAGAACAGAAAATGTTTTTGAAGAAGAAAGGATATTTTCCTCAAGAATTCATTTCAAGTGTTTTATCAAAACTATTTTCCATCTAAGATGACATTATTTAGAATGTTTATATTTCAAGTATAATGTCTCTATTATTTTCATGGTTTGAATTTTATTATGATGAAAGGATATCCATTTGTTTTATATGGATTAAGTTATGATGGGATGATGTTTATAAAACCCATGTTATTCTTTGGGTTATGATGAATGGTTCATGTTTATTTTGTGGCACAAGAATGAATTATTTCATTATGAGATGGGTGGGACCTATATCTCTCTCCAATGAAATGGGTAAAGATTTATATCTCATGAGATAGACATGGATGGAACGGCTAGTAAAATCTGGTTTAGTAATATAGGGCTGAAATGGAAAGTAAACCGGGTTCAGTAATGGACTTTGTCTATTATGATGGTCTTGACAGCAATGCCTTGGCTACTATAGAAATCATAACATGTGATTAATGGTTTTCCACAATTACATGTTTTATTCCCATGATATTTTATCATGATTATTATTCCTTTATGATATATTCCTTATGTACTTCATTATTTTATGTCATTGCTCATGATTTTGATGTTTAGATTTTATACTCATGTTTTTACATTCAAATGTTCATGGATTGTTTTATGTTCTCCATGTTTACCCTTACTGAGCATTTGATCTCACCCTTTTTATGTTTTCCTTTCCCCAGGATATAAATAAAGGTTTTAGGTAAAAAAAGGGGAAGAAATTTAGGGGAGATGTTGAAGATCTTTAACCATGATTAGAAGATTGTATTTTGAGTTTCCAAAGACACTAAACTAATAAGGTCTTTGGGCGTCTATTTTTTTCATTTATTAAGTATTCTTCAAAAGTAATATAATGTCCATGTACGTCAAGCTTTGGGTCTCTACAGTTGGACCTTGTGTACTGGTTTGATTCCACCACCACTGGTGGTCAAGGCCTTGAAAATTATTTCTACCCTAATATACAAAAACAAATATTATGGGTGTGATTAATCAAATTAAAATGAAAAAATTTAGTGTCCATTATATTGGATCCTTTAAGAGTCCTTTAGGTAGTGGTGGGTGTAAAATAGGATGTGTGGCCTAAGGGGATATCCATGTGGGAGGAATGGGGTTCCTTATGGACTTAAATCTAGTTTATATTATCCTTGGTAGAGTGTAACTCACCCATGAAGACATTATTCTGATGTGGATGCACCCAAGAGAGAAGAGGGATAGGATGGGTGTGAGGAATGACTTGTGATGATCGAAAAGTGTGATAAAAAAAGTCTAGTATCTTGATATTGAAGACCATAAGGGTTTAACTTTGTGGAATTTGGAGTCCATGATTTGTGTATCACCCAAATATTTTGAAATATCACTATGTTCGATAACATACATGTCACAAAACACTGAGCTTTAATAACCATAAAATATTATTATTTAAAAATGACCATTATAACCTAGACATTGAATTGGATAATAAGAATATGATAACCTCATTTTAATATATATATATATATAAAGGTCTTTATCAATACAAATATATTGATTAATTATAGAATCACTCATTTTTTAGTAAAGTTATTTTATTCTTGAAAATATATATTTTCTTTAAAACTGTTTTTATAGATTTTTCTGAGCGAATATTATAACTAATTTATATAAATTTTTGAAATTATATTTTTTAAATATAATATCATTATTTAAATCAGCATTTAAAAATTATACTATGTTTTTTTTATTTTTTATGAAAATATATATTTTTAGAGAATGGTGAAAAATATTAATTCTATAGAAAAATGCCATTTCATTTCAGGTATTTACGATGTACCATTTTGTTTTGAATTGATTTTAAAATATAAATAGTCCATTTTAATTAAAAATAATCTCATTATTGTAATTTTAATCTACATTATTCTTAATTTTGGTAAAAAGCATTTATATACAAAAAATACATTTGTATAGAAGACCGATTTTCATCGTATTTTGTAAGTTTATATTAAAAGTAACCTATGAGACTTATATGAATTTAATTTGATGAAATTGATTTAATTTATCATATTTATAAATTTAAATTTATCATATGAGGAATTTTTGAGATTTTTTTAAGAAGTTAATCTTTTGGTGAATTGAAAAAAAGATAGTTTTTATGAAATATGGTGTTTTTATGATAACGCCAAGACCTAAATATGATATAATTTTTTTTGAAACTAATGGAAAGACTCATATATGATAATATAATACAAATATAATAAAAAATAATTAAAAAAATATAAATTATAATTTATTTCATGAAAAATATGAAAATCATTTTAGTGCCTACACAACAGTGGAAAAGTCAAATTCAGTATCCTAAAGATAATATTTAAAAAAAAAGTCTTATATAATATTTAATAATAATATATTAAGTATTAATTATTATTTTTATTGATATAAATGAATTTTCAATTATATAAAAAGTGACTTATTCAAATTCTTATTTAATGCTTGCATAAGGCTAGAAAAGACAAAATAACATATTAAATAAGTTTTCATGAAAAATATGTTTTTAGATATGACTTATGAGAAATATATATATCATAAAAATAATTTATAATAATTTTTTTTCATGATAAAATTTTTATTTTTATTTTTCAAATTATTATAATTTTATAAAACATTTACGATGTGATGGCGCAACATTTATGTAAAAAAGGAAAAATTATGTAAATGATATTGAAATTATTTAAAATTATAATATTTATAAGAATTGTTTAATTCCTATAATTTTTAGAAAATTATTATTTATTATTTATTTTTTAAAAGTTTATATTCTAATTACATTACTATATTTATTTTTTAAAAGTATAACTATGCAAACAACCCCAAAATTGACTTTAGTGGTGTCTTATAATAAATAATATTTTATTAAATTATTTGAATTTCATAAAAATATTATCATTATCCAATTTAATGGGATATTATCCATAATATTGAAAATTTTATATTTTTGGGACACTTTTCCTTATATAATGACTTTCTTGACCCTTAAAGAGTAAAAAACATTTATATCATGGTAATAATTAAAAGGGTTTATGGGGATGTTAAAGCTAATAGATAATCATGAAAACATCACATAAACTTATCTAAATTTTATTATATGAGATTATTTTGGATCATAATCTTCATACCTTCAGTTTTTTCAACTTAGATCCAATTTATTATAAAAAATAATTTATTATATTTAAATCTTTTATGTAATTCCAATTGCGTCCTTTCTATCACTATAAACGGACACCATCTATCATGTATTCTTCAAACTAAAATGAGTCACTTATTGTGAAAAAAACCCTAAAAACCTCTTATATGAATCCTTATCCACATTTTATAGGAACTAGAAACTCAAAAAGACAATCCATATTGTCCTTAAGGAGATATCTAAAGAAGGTTCTTCAAAGAGGATGTAATCATCTCAACTGAGCGTTTTCATTTTACATCATGTTCTAAATCCATTAATTTTATCCTAAAAATTTCAATATAATAACATCAGTATCACACATATACTTATATGTTATTCTATTAACGAAAAACCCTTACTCATCTCTTTTTCTATCCTATGGGGAATATAAACATCATTCGTGTGTAGGTGTGGACTACCACCTCCACGAAGTGAGGTGTTTTGTTTTATATCACCAACTATCTTGTATGTTTATAGTGATAGATTTAATGTATATATATAATATTCATGACATAATTATAATTATTTAATGATAATTAATCATCTATTTTCATACTCATCCTTCTATTGGAAAATGGAAACGTCGTTCATGCGTTCAGGAGTATTTCCACACCTAGAAGTGATGTGATTTATTTTTCATGTATTCCAGTCATGGGTGGATCTAAATTCTTATTTAATGTATAAAAATGATAATTTTTCCATTATTATTATTCTTGATATTATGTAAATTTTTTTTACCACTATCAACCTACCAAATCCAGTTTATAATTTTGAACCGAACGTTCTGAAAACACTCGATGTGAACTTAATCGATTAATTAATTAAATATTCAATTGAAATAAATGAAAAAATAGTTTAATGGTAAGGTAATAAAACAGAAATTTCTTATTAAATAAATAAATATTTCATACAAGTTTTTTTATAAACTATTTAAAGAGCATACATGGAATTTCTTGACTTGAGGTAAGGGTTTCTTAACCCAATTTCTTTTTTGTGGGTTATAACACATATTCATTAACATTATATACCATAATTTTGTGTGAATTGGCCTATTATTGAATTATTTTTTATTTAATTTTTTTAGTATCAAATTTTATACTTATAATCACTTCATTGATTAATTTTAACTTCAATGATACGATCATTGTAAGGATTATTCATCTCAATATTTTTTCTTTGGGATACGTCTTTTAGTACGAACCTACTTTATTTTATAAGGTGTATAAGCTACATATTTATATATTATATCATGAATCTGTCATTGATCATGACATTTAGATTTCCTTTTAATTTCCCTCTTTCATGATATATTTATTTAAATGTTATAGATATTGCAAGTATTTTAATGGTATCCATTTTAATTCTGTTAGACATAATTCATTTTATGCATAATGTTCTATTTCATATGGTGTAATTAATATGTACTTAATGAGTTTTGAAAAATTATTTCATAGAAATTATGGTTTTTACTGAATCATGTAATGTTCCTTCATTCGATGGATTTTTGATTCATGCATTACCCAAGTTGTATGGGTTTATCATCTCAAACATCCTTCCTTGAGACATGTTTTTATTGAATCACCTTTATTGACATACATAGTGCATAAAATGACTCTTGAAATACAATATCATAACAATTTCTATACTCAAGTTATTTTATTTTCCTTATTATATCCTTGATTTCAAATGATTTTTGGTTTTAAAAGGTATTAAAGTGTTTTCCTTCAAAAACATTATTTTAATGTTTTAAAAGTCTTTTAACTAAAATCTTCCTTCATTTTATTTATCTTATTTAAATAATTGTTTTATAAAATAAATGATATCATAATGTTATTTTACCTTATTTAAAATTTTTTAAATGAATATTTCTTAACATTTTTCATATGGGTCAATTTTGAATCTCTTTACAAAATTTTGAAAGGAATGTTTATTTTTACCTTTTACGACATCTATAGATTTTCGCACTGTCATAACTATTATTTTATTTGAAGCTCAGTTTACAATTTCTCATGGTTACTTTCAAAGAAAATAGTTTTCTAATTATTACTTAAAATTTTAGTTTTTAAATATACTAAAAGAAAATGGTGCTTTCTTCTGTTTTCAAATAATTTTTTAAATGTTCTTTTAATGGTATTATCATTTATTTTAACATCATTTAATTATTCTTATGATTCACTAGTAACATGATATTATGATATAGTCTATCTTATTTCTGTATATGTATTATTATGACTCTTTTAAATATATTTTCTTGAAAATTGTTTCTTTTCCATGGTAAAAAAGTTATAAAGGAATGCATGATTTTGTTAAAATATTAATGATTAAAATGATAGCTTCCAGGTGTTATATTCATGTATGGTGATAAAAAATTTGTGATTATGGTAGGTGATCCTGATATATATTATAGGGGTTGTGAGACTAATATATCTATCCATTTTATTGGGCAATGTTCCTTGTATTTAAAGGAACTAATGAGGGAGTTAACCCGAGAGGGTTCTCCCATTGATTTAACTGAGTTCTAGTTATTTCTGAGATAAGTGAACGTGAGTGATGATGATAATGTTCCAAGATACTAGAAAATTTAATCTATTCATTTTATGAGTTTTTAATGGTTTCTTTTAGCAATATTAGCATCACATGGATAATTATTATTTATTCTTATGATTCTTTCATTTGATGAAGATTTATTCCATGCCACATGTTTAATGATCTTGATTTTTAGGGGTATTGATTTTCTTATGTTATGCTCATGAAAATTTATTTTTCATCATACCCTTAAGATCATATCATTCTCATTGAGAACATTTAATTATTAATGCTTATATTCACATACTGAGTGTTTGATCTTACCTTAATATGTTTTTCATCTACCCAGGTTATGAAGAAAGATATTAAATAAATATTTTATTGAAATATTTTATTTGTGGATAATTTTATGGGAGAATAAGAGGAATTATTGTGAAATAAAAAAGCTTGGTATAGTAGGAAAATAAAATCACTTAGGGATATGGGAATTTTTATGTAATAGTTTTTTTTAAATTCTCTAAAAATATATACTTAAAAGTACATTTGGAATGTAAGGGATTTGATACTTCCATTTGATGTTATATGTATTTGATGGCTATAATTTGGAAACATTTATTACTATCAAAGTAATAAACATAAATATTTTATTTTTAACACTTTATCTAGGAGTGCATGTTGGGGGATATTTATTTTGGGTGATTTTTTTAGGTTGAGGTATATATAGATCTTATGCATAACACGAAGGATTATTTTTGGAGAATGATATTACATTTTTTGGGATGCAAGTTGAAAGGTATGATCGAACCTTTTATTTTAACCCATTATTTAATATTGAGTTTCTTTCTATTAATTGGGATATAGGTTTATTTATGTATGGAATGATCTCAGTTGAACCTTTGGTGTTATTTTCTTGAAGCAACCCAAGTCGACCCTAAACTGGCTACCCAATCGATCTATAACAAGGCCTAAGAAGTGTTCCCCATCGTATTAGGCTGGAAACTAGTTTCGAGCACCAAATATACTCAATTGAGAAAATTTAGGCCATAAAAACATATAATAAGTATAAATGGAAAGAAAAAAATAAACAAAGGGGAAATAAATAAAAGTATAAATAACTCTAAGACACCCTACGATTCACTAAAATTCATGGAACTAATATCACTCTATGAGAAAGTTTAAATAAGAATCTGAACCAGAAAAACAACTCAGTTCTACCAATGATGAGGGGCACAAGTTCTGTGTGAGGATACAACATTTCAGTAGGTATGAACCCAAAATCAATACTTGTCCTTTCTCAAAAACATTCCACAAATGCTAGTTTGAAAATATAGATAGAAAAACATGGTTTTTATTATTCAAATAAACAAACAATGATTTCAAAAAATCCCTCTTTTGAAAAAAAACGTGAAATTAGTTTTGAAAATGTATTACTATTCCAAAACCTAGTTTGAAAACCCAATTACAAGAAAAAGGTACAACCCATATAAATTCATATCAGGAGGGATAAAAACTAAACACAAGAAGCATGGTAAGTCAAGAACAGTGCCAAAATAGAGGAAATAGAACAGGTATAAGAAAACTAGTATATAAACAAAATAAGTATCTAAAGTTTCAAAAAATAATATAGTAACATACAAGATATAATCATGGTAATGTTATAAACATCACAAAATATGTCCCTGAATGTACTTTATTTGGACCCATCTTTCAGCATTTGATGTAATCCATATTCAATAACAAACATAATTGCTCTAACTAGCCTCACAAGTTGCATATCCCACATGTATTTTCACACTCTTCAAGGGGATCTATTCCATCAAATCAGGACATATATAGAAACCATCACTTGAATCATTTGATAAAGTCCATTAATCCCATGATAATAGTATAATAGGAATGTGAGGAGTTCATCACATTCTTTACATTAAATATAAATCTAAGATGCTGCCATTTATACCTTGCACACAATCCCATATTGTCTATATGAATACCCTCTACAAAAGAGGACAACTATAAGGGTTTTCTTCACAAAGAAAACCTTTTGAAAGTAAAAATCGGGAATACACATCATGTGAGTTCAAAAAAATTCAAAAGCATCACAAGGTACCAAATGAGACTTTAAATTTACAGATCCAATACCATTAAAAATTAATACACCTTTCTTTACAAAACCATTTCCAAAACCAAGGTGAATTTAAAACCAAAATTTTGAGGTTCTTAATGGGAAAATATTTTAGGAAAAACAATTTAAAACCTCATTTGATATCAACGGGAAACTAAAATATCTTTGGAAAACATTTTTTATTTTAGGAAAAACCATTTGAGAATAAGGTTTTAGAAAACATGCATTCAATGGAATCTACAATTTATAGGCAAGTGTATCTCTATTTTTACACCCCATGTGAAAATCAAGTTACACATATCACATTGTTATATATATGGACATCCATCTAAACTCTTAAGGTTAATTTTAATATAATAAAATATAAATATTAATGAAACAAAAAGAGTGACACACCAAAAAACCAAGGTTTTTACACAAGAAACAAACCACAAAGGTGCACCAAAACGCACATAAAACACAATTCCACCTGCAAACAAAGTTACCATAGGTCTAACAAGGTAAAAAACCATACCAAAATACCTAAAAACATTTTAATGTACACATTTAATTTTATCAAACAAATAATTTACATAAGCATTTCATAAATATAATAATAATTATGGAAATACTTTGTAAACCCCATTTTCAACAAACTTTCAATATAGAAAGTAAAAAAAATCATATAAACACACTAAAACTATGAAGAAAACAATTTGGAATTTATTTGGATATCTCAATCATTTAAGTCATGCTCAAGAAAGGAAAAGGGTGAAAAAACATACCTAAATGGTGTGGGAATGCGATGAAACTATGGGAGAAGGAAGAACAAGACCCAAGAGACAAAAAACACCATAACATAAAAATAATCGCCCCACATAATCTAACACCCCCAAGAGTTTTTTCAAGAGATAAATAAGGTAATATGGGAGAATAAAATAGGAGTTATGTGGAGTAAGAATACAAAAGACAAAAATACATGAGGAACATACCTATAACCAATGGAGAAGCATCAATGGAGGAAGGTAAGAAAGGGAAAGAGGGGTTTCGGAGTCCCCTTCATTCACCAAAAGTGAACAATATGGGAGGAGGGTCAAGTTAGGGTTTAAAATAAATATGGGAAAAAGATTAATTTCATGTTTTTAATAATTTTTTTAAGTCACATAGTCACATGGTTGTTCAGTACAATTTACCAAATTGTGCATGAACCACACACACCCTATTAGAAGGGAAACTTCTCTCTCATGGGTTGGTTGTATAGTTTGAGAACCTGTGTGAAAAATATGAAAACTATCTTTTTCAAAATGATAGAATCCCTCACATTATCTCTACATAGTTTCTACTAACCATCGATAATCCATGCAATAGGTCTCAGACACCAGCAACAAGATGCATTGTTACACATTTTCCTCACACAGTTTGGGAAAAACTATGTACATACCATGAAAGACAAACCATGTACGAAAAAAAGAAATGGAGAAACCCCTTTTCATCCACCAACCTAATGGTTTCCACAGAAATAATGTACACTAACCATTTATAGGATAAAATATACTAAAACCCACAAAAATAAAAAAAAAAGCACCCAGAACTCAACCTAAACATCAACCAAAAGATCATGAAATAAGAGAAGAATGAAATAAAAGAAAAATCATTTTTGGGGTGTGAAAATTTTCCCCAAATTTTTTTATGCCCCCATAAAGTATCCAAGTTAAACCAAGGAACAACAACAAAAAATCTTAACCCAAAAGATGAACTGCTAAAAAAACATCCAAAAAAGTCTAAAACTGTCTAAATAAAAAAAGAGACCATGAAAAATGGTGTGTCATTTAAAATAAAAAATTAAAACTTGACTTGATCATGATATATTCACAAAAAATATCTATAATAGGTCTTGTCACCATTTAAGAAACCCACAAGCACAATGAACGTGACACTAAACCCCTCGACATGATGGTGAACCAAATGATATAATATCAACCCAACAATTGAAAAAAACCATGAGTAATTATTTCCATAAGATATAAACATATCCAAAATGAGAACCACACAAAATCCAAAAAGGATCCATAAGAATGTTAAAAACTGAAAATTTCACATCTTTAAGGTGGGACTATAGAGGTTTCAAGAAATGAAGTTATGAAGATCTTCTAAAAAGGATGGGTTTCTAAAAAAAGAAAAATACAACAATAAAATGTTAAACCTTCCCCACTATAATGTCAGTGATAAAATATGGTTCAATAACTCTCACAACTAGAAATTACAAACTATGTGAAATGATTCACTCCAAGGTTTATGTCTGGAGCCCTATTGTCTTAAAGAATTTGAAACCCCATAACCAGGATCTAGAAACCTTTGACTAAGACTTCATCTTTTGGTGACACAATATACATAACTTTTCCAAATGAACCAAACAACCACATTTTTGGAAATACTTCCAAGGATTAGGTAAAGATGGTTTTGAATTCCCTAATTGATCATAGTAGAAACACATGAGCGGGTGAACCATCAAATTGGAAGTAGGAACTTACATATAAGACTCCTCAATAATGGGTTCCTATGGTTAATACTTCTCAGTAGATGGGGAACCTTCCCGATCACCATGGGAATCTAGATTTCCACATACTATGAGGCTCCCTTTGGTAAATAGCTTAAATAAAAATGCCTCATCCAATTTCTTCCCAAAAAAAACTTATCTAGATGAGAGAACTTGTTCCTTAATAACTAGATGAATATCCCACTTTAAATGATTTTCTTTCAATAGACTCATTGAAGATATCTCTAGAGAAAAATAATCTAGATCTTTGAAATGATCAACATAGGCCTTCATCCACCTTGTTTAACACCCAACATATCTACCAATTTCTTCACCTTCACATCCTCAAGTATAAACCATTTTACTAATGTGGGCTTAAAAACATCCCAAGTAATCCCAACTTGAAACGATGATGGGATGATCACCTTCTACGAAACCAAACCTAGTAACTCAATTGAACCTATAACAAGTTATACCCTCAAAGCCTCAAAATTTCCCATAGACTTGAAAAACCCTTTTGACATTATAAAACATTATGAATCCATTAGAGGACCCCAATCACCATATAAAATAGGTAAATATTGAGAATAACTTGAATCTTACACTCCACTAAGAGTCTGGTTAGGGTCCATAGTTGGAAGAGTCTCATTAGAAACCCTGGGGACCTTCATTGGTGTATACTCAATATAATAAATAAACAAAATGAAATCCACATAAAACCATAATTCAAAAAAATTACATCCAAAACTAAAACATTAATCTCATAAACAATACATCACAAAATAGAAACTAAAGACCTACTTTCAAAAATCTCCATCTTTATTCCAAATTCAAAGAATTTTTTTCCAATGAAACTTTTTAAATAGCAAAACACTTTTAAAAATTAAATTCAAACACCAAATCTCACTTTTAAAATGAAAACATTTCCCAAAACTATTTTATTTTCAAAAAACCTTATACCAAAACAGAAACCATCATCAAAAATCATTTTTATTCAAAATCCACTCATGCAGATGAAAATAAAACTAAAGAATCACACAAAACAAAAAACATGGAACATAGAACTACTGGTAATGCATAACCTAGCCCTATTGTTTATCATACAACACTCTAAGAATGAACCAACTAATAGAATCATTTAAACCATGAACTTGGGCTCCACATGGTTTTCTACACCATGTAAGATCACCATGTGAAAACTACTCACTTCCACTGTCACCTATTAGATGAAGAAACTCATCAAACACAATAAGTTCCAACCAGATAAATCCTAAATAAAAATTGAAGAATCAATCCCCAACTATCCCAGTTACTATAGGATTGGGATGAGTAAGATTTCATGATGCTCTTTCTATGGTGTCCTATTGAGTTATGATAGTCTTATCTATATTCTACCAAACACACAAAATAAATAAGGGATCCTATGATATTATTTTTTTCATGAACCGACCAAGTTTGACTCCTAATCGATCTCCCATGCCAGCATGAAATAAGGATCAAGAGGCTTTATTAATCCTCTTAGGTCAGAAACTAGTTTTGTGCAACAAATATAATCAATTTGGAATTACTTATACCATAAAATAATATATAATAAGTATGAATGGAAAGGAAAAA
Source organism: Viscum album (assembly GCA_963277665.1). Classification (NCBI taxonomy): domain Eukaryota; kingdom Viridiplantae; phylum Streptophyta; class Magnoliopsida; order Santalales; family Viscaceae; genus Viscum; species Viscum album. Next base: position 602,679,894 of record OY728130.1, on the reverse strand, counting down.
AATAAACATAGGCATAAAAAATGAAACTATAAATCCCTTAAAAAGGCCCTACGGGTCATAGACAACCATAGAATTATGCTTTCTCCACAAGAAATTATGTACAAGAACCCAAACAAACAAAAATTATTTGGTCTACCGACACTGAGTATAACAAATAGGGTCTGAAAATAAAACAACGTAGTAGGTAAGCACCATAGAATCCATACATGTCCTTTCTAAAAATAACCCAAAAACACTAGTTCGAAAATAAATATATAAAAATAGTGGTTTTATTAGTGAAATAACCAAACACAAATTTCTATAAATCCCATTTTTGAAAAAAAAATGAAATTAATTTTTAAAATGGATTCACATTCCAAAACACAGTTTTGAAAACCAATTGAAAGAAGAAAATACAACCTAGATAAACGTATATCAGAGGGGATGAATATTGAACACAACAAAAATGGTATGTTAAGAAAAATTCTAAAATAGAAAAAGTTTCACAACAATAAGAAAACATATATATAAATAGAATGAGTATCCAAATTAACAAAACATAATATTTTAAAAAAAGAGGATGTAATCATGGGAATGTTTTAATAAAATAAATTGGAGAACCTAGATGTACATGATTTAGACCCATATACCAGATTACAATGAAATACATAGTCAATAATTAACTGATATGTTATAACTAGCCTCACTAGTGGCATATCCCTCTATGAATTCCATTCCAAATATCTACCACTATTTATGTAAATACCGTCTCCAAAGGAGAAAAACCATAGGGGTGTCTGTCACAGAGAAAACCTTTCTCAAGTAAAAACTAGTCCTTCACATAATGTGAGTCCAAAACCAATTTACAAAACATCATATGGTTTTAACCATGAATTAAAATTTATAAATCCAAAACCATTTCCAATGAGATCTCCTTTTTCCCAGAAACATTTCCAAAACAAAGGTTATTGTAAAATCAGACTTTCGATGCACCAAACAAGCAAGGATTTTAGGAAACACACTTGAAAACCTCAATTGAAGTCACTTAGAAACCAAAATCTATTTGGATTATTTTTTGAATTTTTGGGAAAAACATTTGAGAAAAGTAGGTTTTAGAAAATAGACATTGAATGGAATCAACCATTTATATGCATGTGTACCTATATTTTCACACCCCATGTTCATATGGAGTTTCACATATCATATTGACATATATATATATATTGTAATCCATTTAAATATCTAAAGTTCATTTTAATGTTACATAAGAGTCCTCATAATGAAACAAAACGAGCATCACACCAAAGTACCAAGGTTTTCACACCAGAAAACAAAGGAAAACTAAAACCCACAAAAACCACAATTCAACATCTGAACCAAGTTAAAAATGATCCAAAAAGGTAAAAACCATTCTAAAATCCCAAAAACAATTTCAAAGGATACTTGTAATTTTATTAAACACATTGAATACATATAAAATTTATACATATATCATAGCTATGGAAATCCTTTTGAAAACCCCATTTTCATTAGACTAAAAACCTGAAAAGGCTTAATAAATCATATTAACACATCAAAAGTATGCAAAATACAACTTAAAATTAATTTTGAAATCTAAATCATTTTAATACTTTCTCAACAACGGAAATGGTTAGAAACATGTAACCTGATGATGTGTGAATGCAACACAACTTCCGGATAAGGAAGAACAATATACAAGATACAAACCAAAAACTCTAGGTTCAAAATAATCGACCGACAATATCCATCCAACAAGATATGGTTTGACCAAGAGAGAACCAATGTAATATGATAGAATAAAATAATAGATAAATATATTAAGAGAATAAAAAAGACAAAAATCCAATAGAAACATACCTAGAATAATGGGAGAAGCATTAACTAAGGTAGGAGATCCAAGGGAAGAAGGGTTTGTGAGCCCCTTCTTGCTCAAAAATAGAACAATCGAGGATGATGGTAAAATTAGGGTAAAATATAAATAGTGAAGAACTAGAATATCAGGTTTTTAATAATCTTGGTAGGTTTCATGATTTGGACACATGATTAACAAAATCATGTTCCAACTGTGTGAACCCTACTGGAAGGGAAACCACCCTCACACAGGCTGTCTACATTGTCTGGGAAAACCTTTACCAACCATAAGAAACTACTCTATCAAAATGAAATAATCCCTTATATTCTTGATGTACGGTTTCTACAAACTATGAGTAATCCATGAATTAGGTATTAGACACCACCAATAAGCTTCATTCTTACTCCCTTGCCTCCCATGGATTGGAAAAAACCATGTGCAAACCATGAAAGAAAAAATTTTCAAGAAAAAAATGAACTAGAGACACCCATTTGTACCCACCAGCCACATAGTTTCCCCCAAACCATGAAACAAACCCATGAACATGGAAGAAATCAAACGAAAACTCCATAAGTGCATCCACAAGACCCAGGTTCAAAACCAGGCGAAGATATAATTTCAGGTTGTTTTAGCACCACTGTAACAGCATTGTGTTAGCACTATTATAGGAACTGTAGCAGTACACAATAGATAATGTAGCAGTCATTGTTCGGTACTGTATTAGATGGAACTATTCACCTTAGGCCACTGGTTTGGGCTTGGATTCTTTAAGGCCTTTGGGCCACCTAGTTCTTCGGGTTAGTAAGGCTTTTGGGCCACCTTTAAGGCCATCAAGCCACCTCAAGGCCTTTGGGCCACATGATCTATATAGTTTCCAATGACAAACACTACAAGAAAGGAGCATCCCTAGAGGAGGATTCAGAGATAGTGCACTCACTAGTGTATAACCAAATGGAAATAGAATAATGACATGTTATGGATATTCCATCAGGACCAGACTGTGCTTGCATGGGAAGCCTATCCTAATGACCATACGAAGGGGGAGAGCTACCATCATGATGCAGATGCTGGGGAGGGGCAGTTCCTTGTAGTTATAGTCTGGTTGAATTCCCTAAGACCTTCAGGTCATGTAATCTCTTAAGCCTACATGCCATGTAATCTCTGAGCCTATATACATTTTAAGGGTTCCCCCTCTTCCCTTGAAAGGGGGGTTATCAAAAATAAATAAAAATGAAGGCCTTCGGAAAAAAAATAAAAAATAAAAACCAAGTGTATGGTGTGATAGATAATTATAGTGCTTCTTGTATTACATATTCATAATGGACATTTGGATTAAAATTGAGATAAAGGTGGAAAATGATTGAAAAATGAAACTAATGGATTAAATTGTTATTATGGATTTAAATAAAATTGAATTAATATATTTCCTTTTTTTCATAGACTAGATGGTAAAGGAATTACTCCACTTTAAGAAAAGGATATTGAAATGATTTTTTATCCTATTACCTTAATTTATAATGAATTGATGGTATTTTTACACCACATTTTTTGGTTCTTTGGCCATTGAATTTTTCATAGTCATTCAATTTTTTGCGATCAATTTACTCCATCACACTCCATCATTATTTTGATATTACATTTTTTCCTCTATGTTTATATTTTCATTTTGCACAAATGTTCTCCTATTAGGGAACCAAATTATTTTTTATTCTAGATGAACTTCATATTCCCCTTTCCATATTTTCAAAATGAAGTTTTATTTACCCCTATTAAAATTTAGGTTTTCAGCAATGGTATTTTTAAATGTTTAAAGTCTTTTTTTCTCTTCATGATCATATGATTTGTATTCGATTCAATGGAATTGATTTTAAAAAAAAGGTTATAAACCCCTTTTATTAGGTATGTAATAAAATAACCAGGAAAATATTTCCTTTAGAGGGGTAGAATTTAATACTCAAAGATTTTAAAATATCATTTTTTTCGATAGCGTACATGACACACAACACCGAGTCTTAACAACCGTAAAATATTATTATTTAAATATGATAGTTATAGCCTAGCTGTTGAATTGGAGGGAATGAATAGGAGTAACCTCATTATATATATATATATATATATATATATAAAGTTCATAATCAAGAAAAATGTGTTTATTAATTCTTAGTAAAAAAGAACTTAATTTTTATTCAAGAAATTTTATTGTTGAAAAATATTTTTTCTTCGAAAATGGTTTTTTGAGAAAATATTATAAATACTTTCTGCCACATTTAGAAATTTTATTTGATTAAAATGATATAATTATTTAAATTATCAAATAAAAATCATTTAAAGGGGAAACTTTTATATTTTCATAAATCATTGATTTTTTTTGTGAATAGTGAAAAATACATATTTTATGAAAAAAAAATATATTTTTTTCATGTATTTACAAAGTATCATTTTATTTTGAATTTATTTTAAAATTTATTTAGTTAATTTTTATTAATAATAATCTAATTAATTTCATTGGAATCTATATTTTTCAATACTTTTTCATATAAACATTTCTATACTAAAAAATCATTTTTATGGAAAAACATTTTTTATCACTTTTTGTAGATTTATATTTAAATTGATTTCTTCCCCTTATAAGGATTTAATTTTTTTAAATGTAATTAATTTTTTGATTAATCTATTAAAATTTATCTAATAATTAATCTTTGATATTTGTATAACAAATTTAATTTTTTAGAGAATTGTAAAAAATTATAGTTTTTTGAAATACATTATATTTATGATATCGCTAAGATATAAATATGATATAAAATTTTATAAAACTTTTTAAAAGAATAATGTATGAAAATATAAAATAAATATTATAAAAAAATAATTAAAAACATATAAATTATAACTTTTTTCAAGATAAATATGAAAATCATTTTTAGTGCCAATGTAGTACTTACACATCGCTGGGAATAGTCAAATTTGGTATCCTAAAGATAATATTTGAGAATGAAGAATTATATTATTGAATTTGTTAATGAAAATGAATAATTATGTATGATTGTTGTGTGTATATATATATATATGAATTTTGGAATTATATAAGATGTTCCTCATCCTAAATCTTGTGCAATGCATGCACAAGGCTAGAAAAGGAAAAATAACATATTAAATAAGTGTTCATGATATGGATGGGTATAAAAAAACCTTATCAATGACTATATATGATAAAAATTATTTATAATAATTTATTTTTTCATGGAAATAATTTATTTTTTATTCTTCAAAAGTATTATAATTTTCTAATACATTTATGTCGTAATGACGTAATAATTATGATAATAGTGGAAAAATTATTTAAATGATATTAAAAATATTAAAAATAATAATATTTTTATGAATTATTATGTTAAAAAAAATCCATATAAATATAAAATTCTATTATTGTTTGAAAATATTATATTCTAATTCTATTACTATCTTGATGTCTTAATAGTCCAACTTTATGAATAGTCTCAATAAGGACTTTAATGGTTCCTATGATAAATAATATTTTATCTAATTATTTAAAATTAATGAAAATATTATCTCTAGGCATGTGAATGGTATATGGTCTATAATATCAACCATTTACTATTTATGGGTCATTTTTCCATATATAGTAACTTTTGACCCTTAAAGTTAAAAAACACTGATATCATGGTAGTCATCAAAAGGGTTAACGGGGGTGTTAAAAATAATATATAAGGGTTCTAAATTCATATAAAAATGTCCAAATTTTAATATTTTATTGTATTTATACTAATAATCATACTATATTATAAATTTTTCTTGTTGGGTCCACTTTATCATGAAAAATAATTTATTATATTTAAATATTTTAAGTACTACCAAGTGAATGATTTCCTTTACTATAAAAGGATACCACATATCCTTTATTATAAACACCACCTTGAACCTCTTATCTTGACAAAAAACAAAAAAAAAACTCTTCTATACGTCCTTATCTAACTTCCAATGTTTCTTTTCTCCTCAAAAGACCATCCCTTGGGCCCTTAAAGAGAGATCTCAACCAAGAATTTTAATTTCATATATTATTCTACTTATTTTAATTATATCCTAACCATTACAATAAAATAGAAATATTATATCCCATATACTAATAAATTATATATTAATGGAATAACCTTATTTATCTCATTTTATGTCTTATGGTGAATGAAAACATTTTTCGTGTGTACGTTTAGATTACCACCGCAATGAAGTGATGTGTTTCATTTTTATGAACAACTATCATGAAAATTTATAATAATTTATTAAATTTATATATATGGTATTAATTATGTATTTATCATTATTTAATTATAATACATCATTTATTCTCATACCCTTCCATCCGTTGTAAAATGAAAATTTCGTTTATGCACACATGTGTATTGTCACTTTCAAAAGTGACGTTATTTGTTTTTCATATAAGTATTTCTTGGATGGTTATAATATTTTATTTAATATATAAAACTAATAGTTTTTTCTTGATTATTATTATATAGGTTATTTAATAATAAACATTTTTACCATGGTTAACCTTCTAAATCTATTTTACAATTATGAACCGAACATCCTCAAATCAGCAGGCATGAACATAACCAATTAAGTAATTAAATATGATGATGAAATAAATGAAATAAACTATTTAATGATAATAGAATAAAACTAGAAATGTTTATTAACCAAGTAAATAATTGATATAATTTAATTATATAATATTTAAAAGGATATACATATAAAATATGGACTTGCGGTAAGTGATTTTTGAACTAAACTTTCTTTCATTGGGTTATAGCACTTATTCCTTGAATTTTTTCATTCCATGGTCATCTATGAATTGACCTTTTATTATATAATGTTTTATATAAAAAAAATTATGTTCTCAAAATTGTTACACAAAATTACTTCAACGATTAATTTCAACATCAATGATATGATCTTTTTAAGGATTATTCATCTCAATATTGTTTCTTTGAGAGATGTATTTTAATATGCACCTACTTCCATTAATAAGGTGTAAACGCTACCCATTCACATATTATGTACCAAATTCATCCATTATCAACATATTTAATTTTCCTTTGAAATTATATATTTCTTGAGATATTGATTCAAATGTTCTATAAGTTGCAAGTGTTTTCATGGTATCAGTTGCAATTCTTTGAGGAATAATTCATGTTATGCACTATGTTTTATTTTATATTGTTTACGTAAAACCCCATGAATGTTATTTAATGAATTATTTCATGTAAATTATGGTTTTCATAGAATCATTTATTTTTTATTCATTTAATGTATTTTTCATTGAAGCATAACCCAAGCTGAAAGGGTTTCCCATCTCAAACTTCTCTTATTGAAACATTTTTTTATTGAGGAACCTATATTCAATTATATGGTGTATAAATTGACTATTGACATATATTATCCTGAATATTTTTTACTAATGGTATTTTATGTCTCTTCTTAAGTTATCTCTTTCAAATTTTTTTTGGTTTTTAAATTTCAGGAAGGGTTTTTATTTAAAAAAATTGTTTTAATATTTGTAAAGACTTATAAACAAACTCTTCTTCCATGTTCTTCATATTATTTCATGAATTTTATTTTATAAAATTAAACTATTTATTAAAGATATTTTTATGATATTTAAAATTATTTAAAATATTTTCAATGGAAATTTTTATCATTTTCCCCTTGGGTCACTTTTCACTCTCTTTATAAAAGTTAGAAAAGAATAGTTTTTTAAACTCTTATAACATGAATATATTTTCATGCCATTATAAATATTACATGATTTGATGCATAATTTAAAAGTTTATGTGGTATTTTGAAGTAAAATCTTTTTCTCAATATTTTGTGATTTTTAATTTTTAAAGGTATTGATAGAAAAGTACCTTTTACCCGATTTGAAAATAAATATTTTAAATGTTAATTTAAATGTATTTTATTCTATTTCAATATCCTTTAGTGTCTAATATTCATCTATGGGAATATGATCTTATGATATCATCCATATTCTTTCTCTGAATGTATTATGATGATTGTTTTAGATAAATTTCTAGGAAACCCAAATCTTTTCCATGGGTAAATAATTTTATAAACTAATGAAATCTATTATTAATTTATTGAAAATGAAAGTGAAATTAGTACGTGTTATATTCATATACAATAGTTAAACATTATTAACGATGACGGGTGATCCTGATACAACATATATAATGGGTTATCCTAATACAACTTATACGATGATTGATCGTGATACATATTATATGTTAGGTGAGGCTGATATATATCTCCAATGCATTAAAAAATATTCCTTATCTTTAGAGGAATAAATTAGGGAGTTAACTGGTGGGGTTTCTCTAATAGATTTAAATGGTATCTAATTATTTATTGCTTGAGTGAATGTGGATGATGAGGATAATTTTCCAAAATACCAACAAGTTTTATATTTACTTTCTATGATTTTTACTGCTTACTTCGATCAAGATTCATATCACATGTTCATGATTATTGATTCTTATGATTATTGCATTTGATAAAGTAATATTCTATGTAACATGATTAATGATCCATGTTTTGATGGGTATGAATTTTCTTATATTATGCTCAATGATGTGGATCATATCATCATACCCTTTTGATCATCTTATACCAATCGATGAAATTCAATTATTAATGCTTATATATTACCTTTTTAAGTGTTTGAGATAACCCTTATTATGTTTTCCATTAACCCAGGTTATGAAGAATGATTTTTCATAATTTTTTACTAGAACTTTTTCATTTGTAAATAATTTTATTAGAGATGTTAAATACTTACTATGAAATAAGAAATTATTTGTATAGTAGAGAAAATGATCACTTGAGGGCATGGGTATTATAAGGTAAGAGTTTTTCTTAATTCTATAAATATTTGAATTTAAAAGGTCCATGGGTATGCAAGTGACCAATATTTCTATTTGCTTTTTATATTTTGGATGGATAAAATCGGGTCACATTTATCATCATCAATTTTAGAAATTTAGAGATTATATTTTTATTACAGAATCTAGAAGTGCGGGTTAGAGGTTGCTACAGTTGGTATCGGATAATGGTTTAAATAAATTTGGGGATTATTATGTTTTCATGAGATTTTAACTTAATAGTTATGGATACCAAAATCGGTTAATAATTTTAAGTTTGATCATAAGTTCAAAGGCACAAACACCCATTTTTAGGTTTTAGGTGATGAGATTTGAAAGTGATTAATGATATTTTGGTTGACCATTTTTTTATTTAAGGAATATATAACCATTTCATCTGAAATGAAATATTATTTAAGGAGGATTGTATTTCATTTTTGGGGATATAAGCTGAAATGTATGAAACAAATTTATGTTAAAAAAATATTCAATTTTGAGGTTATTTAGGTTAATCGAGATATAATTTTATTTATTTATGGAGTGATATTAGTTGGACCTTTGGCATCATTGTTTAATTTTTAATATTTTCATATTATTTACTCATATGAAATTATATTTATTTTGTGTATTAACTTATCATGTGCTAATGATGGTGGTTTTAGTAGAGATAGGATGAACACATTTTCATTTTTTTATATACCTATTTATCAATAAAAATATTATTATTGTGATTTAGGAATTAAATATTCATACTCATAATTTTGAGTTAATGATGAGATAATGGTGGAAAATTATTGAAAAATGAAACCATGGGATGGAATCGTGTTTATGGGTTTGAATAAAATCAAATAAATATATTTTCTTTTGTTAACAGCCTAGATGGAAAAACAATTCCGCAACTCTAGGAGAATAATATTGATATAATAATTGTATATGATTACCTTCATTTTTTATGAATTAATGTTCTTTTTCACACCTCATTGGGTTATAGTTCTATAGTCATTGAATTTCTCATGATCATTCACTTTCTTGTGATAAATGTTCTCTGTCACACTTCATCATTATTTGGGCATTACTTTTTCCCTCCATGTCTATATTTTCAATTCCACTAATATTTCTCTTTTAAGAAACATAGTTATGTGTTATTCTAGATGTCCTTTATATTTTACTTTACATCTTTTCAAAAGTATGTTTTATTATTCACTTTTATGGTGTGGGATTTCAACAAAGGTATTTTTTTAATATAAATTTTTTCCCTCTCATGATTGTATGTTTTATATTCCATTATGTAGAATAAATTTTTAAAACATGTTTTAATCCCATTATAATAGAAAAATAATAAAATAAAGATAAAAAATTTTCTTTAAGGGGGTGTGGGTTATAATGTAATAACCTTATATTTGACAATATAACTATGTTTTATTGAAAACATGACACACAACACCAAGTTTTAATAACCATGAATTGTTATTATTTATACATGACCTTTATAACCCATTTTTTGAATTAGTGGGTATGAATATGAGTAACCAAATTTTGAAAATAATATATAAAAATTAACTACTAAATAAAAATTTATTGATTAATTCTTTGTAAATAATCACTCAATTTGAAATAAATCCATTTTATTCCTCAAAAATACATTTTCTTTAAAAATGGTTTCTATTGATTTTTATGAGTGAATATTATAATTGTTTTCTTAAAATTTTATAAATTTTCTTTTATAAACAATATATTATTATTTAAGTCATAACATCAAAATTAGCATAAGGTGAAATTTTGGGATTTTTTAGTGAATATTGACTTTCCAATGAATAGTAAAAATTAGATTTTATAGAAAAATGACATTTATATTAATGTACTTACGTAGTCCCATTTTAATTTCAATTGATTCTAAATTTTAATTAATTATTTTTTTTGAAAAATAATAAAATTAATATCATTATAATCGACATTGTGTTTATTTTTAGTAAAAAAATATTTGTACACTTAAAAATGCATTTTTCTTAAAAATAAATTTTTATCATGTTTTGTTTGTTTTTATTAAAAGTAATATCTAAAAATTTTGTGAATTGATTTTTGGAAATTTAATTCATCAATTAAAATTTACCCTAGGATGAATTTTGGAGTTTTTTTCAAAGAAGTTAAACTTTTTGTGAATAGTCAAAAATGTGGTTTTTATGAAACATGATATCTTTTATAAATTCTACCGGAAATAAAGATGATATAAAAATTTATGAAAATTAATTAATTACTAATTTATTATAATATAATACAAATATAATACAAAAATAATTCAAAAAACATAAATTATAATTTATTTTATGATAAATATGTAAATCAATTGTAGTGCCGACATAGTGGTTGCACAACACTAGAAAAGTCAAATTTGACATCCTAAAGATAATATTTGATAAGGAAGAAGTATTTTATTGAATTTATTAATAAATATTAATTATTATTTAATATAGTTATGGATATATATGGGTTTTTTAGTTATATAAAAGTGAAATAATAAAATTCTTTTGTAATGCTTACGTAAGGTTAGAAGAACCAAAGCAACATATTAAATAAGTTTCCATGATATAGGTGGGTTTAGATATAACTTATGGAATAATATATATGATAAAAATGGTTTATAAAAAAGTTTTATTTATTATCATAATTTATTTTTTAGAAATTATTATTATTGTCTAAAATATTTACATCGTGATGGAGAGGTGTTTATGGAAATAGAAGAAAATTATGCAAACGATATTAAAAATAAAAACAAAGAATAATATTTTGAAAAATTAATGTGTTAGAATAATTTTATAGATAAATATAACGCATTATTTATGTTTTAATATCTTTTATTAAAATTAAATTACGATCTTTATATGTCTAAAGTAAAACTATGTGAATAGACCAAAAAATGACTTCATTGGTATCTTATGTTAAATAATAATTTAATAAATTATTTAAAATTAATTGTAAAATTAACATTGTATAAAGGAATGATATGTGGTATTGAGTGTCAAAAATTTTCTATTTATTTTTTACTTTTCCTTATATAGTAACTTTCTTTACCCTTAATATGTAAAAAACATTGATATCACGGTAATCATCAAAAGTGTTAACGAGGTGTTAAAACTAACAGAAAAAAGTGAAAACATAAAAAAACATGAACAAATTTTATTTAATGAGAGTATTTAAACCCATAAACATCATAAATTTTATTTTTTCCCATTTTTTCTGCTTTATTATAAAAAATATTTTATTATATTTAAATATTTTAAGTAATTCATAGTTTGTCATTTCCTTCACTATAAAAGGACATCACCAATCCTCTATTATTAACACCCCATTGAGCTACATAGATTAACATAAACCTAGTATAAAATATTCTATACACCCCTAAAAAATAATATATGTTCTAGTTTCCTCAAAATACTATCCCTAGGGTTCTTAAGGAGATATTTAAAGGAGGTTCTTCAAAGAGGAGGTAATCATCTCAACCAAGTATTGACATTTTTATTATTTTCTATACCTCATTTAAATGTATAATGAACATTAAAATATAATAAAATAATTATCTACCATATAATTATATGGTATTATGTTAATTTCATAGCTTTATTCAACAACTTTTCCATCATCATAAGGAATAAAAGCACCATTCGTGTGTATGTGTGGACAACCACATCCATTAAGTGATGTGTTTCTATTTACATAATCACCTCTCATGGATATTTATAATTATGGATTTTAGATATAAATATGATATTAATGTTATAATTATCATTTTTTAATGATAATAAGTCATCTATTTTCTTACCCTTCCATCCATTGGAAAGTGGTAACATCTTTCGTGCGAACGTGTGGATTACTACATCCATGATGTGATGTGATTCATTTCTCATGTATTCCTTTTATAGATGGTTTTAAAATTTTATTTAATATATAAAAATTATAATTTTATTATTATTATTATTTTATATATGATGGAATAACAACCCCTTTGACCATGGTCAACCTACCAAAGTCATTTTTCAATTACGAATAAAAGATACTCAAAAAACATGATGTGAACTTAACTGATTAATTAATTTTATATGTCATTGAAATAAATTTAAAAATAGATTAATGATAAGGTAATATAATTTTAAATTCTTCATAAAAAATTAAATAATTAATTTAATTTTATTATACAGGAGTAAAATGATATACATACTATGTCTAGACTTAAGGTAAGGGGTTTCTTAACACAATTTCCTTTCATTGGGTTATAACGCTTCTTAATTGAAATTGTTGTGAAATACTTATGTGTGAAATTAACTATGATGGTATTATTCTGTAATTACCCTTATTTTGTGCAGAAATTCAACTATTACTTATAATTACTTCATTGATTAATTGTTACTTCAATTATATGATCTTTTTAAGGACCACTCATCACAATATTGTTTTTTTGAGACATGTCTTCGAATATGCACTTATTTATAATGTGTATACGCTCCATATAAGATATTATATCATGAATTACTCTTTTATAATCATATTTAAAGTAACTTTTAACTTCTATATTTGATGAGAAATAGATTTGAATTTTATAAAATTTTCTTTCATTTTCACGGTCTTAATTTTAATTCTTGAAGGCATAATTTAAGTTATGCACCATGTTTTGTTTTAAATGGTGTATTTACTACACCATGAATGTGTTTTAACATATTATTTCATATTTTTTTTATTTTTAGTGGAATATGTTATGTTCCTTCATTTAATTTATTTTTGAATCAAGTATTACCCAAATTTCAAGGGTTTACCATTCCAAACTTCCTTCTCTATGACATGTTTTGATTAATGCACCAATATTCACTTATATGGTGTATAAAGTGACTCATGAAATATAATATCATGAATAATTTTATACTCATGGTATTATATGTTAAATTGTATGTTCTTTATTTAAAATGGTTTTTTAATTGGCCATATAGGGTTTTCCTTTAAAAAAGTATTTTTATGTTTTCAAAGAATTATAACCAAACTATTCCTCCATGTTCTTTTATTATATCAGGAATTTTATTTTCAAAAAATAAATTACTTCATAAATTTATTTTCCATGATATTATAATTTATTTAAATGGGTTTAAATTATTCTTTTAATGTTTTTAGAAAGGGTCACATTTGAATCTCTTTATAAAAGTTTTAGAGGAATTTTTATTTTTAACTTTTATGACATGAATGCATTTTCCCGCCATCATAACTATTACTTTACATGAAGATTAATTTATATGTTTCCTTTTTTTTTGAAATAAAATAATTTTATCCATATTTTTGGATTTGTTTAGTTTTAAAATTTATATAAAGAAAAGGTTATTTTCACATATTTAAAAATGAAATGTTATATATGTTCTTTTAAATATCTTTTAATTAATTTCATCAACCTATAATGATTACTATACTTTATTAGGAACATTATACTATTATATAATCCATTTTCTTTCTCTGGATGGATTATAATGATTGTTTTAAATATATTGTAATGAAACCCATTTTTGCATAAGTAAATCAAGTTATAAATGAATTCAACCTGTTTTTAAAACATTGAAGATGAAAATGAAAGCTTCCATGTGTTATATTCATGTATGCTACCTGAAAATTATTGATAATTACTGGTGATCCCAACACCACATAAATTATGGGTGATCCCTAAATAGATTATATGATGGGTTAACCTAATATAACTCTCTAATGCATTAGGTAATAATCATTTTATTTAAAGGAAAGAATAAGGGAGTTAATTGGGGAGGTTTCTCCTATATATTTAACTAGGCTTCAATTAATTCTGACAAAAGTGAACATATGTGATTAAGATAATGTTCCAAGATACCAAAACATTTTATCTATTCTTTATATGTGTTTTTAATGGTTTAATTCACCAATATTTACATCACATGGCTCATTATTATTGATTATTATGATTATTTTATTTGATAAAACTTTATTCCTTTCCACATGTTTAATGATCCTAGTTTTTATGGGAATTAATTTTCTTATGTTATTATCATGCACTTTGATTATGTTATCATACCCTTATTCTTATCTTATAATGACTAATGAATTTTCATTATTAATTATAATATTTACCCTTACTGAGTGTATGTATTCAATATTATGATGTTTTGAATTAACCTAGGTTATGAAGAATAATTTCAAATGAATTAGGTCTATAAAGTTTAATTTGCGTCTATTTTTATAGTTGAGATTGGGGACTTATTTCGAAATAATAAAATATAGTTATAGTGGTAACATAATCACTTCATGACATGGGTGTTATTATATAAGAGTTTTTCCTAATTATATAAAACTATAAATATAAAAGGTCCATGGTTTTTAAGTGACCAATATTTCAATTTGATGTTATATGTTTTGGATGACAAAAATTGGGTCATGTTTATCAGTATAAAATCAAAAAATGTGAAGTTATATTTTTAACACATGATCTTGAAGTACGAGTTTTAGGCTATTATAATATTATGATGAAGCTTATGAGGGGATTTATTCCCTCTGGGTGATGGGAGTTGACTCAAAAAATGGGAATGAGATAATGAAACCCATTTTGGGTGTCTATGATTGATGTAAAGTAGGGGACCCGATGAGTGTCCAAGTGTTTTATTGACCGTAAGGGGGTGCATAAGGATATGGGTTGAGATGGTTGTGGGTGTTATCCTTGATCCTAAAATGACACATGATCCTAATGAGATTATGATGATGGTGATGTGTATGGATGTTTAACCCATCCCTGAGATTTTTTATTTTATATACTTGATGAATATTAATTGTGATTTCCCATGATGCTTTGGAATCGACCAATGGGCCATACACTATTTGCATTGTCCAAGATGTTTAGTAATCACTTATTGAGATGGATAAAACCCTAAAATTCCAACAATGTATGTGATCTTGTCTTAAGGTATATAAGTGTTGGGTTACTGGTTTTACTAGCATTCAATGTATATGTTTTATGTAGTTGTTTATTCTTAGAGAGGTGTTTTCTAGGATCTAACATCAGATCAAGTGATGTTGTGAATACCAGAATACACGGGATACCGGGGTTATATTTTATATAGTGAGACTATTCTGAATTCCATACGTTCCTTGGATTTGAATAGAGATACCATTAGACAATTTTTAATGATTGGGACCTTCAGGTTTTTTATGGTGGTATGATTTTCTAGGTGGGAATATATCTATTAGCATGGATTTTTTACATCCCAAGGGAGACTATTGGATCCCCCAGATCGATTCCTAGAATACACACTAGAATTGGTTGGATGTACTAGATATGGTTTAGAATATTGCCCATATGTTTTTTTATGTACATGAAATTGGATGTAGGATCCAGAACGGTATTTTATTTGATTTTCTCAGTCTCCTAGGAATCTTTCTCACATAGATTTTCTAGGGACTCTACCTTATCAGAATAATATTTCTTCTTGAGAT
The DNA here is from genome assembly GCA_963277665.1 of Viscum album. Lineage (NCBI taxonomy): Eukaryota > Viridiplantae > Streptophyta > Magnoliopsida > Santalales > Viscaceae > Viscum > Viscum album. The sequence goes on along the minus strand of OY728130.1, from coordinate 602,663,625 downwards.
TGAGAACACCATGTTACTATCATTGGTTTAATCCTTTTGGATTGAGTATGAGGGATTCATGGTGACACCCTATGTTCCATTAATCATTTTAGAAGAGGCATGAGTGTGTGATCCATAGTGCGTGGGAAGAGGTCCCCCTGAGGTGATGCTCATGATCAGAGACATTCTAGAACTGGATGAAGCTGACATGGTTGAACGAGGTTGTAAAAATGAGGATTGATGATGGTTTTATTTATTATTTATTTACTATATTTTGTTTAATAATTTCTAGCCGAGCATGTTAAATGTACATATCAATGCATTATCAGTATGTATGAGACCATGTTTTTTGTTCCCTATTGAGTTATGTACTCACATATTACTTGGTACACCATTGAACTGGGGTACCCAAAAATAATTTTACCTAGTTATAGACATACTTGGAGTTGTGACCTAGTATTGCAAGATTGGGTACTATTTCATAGATATCCAAGAAACTGGAATTATGTATGGCTTGGGGTTTTTATAGAGCCTCATGTGTTTATATTTTGTTCATTTTATTTTATATATGTGGTCTAACTAGTGAGAATACTTTATCATATTAGAAGACATTCCTTAAAACTTATGGTGATCCATTTGGAGGATCCATTTGAGTGGACTCTAGTATAGGATTTTATTGTTTGGAATATAAAGATCAAGAATAAAAGGATAAGTATTAAGTAATACTCACTTTGGATATTTAATCCTTATCTTCAATGTATCATAGTAAATGAAGGGATTAATATAATTTATGTCGAATTAGGAATTTAGTTAAGGCAAGAGACTTATATGAGAGGAGAAATAGTTATAGTTTAAATGAAAATTTTAATGGTATGTGTATGTTTGAGAGGGTGTAACTTATCCCCTTTTATAAGTGAAGAATATGACTCTATTGTGATCACCCATTATTTTCCAGTATTAAAATGAAACTATTCAAGGGTAAATGGTTTTAATAGTGATAAAAAATAGTGTGTGGGGTAATATTAACTTAATAAATCCTCCACTACCCATTTTATCACATGTTTTAAACATGTTTCCACCCTTTTACAATATGTTTTCTATATTTTTCTATTTTAGTTCTGACATTGGTAACTTGTTTTCAACCTAATAGTTTATATTTTAATAAAAATATAAGGTAACCATTCCAAATTTATTTGATATGATAAAAAAAAATTGTATCTATATTTTCAAATTAAATTTATAAATAACATAAAATATAATTTTAAATTAATTCATTTAACATATAGAAAAAACAATTTCTAGAAGAAAGTTTTTTTCCATTAATTTTTTTGAATATTATATTCTATTAATCACAAATTAAATGCGTAATGATATAAGATTAATTATATAAAATATATATTATTATTTATTTATTATATAAAAATAAAACAACATTAATAAAACAGTTCTTTGAAAATAATCCTTTCACCATTATCATGGAAATTAACTTTAATATTAGTAATCATAATTTTATGATTAAAATGAAATTGACCATAATGAATAATGTGAAAATTTTTACATAAAATATGAAATCTATTTAATAATATTTAGTTTCTATAATTTATGAAAACTTTTTTTTAATATAAGAAAATAAAAACAGTTTTAAGAGTTAAATATTTTTTATGTTTCCAAAATACTAAACAAGGGTTTTATGAATTCAATAGTGTTTTCAAATGATTTATTTTACTTTATAAATATATTTTTTATAAAAAAAATTTCAGAGGCTTTTAAGTCATTCTTATAATATGATAACTTTATAAAAGTTATGGTATTAGAAAAATCAGTATTTTATTAATATTCTCATAAATATAAGTTATTTTTGAAAAATATAAAATATTTATCCTAATATAATATTGAAATTTTTAATAAAAATATGAATTTAATTTTTTTCAAATTAATATTGTAAAATTTATAAATTGGTCTTTTAAATACAAATACAATATATAAAGAAAAAATGTTTTTAAAAAAATGAAATTTCTAATCTTCAACTAACATTAATTTTATTTTATATAATTTTAAAAATAATTGAATATTGATATATTAGTTGATAAATATAGATATTAAATATTGCAATAAAATGTTAACTCTGATCAATTTAATTTACTAAGTTAAAATAAAATGTCCATTTTTTAAAAGGTTTATCAAAAGGAATAAATAAGAATAATATGTAATTATTTTAATTGATAATTATCTTTTTATCTAATAATTATTATGTTATTATTGTAATTTTAATATATTGTAGTTCATTTTAGTTGGGAAATTATTTTTTTGGTGTTGTGTGGTACAATAGATATTGGAGATAATATTAATTTAATGTGTTCAAAATATCAGGCCATTACATTACACCCCCTTAAAAAATTGTATCCTCTCAATTTTAATTATTAATCATTGGTGAAGGTAGGTGAGGATATTCCTAACATATTAATAATTTGAGATATGAGTTGCAATGTGACATCTATCTTACTCGATTAATCTACATCAAGTTACATATACTTCATCAAACAAAATTAATCATTTCTATACCATGGTATGTATGTGTCCTTATCATATATTCTTCATAGCACACATTTCATAAAACAATTTGAATCTCCATGTCATTAAAGCACAATGAAATAATATATTCTTAAAAAATTAACTTTATATTTAACACTTAAATGGTATTGGTCACTAAGTCAGTAAATCACACACTAGACAATATACACCACAGTCCCAAAAAATTTATGAACTATAAAAAAATATCATGAATAAATTATCAATCCTAGGGTTACCAATACATTCTAAATTACTTATTCAAAATCAATCAATTCATTAGTTTCTAAACATCAGTTATACATTAGTCCTATGAGTTACCCACCCATTAATGTTATGTTATTAAATAGTTTTCCCCAAAAATATAACCTTATCATAAATAACTTTTCAAGGATATTCGTACTAATTAATATATGTTTCCAAACCTTTAATGAAAAACTACGAAGGAAAAATTCATATATGTATCAGATAATCCTCATAACTTTTATAATATACCAATATATCATTGATAAATTTCACACACTAATGAAAATAGATAAGAGTATCAAGATTAAATTTCAATCAAGATATAAACCTCACTAACTTAGCTAAGTCTAGGGAAATAAAATTTTCCATCATAATATAACTACACTAATATTTTCAACCATTTAAACATGAACTTTTATTTTTTTGTAAGGAATTGGGGTTTCTACATACATAACTTTCTCAGCCAAATTTCATGATCCTATTTCAAAAAAATACTAGAACCCAAAATTGATATTAATAATATTAGAGTAAATGATCTCATGAATTTTAAAAATCAATCCTAATATGTCTTCTCTAATGAAAAATTAATTTATTCCTTTGATACATTCAGTTTAATATACTTTGATTTATGTTGGGTTCTCTTTCTCTTCTTAGAATAATACAAAAAAGAACTATCCCAAAATTAACATAAACTTTTTGAAAATATTTTATACCCAAAAATCATTGAAATCTATGATATTAAAGTTTGAATTATCATTTATCCATAAATCACATATCAATTAATATGTATCTTAACTTTTTAGACTCTACATTCAAATCCATGTTATCAATAGTTTTTCTCTATTAGGTTTTTTTAACCTAAATATTTTCAAAATACTTCATAATGGTTCATAAAGAGAATGTGAATAAACCAAATCATATCCCTAGAGAGTGTCGAGACAAATGACCAATATTAGGCCCATTAATTATAAACCATAGTGAAGATTGAGTTAATACTAAACTAACATTTTTTATGGTGATTAACCCTTTGTGCATCTATTCCACTACTGCATCCACTAGCTACTATCTAGTCAAGTATTCAATTTCTAGGAGAACCACACAATCTCTACTTTACCAATACTTCAATAAATTTTCCTATAATTAATATTATCATTTAGACATATCCCATAGGCATATAATTAGGGTTTTTATTAATTGTATCTTATCCTAATGTCTAAATTTTCCATATTTCATCAAGTAACCTAAAGGGTTATATATACATTTGAGATAATGATTAACATTAACTTAACAACCATTAAATTATCATAAACTAATATCCTTACCTCTAGAGTTATCTAAACCCAAATCTGATACTAACTATGACACCCTATGGATGTGACCTTCTCAACTACATGACTTAAAAAAATCTATAATTACATACATTCCCAATATTTTTTTGGTTTATAGTTTTAAAGAATTCGGAAAAACATTAACTCATAAAACTCATACCTTTTTTTCATAATTTCGAAATTTTTTCACTATATAAGAAACATCTTAATCAATAATAGGTATTCAACAACACCCACAAATTCTCCACCCAAGATACTATTCTAGACTCATTATCTGCATTAATTTTCTTTATAATCTAAGGAAATGTAAATATAATAGAGGGGTGAGTTTAGATGCTCAATAAGGGTAAATATAAATAATACCCATCAAAGATCATAAGTTAGAATAATATAATAATATGGGTATAATAAAGATACATAATAATGTAACACCCAAAAAATAATATATTATAAATCATGTCATAAGGTAAGGAATAAAATAAAAGTGTAGAATAACATAGAAAAGAGGCATAAACATGGAATGTAACATATCCTGAAAATATGGAAAATTAAAAAGGTGACATCAAATAAAAATATTTGAGATATGTAAAAACAACAATAATAATAATTTAATGCGAGAAAAACTCACTATTCCCTTCCCTATATGAACAAACTCATTATGTGAGTGCCAAAATATTTGATTAAACTCAATATGCCCATGTTGGATTTGGTTCCCTAGAACCAAATTCTGTCTAATTTATGATAACTTGTTTTCATTTTTTTAATATTAATAAACTCTTTATCACATCAGGATTTTTCTTATGCATAACATAGTTTGTGATAATATCCTAAGAGTGGTTGTCTCACTAAAACAACCAAGAAGTTCCCCTCTATGATGGGAACCCATAAGTTCCATGACAATATTCTTAAATATATGTTCTATAGTAGGATGGAATTATTTTAGTAACATAATTAATACATGATATCAGGGGTTGATACTCATTGGAATTTGGGGAACCTTTTTGTGGTGTACTCCTTTGGTAATATCAAGTGTAGAATATTATGAGAATGATACCTTTGAGTAATAAATACACATTTATATGTTTTATTGGATGTTCCTATATGTGTACATGTGTATTAGTCCTTATAATTTAAAATAATTATTAATTAGTATTATAAGTTTCATTCTTTTATGTATTGATGAAAACTGTGATGACATATTGTAACACCCTCAAATGATAAAGGGTTAAATGACTAAATGATATGACTCATGTCAACATGATGCACCTTCCTTTTCAGGAGCCTGCCTGATTAGAACTCCACAGTTAAGCATGCTTGTCTTGGAGTAGTGATTAAGATGGGTGACCTTCTGGGAAGTTTCACTGGGTGTGTGTGAGTGAGGACAAAGCACACTAGAAAGGACAAGTGTTGCCCTGTGGGGACTATCATTAGTCAGATGACCCGTTCAGACATGTGGGTGGACCCTTGGGTGGGGACCACATGTTTGCGGGGCAACTGGTAGTACCTGGCGAGCCAGGACCCGACGACCATGTTAAGGCGGGGTGGCTGTGCTATCACTGGGACCCAGTTATTACATTTGGTATCAGAGGTGGTACCCAACCATAAGTGTGATGCACTGCCTGGGTTGAGATGTAGGGCCCACAATGAGGATGTTGTGCTCTAAAGGGGAGGTGATTGTAACACCCCTGAATGATAAAGGGTCAAATTACTAAATGATATGACTCATGTCAACAAGGTGCACCTTCTTTTTCGGGAGCCTGTCTAATTCGAACACCACAGTTAAGCATGCTTGGCCTGGGGTAGTGATTAAGATGGGTGACCTTCTGGGATGTTTCCCAGGGTGCGTGTGAGTGAGGAAAAAGCACACTGTAAAGGAAAATTTTTGGCATGTGGGGACTATCATTAGTTAGATGACCCGTTCATACATGTGGGTGGACCCTTGGGTGGGGACCACATGTCTGCGGGGAAACTGGTGGTACCTGGTGGGCAAGGACTTGATAGCCATGTTCAGGTGGGGTGGATGTTCTATCACCGGGACCCAGTTGTTACACATATGTTCGTGGTGAGGTTGGATATGTTGGGTACATCATGAGTAATATAGCATTAATGAATAATGCGAGAAATGATTTATCCATTCTTTTTCTTTAACAAAAGTTGATATCATAAGCCCTTTGATGAAAAAATGATATAGCTGAAATAAATCCATTATCGTGGTGTTCTATAGGCATGTTCAATTTTTGAAAGGTAAAAGAATGATACATCGAGCACATACATTGATGGAACTAGCATTCAACCTACTTGATTAGAGATATCACGATAAAGGTATTTGATTACAAATTAGGCATATGTATGTAGTATTATGTCATCAAATCATTAATTTATTTCTTTATGGGTGCTTTGGAGTATTGTTAGACGCTAACCTTGGACTTTGGGATTCTTCACCTAATTCCACTGAGAAAGAGGCCTAGAGGTTCACACACTAAGTGTATCTAGAATACCATTTAAAATTTATATTATTATTTATTATTTAAGAAGTTGAATAAATTTTATACCCTCAGATGGTTTAATAATTATTCTTGTTTTATTGATCACATATATTTTGTCACTAGTTATTCGAGATAATATTATGTGAGCGTAATATTTAAAAAATATTTATTTTCAATTTAGTGAATGTAATATTTAATAATTTATTGGAAAATAATGCAGTGATATTTATTTAATTAATAAATTTAAATTATTCAAGGCTTAAAAAATATTGCAGTGAAATGGAGGACCACATTTAGTGGTCCGGTGATAAATAGTATATATTAAATCTTATTTGAATAAATAATATTTAATATTAATTTGAATGTTGAGTGCATGTTGATAAATGAAAATATTATTATTATTGACATGGGGTTCCTTAGGTATTGAATAAATATTAAAGGGAACTTGTGAAAATATTTATTTCTAACCCCTAGCAGTATATAAAGAAAATTATATTATTTTTTAAGGGAGATAACTCATTTATTTTGTTGTGCACAAAAAATCCATAGAATCTTCTTAAAGCCCTAGAGATCTCCCTTCTCTAGGAACACTCACAAGAATAGAGAGCGATCTTCCTCCACCTACCACTCTCAATTCAAGAGAGATCAAACGGAATCATTTGGAAGCGAATCTCGAGGTGCTCAAAGGAGAACGATGAATGTGATAAGATCTTCCATGATAACATCCTGAGATTCCTATAGAAACTTTCAGAGATTGTTGGAATACATGAGGATCACCACTAGAGTTAATCTAATCTTGATTCAAACAATGCAATGATGGTACAATTCATATCTATTTCTAGACCCATCAACTACGAAATAATTTTCACAAGGCAATTCTTTATTTATTAAACTAATTAAAAATTATATATAATGATCCTATGTTCTGGTTTCGGCATTTTATCCATATTTTGTTTTATTTGATTCAATTTTGTTGATCACGGCCTTTATCATCATGTAAATATGATATTGATAATCGATCATGAAAAAAAGAAATTTTGTGCTTGTCCCATCATAGGATTCTACTGCACCTAGAACATACAAGTGGTATCAAAGGGTTTACGTAATTATTTATAATTATTTAAAGATCATTTATGTATTTATAAATTTTTCATTTAGTTTTCAATTATAGTCTAATCTTCCTTTAATTTGAATTGCGTGATCTTCTTCTTCCCCTTTTGTTTCTTATAAATATAATCAAATCAATTAATTTTATAAAAAAAAAAATAGTTCTCATACTAAGGTACCAAGGAATCTGACTGGATAACACAAGAGTACACACTGTGTGACCCATAGGCACAATCTGTGTACTAGTGTTCAATGCACCGATAATTAATTTTGAATAAATTCAAGACATGTGAATTTATTACATCTGGTGTATTAAATTACACACTGCATGTTAACCAGGCCATCATGGAACATAGTCAACTGATGTACACTTCGTTTTACTATCGTACATGGCATGTAGTCATTTTCAAACATATGGTCCATTTATCTTAGTACAAGTCCAACCTGACTAGTGACCATGTAACTCATAGACCACACATTGTGTAGACCATGTACACATTGTGTACTAAAATATTTTATGTACTATGGTTACATGATGAGTCATTAAGAATTTTCTATGGATATATGATAAGGAAACATACACACTATGTAGCTCCAATGTACACGTTGTGTACTTTTACCAAATTCTATAGGATTAAAATTAATTTATTATACTATGAAAACCTTATCAACATGTACTTGCGTGTGGTCGTAAATTTGATAGGGAATGTCATGTGATAGGTATTAATATATATAAATGTTTAATTAATTTCTGTATAATGTTTGGATATACATATCATGTATGAGTCATATTAAAGTTATTAATCTATGTGAATTGAAACATAACACATGATAGAAAAATCATGTAATCTCAGTAATCATTAAGTTGATGGTAGATTTCATAAAAGCATGTGATAAATCATTTATTTCGCATATCGCAAAAGTAAATAGTTTTCGAGTATAATACATGTTGGTCAGTTCATATTGGAATTCAATATGTTTCCTCCAAGGTACATTTATGCACACAGTTGATTTTAAATAAATTTATTTAATCTTTCTAAAATTTTTATGGAGGAGAATATCATGGAAATTGAGATGAGAATTATGATAAAATATTGATTAATAAATTAAGATAATTAATTGATTCAAACTTAATTTATTTTAAATAATAATGATTATAATTGAATGATAATTTTATTAAAAACTTAATTCATTGAATGATAATGTATAGTCATGAGCTTAGACCAAGACCTTTTTATTTGATTGGTTTCATTTAATTTATTGGTAAATTAAATTTTACACCTACATTTAATCTCTAAACTCATTATGTAAGGTCTAGTGTTCCGATGGTTTCTTTTATATAAACCCCTTCCCTAAAATGCGTGTGATTAAATTCATATGTAATGGATGGAGATCCTAATCTAGTAGAGGTGGTTCAAGTTTAGAGGTGAGGATATAAAAATAAAAGAGAGATACATAGGTGTAGAGGTGGAATGTTATAACACAAACCATAATTGGTTCAAGGGGTTTTTACCATAGGTAATTGAAAAATTGATTATCCACTAGAGAAACTAACCATTATTAAAATATTATGATAATTCCACTTTATTATTCTATATTTTCAAGTTTCGTGGTTATTTCTGTAGGGATGATTTAGCATGATCACATGAATTAATGAATTAACAACCATGTAATATAAAACTAAAATAAATTGTCTTATATATAAATATTATCTAAGAAAAGGTTAATCACTTAAGTGAATCTACTTAATATTAAAAAACATATGATGAAGATAATAATTAGAAATTTATGCATAAAATGATAAAATCCCACAACACTATATATTATGTCGGTATATCCTTCCACTACTTTAGTTAAAATTGAACCATAGTTAAAAGTGATTGACCAGCCAATGTTGGGTTGATTTGATTTATGAGGTAATTCTAACATGAAGTTATAGGATGACTTAACATAGCTCATGTCACGTTTGACTACCATTTAAATACTTGTGATAATTGAGAGGAAAGGGTTCTGAAAATCCAATTTATGGATTTTAGGATTCAAGAGTCCACTCAGAAGATCAATGAACTATGAGTTAATGGAGTTGGCATTTTGAATGATCACCTAAAACCATTCAAGTTTCTTAATGAATCAATTTTTTCATAATTATAAGAGGAATATGGGTTATTTCCACTAAAATGTCAAAAAAACATGATATTTTAACGCCAATGGTGAGAGAAATTGGGTTTAGATAAAATAGTGGGATATTAATAAATATATTATTTATTTATTTGTCTAAATTTTATTAGAGAAAGTACTAAAATTATACTCATATTATTTATAGAAATAATAATAACATTAATAGAAATATATTTATGCGATCTATACTTGAGAAGTATAACCTTATCCCCAACACAAGTTTCCAATAGTGGAAAAGGAACATACACGTTATCATTTTTCATGAAAACAAAATTGTATATGATGGAAGAACCAATTCTTGATGCACCTGGAATATGAGGCTACTAATTAATAGTAAAATCTATGTGAGAAACATTTGAACGATTCCACAAATATTCAGTGTTTCATGCTATCATCCATGAGCAATGATATTTTGATGCAACATGAGGGCATGGATGCATATAACATGATGTATCTCCTTTAGGATATCTATCAATAGAAACAATGAAAAGAGATATATGAGATATCTAATGATTTTTTTACAACTATGCTTCTAGATTTAGCACCAGCTGGGCTTCATTTAGAAAATATTATTGGCTACATTTAATGTTTAGACATATTAGAGATCAAATTATAGAATGAGTTTCACAAAGATCTCAAATTTTCATAACTACCAAAGACCATCTACAATTTTATTGTTAATTATAATATGTGAAACAATGATAAGAGTCTTTTGGAACTTCCTACTTTGATTCTCCAAGTAGATAAGGACATGGGTCATGAAAAATCCACATTCCTTTTGTGAATAAGAAAAGGAAGAACAAGGTTAAGGGGCCCAAGACTCATAACGAGTCTAAAGATCTGCACCACCATCCTAACAAGAAGTGTAAGATCCAAATGTAGGGAAATGAAATAGAGGTAGTATGTTTTTCATGTATCAAGTAAGGCCATTGGAAGAGAAAATACACCCAGAAGGAAGGGAGAGGTAAAGTTTCAATCATTATCAAATAAAATCTTTCAATATCTACACATTGGGTATAAGATATATATATATAGTGGTTCTTGCATCTGTATCCAAATAATGGATCCAAGTAGATTAAAAAAGATTTCTAGAGGAGAGTTGCATTTTTGAGATGCCAACGGTGTGAGTCTAGCATCTCTAGCCATTGGTGACTATTACCTTTCATTACCAACGTGAATGATATTGGTTATAGGGATTGTCATTATGTACCATATTTTATGAAGAACATTATTTCTATATCCTGATAAGATATTGATGTTTTTATTTTCAGGTTTGGAAATAAAAATATTTTCTTTTATAAAGATAACATATCTTATCATATGACCCATTAAAATAATGGTCTTTATGTATTACATTATAAAAACCAAGTATTGGAAATATAAAATGAATCATGTTCACATTAATCATATAACGACCATATATGGAATCACTCTCTTGGCCATGTAAATAATAAGTGTTTGAAAAATATCTTCCAAGGTGGTTATTTGGACTCTTCTCAGCTAAAAAAACTTGAAATATATCATGTTTTTTTTAAAGGAAAAATCACCAAACCGCTATTCGATGGATAGTGAGAAAGGGACATAAATATTTTAGTATTGGTACACACTGATGTGTGTGGAATATTTCCAATATAATCTATAGGATGGTGTTCTTACTTCATAACTTTGATTTATGACTTGACTAGATATGGTTATGTCTACTTAATGAGGTATAATTATGATTACTTTTAGAAATTATAATAATTCAAGAATGAAGTAGAGAATAAACATGGAAAGAAGATAAAAAAATTGACCAGATCAAGGTGGTGAATATATTAACCTAAAGTTTACCGATGTTCTATGGGATTTTGAGATTCCATCTAAACTTAGTCTCCATTATTAACCATAGTATAATGGTGTTAGGGAATAGAGGAGCTATATCTCGTTAGACAAGGAAAAGTCGATGATGAGTCATGAATATCTTATATTATCCTTTTGGGGTATCTATTAAAAATTGTGGCATATACATTAAATCGAGTACCAACTAAAGTAGAAAACATAATTTACATTGAGTTATATAGTATAAAGAAACCTATTTTGTCACATACACATGTATTTGGTTTCAAGGATTTTTAAGGCCTTATAAGGCCTTAAAAAAGTACCTTGGGGAAAACGTTTTTCTTTATAGGGTATCCTAAGGGGAAAAAGGAATAATGCCTACATAACCCCTGAAACAAGAAAGTGATTATCACCAAACATGTCATATTTCTTAAGAGGGAGTACATTTTCAAAAAGTAAGGTGGGGGAAAATTGAATTCAATGAAGTTGATGATTAAGATACATAATATTTGCTAGAGAAATAGATTCTAAAGGTCGTCATGGAATAATTAGTTCCTAAAACCAAATTGTTCTGTATGAGTACTAGATATGTAAGAGAACCATAGAGATATGGTTTTTTAGTCACCAAATATGGTGAATCATTATTTATTAATAATGATGAGTGTTACTCCTAAAAGAGGTAGTAGAGAGCTCGGAATCTACAATATGGAAATAAGCCATGGATTTTGAAATGGATTCCATACATAAAAAACAAGTTTGTGTCATGGACGATGTGACATTTTATTTAAATATCATAGGGTTAAAATGGGTATTCAAGAGAAAAATGGACATGGAAGGTAAAGTAAATACCAATAAAGAAGGGCTAGTGGATAAAGGGTTTAAATAGTGTTAAAGAATTGACTATGAAGAAACCCTTTCACTATTTACCATTTTTAAATCCATCTAAATTCTATATTCTATAGAGACTTACCATGGCTATGATATTTAGTAGATAGATGTCAAATAATATTTCTTTAATGGGAACTTTCAAGAAGATTTATACATGACAGAACAATAAGGTTTTGTGACACCAAGTGTTGTCAAAAATATTTTTGAGTTGTAGAGATCCATTTCTAGATTAAATAAAGAATATAGGAATTGGAAAGTTTGATTCTATGAAGCAATAAAAAATATAGTTTCATTAATAATTATTGTGAGACACGTGTTTAAAATATGTTTATTTTACATTCGGTTGTTATTCTAGTAGTATATTTTGATGTAATATTACTTACTAGAAATGATATACCAGTATTATAGTCGGTTAAGGACTGGATAAACAAGTGTTTCACCATGGAGGACTTAGGTGAAGCATCGAACATTCTAGCGATCAAGGTCATTCATGATAGATCCCAGTGGATGATTTAACTAAGTCAAGGTATATACATTTACCAGATACTAATGATATTTGGTATAGAACAATCCAAGACGGGATTGGTTCTAGTATTGCATGGTATACAACCTTCTATGAAAACATAGCCTCGTATAAAATAGAAGAAAGAAAAAAATGAGAAATATCCCATATTCTTCTGTGATGGGATCAATCATGTATGTCATGTGTTATACTTGATGTTGCATATGCATTGAGCATGGTTGACAGATATCATGTTGATCAAGGATAAAAACATTGATATGTTATTAATGTTATCCTCAAGTATCTCAGAATAACTAAGGATATGATCCTGGTGTGTAGAGGAGATGTAGAGCTGGTCGTCATGGGCTATACTAATTATAGCTTCCATATAGATCAGAATAATCTAAATTTATAGTCAAGATATATTTTCTGTCTCACGGGCGATCTGTGAGTTGGAAGAGTTCAAAGCAGTCAATTGTTGTTGATTCTATAGTAGAGTTTTAGTATATAGAAGCTTATGATATAGTAAAGTAAACCATTTGTCTATGAAACTTTGTCCATGATCTTTATGTAGTACCTAAAAGTAAATTATATGTCACATTTTATTGTGATAATGTTACGACGATGGATCATGGAAAAGATCTATATTCACACTATTAGATAAAGAATATAATACTAATGTTTCAACAATTGAGGTATTTTTCTCATAGGGGTGAATTTTTAGTTAGAAGGGTACCTATAAAGGAAAGTGTGAAATACCCCCTGAATAAAGGCCTATTTTAGTATAAGAATGATTATAATGTTAGAGCTAACATATTGAAGGTTTTAGTAGTTAGATCCAATGAAAGTTGGAGTCTATTGGAGTTGGTGCCCAAGAACCTACTTCTATGTACTTTAGGATAACCATTATTCATAGTTTTAATATAAATAAACATTTTACCACATCATGATTTTTATTATCTGTAACATAGTATGTGATAATGTTCTACGAGTATCTTTCTCACTAAAAGGTCATATAAGTTCCCCACTATGATGAGAAACCAGAAGTGGTTTAAAAATATTCTTAAATATATGTTCTATTTTTTATTGATATAATTTAAGTTACATTAATAATACAGGATATAAATGGTGGAAATTCATAGCAATTTGAGACACCTTCTCATGGTGTACATCTTTGGTAATATCTAGTGTAGTATATTATGATAACGAGACCTGCCAGTAGAAAATCCACATTTATACATGTCATTGTATGTTCCTATCTATGGACATGTGTATTGATCCTTAGAATTTAATATTATTATAAATTAATATTATAAGTCACTTACTTTGATGTATTATCTAAAACTGTGATGACATGTGTTTATATATAGTGAGGTGGGATATGTAGGATATGTCATGAGTAATATTGAATTAATGGATAATGTAATAAAATATTTATCAATCGTATTCTTTAACAGAATTTGACATCTCATGAACTTTGATGGAAATTATATATCATAAATAAATACATGGACATGGTGTTTTATAGGCATGTTTGATATTAGAAAATCCAAATAAAGAGACATCACGCACATAGGTAGATTACACGAGAATGAAACCTACATAATTAGAGATATCACAATTAAGGGATTATATTCCCATGTAAGCATAAATATGATTATTATGTTATTTTAGAATTAAATTCAGTCTCTATTTGTTCCTTGGAATGTTTCTAAACATTAACCATGGTCTTCGGTATTCTTCTCTGAATACCACTGAAAAAGTAGCCTCGAGTTCCACACATTATGTGTATCCATAATCTCCATTGAATAATATATTTTTATTTATTATTTAACATGTTGAATAAATATTATTCCCACATGTGGTTTAATAATTATTCATGTTTGATTTATCACATATATTGTATCACCAATTATTCATGAGAATAATATGAGAGAAAAATATTTTATAAATATTATATTGTTATGTAATAAATATAATATTTATTTATTTATTGGTTAATAATGAATAGATGCTTATTTAATAAATAAATAGAACTTATTCAGGTCCTGATAAATATTGTGTAGAAATGATAGACTGAGTTTAATGGTTCATTGAGAAGTAATATATGTTGAATATTATTTGAATAAATAATATTTATATTTAATTATAAAGATAAGTTCATATAGAGAAATAATATTACTATTATTATAATTGACTTGGGGTTTCATAGGGATTAAATAAATAATAAAGGGGACTTGTGAAAATCTTTATTTTTAAACCTTACTGGTATATAAACCTTGTTATATTATTTTTTAAGAGAATTAATTAATTTTTTTTATTGTACACAACAAATATAGATAATCCTATTGAATCTCTAGAGAGATCCCTTATGCATGAACACTACCATGAATGGAGAGATATATTCCTCCAGCTCCCACTTTCTTATTAAGAGAGATCATATAGAATCCATTGGAAGCGATTCTCAAGGTGATCAAAGGTGAACGAAGTAAGCGATATGACCATTCATGCTTGCACCTGGATATTCCTATGACGACATTTAGAGATATATGGAACACGAGTGGATAACTGCTAGAAGGAATCCTATCTTGATTCCTATAATGAAATGATGGTAAATTTTGGATCTATTGTTAGATATATAAATTAAGAAAATATTATCACAATGTAATTATTTAATTGATTAAATTAATTATAAGTAATATGTGATGATCATGTACTCTGGTTCAAGGGTTTTATCCATTGTTTGTTTCCTTTGATTCAATCCTATTCATAATGATGTCTATTATAATGTCAATATCAGATTAATCATCGATCAGGACAAAAATAAAAGTTGGGAATGACCCATATCATGCATCTGCTACACCTAGAACCTATAACCCACACTTGTGGGAACAAACTCATTATGTCCATAACTCACTATATAATGAGATATAAACTTAAACCAATGAATTAGAGGGAGATATAGGACACCACCTATCATAATTATATCATATGTGATCCATAAGAAATAAATAATTCATTATAAAAAATCTATAGAAATAAAATGTGTTTCATATAATTTTCAAGTGGAATGACATAAGGAAAACATTCATAATTCCATCGTAACTTGATATACCCATGGAAAATAAAAGAGTATCCAAATATATTCAGTTACATTACAGATAAATTCCCTTAAATGAATATAAAAGATCATATGGTATTTAAACCATATAGATAAAGGGTACATATTAATTTAATAATTTCTTTAGGGAATCAATGTATGGAATTTTGGAGAACAAGATTTAATAAAAGAAATAGAAAATAGGGTATTCACAAAGGAAAGGCATTGGAAGAAAATTGGTTTTTATAAACCTTCAATGACATGGAAATATAATGTCAATGATGAATTATTAATATGATTGAAAATAAAATAATATTAATCATTATAGGAAAGAAGTGGGATTCCCTAACTCACTCCCTCTATAGATGCCTCTCCTATAATAAAGGAAGACAGATAATTACCCCTAATTCATACCTCTATTAGGAACCTATTTGGTTAAAGAAAACAAGTGTATAAAAATCTCATACAAGGATGGCATAAACCCCTAATAATATAGGATTTGGAGATAGGATAAAAACCCACTAAAACACTCCATAAGATAATATAAAATTAAACCCAATCCTTCTCTTAATGCTTGAAAAATTTCAATAGATAAAAATAAAAGTATCCATAATTAAAATACCAAAAGTAAATTCTTATAAAAATGATTCATTATTAGCTCCAAAACCAAGCTAGCAATTTCCTGATCGGTCCCCAAATTCTTCCTAGAAACCTAAAAAATAGTTTATATAAATTGGGTGAGAATAAAAGGATAATAAATAAGATCCAACCCTAGGTATCAAGTGAAAATGTGAAAAAAAACATAAAAATGTGACAATAAAAAAATAGAACCTATAAATAGATAAATAGGTTAACTAACTAGTCACATCCTTACCATAGTTCTCTCACAAAATCATGCATCCATTTTAGTAAAATAATATGATAAACATGAAAAGGTTTCCCTTTTTTACATCCCTGCTAATTTTTCACTCTTATCCCCCAAAATTTAATGTCATGTGCTCCCATACATTATATTCATATGAAATCCCAACCACATATTTCCCAATATAGATGGGCCATCATTGATTTGGTTCAGGATGCATCCCTACCCACCCCACCCTCGTAAGGTCTAGCATTTGGTTCTAGCATCAGGCTTCATCACATCACTTCACATATTTCCCAAAAACACCTGATCAACCATAACACATATCTTAAAATTACCAATGAAATAGGGTATCATGAATGTAATGGACATCAAAAATGTTCCCTCCTCCTATCACACACATCCCTCATCACATATAACATCACACTACTACCTCATCACATCACATATTCTCTGAAAGAAACTAGGCCATCACACTACATCTATACTGAAGATACTTGGGCCATTACACCACCTCTCACTCGAAGACACCTGGAAATACCTATTGTAGGAAGACCAGGAAAGAGGGGGTAGCTAGCCATCCATATCACTACTATCCTAGATATTGGGGAAACACCCAGAACCTAGAACCTCTGATTGTAGGTAAGGTTATCCAAATAGGGTGGGCAAAGAATATAAATAACATAAAAATACATGATATATAGATAACAGAAAGTACCCAAAATATGGGTCCACAAAAACTATACTAACATACACTACAACACCATCACTACACCATTCATCAACCATAAAAACTTTTACCACCACTGAATGCAACTCACTAATTAACCACCACACAAGACACACAATCCCACTTGAAATTATTGATTTCAAAATTTCTCAAGTCTAATGAGTTTCCACTAACTCCCATTACTAAGCCATTTCATTCACATTAACATGGACCATTATTTTATTCATTTCATTTAATATATTTACCACACAATGATTCTTAACCCATTATTATTCATTTATTGGCCCATTAATTTATTCATTTCATTAAATATCATCATTTTCTACATGGATACTCTTGAAAATAATATAACCATATCAAAAACATCTCGCCCACCTTACACAACCATCTCCACAACACCACTTATCAACCACTGTCACCATGCCATAACAATAAATCCATCTGACTACAACAACCATGCATCACCACCACAATAACTACACTCCAAAACCACTATTAACCACTAAAACTATGCACCAAAACCCCTAATAATAACATCTCAGAACTTACCACATTGCATACATGCCAACTAACCTCTATAAAACAACCCCACCCATCACACAGCCAAACTGATCACCTCTGTCACCAAAAAATATCCCAAACTATGTAGGGAAACACAACAAGCATGTAGACACACTACAAAAAACATACTAGATTCGATAATTCAATTGAGTGTTATCATAAAATTACTTCTTTATTTAGCATGTTTATTATCTTGAAAACTATTTTTACAATGCTAACCAATTTATTATCCATATATACATTATTTATCATTTAGTTCAGGGTTAGATCAAACACCAACATATTAAGGTTCACACATACATATCTTCTATATCACAAAAAGTCTCCCAACATCATTGAATTTCAGTATTGGAAACAATAATCCATAATATCATCAAAGCAGCAATGAATGCAATAGCTACCCATCCTAATCAATTTTAAGTTTTATAATTAATTTTCATTATTAAGATAACCCATGATATCCACATAATAAAAGGAGAATCATGAAATATACACATATTTCACCTAAAAAGGGTGAGAGCAAGGATCCCCTAACTAAAATAGGCTTTCCAATCTCATTGTTCACAGTAGATTGAAGGAGAGAAAACCTAAAAAAGGACAACTGCAAATGGAAACCTTGAATCACCTGAATCACACCAAGGGTTTATAAAAAAAATGCATCAAAAACTCACCCTAAATAAAAACAATAATGACATAGAAAAATATTAAATAAAAATAAAAGTAAAATAATGGGGAAAAAGGATATTTCACTATGAATCTCCAAACATCAACCATGGAAACACAATGATCAAGGAAAGAGAAGACTGGTAAGAAGGTCTCCCAAAATCACTTAGGGATTCTCCACAAACTGAGGGAAGGAAAAACCAAATAAGATAAAATTTAGTCTAATAAGTATTATAAAAAATCTGGAAACTGCCCCTTCACATTGTAAATTATAGATTCATGATTTGAATTCCATGGTCCCCACAAGATTAAACTCATGAACAACATACAAAACATGAATTCTTCATATAAACGGTTTCCACTGAAAAAACATGGTGCATCATCCTAAATAAACTCACGTCGCAAATTCATATTTCATGTCGTGAACCTATTTCATTGATTATTCCACTTCCACATAAAAATAATGAATTATAGTCCACACAAGATGCAAAAAACAAACACACATCATGGATTCCCTTTTAGTGACATGAATTCTCTATTGTATTTTTTCTATAGCTCCAACCTCTACATAACCTCCTCTAACCTCTTATGAAACCCTTATAACACCCAAACTAAAAACACAATGAGTGAGAAAGGTATGAAAAATTAAATTATATACCACTCAAATGATTTTCTCCCCCAATAATAAAAAAAATCATAAACACCACACCCTGAGATACCTCTTAGGGTTTTTATTTCACCTCAACAATACTAGAGACTAAACACACCAAACTAGAAAACCCACTAAAACACACCAAAAAACAACATCACCTTCCTTCACTAAGCACAACACCACATCATACGAAACCAGTGATAGAACATATCCTTTCCTCTCAACCAAATCACCAAAAAACACATCACTATATCAATTCACCATTTTCACAACCATCCCAAACTCCACACATTCCAAACTAACAACCACCACATCCAACACAAAACAATGCCCCAAGAACACAAGTCATGGAATTTCATATCCCACATCAAGGTATTATCCACTCTAGTAGGCACTGACTTGTCTACATGGTTTCAAATGTGTAATTGGATAATGCATCTTAATTTAGAATTAATTACTTCCCTATTAATTTTCCAATATATTTATCTGATGCCACATCAAGGAAATAACACATCTCATTAAACAACAAGATCCAAGGATCACATCATCAAGAAAACATAACAAAGAAAATCTCAAGAAAGCTATGGGTACTGGGAACACATATTCCTCTCTCTCTACCAAGTACTCTCCTCCAGGACACTATGCCTCTACAATACATAAACCAAGGGGTTGGTTCATCCATATAGTACATTCTCTCGATGATCATGGATATATACTGGCCACTCCATGGATATAATGTCTTCCTAAATATCAAACTATCCCTATTTAATGATGTGGGACTCATAATATATAATTTAATGAAGCTAAGACATTTGGAAGATGTTGTGGATCCTTTCTATCCACAAAGGAAAAATCAATTGACACACAACCTCACCAAATCCCCCAACACCTCAAATGACCCAATGAACCCTGGAAAAATCTAAGTCCCAATTCCAAACCTCTAATTCCCTCATCGAAGGGATTCTATAAAGAAAACATGGTATCAAAAATATAACTCAATTAGCCTCCGCTTATGATAAGAATATAAATTTTTTTTGTCTCATTCCACGCTCATTCTCTCTTAGATCAACAGGATTTTATCAATCATAATTTGAACAACATCCAAACCAAGAACTACTGACTCTTTAACCTATATCCAGAAAAATAGAGAATGAAATGGATTTCGAAACAATTACTCAAATGGATCCATTACAATGGAGTATTAATATTTTTTTATTTTATTCAAACTAAACCAGATGAAGGTTCCTTACATAGGATACACAGAAGTCCAAGATGCAAGCTTGCAACATATCCTGCAATGTTTGGATTTTTCGATCCATCTTCCTATTTATCAAAGTGTGTAAAACAATTATAAGGTATAACTAAGATCTCAAATTGTGTTTAAATACCTTCTAGACCCATGAAGTAAAATGATGACCCTTATCAGGGATTATGGTACTTTGTTCCCTGTGAATCCAAACCACATTATCTGTATACCATCTCACCAAGAAATCCATGGAACTTGACTCATGTATCCCTAGAAAATGTTTCAACATCGTTATTCAAACCACTATCACCCAATACACATAATTGAATCCATGACCCAGGGGTGACCTAGTGAGAAAATATATCATGATGTCTTCTTATTTACACTCAAGAACATCTAAGTACTTTTAAGAGACTCCAAGAACATGGATCTATTATTTCACCCACTGAAAAACTGGACACCCCAAAACACAATTAACCACTAGACTTTTCATCCATGACTACCAAAGATGCCTTCTCAAACCAAAATACATCTTGGTCATAGTTGGATTCACAATTAAAGGTGATCTATGAAACTCACAGAGAACTCCCACATGAATCTCCTACAGAACAAATGGCATCCCATGAAACAACACCTAATTTAGGTTATCCTTTGACCGCACTTCTAGAGAATCACCAGGTCCAACACTATCACATATAACCTCTTCCTATAAGTATCTCCACTAAAAATCCATAGCATTATTTATAAAGTATGAATACATAGTAATTTTATCAGGAAAACCACTACCACCACTCTCTTCACCATCAAGATGGAACACCATGAGTTCCTACATCCCTTTCAAAACATACATAGACTCTCGAACAACATATCCTTAGAACTTTCGACTCAATACATCATGAAAATAATTCCCATTTCATTGCTGACATAGTTATAATTGTTGGTGAATAACTTTGTAGAAAAAGATTATATCATTTCCCTATGCTGCATCAACACACATCACAAGCCTAGAAGGAATGCGTCACAAAAAAATCAAAATACACACCCTCCTTAGGAAACAGAAGTAATTTAGAACTAAAAAAATTCCCCTTTAAGTAACCAAACATTGTTTTGTACTGATTAGTCCACATAATGGCCTAGTCCTTCCTAGTCAACGATGTTAATGATGCTACAAATAAAGAACAATTAGGTGGAAACCTCTGATAATAACTGTCTAGAACAAGAAAACAATGAGCCGATTCTATGTTGTTGGTAGTTTCTCAAGAAACAACTGCCTCAACCTTTGATGGGTCCACTACCACACCATGATGAGGCACTTCATGCCTAAAGAAACACACTTATCATGTCCAAAACTTGAAATTGGACAACTTTCTGTAAGTATGACGGTGTCTAATTACTTTCAAGATAGATCTATAATACTTATAATGTTTCTTATATGAATCCAAGAATATCAATAATTATTCAAATAATAGGATATGAATCCTATCTAGGAACTCATAGAAGATGGAGTTCATGATCCCTATGAAAATTGATAGTTAATTTGTGACACCTAAAAATATGAATGAAATATCTAAGTGTCCATACCTACACCCAAAGGAAGTCTTTGAGGTATCCTCATCTTTCACACTTATATAGTGACATCTATACTGAAACTCATCCTTTTAAAACCAAATAGATCCTATCAACTAGTCAAATAGATCATTGATCCTTGGAAGAGTGTAATGGTTCTTTACTATCACTAGATTCAAACTTTGGTAATCTATGTAGAACCTTAGACAAATATCCACCTTTTTGGAAAAAAAATACGACAAAACCCTAAGGGGGAATAATGAGTTATATGATTCCCCTCTACATCAGATCATCAACTTGAAACCTCCACTCATGTAGCTTAATAATCTGCATTCAATAGGTAGACATAAAAATCATATATTCACTTTATTAAATCTCTATAAAAAACATTATGTCTTGTCATAGCAGTTACACCACAACCTCATCTTGGAAAAAATCTAGTAACTCCTCCCAAACCCTAGGGATATTAAACACATGATATTCCACAAAAATATCCACTATGTGTGAAAAAAGAGGCCCCACTTTCCATCCACCCATCTGATTGCCCCAATATTCAACGAATGCCACTCACATGCCCTCCACGTGAGAAATAAAAAACCTCTTATAGAAATATTTGATGAATGAACGCATGGAAAATATAAAATCCATGAATATAATAAAGTTTTATAACTATATTTATAACAATGAAGAATTATCCCACTGACTGGTTCCATCCTTTCATCAGTCTACATGCCTAACGCACATCAATTAAAACATCCACACCTTCAACCAGAGAAAATAATACTACGGTCACTGGAAGCCTCTCCAAATCTATTCTTAAAGCCCAAACCAAGGTGGAGGAAATACAATAGTGGGAGTCTAATGAATCAAAAAAATCACATAAAAGAGTATATAATAAACTGATCATACCTCTAAAAATTCTAGACCCAACTGGTGCTTCATCCTCTAATGCATGTATCTAACCATGCCCAAATCATATTCCTCTATATTATTGGCCTCTCTAACCATTTTATGGACTATTTATAGGTGTAAAAGGCTCATAATGAGGCTTCCCCATTAAAATAATACTTTCCCTTAGTTTTTAAAAAAGCATCAGTGACCCATACCGTCGAAACAGTCTCATAGAAAATTTATCATGTTGCCAGAAAGGGGTTTGAATACCTACATAAAACTAGAATCGATGGGTAGTTAGAAACTTTTTCTGACGCTTTCGTCAGGGTGTGCACGTTTATCTATTTGAGGATGATGAGGATGTGTTGGTTGTTGCCCTGCATTCCCACTTTCCAAAAGCGGGCAACATACATTCCTTGTTCAAGGACGTTTTCTCCTTGATCGAAACGAGATGATGGTTTGTCGGTTCTTCTTTTCATGGATTCCTCCTCAAAACATGTCACCTAGTATGGGTATCCCATATATATTTAATACTTTCTTCGTGAAACACTTCCTAGTGCCATATCTTCGTGGACACCAATTAATTACAATGCTTCTATCGGGACATTCCAAGGGGTTCAGTCAGGGATGAAACTTTGGTCAGGGGAATAGTCACGTTGGACATCATTGGAGTGTCTGAATGCTGGAACACTAGCGCATCTAGATTTCTTCCCCTTATTATAGGGAATCTCAAGGGAACAGAAGCCCGAGGCATCCCACGTTTAATGTGGGGATTTATATGCCATATGCATATCTCAAAGGCTTTCCTTAGCTTCCCATGTTTAACACATGGTATGTCGCGAGTTTAACGTATAGAAGAGATGGATCAGACTGATCAGAACACCGACTAGAGTGGATCAGATGGGAACACTTATGTCAGGGCTAACACTTGGTTAGTTACCCAACTACTACTAGGAGCAGTGAAAAGGTTAATAGGACCGATCTCATTGAGATGTGGAAGCCTGGTTAAGAATCATGATGGGTGGTGGGTGGTTAAGTGAAGTGGATGGAGAATGATATGGGGTCAACACAAGGGTGACGACGATGTTGGTATTGGGCCTCAAAGAGACTTCCTACGTATCCCCGTGGTAGGGAATCAATTTCCACGTAGTTTGGTAGGGGGTATAGGAACGGTGCATTCATAGAGGTTATCAACCCCATGATATGCTGAGGCTTACGTGATCCTAGTAGCCCGTGGTTGGTCTGACGCCATTGGGGCAGACTAGATATATGGGTCCTAACAGAGGGGATGACAATGACTTACCATTGGGTTGGGGTATAATGGCTTACCTCTAGATGTGGTTGATCCTCATGGAGGCTTCCTATGTACCCTACCTAGGAGACAGAGATCAAAACCATGTAGTTCATATGGGATGGTGGGAACTGATGTAAAGACATTCGGGACCAATGGGTGTTGGGATTGAACCTCAGGTACACTTCCTACGTACCTTTCCTTGGCAAGGATAAAAGTCCATGTAGTTCAAAAGTGGGGTTGTGGTGAACCGACGTGAAGGTGGTCAGAACCGGTGGTTTTTGGGCTTGAACCTTAGGGAGACTTCTTACGTACCCTGTCTAGGAGACAGGGATCAAATTCCACGTAGTTTAGGATAGTGGGAACCGACATGAAGGGGGTCATAACCAATAGGTTGTGGGATTGAACCTATGAGAGGATTCCAACGTACTTTTCCTTGGCAAGGATCAAGGTCCCCGTAGTTCGTGAAGGTGTGGGTGAACTGATGTGAACATGGTTGGAAACAATGGATGGTGGGTTTGAACCTCTTGGAGTGTTCCCACATACCTTGCCTTGGGAATGATCAAAGTCCACGTAGTTCGGGATGGTGTGTGGCGCTTACACTCTAGGCTGTCCGGAGAGGATGTCATGGTCGATGCTTATTCTAAGCCCATGTGAGTCATGATCGGTGTGAGAAACAAGAGGTAGCAAAGACCTGACGGTCAAGTCGTGGAAGGTGCATCCGTGGGAAGTGGAATGGGGATGACAGGTAGTCAGTGGCCCAAAATGGAAACAGGGGATTATGCATGGAGAGGCCCAAAGAGGAAACGAGGGATTATGTGTGGTTAGAAACCCAGGGAGATGGAGATTGGGACTTACTCCATGGTGGTGGCCCGATTGGTGAAAAGGCCCAAAGGGAGAGGGATTTGGCACCGAATAAAGGAGGGATCCAGTGCCCATCCCCCCTCTCTATTCATTATAATTGAAGAAGAATGGAGGAGTAGGGATCCTACCTCCTGCAAGAAAATCTAGGGGGATTACACCAAGATGGTTTCCCATTTCTCGAGGGACAGATGCTGCTCTAATAAAGAGTATTTAATTCCATGTAAGGAATGGTCACACTCTTATGGAGACCAGTGGGCGTGCATACTGTCCAAGTTGGGGAACTCCACATATGATGCACAGGGTGAGGTCACAGTTTAACGTCATGGGCCGAGGGTGATGGTTCTTAGCAGTTTAACGTCATGTAGCTTGGACAAGGTGGGTTCTCTCCACACCCCTAGGACTTACATGAGTGATACCCGCCCACCCTTGGGGAAGGGAAGGCATCAGCAACGCTGTGACGAGGGGGTGTTATGGAGTGATACATTGAGGGTTCCACGTTAGTGTGGCTATGCAAAGAAGCAATAGTTGTTAGCATGCCTATGTGAAGAAGCATGAGGTGAATCAACACGATGGGAAGCACTCCCCAAGGGACTTTGATGTTATTTTGTATGAGCCTAGAGGGTCACATGGGAAAAGAAGTTGTAGAGCAAAGGGGTCCATAGTTTCAAGACTTGTGATGCTCTGGTGCTCCATGTAGTGGAGGGGAATCACAAAGAGGTGTACTTTACAAAGTGAAGTGTTCGAGCCTAGGCGTAGTGCATAGGCGCATATGGAAGGTTCTTAGTGAAGTGGAAATGTATTCATGGAGCAATGCCTCGCGAAGAAAGGCTGGTAATCAAAGAATAGTATTGTGAAGTGATGTGCCTCACGAAGCACAGTGACCTTTCCTTAGCATGCGTGTCACATGTGGATGAAGGGTACTTTGTGAAGCATAAGTTCCTCGTGAAGACTCGAGTCCCCTTGGGGATCTCCTTCCTTTGCGAAGACCCATGGGCTCTGCAAAGTGTATCCCTCCATGAAGAGGGGAAGAATTCAAACAGAGGGAGAGGAACTTCACGATGTTAATGTACCTTGAAGAGTTCATGGTTCGCAGAGCATATATTTCTACAAGATTTGCGAGATAAGAAGTTGAAAGGTAGGAGGATCCATCATTGGGCTCAGGGGAAACCCGGTATTTATAGGCAAGAAGTGTCGCAAAGCAGAGCTCATTGGGCGCGAATATAGAGTTTGCTCCACATAGGGTTTACAAATGTCAAATGGGTTCGTAGAGCATCCCTCCTCCTTGCTCTGTGGCGGATTTGCGGATGTCAAAATGGGTTCACAGAGAATTCCGCCCATTTTCTCCATGGCGAGTTCGCGAACGTCATAATGGGTTCGTGGATCATCCTGCCTTCTTGCTTCATGGCGGGTTCAAGAATGTAAAAATGGGTTCATGGAGCATCCCACCTCCTTGTTCCATGATGGGTTCACGAAGGGGGAGCTCTATATCAGCCGCAAGGGTCTTCACGGTCAGTCTTTGCGAGGCTGCCCCTCATGTATTCCATTCGTTCTTATTCTTACCAAATTTATGCACGAAAAAATGCCCCCCTCAGACTGAGAGCCGAGGAGAAAGCGAGGGTCAAAGTCTAACGGAAAATAACCAAAATACATCGATCAATCACGAAAATTCCTCACAAAGGAGGCTCGTGAAGTGGAGCGGAAACATGGGGGTTGAGTGCACCCCGATGGTCGTTGTGCTGGATGCACTGTGTAGCACCTGGGGTCCTCACCAATAAATAGGGGGTTGACCTCTCTTTTTTCATTTCTATTCTACGTGTTTTTGGGTTTTAGCACTCTCGATTCGTGAAGCTCTGTGTACTCTGTGATTTCTCTCCACGAATCGGGCCTTCTACTTCCCGACGCACAATGATTATTTGAATCTACGACAATGCGCTCTATGGCCTAAATCTGAAGTTCAGTGCAAGGCTTCGTGATTCTGTTGCTAGGACCGAGCTCTGTGAATGGTCTCCTCGAATCGGATTCGGGCAAGGTCTTTGCGAACCAGAACAAAAAGTGTCCAAATATTAAAAACAAAATGGCTCACTAAGAGGCTGCCAGGGGGTCCTTGTGAACGTTGCTTGAAGGGAGGAGATCGAAAATATCTTGGGCTTAGGGGAGTTGATACGGAGCCACTCTGACCATGATTCGTTAATGAAGATGCTGTCAGAAATCCAAAAGAACTATCCACTGTGTAAGGGGATGCCTCGGCATGGATTTGGGAATATGGATGATGTCTTCATCCTTGATGCATGTAGGGATGAGCCAACTTACTGGTTCAGGAGCATGCCTTGCTAGTGCCAGTGGTTCAGGGAGGCTGATGTCCATGGTTGGGAGGAATTCACACCTGTTATTTCTGATTGTCTATACAATCATCTAAAAAATGTTGATGGGAAGTAATTTCATCCGAAGGCATCCCCCTCGGTACCAGGCAATCTTGATAGAAGCCCTGAGGAACCCGGGGAAGGGATGGTCTGATGAGTGGGATCTATTCCAGGGTGGAAACTTCACATATGACTGGGTCTGGGCATACTAGGTAAGTGCCTCATGTGAAGAGTTTGGGGAAGAGTTGAGGAGAGTGGGCCTGTATGAGGTGGCTTGGGCCTTTTTCATATCTACCAACTAAAGAAGCTGGTGCCGAAGTTATTGAGCAGGTGGTCATCAAGGACCAACACCTTCCACTTTCACTGCGGGGAGGATGGAATTAGTTTTTGGGATGTGCATCAGATCTCGGGGGTCCCGATACTTGGGGTGATGTATGATTAATTCCTCCCTGTTATGGGTGCATGGGGGGATCTGGAGAAAATGCCTCCGCTAGTGATAACATTGATTGAGCTGGTGTCGGGAGAGGACAAGGAAGCAGTGAGAGACGTCAACTTCAAACGGTGGTTCAAGCAGTTTTTGAACATCCCGGATGATAGGCAGTTTCGGTGAGGCCTCGGACTTACCCGAATGGGGCACAATGGGGCAAGGAGCCCTCGTACTAGTGGCTCTTGGAGGATAGGCAATGGAAAACCTGAGGATTAAGTGTCAGAAACGAGCAGCAACCGATAGTCAGGTTTCCATCATTCATTGCAGCTCTCATCTACAGTTGGATCCTGCTAGTGAGGGACACAAACATGGGCATGTGACCGACCATGTTTATCATGTCATCTAAGTTGGCAACATGAAGGCGGGTCAAACTCGGGATTCCGATGCTCACCAATCTGTACAAGATGTTATGGCATTTAGTGAGGGGAATAGGTCATAGAGGATATGCAGACCACTCCACCTTCTGTGTGGTAGGATAGTGGTGCAAATCAGGGGGGTCTAAGAATATATGAACCTCATCTCTCCTCTAGGATCAAACTTTTTCCCGTCCATTCCTGAATGTCGCAGGGATATTTCTGGCCAAGCTAACTATGAAAGAAGTACTGAACCATGTCTGGAAGGTAGAAGAATTCAACTTTCATCTATTCCTGTTGCCAATGGGTGCTTTCATTGATGATGGACAAGGAACGGAAGAGCACTGGTCCTATCTCATGGCCTTTAGAGGTGGAGTCTTGGTTGAAAGGGTGTACCGTGAGCCCCTCTACGAGCCATACATGTCACACCGATTTGCAAGGAAATTTTGGTGCATGTAGTGACTGACCCCACATATCTATTTGGGGGTGCGCTACGAGGTGCCCCCGTGTGTGATGAGGAAAATGTGGCTCATGTTCATGTGGGAGGATGGGAAGATGTAGAACGAGCTACCTCCATCCACAGCCGTCTTTGGGTTGGTGAAAGAGTATGCCAAAATTTGGGAGGCAACCTACCTGGGGAAGATATTGAAGCAGCCAACTATTTGGACTGGCAATGGTGTGCCTTTCCAATCTCAAGTTCAGGGCAGGAAGGTAGCAAGAACATCCCATGGTGGAGGGGCTGCCATGATGGCAAGGCCCGCACCAGTTGAGGGGGAGGCAGCGACGACTGATCTCCTAATGGCAGCGGACCCGGTGGTCTAAGAAGAGAAGAGCTATCCAGAGGGGAGTCCACCAAGAGGATTTTGTAGAATATCCACCCAGGATCTATGGAATCATCTATTCCATATAGATATGTTAGAGAATGTTGCCTTCCCAGAAGCCTGGGACATCTGGGATGTCAATAAGAAATTCCTCAGCCCGTCTGAGATGTGGAAACACTTGAACCATCTCGGGATGGATTTTCTGGGAATTAACCCTGTCAGGGCCGGCTTTGCAGTCTCCCAGGAGGAGGCAGAGAAATACCTGGCCGAGATAGAGAATTTTGTCCACTCCCGGGGTGCCCCACATCCAATGATAGACTGGGTGAAGGTGTTGTTATATTGAATGGCCCCTCTGTATTTGTCAGCTGGCGAACTGAGAGATAACTTTCCTTTGTAGGAGGATTCAGACGAGTCTTCTTGGGGGGAGGAGGCCAGTATAGGGAGCCCATTGGAGGAGGGAGAAGTTGGTGATCAAGGCTCAGATCTTGAGGAATTTTTAGAGACCCTTGAGTTAACATCCTAAGACCCTTCCTCAGGTTCTACTTCCAGGTCATCTTGAACTTTTTACTAATATTTGAACTGTGTAGGAGAACCTCATACACTGAACCCTCTCCCTCCCTACAGTAGATGCAGATGCCGGGCCTTCGGGATCAATTCCCGCTGCTATGCCGATTAGTAAGTCTCAAGGATCTAGGACACCCGAGATGGCTCCCCCATAGTTTTCAGACTTCCCTATAATATACAGAGGGCCACGTCTCAAGGCCCCTATAGCAACAAACCAGGAATGAGATCGAGAGCTCGATCTCTATAATTCTCCTTAGCACAATTCATGATTACCACTCATTGACCAGGGTAATGACATATGTGCCCTTTTGATATGTACAGTCCTTCAAATGGAATGGGCTACCTTGGAGAGGTTGATTGGTTCTCATGGAAGCGCCTTTCCCAGGGGAATGTCGGTGGTCGTGGAGGTGGATGTCCAAACCGACCAAGCAGCGACGCACCCAATCACTGGTGGGATGGTTATTAAGGTCGAGCCTAAGATTATTGAGATAGGATTTGATGATAAAGATTGACCAGACATCCTAGGTCCTGCCATACCCAATCAAACACCAGATTCAGACCCTGATGATGAGTTCTTGGGAGTGTTCCTTGCATATGAGCCTCCCAACCCCGCAGATTGGGACTAGACAACTTATGATGAAGAGGATAGCTAGATAGTCCATTGTCGATCATGAAATACGATCAACTGCTTCACTGAATACACCCCCCAAGCACAATGGATAGATCAGATGGGGAGACTTCTTTCGCGACTGTGCGAACTATGCGCTGGGGGAGTGGATGCCCAGCTCCCCAACATGCTCGTTTGAGATCTCATATCAGAGAAGATCTGGATGTCCGACCGTGGCCTTGGTGTGGGCTGGAAATAGAGGAAAGCGGTGAACATTAAGAGGCTCTAGGAGGCTAAAAACAAGGCTCAGCGACTGTAGGTCTAGGAGGATGAACACTCATCCTCCCTCAATGCGCAATCAGAGATAATATTGTGATTGAAGTCACAACTGGAAGAGGCCTAGGAGCGCATGAAGCAAGACTCTGAAGAAATGACCATCATCCGGACCGACGTGGAGTGGGCCCGGATTGTGGCTGACGAACTGCACCCCATCGCTATCGAGGAGGAGCGGGAGTTGAACAGGCTGCAACAAATCCTAGACTCCACAAGCTAGAGGGTGGCAGAGCTACAACTTTACTTTGAAGGGGTCAACCCGTCCATGGGAGGGATCGATCCTTGGGTGATGTAATACTTGCAAACCTCCAAACATAAATTCATGCTTAGATCATTTTATGCTGGATATAAGCATGAATTCTGCTATTTTTATTGGTTTATTTCATTCACATCATATTTGTGGAGTATCCAGCGATCAATCCCTAAGCTCGCGTGGGTCGGGCCCGATGTGAGAAACAAGAGATGACCACCATATTATTCCATCAAAATGTAAGAGTGGAAACCAAGATTTAGGTATCTAGGGGTTTGAAAAACCAATCCTAATTTTTAGGAAGAAAAATGTGGATGCCCGATTGGAGGATGAGGACCTCAGAACAATCGATGTGTCGTCCTCCCTATGTGCTCTATTGCACAAGAGAGGTAATTCCAGGTGTATTTGACTTAATCTGAATACATGGGAATGGAAAGTGTGGATCATTTTACCCAATGTTCAGAACATTGTGAGGGTGTCGTGACAATGAAGGATAACTATTGACCGTGTTCGAAGCACAGTGTCCATATTGTATTAGCCTGATATAGGGGTAACAGATGAGGGCCAACCACTGACCATATTCGAAACATGGGGCCCGACTCAAAATGTCATCCATTAGTCTTCTAGAATGTTAGACTAGGTAAGTAGGCGAGCCATAGGCCGATCATCCATTCTGTTAGGGGGTTCTCATAGATGTAAAAGAGGATGAGGGTACGAATAGAGAGAAAACAAATTGTGGATGGTGGAGTGATGGGTTGTTCGAATGGATTCAAACGCTCTTTAAATCATGCCACCATAGTGGAAACACATCAGGTGGACATACCAGTTTGATCATGGACCATCCCTAGGCACAAACAAGACCTCTCTGGTGAGGAAGCTGATGCATCCCATCATTGTCTTGGGGTATCCTATACTTGTTCCGGATAGAACCATAGTTTAGTGTCATGCGTTGAGGACATATGGACTAGTGCAGTTTAACATCATATGATAGGATGAGGAGTAAAAGGGAAGATCCCAGGAAGGGAGTATGTGGTGTGATAGCTATAAGCCCAACGTGAATGAGGACATAAGAAGTTTTCACCACACTAAGTATCCTCGGAAGAAGTTATTTAGGTGAAGGGATCAAAAGTGAATGTTAGGTTAGGCCTGAGGCAGAGTAGTCAGGCATTCCCACGTATCCCATGAGAATAGGAATCAAGCCGCATGTAGTTCTGAGAGTGCAGTTTAACACCATGTGGGACGATGAGAAGCATGTGTGACATGGCTGCACTGGTACACGTCCAAACAAAACTTCTAAGCCCACGTGAGTTATGCTCGATGTGGGAAACACGAAGTAGTGGTGGGACTTCCCTAGCACAGGAAGGAACATTTTAGGGGTGATGGGACTCTAGGTGAATAATGTCCCAATGATGCTGACCCACCTATATAACACATCTATATGCGAGAAGAAATAACGCCGAATATGTTGGAATTCCACTTGAACATAAGGAAGTGGAGATATGTGAATCATGATGCTCGAGATCTAGACCACAATGATTGTGGCATGATGATAGGGGATAACTGTTGACTATGTTCCAAACATAGTATACGTATCATGTTAGCCTGGCATGGGGACATACAGATGAGGGTCAACCATTGACAATGTTCGAAACATGGGACCTCTCACAAATGTCGTCCGGGTTCTTCAGGGATGTTGGCCCAAGATAGTAGGTAAGACAATGTGGCAAGTGACCAGGCTGTGAAGGGGGTCCCATAGGATGTGGAAGAGAATGAGGATCCAAATAACGGGCTCACAAAGCCTGGACATGGAACGAGGGGAATGTCCACGTGAAAATTCCACACTTCAGGATCTTTGTAAAAATGCATCTGAGTACGACTAGAAGACATATCAGATAGAGTGAGTTGAGTCCCTTCCTAAGGACAAGGGTCCTGGGGTCGCATTCTTCCAACTTAAGGTCCTAGGGTCGACCATTAAGGGGGGCTTTATTTAATGAACTATGTATAGGGTGGTGAAATATCCAAATGTGACGTGCAGTTCCCATATGGAGATCTTTGTTTAGGGTCATAGAACTCAGACCAGGTTGGGAAAAGACATGGGACACACATGGTGCAGCTATTGCTAAACCCAAAGTGAATGAGGACCCATGAGGTACTCGCTACACCATATGTTCCCAAGAGGGTTCAGGCCTAGGGGCCGAAAGAGACGGGACATGATTCTAGATTCCTAGGGCACGACCTGAAGATGAAATGCATGGGCATTCCTACGTATCCCATGAGGATGGGAATCATGCCAAACATAGTTCTGGAAGATGACTTATAAAGAGATCTTAGTTTAAAGTCTTAGAGCTTGGACTAGAGATGGTAGGGAATGCGGGAGACACATGGTGAGGTAATTATACAACTCGACGTGAATGAGGACCTGGAGTCCGGATCACCATGTACTTTGTGGGGAGGTTTTAGGTCGAGGGATTGAAAACAAAATTTAGGCTGGACCCAAGGCAAAGTGCATGGGCATTCCAACGTATCCCCTAAGGATGGGAATCAATCCATACATCATTCTCAGGTGTGACACAGTGAGGTACCAGTGCCAAGGATGATAAGGTCGTGTGGGTCTGACCCTCGCACCAAATGAAGCGACATTTCATAGATCTTGTTTTTCCTTTAGGATGAATGTATGTATGTTTTTGTTTTGTGAAGCAATGAACCAAGGATCTAAATTCTAGGAATTTACACATGAATCAATTTGTATGGAAGCATTAAGAAATGTTATGGTGTGTGACTGATACCAAACATGATGTCCCCTCGAGTGAGGACACCACGATGTAGTGCCGTTTTTCATCATGCGGTTAGGACGATAATGTCACAGTTTAAGGTCATGTGATGGGACCAACCATGCACTTTTAATGTCCTGAAGTATGGATGAAATAGTTTAAAGTCATGTGGGACTAGGTAATATAGTTTAAAGTCATATGGCTTAGACATATACAGGAGAGATGAGGTTCAAGAGGGAATGTGCATAGCATGATAAAGCATACCTGATGTGAATCAGGAAGAGGTCCACATCACACCATGCACAATTCAGATAAAGAAACCTCAGGCTGAGGGGACCAAAAAGGTTAGATAATACGAGGTTGGAGAGACTAGCTATCATTTAAGCTGGACCCATAGACGAGATTTCCGGGAATTCCTACCTATCCCATAAGGATGATAATCAAGCTAGACGTAGTTCTAGAAAATAACGTTGAGGAGATCTTAGTTTAAGGTCTTAGATCTCAGACCAATGAAGAAGCAAAACTCTTCCAAACGAGCATAGACCTCGATCCGGTCCCTAAGACCACGTGAGTCAAACTCGGTGTGTGAAACAAGGGAGGAAGAGGGTTTTTGAAATACATGGAATAAACACAAAGGGGAAGTTGGTGCAAAGCCTAGAATGAAACCTCACCATGACTTTGTCCACCTAATGTGAAAATTCACACTAAGGGATAGCACCAGGATTGTCGAAATTCCACTTGGACATGATGAAGTGAAAAATGATGTGAATCATGTAACCAACATTTAAGGAGTGATGGGGTTGGCATGACGATGTAGGATGACTATTGACCATGTTATAAACACAACAACCATATCATGTGACCTGAAATGCGAACAACAAATGATTGTCGACCACTGACCAAATTTGCAATGCGGTACTTGTATCGATTTTTTGTCTGAAACCCTCGAGGACTTTGGCCCATAACGGTAGGAGAGCCCTTAATCCTAGCATACATGCCATTGGGGGGCCCTTTGGATGTGAAAGTTAATGGAATCCCAAATGAAGGGGAACATGAACCCTAAAAATGGGTGAAAGCATGTCTAGGAAGAATCTGACACTCCAAGCTCTAAACCGGAGTACTCTTGGGCACATTGGCGAATCACTGAAGAGGGTTGAGGGACCCGAATTAAGGGAAGCTGACTCCAAAATCATAAGTGTAGGGAAAGGGTGAGAAGGGAACTAATAAGAGAGAGGTATGAAGCATAGTGGTTATAAATCTGACATGAATGGGGACTTAAGCCCATACCACACCATATACCCCTCTCTTGGAAGGACACAGGCCAGGGGGCCAAGACGATAGGGGGTTTTCTAAGATATGGGGTTGGGGCCGAAGACTAGATGTTTGGGTAGTCCAACATATCCCATAAGGATGGGAATCATGCGACATGTAGTTCTATAGAAGGATTTTGTACGATTTATCATCATGCTGCAAGGACACAACTAAGGGAAATATAACCCAAAGAGGGATGTGTACGACACAACGAGTAACCAGACGTGAATGATGACATAATCCCATACCACACCATAAATTCCTAAGTGAGAACTTGGGCCAGGGTCCTGAGAAGGTTGAGGGACCTGAGGCTGGGCTACAGACAGAATGTCACATCCAGTTTGTAGTTTAATGTCTTGCAGTGAGGATTATAGTGATCTTAGTTTAAGGTCCTAGAGCTCAGACCGTAAATGCCTGGTTTAATGTCATATTCATGGGACATATAAATGGATAGTTTGAATAATTTTTCCTATGGAAGGCCAAAAAGTGGAAATGATGATAGAGGAAATATGTAGACCATGTTCACAACACAGTATCCACCCGTGAGTGACCGAAGTTCGAGGGAAAACAATTGAGTGTCAACCGTTGACCGTATTCATAACATGGGACTTGTATCAATTTGTCTCTTGATATCCTTGGAGACTGATTAGCCACTAAATGAGGCTAATATTCATTGTTAATATATATAATATTAATGTGATATATTATTCATAAACACCATTTTAGTGCATTTTAAACTTTGAACATCATTTCACATTATGATTGTAATTCCTTCTTAAAATGCACTATTATGTGGTACATTTTTTAACATCATTTAAATTACCCAATGATTCACCTGATTTTAAAAAATTTAATTATCCATATTTTAATTTTATATTTTGGTAAATGTATGTACACTTAAATATAAACATTTTTCATTCAGGGGTCAATGGAGGATTCATAAAGGATGATGGATATATTGGGAGATGAATGGATGCAATTCTATAGAAGGAAGATTGGACACCATCCCACCGATGAGAATGTGGTACCCACATTACAAACCCAATTAAGCCCAAATTTTGTGGGAGGATATAATACATATATAGGAATAAATCATTCTGCAATATCCAATGCTAATTCGGCTTCCATTGTGGTCATTTAGGTGGCCCATGTTAGAGATAAAATTCTGGTCCAGATTATGTGGCCCAAAAAAATCCCACTAATCTAATCATATCTCCGAATCCAAAACTCCAAATGGGCCCACATTTTACAAGAGGTTAGATGACATCCGGGTATCCAGTTTCTTCTTCTATGGCCCACTCTGATTCGGTCATCTAGATGGTATTCCAAGTGCGTCAGTTTGGTGGATGAAAGCTGGCTTCCACCTCGGGTCAAGGGTGGAAAAATCAACTCTCCCTCAACTTTTCACCCACCTATGGCCTACAAAAATTAATTGAGATTCTTTGTACTATTTGAGGCTCGACCTAAGAATCCCAAAATGACTATTTAAGGCATTTTTGGTGGAGGGGTTGATAATCTTTGAGCTTTCTTTCATTGTAATGTTATGTTGCGGTTTTGTTGTCTCAAATTTGTCTTCCACATATAAGTTGTTTTAATTCATCCTTGTTTCTTAATAAAAGTTCTTCTTCTCTTATTATTCTGTTATTATAATTATCACTTTGATACCGTTGGTTCAAGGTATGAACTTTTTTATACCAAACCTTGTGATATTATCACACAACGGTGGAGTGATTGTTATTTTATTGTTTTTTTTTACTTCTCCATTTCCTCTCTCATGTGTCTACTTTCTGCTTCCATTGAAACCATAGAATCAATAGAGGGATAACCCACTTATTGGTTCATCCAAGGGAGTAGCAAGGGGATGTATTGGATGTTATTTATTACCCCATTAATGTATAATCACTTCTTTAATTGAGATTTGTGTTTGATGATTTTTAAACTCCATCGTCCTTGTTGAATTTAAGGCCTCCCACTCCATGTGCTAATACGAACCTTTACCTTGAAGTGCTCCAAACTTTGATCCTTCAAGTATATAGGTGATTAGTATTAAAGGGTTTAGGTATTAGACTAGTAAGTGATGATGTTTTTTTATCTTCTTAAATGAATCCATCTCAAATATAAGAAATTGAAATCATTGAAATGAAAATATGTCCAATCCACCCCAAGTGATAACCTAGGATCAACTCCTTCTTTTAAATTGAACTCACTTAAGTATCTTAGAGTTAATTTAAACCCATCTAAAACAAACCCAAGTTGGCCAATTCAGATACAAAAACAGTCCATAGAATGTACGTGTCTATAGGTTTCTTCTTAGGTCTCTGAGGATTCGACAACCCAAGCTAAACTACAAGGACAGTCCTACCTTCTTCTCTTGGGTAAATTTGAGCGAGAATAAAATTTTGGAGCCGTTACCGGGGACCCAAGTAAGTAATCTAAACACCCATTATATTCTCCCCCATTTCTTATTTTCCCATCCAAATTCTCGTATCTTGTTCCTTTCTCATTTTTTTCTTTTGGCGCATGTCCGCCTACACCCGCGATCAATCAAACCGTCTAGTTAGGGTGGATAGTCCTAGGGTTGGGGAGTCAAGTACACCAAGGGAACTCATTACATTAGATCCTAATCTTCCTAATACTCTAGAATCCAAAATTGATCCCATTTCAATGGAAGGTCTTCAAAGAAACCAACCCATAAACCCGGGTGGAAACCAAAATGGAAACCCAAATGAGGCAGCCCCAAACTTGGGGAATGCAGTTGATCAAACCATGAATGACTACCTCACACCTTCCTGGACCAATGCCCCCTCATGAATTAGGAACAATTCCCTAGGATATTCCAACTACATATTTAAACCCCATTTCCAAAACCACCTTCCCACATTCCATGGAATGGAGTCCGAGATGCCCTACCTTCACATTAAGGAGTTCAATGACATTGTTGAAACCATGTGTCCCCCGCATCAACTAAAATCATCTAAGATGAGTCTATTTCCTTTTTCTTTAGAGGATCGATCCAAAAATTGTCTAAACAATTTGAGACTATCATCCATTTACTCTTGGTACCAACTATAAAAAGAATTCAAAAAAAAAAACTTTCCCCACCACAAAACAATTTCACATAAAAAGAGTATCCAAAACTTTTTTAAAAAAGAGGGAGAGTCATTATATGAAACATGGGAGAGGTTCAAAGACACTCTAAACATGGTTACACACCATGGTTTTTCTATTCCTAAACAATTGAGAATTTTCTATGAAGGGTTGGGTCCAGGGAACAAACAGTTCATTGACACGATGTGTAATGGAACCTTTAAAAACAAAGCCCCAAATGATGCTTATGAGTATCTAGAAAGCCTTTATGAACAAAACCGAACATGGGGAACTTCACCTTATTCTGAAAATCCACAAAGAACTACTTTAATTCATACAATTAGAGAATAGGAAAGCCTCAGGGCTAAACTCGCAACACTCTCTAGGAAGGTTGAAGAGATAGACCTTAGGAAAGTCCATGAAATCCAAACTATTGACCCTGTTTGCACAATTTGTGACAATCATGACCATAAGACAGACACCTACCAAACCATTCCATCCATCAAGGATGTTCTTTTAGGAGGACCCCCAGCAGAAGTAAATGATTTAAACTTTCAAAATCCTCAATACCAAAACAACTTCAACCCAAGGTATAATGACCACCCAGGCTTCCGCTGTAAAGATAAACAAAAACCAAGACAACCACAAGGACAAAATCTTTACCCCAATCAGAACTACCGAACCCATAACCAGTTCCAAACCCATCCTATCCAATACCAACAGCCACCAGTCAATTTTCAACAAACCATCCCAACTCCAAAGTTTCCCCCCAGGATAAACCAATCTTCTCAAGAACCAACCCAAACAGTTCCACAAAGCCTACTAGAACAACTGTGCAAACAAATGGAAAGGATAAACTCGGAATTCTCTTCCCTTAAACAATAACTTCACACCATCAAAACTGGAAAGGCACCCATGCCTAATCAGGCGGTGCCATCCTTAACTTTAAGGGGAGAGTCAAGTTGTACTCAAACAACTCATAAACAAATAAAGGTTGTGACTGTTTTAAGAAGTGGGAAACCAATTGAGAAACCTGAACAACTAATTCAGAACCCACATAAAGATTCAAACTTCTATGAAAATTCAAATGAACCACAATATCAAACTGAAGAAACTGATAAAATTGTCAAAGAAACAACTCTTCAGCAAATAACCCCACAACATGCACCATTTCCTCAATGCATGAGGGGGAAAACCAAGCCTAAATTAAGTTAAACATTAAGAGAAATCTTCTCACAAGTCAAGTTGAACATTCCCCTTCTCGATGCAATCCAAACCATACCTGCCTACTCAAAGTACCTTAAGGACTTGTGCAATTTTAAAAGAAAATTTTCACATAAAAATGAAGTCCTTTTGGTTGCTAATGTGAGTACAACCATTCAAGGGACTATTCCTCTGAAGTTGAAAGACTCGGGTTTCCCTTACATCAATGTTGAACTAGGAGAGAGAAAAGTTTTCCAGACCTTGTGTGACCTAGGTGCTAGTGTCAATCTCATTCCCTATGTTGTGTACTTCCATTTAGGACTAGAAGAACTCCAACCCACATCTGTCACACTTCAACTGCTGATCGCAGCATTAGGGTTCCAAAGGCTATTTTAAAGGACATTCTGGTAAAAGTTGAAAACTTCATCTACCCTGCAGACTTCATTGTCCTTGACAACCATCCAAACTTAGGAAATAAGGAACAAACCCCAATAATCCTTGGTCATCCCTTCCTTGTAACAATCAACTCAGTTATCCGAGTCCGAAATGGGAACATGACCATCACCTTTGGAAACATGAGTCTATACTTGAACATCTATAATTCAAGCTCACAAGTAGGTGATGACAAGGAAATTCATGAAGTAAACATGATAGGAAGCATTGATAATGAATCCATAGAACATCAAGGAATATTTGATGAATGTTTAAGTTAGTATGAGATTGATTTCCTTTGTTCACATGAAGGAATTATATCTCCTTGGATTGAATCATTTTAAAATTTCTCTTATGATGGAGTCTTTGGTCCAACAATTAATGAAACCTTTCAAGAAACCTCTTTTATGGAGACCACTCCAACTTCCTTCCCTAAATCTAATCAAGCTAATCTAGTAGATGAAACTTCTACATGTGGGGAATCAATCCTATCTAAAACTTTAAGAAATAAAATTTATCTTCATCCAATGTCCCAATCTTCTGTTGAAATTATGAACCGACCTGATCTTGAATTGAAGGAACCTCCCGCTGCACTCAAGTATGCTTTCCTAGGGGATAATCAAACACATTCTATTATCATTTCTTCTTCTCTTGAAGCCAATCATGAGAGGATGCTTCTATATGTCCTTAGGAAACATAAGAAAGCCATTGGTTGGACCCTATCTGATATTCCCAAGATTAGCCCACTTATTGGGACTCATAGGATTATTCTAGAATCTGATTCAAAGCCATGTCGTCAACATCAACAACGACTCAATCCTAATCTCATGAAGGTCGTAAGAAAAGAACTTCTGAAATTTTTAAAAGATGGTATCATATATCCCATAGCTGAGAGTTAATGGGTGAGCCCAATCCAAGTGGTTCCAAAAAAGGTTGGAATCACAGTGATAACCAATGAGGATGGAGAGATTCTTCCAACTAGGGTGAGTAGTATATGGAGGGTCTGTATTGACTATAGGAAGCTAAACCCATTCACCAAGAAGGACCATTTCCCCTTACCATTCATTGACCATGTCCTTGAGAGAGTGGCACGTCATGCCTTCTACTGTTTCTTAGATGGGTACTCGGGGTATAATCAAATTGAGGTCTCCCTAGAGGATCAAGGGAAGACTACATTCACCTATCCTTTCAGAACCTTTTCCTTAAAATGCATTCCCGTTGGTTTATGAAATGATCCTGGAACCTTCCAATGGTGCATGATGGGAATCTTCTCAGACATGGTAAGGGATTTTCTTGAGGTCTTCATGGATGACTTCTCTATGTTTGGGGATATATTTGAGGGATGTATACAAAATGTGGAGAGAGTCTTGTCAATATGTGAAGAAAATAATCTGGCCCTAAACAGGGAAAAATGAAATT
Source organism: Viscum album (assembly GCA_963277665.1). Classification (NCBI taxonomy): domain Eukaryota; kingdom Viridiplantae; phylum Streptophyta; class Magnoliopsida; order Santalales; family Viscaceae; genus Viscum; species Viscum album. Next base: position 602,622,101 of record OY728130.1, on the reverse strand, counting down.
TCATGGTTAAAGAGGGACTAGTTCTTGGCCATCTGGTCTCGAGTAGGGGGATTGAAGTTGATAAAGCCAAGGTTGACATCATTCATCACCTTCCATCACCCAAATCTGTCAAGTAAGTGAGATATTTCTTAGGACATACTGGTTTCTATAGATTATTCATCAAGGACTTTAGTTCAATCTTCTGTCCCCTTTGTTCTCTCCTTGTAAAGGATGCTCCAATTGATTGGATAGAAAGATGTGAGGGTTCATTCTCAACCCTCAAATCCTCCCTCACCTCTCCTCCCATTATGAAATCTCCAAATTGGAACCTTCCTTTTGAACTTATGTGTGATACCAGTGACTTTTCTGTAGGAGCTGTGTTAGGAAAACATTGTGATAAAACTTCTTATGTCATTTCTTATGCAAGTAAAACCTTAAATGATTACCAAATCAACTACACCACTACTGAAAAGGAGTTACTTTCTATTGTGTTTGCCTTAGAGAAGTTTATGTCCTACCTCTTATGATCCCCCATCACTATGTTCACTGACCATTCTGCACTAAAATACCTCTTCCAAAAACAAGATGCTAACGCTAGACTGATTAGGTGGGTCCTTCTCTTACAAGAATTTGACCTCACAATCGAGGATAAAAAGGGTGTTGAAAATGTTGTAGCTGATCACCTCTATAGGATGGAATTCAAAGATATCTCAAATCACCTTTCTGTGTCTGATTCATTTCCTAATGAACACCTATACTCTGTGAGTGACTGCCCTTGGTATGCCGACATAGCCAATTTCTTAGTTACAGGAGTCATTCCAAAATTCTTAGGGACTCAAGCTCGAAGGAAATTCCTTTCTGATGTTAGACACTATGTGTTTGATGATCCATACCTCTATAAGTTCTGCCCTGACCAAGTCATTAAGAGGTGTGTTCTAGAGTCTGAACAAGAGTCCATCCTTAAATTCTGTCATAGTGAGGCATGTTGAGGTCACTTTTCCTCTAATAAAACATATTATAAGATTCTTCAATGTGGACTCTTCTGGCCCACCCTCTCAAGGGACTCCTTTACATTTTTTCAAAGTTGTCCTAGGTGTCAACAAGTAGGGTCCATCACAAAAAGGAATCAAATGCCACTCACTCCCATATTAGTGGTTGAAATCATTGACTGTTGGGGAATTGATTTCATGGGTCCCTTCCCAAACACTAGGGGATACCTCTACATACTCTTAGCTGTTGATTATGTCTCAAAATGGGTTGAGGCCATTCCCACTAAGTCCAATGATCATCAAGTTGTGATTTTATTTCTGAAAGAGAACATATTTTCTCAATTTGGAATTCCTAGGGCTATAATCACTGATCGAGGAACCCATTTATGCCACCGCCCATTATCTTCACTCATGTCTAAGTATGGTATTTCTCATAAAGTTTCCACTGCATACCATCCTCAAACCAATGGTCAAGATGAGTTACCGAATAGGGATATTAAGAAAATTATTGAAAAAACTGTCAACCCCTCTAATAAAGATTGGTCTGAGAAACTCTTAGATGCTCTTTGGGCCTATCGAACCGCATATAAAACCATTTTAGGAATGTCCTCATATAGGTTGGTTTATGGAAAAGCATTCCATTTACCAGTTGAAATTGAGAATAAGGCATTTTGGGCAATCAAATAAAATGAATTTCGAAATTTCTTTAGCCAAAGAAAATAGGAAATTAGATCTTAATGAACTTGAGGAACTTAGGATGGAGGCTTATGAAAATTCAAGGATAAATAAAGCTATAGTTAAAGCCTACCAATCTAGGAATATCAAGGTCAAACATTTTGAACCAGGAAAACTTGTGCTCTTATATATTTCAAAACTTCATTTACACCTGAGAAAGTTAAGGTCGAGATGGTCAGGTCCTTTCATAGTCCATCATGTATACCCCCATGGGGCAGTAGAGATTCAAGATCCCACAAGTGGTTACATTTTCAAGGTAAATGGTCAAAGGTTAAAACCATTCATTGAATAATTTAATAATCAGGAAATAGTGGTTGAGTTAATTGATCCAATCTATGAACCATAAAAAACATGATAGATTTAGGATCCATGTCGGGCTAACGACATTAAACAAAAGCGTTGTAGGGGAGGCAACCCGTGGCTTTCATGTTTCTAATCTTTATGAATCATATTTATTTTTCAAATAATATTAATTATTCATTTTGATATTTAAAAAAAATATATATAATAATAATAAAAAATAGACTTTTGACATGTTCTTCTATTATGAGTATGGATGGGTACGAAAGGGGAGAACCATATTCATCTGTGTCACATGTTGTGATCCTTGAGTAATACCTTACTCAGAAATTTAAAAAGAAGACAATGTATCATCAGTTTATTTTATTTTATATATATACTTATATTTTACTTATATATATATATATACTATTTTTTTTGTTTGTTTGTTTTCTTTTTTCCACTAGGGAACTCTGCAAGCGACATGGATATCAAAGGACTAAATTGGAGCGACAATAATTTCAACTTCAACCACATGGTGACTTCATTCCATGATCCTCATTTTCAATTTCCTTTTTGAAATTTCATTCTCTACCTCTACCCCCTTCTAAATTATCTTTTTTTAAACACTGGGGACAATGTTATTTTAAGTTGGGGGGAAGATAAATTAAAAAATTCTTTTGTGTAAAAAAATGAATGATTTGAAAAAAAATGAAAATGGAAGGAAAAATTCCTTTATCTTTGAACATGGTAATACACATTGCAAATTTTGAAACTGAATATCAAATACATTAGAATGCTCGGATTCTGATTTTAATCCTTGTATAATTTCATGAGCATAGATTTTGGAAAGTGTGGTTGTCCAATGTGATATTTCATCGTTTATATTTTCATCCAAAAAAAGATCACAATGCACGTCCTTTGGATAGTGGGGTATTAGTTTGAGTTCATGGGGTCCGCCAAATAAATAGCATAGGTTTGGTGATCATTTTAGTTTTAATATGAGTATTAAATAAAAAAATATAAAAAAATATATATATAAAATAATAAATTTGCGCGTAGAGCAATGAAATGACCTAATGCGTGGCTTTGGACACTTGGGGATCGTGACTCCATAGTTTTCTAGCCCAGAGTTAGTAATTTTATCTCTATTTTTGATAATTTGAATTGTTTTTATCTGAGTTAACTCGAGATGATGCCCGAGTATGTGGGCTTCACTTGGTTCCCTAAGGTCTTTGAGCCAAGGAGTCATCAGCAAAGTCTCACTACAGGGGTTGACTCCTTTGATTGCAATTTCAATTATCATAGAAAAATTGCAAAAACAAAAAAACAAAAAAAATACAATAAAAAAATTGAATACTCATATTAATATTGAAATGTGATTCCACCTAGCGCTTTCATCATTTCCCCCTTGAATAAATATGAACCCCCATGTCTATTGTGATACACAATACATCCTCATACTTAATTGATATTGGGTGAAATATGGAAATGAATTTGAACAAACGAATGGTCTTGGGATTGGGATCTGCTTATGAAACTATCATATATTAAAATATTTTTATGGGTTTCATGATTTTTTGGTATAAGGGTTTTTTGTGATCAATGTGTATTAAAATGTTTTTGGAAAAGGGAATTCGAATTTCATATTGTTGAGATATATTTTGCTCGGGACTAGCAAAACTCAAGTTGGGGGGTGTGATTAGCCACTAAATGAGGCTAATATTCATTGTTAATATATATAATATTAATGTTCTTTATTATTCATAAACACCATTTTAGTTAATTTTACACTTTGAACATCATTTCACATTATGATTGTAATTCCTTCTTAAAATGCACTATTATGTGGTACATTTTTTAACATCATTTAAAGTACCCAATGATTAATCTGATTTTAAGAAGTTTAATTATCCATATTTTAATTTTATATTTTGGGAACTGTATCGACACTTAAATATGAACATTTTTCATTCAGGGATCAATGGTGGATTCATAAAGGATGATGGAGATATTTGGAGATGAATGGAAGCAATTCTAGAGAAGGAAGATTGGAAACCATCCCACTGATGAGAATGTGGGACCCACATTACAAACGTAATGAAGCCCAAATTTGGTGGAAGGATATAATACATATATAGGAACAAATAATTCTTTAGGATCCAATGCTAATTAGGTTTCCATTGTGGTCATTTAGGCGGCCCATGTTTGAGATAAAATTATGGGCTAGATTCTGCAGTCCAGAAAAACATCCCACTAATCTAATCATATCTCCGAATCCAAAACTCCACATAGGCCCAAATTTTACATTCAGTTAGACGACATCTAGGGATCCATATTAGTCTTCTATGGCCCACTTTGATTGGCCATATAGAAGGTCTTCCAAGCGCGTCTGTTCGGTGGATGAAAGCTGGCTGCCACCTCGGGTCAAGGGTGAAAACATCAACTCTCACTCAACTTTCCACCCTCCTATGGCCTACAAAAATTAATTGAGATGCTTTGTACTATTTGAGGCTAGACCCAAGGATCCCAAAATTCCTATTTAAGGTATTTTTGGTGGAGGTTTTGATAACATTTGAGCTTTCTTTCATTGTAATGTTATGTTTTGGTTTTGTTGTCTCAAATTTGTCTTCCACATGTAAGTTGTTTTAATTCATCCTTGTTTCTAAATAAAAGTTCTTATTCTCTTATTATTTTGTTCTTCTCATTATAAATTTGATACCGTTAGTTCATGGTGTAAATTTTTTCATACCAAACCTTGTGATATTATCACACAACGGTGGAGTGATTGTTATTTTATTGTTTTTTTTTACTTCTCCATTTCCTCCCTCATGAGTCTACTTTCCGCTTCCATTGAAACCATAGAATCAATAGAGGGATAAACCATTTATGGGTTGATCCAAGGGAGTATCAAGGGGATGGATTGAATGTTATTTATCGCCCCATTAATGTATAATAACTTCTTTAATTGATATTTTTATTTGATGATTTTTAAACTCCATCGTCCTTGTTGAATTTAAGGTCACACACTTCATGTGCTAATACAAACCTTTACCTTGAAATGCTCAAAACTTTGATCCTTCAAGTGTATAGGTGATTAGTATTAAAGGGTGTAGGTATTAAACCAGTAAGTGATGATGTTGTTTTATCTTCTTAAATGAATCCATCTCAAATATAAGAAATTGAAATCATTGAAAAGAAAATATGTCCAATCCACCCCAAGTGATAAACTAGGATCAACTCATTCTTTTAAATTAAATTCACTTATGTCTCTTATAGTTCCTTTAAACCCATCTAAATACCACCCAAGTTGGCCACTTCATAGCCAAAAACAGTCCATAGGATGTACGTGTCTATAGGTTTCTTCTTTGGTCTCTGAGGATTCGACAACCCAAGCTAAACTACAAGGACCATCCTACCTTCTTCTCTGGGGTAAATTTGAGCGAGAATCAGGGAAATTGGCAATAAATGGTAGGAGAGACCTTAGGCGAAGTATCCATTCCATTTGGGGGTCCATTAGGATATAAAAGGTGATGGAAACTCAATGATGGGGCTCGCGAAGCATGGCTGGGCCGGTGCTCCGGGGAGGGATGATAAATGAAGGGAGGAATGTCTCAAGGGGATATGTGTGGAATGGATAAATAGCTTGACTTGAATAAGGACATGAGTCCATACCATACCACACAATCCCAAAATGAGAACTCGGGTCGAGGGGTCAGAAGGGTCGAGGGGTCAGAAGGGTCGAGGGACCTAAGGATGAGCATCCTGGCCAACTGTAGCCATATGGCCTCTCATGCGGTGATTGCCTAATCATAGCTCCTAATCCCACGAGATCAATGCTCGGTGTGGGAAATAAGGACTTGGACTAGGATCACCACATCATGTTAGGGACCACCAGTTGGAATCACACTCTTGTCCGAGGCAGACAGTAGCTTAAAGAGACAACAGGATAGAACGAACCACTGCAATCCATGTTTGGGATATATGGGGGTAGTGACAATGACAAAGTATGGATGTTTACCAAATTCGAAACACAGAATCTATATTGTGTGACCTGAAATGGGAGCAACAAATGAGTGTCAACCACTAACCATGTTCACAATGTAGGACTTTTATCAATTTTTTGTTTGAATCCCTCGAATACGTTAGCCTAAGATGGTAGGAGAGCCCTTGGGCCAAGCATCCATGCCAGTTAGGGGTCCTTTTCGATGTGAAAGATAATGGAGTCCCAAGAAAAGGAGTGAGTGAAGCATAGATGTGCCCATTCATTTTAACGTCAAGAGGGGAGGTGAAAGAGGTGACAGTCTCCACGTGGTGGAATGTATGGTGGGGTCATGATGAACTCGACATGAATTAGGGAGGAAACAGACAGCACATCATGTATTTTGACCCACGGGGAGATTATGATGTTTGGGCTGGGCCAAAAAACAAAATTTTCGGGCATTCCTACATATCCCATGAGGATGGGAATCAATCCATACGTAGTTCTTGATGGCCATGTAGTTTATCATCGTTTTGGGAGGATGGGGAGAATATAAGAATGAGGAGGGAGCACATGTTACAATTTTCCTAATCCCAACATGAGTGGATCCAAAGAATACTTCACTACATCATGTGGGGTCCTTCGAGAGAGCTACACCCTGGGGGATAGTCTAAGAAAAGAGTTTGGGGTTGGACTCAAGACACAATGTATGATAATTCCTACGTATCCTATGTGGATGGGAATAAAGCCATACGTTGTTCTAAGGGTGTAGTTTAGAATATTGCGGGATGATGTACAAATTAATGCCATGCGAGACATGGCAGTTTAAGGTCGTGCAGGACCCAACAGTTTAGGGTCAAGCAGGACCTGACATTTTAGGGCCATGCAGGACCAATGGGTTACTCAAGAAAGGTATTGCTTGAAGAACTTGGCATTGGTGTGAGGAGTTATACACTCACCATCAATGGTCACCAGAGAGTATGCACCATTTGGGTAGAACTTATGAACAACATAAGGTCCTTCCCATTTGGGCTCTAACATGGGTGGTTTCCTGCCATGTATCATTGGTGTCCTAAGGGATAATACCAAGTTTCCTTGTAAGAAGGAGAGGATGAAAACTTTCTTGTTGAAAGCTCTATCCATCTTGTTCTGATGCCTTTACAGATTGTGAAGGGCACGGAGCCTGTTCTCGTCGATCGCTTCTAGCTTAGCCAGACAGATTTCAGCTACTTTATCTGGCGCTTGCTGATCATAGATAGCTATGCGCAATGAGGGAAACTGGATCTTGATGGGCAGGACAGCCTCCATTCCATACTCCAAGGAATATGGGGTCACCTAGGTGGTATTATGAGTTTTCATCTCGTATACCCAGAGGGCGTTGGGGAGCTTGTCTGGACAACTCTTTTTGTTCTGACCAACCATTTTCTATTGGATGTTAGAGAGGGTTTTATTGAACACCTCGATCTTCCCATTTGCTTGTGCCTGATAGCATGAGGCATGGTTAGAATAGATGTTGTACTTAGCATAATGTTTCTTCAGCTCTGCTTCTTGGAAGTTCGAGCTGTTATCGGTGAGGACAGCGTGAGGGACTCCAAATCAGTAGACGATGTTGGAGCTCACAAAGTCAATGGTGGAATGAGCCTTGACCTCTTTGAGTTGAACTACCTCTATCCTTTTGGAGAATAAATACATAGCAGTTAGGATGAACCTGCACTGGCGAGCTATCGTCGGTGGATAGGGTCCTATGACATCGAGTCCCCACACTAGATATGGCCAAGAGTACTTCGTAGTGTGGAGAGGCTCTGGCGAACAATGCATAAAGATGGCATGAATTTTGCACGTATGGAACCTTTTTGGCGAACTCGATGCAGAAATGGATCATGGAGGGCCAAAAGTACCCCAGTCTCTGGATCTGATGAGATATTTTTGGCCCGGTTTGATGAGCCCCGCAAGAACCTGCATGAACATCTTGTATAACTTAGGAAATATCGACTCCTTGATTGTGGTAGAAGAGAACCCCATGAAACCCGCACTTGTAAAGGATCTTCTCATGACCAAGACCGTTCTGAAGGGTAAAATGTAACGTGTTTCATTGGATTCCCTCGCGCTTGGACCCATCTTCCAGGAGATTACCATTTTGGAGGTACTCAAAAAAGGAGAATCTCTAATCAAGAGTCACTTCAATCACTACATCCTGGGGACCTGATGGTCCGGACATGGAGGCATTGGCGGTAAGGTGTCTTACCTGCGGGCTTTCATTGTCATCTAGAGTGATGGGAGAAATGACTCTCTGAAGTGCTACGTGGATAATCAGATCATCCTTTTCAGGCTCTACATGTGATGCAACTAGGTTGTCCAAGCTGTCTGCTCTACCGTTCTGTGATTGAGGGACATGAGTAACATCCAAACGAGATAGGAACTAGTCCATTAGTTAGAGAGTGCGTTAAAACAATATTATAATCTCTGGCTTTCTAGCGACATAGTTAGCGTTGATATTCTTGATAACTAGATCGAAGTACCCTTTCACATGAAAATGGGCAATGTCAATCTAGAGGACCAGATCGAGGCCAGTAATGAGGGCCTGATACTCTGCCTCATTGTTGGTGTAGCCTCCTGACAACAGGAATGAATATGGAAGAATGGATTGTGCCAGGGTAATGAAGACAATACCCAGGTGTACTCTTCTGATCCTGGGGTCATTGAGCCTTCTTCCGGTGGGGCCCTGGGAAGCGCTATCAACGTACATTTTCCAACAAGGGACGACTTGTTCTACCAAAAGGAATACCTCATCAAGAGAATCATGGTCCAGGGACTGGCCCGCAGGAGCTGGATGGGCAGCAAGGAAGTCTGCCAATGATTGTCCCTTGATAGCCTTCTGAGGAACGTACCTTATGTTGAACTGCTGGAGGATTACCGCCCACCGAGCTAGTCAGCCTATCAATATGGGGCGGTTTAGGTTTTACTTCAACGGATCTACCTGGGACACCAGATGTACCTCGTGGTGTTGCAAGTAATGTCATAGGTTCTGTACTGCAAATACCATAGCAAGGCAGATTTTTCGACAGGGGAGTATCTGGTCTCTATATCTAGGAGGATGCGGCTAAGTTAGTAGAGGTTTTTCTCCATCCCCTAATTATTATTATTGGCGAGAAGGGAACCAAGAGATCATTACAGGGCAGTCACATAAAGGACTAGTGTATTTTCAGAGATGGGTAGCATTAAGACTAGAGGCTAGAGCAAGTACCACTTGATTTACTATAAATTAGTCCGGAACTCTTCATCCCACTCATATACAATGCCTTTATTCATGATCCGATAAAAGAGCATACACATGCCGGCCAGATTCATGATGAATCAATGTATATAGGCCAAGTGGCATTGGAAACCTCGAAGCTCCCGGATATTGCTCAGGGGAGACATCTGGCAGATGGCCTTGATCTTCTCTGGGTCGATCTTGATGCCCCTATATCTTACAATGAAGTCAAGGAACTTTCCAGAGGTGACCCCGAAGGTTCACTTCAATGGGTTTATCCTCAGGTGACGGGAACTGAGGAAGCCGAACACTTTCTCAAGGTCTTTGAGATGGTTCTAAAGCTAATGAGATTTGACCACCAGATCATCCATGTAACATTCCACCAATGTTGTGAGGATCAGCTTAAATATGCGGTGCATAGCTCGCTGATAGGTGGCATCTATATTATTTAAATCGAAGGGCATGACTTGGTAACAAAAAAAGTACCTTGTGGTTCCCTTAAGGCTGTAGACTCCTCATCCTTGGGGGCCATACAAATCTGGTTATAACCGGAGTATCCATCCATGAAGGAGACGGCTTGGAACCCAATTATAGCATCAATCAATAATTCTGTCATAAGAAGGGGGAAATCATCATTCGGACAGTGACATTTGAGATCCCGGAAGTCGATGCAGACTCTGATCTATCCATTATTCTTCCTAAATGAAAAAATTTATACTATCCATTTTGGGTAATGGACCTTCTTAATGAAATTGGCTCTGATGATCTTATCAACTTCTTCCTCAACTATGGCACCGTGAGATGGGTGCATCTTTCTAGGAGGCTGCTTGAACCCATGATGATTTTCTAGGAGACTAAGATGGTGGATGGCTACATGAGAATATAATTTGAGAATATCATCATAAATTCAGGTGAATACATCACGGAGTTTTATAAGGAAGTCTATGTACTGTTTTCTCTCCTTGACGGGCATGGCGGCACTGATCAATGCAGATCTGGGGTCTGCCTCGCTACCGAGTTTCACTTGTTCCAATTCATAGATTGTGGTAGAGAATCCCTCTTCACAGTCGGGGGGAGCATACTCTAAATCCTCTTCTTCACTTATGAAGGATGGATCCTAGGTGGGAGTAGTTTCCTCTTAGTTGGAGATCTCAACGGGAGGCTGGTACCAGCCTGAGCGATAGTGGACACTGCATCAGGGGACTCTTGTGCTGCCGTAACCATAGTGATGAAGGTAGTCGATCCGATCCCATCTGGCCTTTGGCCTAAGGGGCCACAGTTGATGATATCGAAGAAATAATGGTGTGTCGTCTTGAGCCAGATTATCCCTACCCAATAGAACAAGAAAGTATGATGCATTTCCATTACCATGGGGTGGACTTCCCGATACCTTATGGGAGGAGGAGGCTCCGGGGTCACCTGAGCCTGATTTGTATACGAGTACGAGGTAATATTCAGGCGTCTCCTAGACATGGAAATGTGTTCACCCTCATCCCAGAAACAACAAAGAATTGTCCCATGTCTGGGGTTGTAGCCTCCAATCGGTGGATTGGAAAGATGTAGGCATTATCTAGATCCATCGACGGGTATGTCACAGCCGTGGCATGCTCAACCTCGTTAGTCTGAATCTTTTTGTCTTTTCTCTTATAGTAGTCAGCATCTAGATAGCAGGCTTCACAATAGGCAAAGGGAGACACGTCACCTTGAATCACACCCACTTGACCATTAATGGAGTACTTGAGGAACTGTTGATATGATGAGGGAACCTCCACATGCAAGTGGAGCCATGTCCTTCCCATCAATGCATTGTAGACAGTGTCCTGGGAGACAACCATAAATTCGGTACTAGCAACTAGACCACCAAACTGGGTCTTCAAGTGGATCTTTCCTACTGGTGTCTGTTCTATCCTATCATAACCTTGGATTCCTAGGTCATAGGGACTTTGATCATCTTCATATAATCCTAGTTTTTGTAGTGTCAAAGTCGGGATTAGGTTAATCCCATATCCCATGTCGACAAGACAGTGGTGAACCTCCACTCCATTGAACTGGATGGTGATGTACAATGGGATAATGTGCCCATGTATGGGAGAGCCTTTATCTTCTCTAGAGAACAAGATGACTGACTAGCATTCAATATTCTCGACCGCCTCAGCATGAAAGGCTTCTACGGCTGCTAGTTCCATCTCAAACTAGAGGGGGATTCTTAAAGCCTCGGTGAGAGCCTCACGCATGTCCGACGACAGGCGAAGAGCCTCAAGGATGGAGAGCCTTGTGGGAATGATATAAAGATTCTTGAGGATGTCATACTAACATGACAGGCATGAACTTCTACTTACAGGAGGTCGTTGTATGACTGGAGGTGGGGTGGACCCCGCTGACTGGACCAGTGGCTGACTGGCACTAGGAATATCTTGCTGCTCACTAGTCGAAGCCCAAGGAGTGACTACCGGATGAGGGAAAAACGACTGAGACTAACCACTAGTAGGGTTTTTCTGGTCACGACGCGGTCGAGGTGGCTCTGCCTAATCCAACAACGCAAATAGCGGTGAAGGTAGGCCTGATGTCACCAAATGACAAGGATGTGTGTGATAAGCTCTATGCTGAGCTTGTTTCCTGGTTTCAGTAGCATGCACATCCTAGCTGGAAGTGCTGACCGAGGCATTCCGACGACCCATATAGCCACAAATTCATCAATGATGACAACGGCTGGGGACGTTGGGCGGATCTGCCTGGCGCTCCTCACCATCAGGAATCATATAAGGATTTACCAGCTCTACGGTTCTAACTGAGGTGTACCCTTGACTGTCACTTGAAGATTCATCAACTACTTGATGGATTTTGAGAGCAATCTCCATCTTTGGGTGCATGAAGTCTTCGAGAGTACGAGATGACGATGGAATTGGCGGGGGACTTGGTTTTCTCTTGCATCGCCGATGTTTGCTATTCTGGGAAGATGACGGTTGAGATGATGATTCAGAAGCAGAAGTTGCTGCTTCTAAAATCTCTGGACGATTCAGGCGCACACGGATGATAACATGGGAACGAGCGATTATTTTATGATCCATATAGTCATCATACTTCTGAGACCCATGGCTAGAAACCTGATGCCACTCGCCCTCGCTATCACTACTATTGTCTAGGCTCATGGAGGCACATTACACTTGTGCTGAAGCTGGGCCTAACCGAGCTATGTTGTTATCTACCTGTTCTTGAAGCTAGAATTTAAACACATAGCACTTTTTGAGAGTGTTCCCCAGGATCTAGTGATATGGGCATTAATTAGGGAGATCAGTGAGGTTTTTCTATTCTGGTCTTCTGCACTCATGGAAACATAGAATCCCCTACTCCAAGGCACTGTGGAAGTAACTGGGGACCTGAGCCTCATTGAAAAAGTAGTTCGGGTTCCTCCTATTCAGTAAAGGGGCCCTTGGAGCTTGACCCTGACGAGGAGTTGGAGGAGCTTGTCAATGTGGTGGAGCCCGGTTGTCTCGCCTTAGCGGCGACAACGCATTATGCGGGGGCGCTTGCTGATTCTGAGGTGGGAGTTGCAGGGCTGGAGGCTACGCTTGAGGTGGAGGGCCTCTGCAAGGATGTGGAGTCGGCTCCACTAGTAACAACTCTAGTTGCATGGGGGCCTCTATTTGGTCCACTACAGCGAGCTTGGTCTTGGAGGCCCCTCTCGTATGGATTACAGGAGGCAATGGACATGCAATCTTAGCCTGCTGTAAATATTCCTCTAGGAACACGGGCCTTATCATAGAAGTCTCGGAATCCTATGGGGTAGTTCTGGGTGATCAAAGAGGGGACCAGTTGTGTCTTGAAATTCCCAATGCACATTTTCAGTACTTAATCTTGAGTCAGTGGCATGTCGAGGGAGTATGTGAGCCCCTTCCACCGGGTGACAAAGTCTACAATGCACTCATTAGGCCTCTACTTGCACTTGAAGAGGTCTGCAATACTCGTCTTCTGAGTAGTGGAACTGAACTGGTATAGGAATTTCCTATGGAGGTCTTCCAAGCCAGCTACTGATTCGATGGGGAGTTGGTTGTACCAGACGAATGTCAGTCCCTCCAATGTTGGCACAAAACACCGGAATTTTTCATCTACTTACTGCGCTGGTGTTCCCAACATTGGCCCACACCTTGAGATTAAGTGGTCCAAGTGTTGTGGTAGGTCTGTTGTCCCGTTGAAGGGGGAAAAGGTGGGATTCCTAAAACCCAGGGGTGCTGGAGTATCATCCACCCACACTGGATAAAGCTTTCCATCAGGCAGGATTACCTCTTGTGGTGTCTCTAACGCCTCGAGATGGGTGATGAGTGCCGTCGTTGGATCATTTGGCCAGGAATTACTTTATTTACGAGGATCTCGAACCACCAATGCATTGGTGGGTTCTTAAAAATGATAAACAGGCCCATCGGCTCATGGAGTGGCTGGTGGAATGACCTGTGGGGAAACTGGGGGAATCTGAGCTGGGTCCTGAGTATTGACACACCGTTTATGAGGATTTGGCAAGACATACCATGCCCTCTTGCCGTAAGTTCCAGTATCAACTCTGTCTGCATGGGAAGGATGGTCAGGATCACCTGGAGGAAATTCTAAGAGGGGAAGTTATGCTTTCCCCTGCTTCCCCAGCCAAGGATCACCATAGTCTAGCTATTTCTCTATAGTGCATTCAGCCAGGAGGTCATCAACCATCTGTTTTTTCTTCAAAATCTATTGACGCAACGCAGATTGTTTAGGTTCTTCCTACATCTTCTGCACTTAGCCTGATGGTTCTGAGGGTTTGGAAGCTCTGAGGTTTCCTTTACCTTATTGGAATTTCGACTGAGGGCTAGTGCCTCTGTGGGCATGAGACAACCTAGTAGATTCCTCTGCTGGCGAGTGATCCTTCCCGATGGATCCAAGAGTTTTGAAACTCTCTCAGGGGGGGGGGGGGTCCTCTCAAAAAATCTATATCTCGTTATCACCTTCTAGAAGGTCGTACATGTTAATTGCGACCCTTCATGGAGGCTTATCCTCTATGTCATCTAGAAAATCGGGTTATCGCTAGATAGAACTGAAGAGGTGGGCAGCATACTACCCCCAGCCACGGATCTGTACGTGGGGAGAAGCCTCTTTGATAATCCTACGGAGTACCCTGAAACTCTGAACACACCATTTCTGGAGGGCCCCATGATGACCTGACGACTCAGGGTTGTACCCAAATAAACCAAACGATATTGTTTGCCGATATCCTCAAAATGCGCTTGGATTTTTGGGTAATCCACTTGCTGATGACGAACGTTAAAGTGCATTGCCTAGAGGGTTTGGCGGAAACACTCGACTTCGTCTTGGGTGAGGGATTCTGGTGCACATAAATTTAGTGCTGCAACCGACCAAAACATCTCAGATAAGTGGTCCACCGTAAGGATATCCCATAAGCTCCTGGGCTCGGATTCAGGGTGTGGCCCTTCATTTCCCCATTCATCAACCAGAGGCGGTTAGGGAACAAGTAGCGGTACAGAAGCAGACCTCTAGGATGGTAGGATGGATGGTGGAGAATACGGAGAGCGAGCTGACAAACCACAACATCTTAAACTATCCTCTAAAGAGTGTGGTGACTTAGCCACAACATCGTGGTAAGGCGGGCTAACGACCGCAATTTCTGGTGCATATACCCTGACTACTGGTGGTGAACCATGCTACTGCTCATCCACCATTGGTCCCTAGAATAGTTCTCTCTGATATCTAGTCGAGGAAGAGACTGCTTATGGTGACTATGGTGGCTATTTCATGGCCATAACCTATGGAGTTTCTAAATTTTCATCCTCTTGGATATACCTACGGAGGGAGGATGGAATCTGATGGACCTAAAATTCTATAAGTATGAGGGTGATGCACCTTGTTCCAGCCCCAACACTTGACATGGAAGATCTAGGTGAGGGTTCCATCACTGAGTCATATTCTGCCTCAGAATCTGAGAAGCAAACCAGTCTGATCTCAGTCTGAATCTTCTCAGTGTTATTTTTATGGAGGCGATGACCCGCCCTCCTGCACAGGGATTGTTCTTTGGGATAGTGCAGATTTCCGACACGAGGGGGGCCTTCTATCGTACCAGTGCTTGGGTGGGGAGGACTCCCACCTGAGTGAGATGGGGTACGAGGAGCACCGGGAAAAATATCAATGGGGATATGGGGAGGACCACCGTGGGAAGTGCTAGAGTGGGTAGGACCTCCGCTAGAGCCGATAGGATCATCGGTAGGACCTCTGCTGGGGATGATAGGATCACGGGTAGGAACCCCATGCTTGCTTCCCCTAGCAGCACCATCACGAGGAGGATCCTCATACTGGTCGAGCAGAACATGGGTAGGACCTCCATGCAAGGTGCTAGTGAAGCAGAGATAGACTTCACTCTTCTGACTGTTGAGGCATGGAGGACCTTCACCAGCTGTTATAAGGACATGGGGAGGCTCCTCATGCTAAATATTGACCAGATGGGCGACATCTCCACACCAGGAGTCTGTGGTAGGAGGAATGACTCCATACTTAGTGTAATGAGCACGAGAGAGAGTCTTATACTGAGTGTCGCTACTATGGAGAGGACCCTCATTTTAATTGAAGGTGGAATGGGTATGACCTCCATGCCAAGCTTGGGAATAGGGAAGTCTCGCGTTCTCCATAGTGGCGGTATGGGGAGGACCTCCATACCAGCGGTGGCCACTACTTGCGCCAGCGGCTGAGAGAGTCGACCCATCCTACCCATGGGTCAGTTGGGGCCTCGATCCAGGTTGGGTATACAGGTTCCCCTAATCATCATACATAGGGAGTTGATGATATACATGTTGGAGTTGGTGGCCTAGAACCAACTACGTTTTACTTTATTCATTAATAAAAGCCTTATCACATATTGTTTGTTCTTCTGTGTGACAACGCATGTGATAATGTCCTAAGGACAGCTGTTTCATTAAAGGGTCATAGCGGATCCCTGCTATGATGAGAACCCAGAAGTGCCATAACACTATTCGTGAATATATGTTCTATGACCGGATGATGTTATTTGAGGGACACAAATAATACAGGCCATTAGGGGTGAGGACTCATAAAACATTGACGCACCTTCTCATGGTGTGTGCCCTTGGTAATATCCAGGAGGATATTATGAGAATGAGACCCGCTAGTAGGAAATCCACATTTAATAGTATCATTGGATGTTCCTATCCGTGGATGTGTGTATTGTTCCATAGAGTTTAAGATTATTATTAATGGGTATTACAACTCGCACACTTATATGTATTGACGAAAACTGTGACGACACACTATTCGCAGTGAGGTAGGATACGTTGGGTGCGTCACGAGTAATACTTCAGTAATAGATAATGCGATAAAAGATTTGTCCCTTCTGTTCCATAACGGAAGTAGATATCTCAGGCCCTTTGATGGAATTGATATAGCCTAAATATATCCATGTCCATGGTAAGGTATGGGCGAGTTCAATTCTGGGAAGTCAAAGAAAGAATAATTGAGCACATGGGTTGATGGCACTAGCATGCAACACGCTTGATTAGAGATATCGAGACAAAGGGATTATATTACACGGTAAGCGTTCGTAATAGGTGACACGTCATTGCAGCGTTAACTACTTTCTCTATGGTTCCCTTGGTGTGTTGCTAGATGCTAACCTTGGAATTTAGGTAGGCTCCACCTAATACCACTAAGAAAGAGGCCTAGAGGGTCACACACTAAGTGTGTTCATGTATCTCAGTTAAATATTAATTTAACAAGTTAAATAAATATTATTCCCGACTATGGTTTAATAATTATTTAAGGATGTCTGATCAGATTTATTTCGACACTAGTTATTCGAGAGAATATTTTTTGGGCGAAATAATATATTTATTAGCGAGTAATGTAGTTACATTTATTTAATAAATAAATATCCATTACTCATGGTCTAATAAATATGGTGGAGAAAAATGGAAAATAAAAGTACACACTGTGTATATTAAATATACACACCGTGTAGTTTTATGGAAAACTATTACACACCGTGTATTTTTCTAGTTAGGATTTTGAGGATATAATATTGTTTTATTAAATGATATTAATTATAATCATCATGGGCGCATGTCAAGGAATTGATAATTCAACATGGGGTTTCAATAAGAGTTAATGAAATAAATAAAACGTGTAACACGTTTATTTATTTTCATAACTCTATTAACCTCAAACCCAATTATAAACATCCTCACAACCCCAACACTTTTTCCATAAGAGCCATTTTTTTGTGCACAACGGATTTGGAAATACTCTCAAGCCAAGATAGAATTACCTTTCTACCAAGAACGCCCTCAAGTTACGAGATCGAGATCCTCCGCCGGATCAAGGCGGTAGAAGGCAGACATCGCAAGTGAAGGCTCTTCCGCGCTAGCACCTAGAGATCCCTTCGGCGACGTCCAGAGATATGTGGCACACATGTGGATCACTGCTAGAGGAATCCTACACTTGGATTCTACGACGTAACGACGGATCACATGATCTTGACCGGAGACATCAATGAAGAAAGAATCCCACCAAGGTAATTCTTGTGAGTTAATTAAATTAATTATAACCAACATATGATGATCCTATCTATATGGTTCTAGGATTCCCTCTTAATTTTTTTGTTCTTCATTCTATTCTGAAGATTCGGAATTTTAAATCGTGATGGATCTCGGATTGAACGTTGCTTAACGTTAAAATTAAAGTTCGGTAAACCCACCAACGCGCTTCTGCTGCACCCGGAACCTACAAGTGGTATCAGAGAGGTCATATAGTTGATTATAATTATTTAGTTTTTCATTGGTAACTTATGCATTTAATAATTTAGTTATTTCAATTTATGTTTAATCATTCTGGAAATCTGAATATCGAGATCCGTTCCTCCTCCCTCATTTCTCGTTCACCTCACAAAAACGAATTTTTCTTTCAATTTTGATTAAAATAAAATAGAGGAACTCATTTGGAGGAGCCAAAAGTTTCTGGCCGTACAACACCAGAATACACGGCGTGTATTCAGAAGTACACGCCGTGTAGTCTAGGTTCAATGCAATGACTGATCTGCCAAATCAGGCCATGTATTGGATTCTTTATAAGAATTTAAGACACCGTGTGTTGACTAGAAACAGGTGGAACCCGGTTTCCAGATTACACGCCATGTGGTCCAATGAACACAACGTGTAGTCCCTTCGGGTTAGGGTTAGGCCGTGTACCCCGTACACGGCTTGCCCGGATGGAAACCGTGTAACACGGAAACTACACGGCATGTGTCCCACAGAACACGCCGTGTACTCTAAAAATTTCGAAAGTACATAAACACGCCATGTCCCCAGGCATGTACTTCGGATGGATGGTGAAGAAAAGTACACACCATGTAGTCGGAACTACACGCCATGTACTCACCCAAATTACACAGATTTGTTACAATTTATTATTATATTATAAAAACCCTTGAGATGTGTACCATAGTACAGGCGTAAAACTGAGGCACAACACGTGATAGGTGTTTTATATATATGTGTTTAATTTAACATATGCGTAATAAATGGGAATTCACCGGGTTGCCTCCAAGGTACAAGTTACGTACAAGGATACTATTAAATGAATTTATTTGTTTAAAATTATGATGGATGAGAATCTCAAGGAAATTCAGAAAAAGTATTAAAGATAAAAGTATTGATTAATTAAAGATAATTAATTGATTCGAGTGTGATTTATCTTAAACAAGAACGATTAATGAATTGAATGCTAGTTTTATTTATGCGTAAATATCGTTGCATGTATGAATGATCATGAGCTAGATCGAGACCATTGTATGTGAATGGTTTCTTTTAATTAATTTATTTAAATTAAATTTGTTGGCCTGTGATCCATCTCCTCATTAATATGTAGGGCCTACGCGCCCATGGATTCTTTTATGTAAAAACCCCTTTTTTACCCCTCACCTACGTGTGAGATAAATGCATATGTAATAGATGGAGCTCCCAAGCTAGTGGAGGCGGCTCAAGTCAGGAGCCAAGGTGAAACCAATCAAAGGAGATACAAAGGTGGACAGGTGGAAAGCTGTAAACACGAACCCGAAAGGTTCAAGGTGTTTCTCCCCTAGGAATTGGGTTAGTTTATCAACCGCTAGATAAAATAACCAATAGAAATGCTCATGATCATACCATTTATTTTATTTCTATCAGTTGCAAGGTTTATTTTCTGTGGATGTGTTGTCACGATCACACAATTAATGAACTAAACGAGCATGCAAGATGGAAGTAAAATAAAATCGGCTTATATGTGAATATTATCTTTGACATGGTTAATCACTTAAGTAAATCCCACTTAATATTAACAATCATGTAATAAAAGATAATAAAATGGCAATTTACATATAAGGATGAAATCCCTCAAAAGAAATATTAAGTCGGTATAGCCTTCCATAATCTTGGTTAGAATCGAACCATAGTTCAAAGTGCTTGACCAACCCTAGTTGGGGTGCTTTCAATTATCAAGGAATTATAATTCAAGGTTTTGGGTTGACTTGACTTGGTTCGCATCAAGGGTTGACTGCCACAGCAGGAATTGGTGTGACATAGAGGCAATGGTTGAGGAAATCCAAAATAAAATGATTTTAGGATTGGGGAGTCCACTCAGCGGATCAAGGAGCTGCGAGTTAATGCAGTTGGAATTTGGAATGCCTACCTAAAACCCTACAAGTTTCTTGACCAACCCTAGTTGGGGTAATGCAAAGGTAAATATGGATCCTTTCCACTAGAATATTCAGGAAACAGAATATTCCAAAGTCAATGGTGAGGGCTATTGTATTCCGATAAAATAGTGCGAGACTAATAAGTATTAATTTATTTATTTGTCTCAGTTTTGTAATAAAGTACTAAACCTTTTCTCATCTTAATTTGTAGAAACGGCAAGAAAAAGGCTTCAAACATATCATTTCGAACCATACTCGAGAAGGAAAACCTTCTCACTGACACCAATTTCCAAGAGTGGCAGAGGCGTTTACGCGTTATGCATCACCACGAGAGGAAATTGTATGTGCTGGAAGAGCTTGTTCTAGTTGCGCCTAGATTGGAACTTATACCCTTAACTCACCAGGTAGATAATGACATGGGGCGTGACAAACCTGCAGTCCTTATGGTGAATAAGAAAAGGAAGGACAAGGAAAAGGGGCTAAAGACTTATAAACGGTCTGAAGCCCCCAAACACCGTCCCTCCAAGAAGGGGAAGATCCAGAAGCAGGGCAAGGAATGGGAGGCAATGTGTTTTGCATGTGGCAAGCGAGGACACTAGAATAGGAACCACACCCAGAAGCATCGGGACTCTAATGGTGCGTTCGTTATCGAGTGTAATCTTTCTATTTATACACATTGGGTATTAGATACAGCTTGTGGGGATCACATCTATATTCAAATGCAAGAACCAAATAGATTTAGAAAGATTGACAGAGGAGAGGTGGATATTCGAGCTTCCAATGACGCAAGACTGGCTGCGTTGGCTATTAGAGACTACCACCTCTCATTGCCAACTAGGATGATCTTTGTTTTACATAACTGTTATTATGTGCCTAGTGTTACCAAAAACATAATTTTTGTATCTTGTTTGGATATGGATGGATTTATTTTCACGTTCTGAAATAAGGGTTGTCTCTTTTATAAGAACAATGTATGTTATGGTATGGCACATTTGTATAATGGTTTGTATGTATTAAATTACGAAAACAAAGTGTTGGAAATCGATAATGAAACAAACTCACATGACTCATACATCACCCAGTTATGGCATCACCGCCTTGGTCTTGTGAATGAGAAGCACTTGACAAAGCTCTACCAAGATGGCTATTTAGACTCTACTGAGCTAAAACCACTTGATAGATGTCACGCTTGTTTAAAAGGAAAAATTACCAAGCCGCCTTTTGGTGGAAAAGGTGAAAGGGCCACAGAGCTTCTAGGATTGGTACACACTAATGTGTTTGGACCATTTCCAGTAGAATCTAGAGGTGGATATTCTTAATTTATTAATTTTACTGATGATTTGAGTAGATATGTATATGTCTACTTAATGAGGTATAAGTCAGAGTCCATAAAGAAATTTAAGGAATTCAAGAATGAAGTAGAAAATCAGCTTGGTAAGAAGATAAAGAAGCTTCGATCGGATCGCGGTGGAGAATATCTGAACCAAGAGTTCATCGATCTTCTATGGGAGTCTCAGATTCTATCTCAGCTCAGTCCTCCTTATACACCATAGTGGAATGGTGTTAGTGAAAGGAGTAACCGCACCTTGTTGGACATGGTGAGGTTGATGATGAGTCATGCAGATATTCCATTATCCTTTTTGGGATATGCATTACAAACTGCATCATACACATTAAAACGAGTACCAACTAAGGCAGAAAATGGAAT
The DNA here is from genome assembly GCA_963277665.1 of Viscum album. Lineage (NCBI taxonomy): Eukaryota > Viridiplantae > Streptophyta > Magnoliopsida > Santalales > Viscaceae > Viscum > Viscum album. The sequence goes on along the minus strand of OY728130.1, from coordinate 602,600,462 downwards.
TCCATCCAAGTTATGGAATGGAAGGAAACCCATTTTGTCACAAACACGTGTATGGGGATGCGAGGTGTTTGTTAAGCCCTTCTCAGGAAACAAACTAGCACCCCAGGGCATGAGGTGTATCTTTATAGGATATCCCAAGGAAACGAAAGGATATTACCTATATAACCCTTCAGACAAGAAAGTGACTGTCACCAAACAAGCCGTCTTTCTTGAGAGGGAGCACATCCTCAAGAAGGATAGTGGGAGAAAGATTGACTTTGACGAAGTTGATGCTCAAGATACACAGGAGTTGGTACAGGAACAAGTTCCATAGGTCCCTGTGGAAGAGGTTCCAAAAACACAAGTACTACGTTGGAGCTCAAGAGAGGTAAGGGAACCAGAGATATTTGGTTTCCTAGTCACCGAGGATGGTGAATCATTATTGTTGGACAATGATGAACCTCTCTCCTACAAGGAAGAAGTAGAAAGCTCAGAAGCTGCAATATGGCTAGAAGCTATGAATTCTGAGATGGATTCCATGTATCAGAACAAAGTTTGGGTTCTGGTCGATGAGCCAGTTGATGTAATTCCTGTTGGATGCAAATGGGTATTCAAGAGAAAGCTGGACATGGAAGGTCAAGTTAGAACCTATAAATCAAGGCTAGTGGTTAAAGGATTCAAACAACATCAAGGAATTGACTATGATGAAACCTTCTCACTAGTTTCCATGTTTAAATCCATAAGAATCATACTTTCCATAGAAGCTTACCATGACTATGAGATTTGGAAGATGGATTTCAAAATAGCATTCCTTAACGGGAACCTTCAGGAAGATGTCTATATGACATAAACAGAAGGGTTTGTGACACCAGGTGAAGCCAAACGGTTTTGCAAGTTATAGAAATCCATTTATGGATTGAAGAAAGCATCCAGGTCATGGAACATTCGATTTCATGAATCCATAAAGGAATTTGGTTTCATTAAGAACGAATGTGAGACATGTGTTTATAAGCAGTTTAATGGGAATGTGGTCGTTATCCTAGTAGTATATGTTGATGACATATTGCTTATTGGAAACGATGTACCAGCCTTATAATCAGTTAAGGACTGGTTGAACAAGTGCTTCTCCATGAAAGATTTAGGTGAAGAATCCTACATTCTAGGGATCAAGATCATTTGTGATAGATCGAAGAGGCCGCTTGGACTAAGTCAGGGTACATACATTGACCAGATACTAAAGAGATTTAGTATGGAACAATCCAAGAGAGGATTGGTTCCAGTGTCACATGGCATACATAATTCTAATAAAATGTGTCCTCAAAAACAATAAGAGAAATATAGGATGAGCAAGATCCCATACGCCTCGGCTGTAGGATCCATCATCCATGACATGTTATGTACCAGGCTTGATGTTGCCTATGAACTGAGCATGGTAGGAAGATATCAAGCAGATCTAGGAGAACAGCATTGGACTGCTGTTAAGACTATCCTTAAGTATCTGAGAAGAACTAAGGATATGTTCCTGGTGTATGGAGGAGACAAGAAACTTGTCATCAGAGGGTATGCTGATGCTGGTTTTCAAACAGATCATAATGATCTGAAGTTGTAATCAGGATATGTTTTCTGTCTCAATGGAGGAGCTATGAGCTGAAAGAGTTCAAAGCAGCCAGTTGTCGCCGATTCTATAGTGGAGTCTGAATATACAGCGGCTTCTGATGCAGCCAAGAAAGCCGTCTAGATTCAGAACTTTGTTATGGAGCTTTATGTGGTGCCTATCAGTAAAGATCCCATTACACTGTATTGTGATAATACTGCAGCGGTGGCTATTGAAAAATAACCAAGGTCACATCAACGGACAAAGAAAATACTCTGAAAGTATCACCTCTTGAGGGATTTCTATAAAAGGGGTGAAGTTTCAGTGAGCAGAGTGTCCACGGAAGAGAACGTGGAGGACCCCATGACTAAAGGTCTATCTCAGCAGAAGCATGAATATCATGTGAGAGCTAGCGGGTTAAAGGTTGTTAGCAGCTAGCTCTAGTCCAAGTGGGAGTCTGTTGGAGTTGGTGGCCTAGAACCAACTCCTTTGTACTTTATTCATTAATAAAATCCTTATCACATCTTGTTTGTTCATCTTTGTGACAATGCATGTGATAATGTCCTAAGGACAGCTGTTGCATTAAAGGGTCATAGAGGATCCCTGCTACCATGAGAACCCGGAAGTGCCATAACACTGTTCTTGAATATGTGTTCTATGGCCAGATGATGTTATTTGAGGGACACAAATAATACATTCCATTAGGGGTGAGGACTCATAAAACTTTGAGGTACCTTCTCATGGTGTGCACCCTTGGTAATATCCAGGAGGATATTATGAGAACGAGACCTGCCAGTAGGAAATCCACATTTCATAGTGTCATTGGATGTTCCTATCTACGGAAGTGTGTATTGGTCCTTAGACATTAATATTATTATTAATGGGTATTAAAACTCGCGCACTTATATGTATTTACGAAAACTGTGACGACACACTGTTCACAGCGAGGTAGGATACGTTGGGTGTGTCATGAGTAATACTGCATTAATAGATAATGTGATAAAGGATTTGTCCCTTCTGTTCCATAACGGAAGTAGATATCTCATGCCCTTTTATGGAATTGATATAGCCTAAATAAATCCATGGCCATGGTAAGGTATGGGTGAGTTCAATTCCGGGAATTCAAAGGAAGAATAATCGAGCACATGGATTGATGGAACTATCATGCAACCCGCTTGATTAGAGATATCGAGAAAAATGGATTATATTACACGGTAAGAATTCGTAGAAGGTGACACGTCATTGTGGCGTTAACTTCATTCTCTATGGGTGCCTTGGCGTGTTTCTAGACTCTAACCTTGGACTTTAGACAGGATCCGCCTAATGCCACTGAGAAAGAGGCCTAGAGGGTCACACACTAAGTGTGTCCATGTATCTCAGTTAAATATTAATTTAACAAGTTAAATAAATATTATTCCCGACTGTGGTTTAATAATTATTTAAGGATGCCTGATCACATTTATTTCAAAACTAGTTATTCGAGAGAATATATTTTGGGAGAAATAATATATTTATTAGAGATTAATGCAGTTACATTTATTTAATAAATAAATATCCACTACGCAAGATCTAATAAATATGGTGGAGAAAAATGTAAAATAAAAGTACATGCCGTGTATATTAAATATACACGCCGTGTAGTTTTATGGAAAACTATTACATGCCGTGTAGTTTTACAGTCCATATTTTGAGGATATAATATTGTTTTATTAAATGATTTTAATTATAATCAGCATGGGCGCATGTCAAGGAATTAATAATTCGACATGGGGTTTCAATAAGAGTTAATGAAATAAATAAAACGTGTAACGCGTTTATTTATTGTCATAACTCTATTAACCTCAAACCTGATTATAAATATCCTCACAACCCCAACAATTTTTCCATAAGAGCCATTTTTTTGTGCACAAAGGATTTGGAAATACTCTTAAGCTAAGAGATAATTCCCTTTCCACCAAGAACACCTTCATGTTACGAGAGCGAGATCATCCACCTGATCATGGCGGTTGAAGGCGGACATTGTAAGTGAAGGGTCTTCTGCGCTAGCACCCGGAGATCCCTTCGATGACATCCAGAGATACGTGGAATAGGTGTGGATCACCGCTAGTGGAATCCTACACTTGGATTCTATGACACAACGACGGGTCACAGGATCATGACCATAGACATCAATGAAGAAAGAATTCCACCAAGGTAATTCTTGTGAATTAATTAAATTAATTATAACCAATATATGATGATCCTATCTATATGGTTCTGGGATTCCCTCTTAAGTTTTTAGTTCTTCGTTCTATTCTGAAGATTAGGCATTTTAAATTGTAGAGGATCTCGGATTGAACGTTTCTTAACGTGAAAATTAAAGTTGGGAAAACCCACCAACGCGCTTCCATTGCACCCGGAACCTACAATACATCGGTGGTGGCCCGAGCCATAGTAGTTGATACAGATTTTGATGCCCCTTGTCGGGCATCCTCCTCGGCCTCCTCCCAATTCTGGCGTTGGTTTTGTCGGACTGGGGCTGGTGGTGTAGGTACATAGCTTACTTGCACTTCATCTCAAGGGACTGGGTGGCAGCACTGGCATGGCTTAATGGGATCCCTCCTTGAGGACCCCTGAAATGGGATCTCGGCCGGTCTGGCCCCGAAATCCCCTACCTCATTGGCATAGGGGAGGGAGTCGTCGAGGCATTTTTAGGAGAGGCTCCCGAAACGATTGTATACTGGAGTGTTGAGAAGTGGATCCCTACACGGCCCTTGGGGGTGGTGGTGGAGACAAGGCACATACACCTCTGAGTCCCAGCAGCCCATATCTCGAGTCGAGATAATTACATCCTCCTCGTATCATTTTACAAGGTCATTTATGACCCTTTATTGAATGAATGAGGAATGGGAGATGGGGCGTGGGTTCCCAACAGCTATGTTTGTGGAGATTGTTTCCAAAGAAGTCGAGCCACGCAGGTTTTCCGCATTGGTGTTGCCCCTGCCCCGACGTCGGTGGGCGGGTGGCGATTGGGCTCCTGGTGTAGTAGATTGGTTCCTAAAAAGTAGGGAGATTAAGCCATTAGTGTTGAAACAAAGAAATCGACGTTGAGTGACCCATTTTCATTCCCTTTCCCATGGCTGTTAAGAAGGATCCATGCTGACAATGCCAGAGTCTGAGATGTCCAATGTTTTGACTACCCCATCTTCTGGTGAGTTTCATGCCAGGCCCATTATTTTCTTAGTGGGACCTAACGCTGGATAGCTGGATCTGGTGACATGATAATCTACTAATGTCTCAAACACTTCAAATCTTTATATTGGGGAGCATAAATTCACATCGGGTTCATCATTTCTATTTCCAATGCTTTTTAGGGCGCGCTCATCCTTCTGTTTCAAGATGACGGGGACACGTTGGTTGTTTCCTTGTATTCCCGCTTTCCAAAGGCAGGCAGCATCTGTAACTTGTTCAGGAACATTAGATCCTTAATCAAAATGGGATGATGGGATTTTAGTTCTTCCTTCTGTGGATTCCTCATCAGAACTCGTCACCTAGTATGTGTCTCGCTTATAGACTTAAGACGTTGTTCATAAAACTCTTCCTAGTGCCATATCTTCATTTACACCGGTTAATTGAACTACTTCTATCAGGACATTCCAAGGGGTCCGGTCAAGGTAGCAACCTTCGTTTGGGGGAGTAGTCACATTGGACATCACTGGTGTGTCTGGGCGCTGGAACAGTGGTGCATCTAGATTTCTTCCCCTTACTATAGGGCTTCTCGAGGGAACGGAAGCCTGAGGCATTCCACGTCGCATGTGAGGAATTATATCCCATAGGAATATCTCTGAGATTTTCCTTAGATTCCCTTGTTTAAGACATGGTATGTTGAGAGTTTAACGTCTAGCAGAGAGGTATCAGAATGATCAGAAAACTGACTAGAGTGGATCAGATGGGTGTAACCTCTAGAGGGAACACTGATATCGGGGCTAACACGTGGTTAGATTCCTGGATACTACTAGGAGTACTGAAGAAGTGAATTGTCCTGATCTCACCGGGATGTGGTAGCCCAGGTAAGAATCAATATGGGTGGTGGGTGGTTAAGTGAAGTAGATGGAGAATGATATGGGGTTAACTAGTGGGTGACGATGACATTGGGCTTGGGCCTCGAAGAGACTTCCTACGTATCCCCGTGGTTGGGAATCAAAGTCAACATAGTTAGGTAAGGGCTATAGGATCGTGGTGTACGCAGAGGACAGTGACCCGATGATATATTGGGGCTTACACGATGCTAGAATCCCAAGGTTGGTCTGACTCCATTGGTGCGGACCATATATATGGGTCCCAATAGAGGGGACAACAATGACTTATCACTGGGTTGGGGAACAATGGATTACCATTGGATGTGGTTGATTCTCACGGAGGCTTCCTATGTACCCTGCCAAGGAGACAAAGATCAAACCCACATAGTTTATATGGGATGGTGAGAACCGACGTAAATATTGTCGATACCAATGAGTTTTGGGCTTGAACCTGAGGGAGGCTTCTTACGTACCTCGCCTTGGCAAGGATCAAAGTCCATGTAGTTCGGAAGGGGGGTTGTGGTGAACCGATGTGAAGTTGGTTAGAACTGGTGGTTGTTGGGATTGAACCTCAGGGAGGCTTATTGAGTACCTTGTCTATGGGATAGGGATCAGAGTCCACATAGTTAATGGTAGTTGAAACTGATGTGAAGGGGGTCAGAACCAATAGGTGGTGGGCTTGAACTTCTGGGAGGATTCCTACATACCTTGTCTTGGTAAGGATCAAAGTACCTGTAGTTTGGGAAGATGTGGGTGAACCTACGTGAAGATGGTCGGAACCAATGGATAGTGGGATTGAACCTCTGGGAAGCTTCCTATGTACCTTGCCTTGGAAAAGATCAAAGTCCACGTATTTTGGGTTGGTGCATGGGGCTTACACTCTAGGCTGTCCAGAGAGGATGTCGTGGTCGATGCTTATTCTAAGCCCACATGAGTCATGATCGGTGTGATAAACAAGAGGTATCAAAGACCTGGTGATCACGTCGCGAAGGGTGCATCCGTGGGAAGTGTAATGGGGCTGACACATATTTAGGGGCCCAAAATGGAAACAGGGGCTTACGCGTGGAGCGATCAAAAGAGGAAACAGGGTCTTTCGTGTGGTTAGCAGCCCAGGGAGATGGAGATTGGGACTTACTCCCGGGTGGAGGCTCAATTGGAGACAAATCCAAAAGGGGGAGGGGTTTGGAATCCAATATAGGAAGGCTCTAGTTCCCATCCCCCATCCCTGGTCCTTGGGACTGAAGAAGAAAGGAAGAGCAGGTAGGCTTCCTCCTACAAGAAAAGCTAGGGGCTTACACCAAGATGGTTTCCCATTTCTCCATGGAAAAATACCTCTCCAATAAAGAGGATTTTATTCCATGTGAGTAATGGTCACACTCCCACGGAGACCAGTGGGTGTGCAGAATTTACAAGGTGAGGAACCCTACCTATGATGCACGAGGCGATGTCACAGTTTAACATCATGTGCTGAGGATGATGGTTCTTGGTAGTTTAACATCCTATAGCGTAGATGATATGAATTCTCTCCACACCCCTAGGACTTACATGACTGATACCCACCCGCCCTTGGGGAAGGGAAGGCATCAGCAACACTATGACGAGGGGGTGTTATGGAGTGATCCATTGAGGGTTCCATGTTAGCGTGGCTATGCGAAGAAGAAATATCTTTTAGCGTTCCTATGCGAAGAAGCATGAGGTGAAGCAACACAATGGGAAGAAAAATACAAGGGACATAGAAGTTTCTTTGTACGAGCCTAGAGGGTCGCACAAGAAAAGGAGTTTTAGAGAAAACGTGTCTATAGGTTTAAGCCTTGTGAAGCTCTGGTGCTCAATGTAGTGGAGGGGCATCGCAAAGGGGTGTGCTTTGCAATGCTAAGTGGATGAGCTTAGTCATATGGTATAGGTGAATATGGAAGGTGCTTCTCAAAGTGGAAAGGTATTTGCGGTGCAATTCCTCATGAAGAAAGACTTTTCCTCAAAGCATAGTATTGTGAAGTGATGTGCATTGCAAAGCACAGTGAACATGCCTTAGCATGAGGGTCACATGTGCATGAAGGGTACTTCACAAAGCATAAGTTCCCCACAAAGACCCGAGTCCCCTTGGAAATCCCCTTCCTTCGTGAAGGCCCGTGGGCTCTACAAAGGGCATCCCTCCTTGAAGAGGGGATGAATTCAAACAAAGGGAGAGGTACTTTGCGATGCTAAAGTACCTTGAAGAGTGCATGGTTCGCGGAGTAGAGAGTGCTTCCCGAATTGGGAGATAAGAAGGTGAAAGGTCAGAGGATCCATCCTTTGGGATCGGGAGAGCCCTGTATTTATAAGAAAGAGGCTCCACGAAACAGAGCTTGCTCACCGCAAATATAGAGTTTGCTCTGCGGTGGGTTCACGTACGTCAAAGGGGTTCGCAGAGCATCCCGCCTCCTTACTCCGCGACAGATTTTCGAACATCAAAATGGGTTCGTGGAGCATCCCACCTCCTTGCTCTACGGAGGGTTCACAAACGTCAAAATGGGTTCTGGAGCATCCCGCCTCTATGCTCCGCAGCGGTTTCACGAAGGGGGAGCTCTACACCGGCTGCGGGGCCCTGGGGGCTTTGCGATCGGTCTTCGCAAGACTGTCTCTCATGCTTTCCATTCATTCTTGTTATTACCAAATTTTGGTTCCAACATACACTACACCTGATAATTTCCATATCCCCCACAAACATTTCATGAAAAAAATAATACCATTGGTATGTTATTGGAATCCATATTCCGTAAAAGAACATGATGTGATCTATCTTTTTCAACTCCCCATTGACCGAAACCCTAACTTAACAAACACTTGTGGTACACTAGTCAGATATTATTTCCTTGATATTCCGTGATAGACACTCCCTCGTGGATCAAATCCCAAATAAAGAATCATCCCAATGACCTATGATTTATTTTCCCCCATCAGGTATGTAGAAAGCATAAACATGGTGACTGAATACCTGATCTCTGTACAGAAATCCTAGAATCCTCATTTAGAAAAAAATTTGGAGAGATGTGAGAAGGTCCATGAACATGATTCTAATCTCCTTAACACCCAGGATTCCCTTCTAAAGGGAGATAAACCCTTGATTATTCACTTACTTTATTGTATACAATAGGAAATGTGAATGGAAATCCATATGAAATTATAGCCACAACACATTTTCATCCTTTCAATCACCCAGAAACAATTCTCACCACTGAAATGAAACTCCTCCCAATTAAATAACTATCAATTACATAATAAAATTAGCACTACAATTAAATATAACCAAAATTGACCTCAATATTCTGTAACTAGTGCCCCATATTCACATACAATACAATACCATCTTACTTCCCGAAATTCTTCCACTAAAATGAATTCAAATCCCTATGCCAATCCTTATCATCCTATATGGGATATCATCTCTAAAGATCAAACATATTAGCATGTTGAACCTCATCTGATTGAGCTAATCATGGATAACTGAAAAGAGACATTCTTGAAAACAAAGGGGAACGCCCTAAGCCTGTAGTATGGAATTTTATCACATATATATATATATATATATATATATATATAATTTACTCATTTAAATTTCCCATAATAACCCAACTTAGAATTGAACAAAATCAATCATGATGCATGAACCTCTCTTAGGTCTCTACCCTACAAGCAGATGCACCTCACTTGGTCATTCAATAAGATTAATCCCATTCACTTGATCACGAGGGGGGGCTAAAATCCATTGTCCTAGTAGGTCTCCCAGGCCTATGTCATGAACAAATATCATCTAGAACTTTTTCATTACAAATCCATGAAATCCTCAACATTCCTGACTATAATATTTACCATATCACTCAACTAAGACCTTTGATAACACTCTGTAATGACCCCCTCCCTCTAAAGACACCCCTCTTTGGATGAAAATGAATGAAAAGAGATAATTACCTCCAAGTCGCACCTCTAATAGGCCTCGGGTTCAAGAGAATAATTGAGGGTATAAAAAATCTAGATATGGGAGGAATTACCCTCTAATAATATAGGATCAGAAGATAAGATAAAAACACCAATGAACTCTCACAGATAAAATAAAATCTAACCCAAACCATCCCTAAATTCATGATCAATGTCAAGTGATATAAATAAAAATCATCAAAGGTAAAATACCAAAAGACCAGTCCTATAATTGTGACTCAAAAACAAACCCATACCTATGCTAGAAATGTCCAACTTGGTCCCCAACATCATACTAGAAACTTGAAAAAAATTATATAGATAAGGTGATCATATATGTATACACAGAAGGATCCTACACACAGTATCAAGTAATAATTTGAATATAGCATACTAATGTACTAGTGAATAAGAAAAATTACCCACAATCACCTAAATAGGTTAACTAACCAATCCCAGACTCAACATGGCTAGGTCACCAAATCACACATCCATTATAGTACCATAGTACCACATATATAACAAAGGTTCCCTAATTCTACATACCCACTAATTCTATACTCTCACACTCCAATTTTGAACATCTTATGATCCCATACCTTCCATACCTATCACATAACAACCACAACTCACCTAAAGATACTATGGCCATCTTTGATGTGGGTCAGGATGTATCCCTACCTACCCCGCCCTTACAAGATTTAGCATCTGATGCTAGAATTAGGAATCATCATATCACATCACATCTTACTCAAAAACTCCTGGGCCACCATACCACATCTCATCACATAACTAGGGTAGTAGGGTTTCATAATGGTGAAGGAAATAAACCCCATGCCCTCATCCAACCACGTATGACCCCCACTACATATCAAAGTACTCTATTTACACATCCCATCACATATCCCCTAAAAAATATGACCCATCATACCAAAACTATCCCAAAGACACATGTTCTGTCACACCACGTCTCACCCGAAGACACTTGGGCCATCATTGCTGAATGAAAAGTGATTAAGAGGGGGTATCTAGCAATCTATATCAGCACCATGAAGGATTTGGGAAAAAACACTTGGATCCTTGAACCCATGAGCATTGTCAGGGTTATCTAACTTGGATGGGGAGCATATAAAAATAATATAATAATACTTGATATATAGATGGCATACAGTTCACAACGTATGGGTCTATAAATGCACTATCATACACAACTATAATATGCATCAATCGTCACAACCACTACCACCAATAAATGGAAATTACCACAAAACTTCCACACAAGCCACACAATCCCACTTCTAATTACTGATTTCATCATTTTCATGGTTTAATGAGTTTCCACTAACTACCATTACTAATCCATTTAATTTAAATTTACATAGACCATTATTTTATTCAATTCTTTTAATCCATTTACCACACAATGATTACCAAACCAATCTGATTCAATTATAAAACCATTCATTTATTTATTTCACTCATCATCATAATTTATTCCGTGGATAACTAGGAGAATTACACAACCACACCAAATATATCTCACCCACCTCACAAAATCACCACTACAACACCACACATACACCATTATCATTGTTCCATAACAACCAATCCATCTCACTACAAAAACCATATATCACAACCATCATACAATCAAAACCACTGTGAACCATAATAACTATCCGCTACAACTACTATGAACCATAACCACTATGAACCACATCGCATAAATTCTTATATCACATCCTTTCCAACTAAAATCTACATATTTCCCCAGACATAACACAAGTCAATTGGTCACCTAGATCACCGCATAATAGCCTAAAACTCAAATGGAAACATTATAAGAACAAGAACAAAGAAAATAAACACATCCAAAATTCCCCAATCATTCAAGTGATTTCATAAAATTTATTATTTATTTAGAATGAGTATTATCACACAAACCATATTTCAATAGGAAAACACTTTAGTACATATATATACATTATTTATATTTTTTATTCATGGTGTGATCAAACAAAAACTTAGTAAGGGTCATATACACATATTACCTACATCACAAACAAGGCTACCAAAATCCTAGATTTTATGTATTGGAAAAATGCATTTATAATATCATAAAAAATATCATAAAATAATAAATAATGTGATAACTCCTAATCCCCATCATTTTTAGGTTTTCTAATTAATTATCTGTATTAAGACGACCCTTTCTTTGCAACCAATGGAAATAAAAAATCATGGAATCCCCAAACATTTCATGTAAAAATGGTGAGAACAGGGATACCCTACCTTAAAAAAGCTTTATAATCATGCTTCACATAACAGGGTGGGGAAGAAAAATATTGGGATCCAAAACCACACATGAAAACCCTAGATCAACATAAACCCCAACAAGAGGTTATAAAAAATATAGTCAAAACTCACCTCAAACCCAAACAACAATTCTATAGTGAACCCCCAAAAAATAACGAAAGTAAAAAAAATAAGGAAAAGAGGATAAATCGCAATAGATCTCCAAAAATAAACCAATAAGACCCAAGGATCAATGTGAGGGAATATTGTAACATTTCGGACCCTGATGTCACCCAACGGTGCCTCGAACCCGGTTGGCCACATGGCCTCAAGCACAGATCCCAAAACGCCAGAGGCTGCTGAATAGCATTGAGGGACTTTGTGAGTTATTAGGGAGACTATTCACTCAATACCAGAGTATCACAATAGAAATCACAAATATAATAAATAATAGAAGAGAAATAAACAATATTCAACAGAAAGTAAGACAAGCAAGACAGATGTACATAAAAATAATTAGATGTGTCTCATATACAAAATGATTCATATGATACAAGTATCTAGAAATAAGCTAAAATAGTGCATGGAAATGTAATAAATTACGATTCCCAAAAATTAAAAAAGACCAATAATGGTATCCCATCATCACAAGCCTCATCTTGGTGCTCTGCTCCCCTGCTCCACATCCATAGTCAAAAACCTATACTATGGAGCTTTCCCTTATCATCACCTATAATAATATAATATATTTGGGTCTCTAAGAAGGCCCAAATAGGGTGTGAGATAAACATCCCAGTAGGCGTCCACCGAGGTCTATATAGTTCTAATAGCAATTATACAAAATTGCTATCAAGTGTAAATGAAGAAGAAAAGTAAAGTGAATGCACATGGCATAATTCTACTAAAAAGTAAAAATAATCAACCCCTCAAGGATACTTTAAAAATAGTCATCTCCTAACAGGGTATCTATATCAAAGTAAAAAAGTCACACAACCACTCTGTACATCCATAAATACCAAAAAAGCCACAACCATGCTTTATAATGAAGTCAACAGTCTCACAACCACATAGTATAGTGAATAGTATAATCTTATGACCATGATATATAGGGAAAATTATAATCCCATGGCCATAACGTATAGTGAAGAGTAGAATCCCATGACCACTCTATATAGTGAAGAGTAGACTCCAAGGGTTGGATCCAAGGTGTCACGTACCAGGGCATCCGTGTAATAAATCTAGACCATGAAGGGCCGGATCCGAAGAGCTTTCCCAAGGCATCCCATCAAGTCCCATGTGCGTCCCAGTAGAAACTCGGTTAGTCACTAGTTGGGGTCCTAGGAGTATGGAAATGTAATATCCTATGTGATCCCAAGAAATATGGATCCATAGGGTAGCAAGGCCCAAGGAATCCCACATAATCAAGGCCCAAGGGGAAGAGTCAACCTAAGGTGTCCACTACCGTGTTCCGGATCCATCGAGAGCAGTCCATGGAATCTATCAAACCATTCACTCAAGAATTTAATTTAATCATTCAATTTAAATAATTCATTCCATGTGATTTTACCCACTCACATCAACATGCACAAGAAATGAGTATACCCCCTCATGAAATACACTTTCAAGTACAAATAATATGGTCCTTACCTCACATATAAACCATTAAACATGACATTAGTCATTTTATATAGGTATGCCCACCCATATCATCACTTTCTTTTAAGATATTTTATCAAAATAAGCATGGAATCACAAGATATCGAAAATCAAGGAGGAAGTACATCTCTTAAACAAGATATTCAAGCTATCACAACATTAAGAGGATTCCTCTAACGAGAAAAGATCAAGCACACACCCCTTGGGTGGTTTAAATAGGCAAAAATAGGTTAAATTCAAAAGAAAAACCCCATGGGTGAGCTTGAAATGATTAATAGATTCCAACACACACAAAAAAACATACGTGAAACCTCACTAGGTCCGAATAATCCCACAATAAGAAGCTCTCTAAAAACGGGGCCACACTAGAATGTCCGACAGATGACATATTGGCTGAACAACAGAAAGGCATAAGAAAATATGAAGGAAGGTGGAGAACACCTACCTCAGTTTGGTAGTAGATAGTTCGGATAGTATCAAGTCTTGATTCGTCTTGGTTTAGAATAAATCTGAAGAATGGATGAATAATGGGATATTATGGGATATGATCCTAAATACAAATAGTGTAATTGTTGGTTCGAAGAATCAAGAACGACTAAAACAGAATAAAGTACTCAACGATGTGGTTCCATCAAGACAAACCATGATCAAATTAGAGTATGGATGGATTCTATATCTAAATACCCATTTTAGATGGTTTAGGTTCTCAAAAATGAGAGAAACCTTCTATGCGTCAAAAATATTAGTGGCTACTACATCTTTAAAAAATTCAGCGGGAAAGTAAACAATGTGTACCTCAAGTACACGACATGTAATTCCAGATTTTATTTTTCTAAACCAGAAAGGATACATGTCATGAAAGTACAGTACACAACCTGTTGTCCAAGTATATGGTATGTAGGCAAAGTACACGACGTGTAATTGGCCTGCAACCAACCATCAATATTTTTCCTATTTCATTCCAAAAAACAACCCAACTGACCCATATCCTGGCTTAGGGTTTTAGAAAAAAAGGAAATTAAACACATTTAACCCGAAAGGAAATATCTGTACCTCAAAAATGACCCAAGATATTACAAATACGGGATGGAAGGTCTCCCAAAATCACATAGGGTTCTTACATAAACCAATGGAAGGAATAGACAAATGAAAGAAAATTTGGATCAATAAGGGTTATAAATAACATAGAAACATCCCATTTCATGTTGTTTATTACATATTCATGACATAAAATCCATTAGGACTACAAAATTTAATCCATAAACCAAATACAAAGTTTGATTTACTCATATATATTTTTTCTTTCAAAAAAATGGTGCCTCGTCCTAAATTAACTCACATTGTGAATTCCCATTTCATGTTCTGAACCTATTTCATAGAATTATCCACTAACACATACATGTCATGAATATATGACCACATTAGTTGTGAAACACCAAATCACATCCTGAATCCCCATTTCATGACGTGAAATCTCTAATACAGCTCCAACATCCACTGAACCTCATCAAACATCCTCTAAAAAACTCCAATTCCAAAACAAATAGATAAATGTGTTAGAGAGTTATGTTCAATTATAAGGGATGATATCATTTTAATAATATCCTTGATCAATCATATGGTATATAATAAGAAAATAACATATATGAAAAATACTTTTTAGGTGGAAAAATCACTTTTAAAATAAGAAGCATCATAGATCATGTGAAACAATTTTAAATGAATGATTTTATAAACTATTAGAATAATAAATTATTTTAAAAAGATAGAAAAAATAGGAAAAAGATTCATATAAAATGAAAAATGTGGAAGAAAATTACATTAACAAAAAACATTAAAATTTATTCCTTTTTTTGAAAAAAAAAACTATACAAACAAATGTTTAACTAATTTTATCATAATTTTTTTTTCAAAAAAATCAAGGTAGTTTAAAATGACATTTTCTAATTTTCTAAAAAAATATAAGGATATCTATAAAATATGTATTCAAAGATAAAATTTGTGCATAAAAATAAATTCCTTTTTTGTATTTTTAAAATACTATTATTAAAAACAACATCATTTTAAAATATTTTAAAAAATTAATTTTAAATAAAGGTAAATAGAAAAAAATAACATCATATTTAACTAAATGATAATAAAAATTATAATGAAATTAAAAATAAAAACTGTACAAATTCCCTATATAGGCTATCACATTTGATTGATCACAATTCTAAAAGGTTGTTAGGAAAATAAACCTTACAACTTGAGTAACACCTAAATAAAAACCAATGAAGGAGAAATAGAATAAAATTGAACATACAATACCATTAATGAATAATAATTCATGATATAATATAAAAAATAGGTATTATAAACCATATAATAGTAAATTTCATCATAACATGAAGTATGTCACAAGAAATATCAATTGAGACTATGGAAACCTTTTAAGTGACATAATCATTGAGGTGGGAATATTTTGATAATGTTTTTATGAGGAGTAATTATATAAACCAATAAAATAAGGTTGGAATATAACACAAATTATAAATTATAAATTATATAGTATAAATTAAACTTATAAAAATAGAGTTCAATAAGAAAGTTCATAACTCAATGGGAGAAAATTGAGTTAGCCCAAACCCATAAAACTTTTGTAATTCTTTAGTAAAACCCCATGAGAGAAAGAAATTGTAATATAAAATTGAATATCAAGAAATATAAGTTAATCATTATAAAAAATATTAAAGGTATAGTAGATACAAAATTCCAAATAAAAAATGGTGTATAATAGGAAATATGTGTCAAGTGGTGAAAATTATTCCTAGAAACCCTTACATTATTCCTCATTCACTCTTCATTTTCTCCTAAAATCCTAAAAAATAAAATTAAGTTCATAATATACCTTCTTACCAACATTATTCATCTATTTTTCAGTCACTAAAGAACATTTAATACAATATTCTATTTATTAATTATATTGTTTTTTATATTGGTTATTTGATATACTTCAGTCAATTTCTACGCAACTCTTTTGGTATTTTGACCATGGTTAATGGTGCTCCATAAGAAATTAATAATCTCCAAAATTTTAGGGGTGTGTTTTATTTTTTATTATATAATCATAAAATTTTTATTTTTATGTATATTTTTATAAAATTAATTCAGATTAAGTAAGTTACTTTGATATGTTCATTTTAGGTGGTTAATTATACTATGACCTTTTATTATTAACATCTCTTATAGAATTTTAAATATTGTCTTACTATAATATTAATAGAGTAAAAAATATAATTCATTTTATTTAAATAATTTTTTTAAATTTGTTACATACTATATGGTGTTGAAAAATAATTCACACCACTTCGAGGAGGTGGTAGTCCATATAAATGAATGACCAGCGTTCTTATGTTTTTAAAAGTGGATGTGAAGGAATAAATAAGAATTTATACATTAATATAACAAAAATTCATTGTAATAATGATATTTAAATCCTTGTATTACTATGTATAGGGTTGTTTTGGAAGATAAGTATTAGAAAGAAAAGAATAAAGATTAAGTAATGCTAAATTTGAGACCTTGAACTTTCTCATGAAAGACTCCTTGGAAATGTAGGGATTAGGAAAACTTTTAGTGACCAGGGGATTTATATTTCTGAGAGGAATTTAGGGAGATAAAAATTGGGCATGATTTCAAATTAATTTTTAAGGTTCTTTGTAAACTTGATAGGGTGGAATTGATCGCCTTTTATATGTTATTAAAATGATGCTTTTGTGAGCATCCATTATTTTTCATTAATGGAATAACACTATTCAAGGATAAATGGTTCCAAAATTGTAAAATAATGGATTTTGGAGTTTGATAAAGTCTAAAAATCATTCAAAACCCATTTTATAATATTTTTAATCATATTTCATTTCCTTTACCACATTATTTTTACATTTTACCATTTTTATTTTACCATGGTAATTAGTTTTTACCATATTAGTTTAAATATAATTAAAAATATAATGTAACAATTTAAACCAAATAATTATTTTATAAAACTAAATTTTGGTTCATTGTACTATAATAAATTTTATTAATAATAAAAAATTAACTTTTAAATTAAAACATTTAACATATAGAAGAATAGTTTTTTAGAAAAAGTTGTTTTCACCATTTATTGTTCTTAATATTATATAGTATTAATTAATAGTTAAAAAAGAAATATTTTTTCAAAATTTGAAAAAAATAGTTTTTGAGTAATTATAAAAAATAAAAAATTATAATTTATTGGATAAAAATTACACAACATTAATAAAACACTTCTTTGAAAATATCCATTTCGCAATTACCATGGTCATTAACTTTAATCTTTGTAATAATAGTTTTATGAATGAAATAAAATTGAACATATTATATAACATGGAATATTAATATAAAACAGCAAATCATTTTTTTAGATTTAGTCTCTATAAGAAAAGAAAAATAATTGTTAATAGAAGTAAATAAAAAATGTCTTTAGAGTAAAATATTACTTAGGATTCCAAAACATTAAACAAAGGTTTTACAAATTATGTAGTTTTTTCAAATAACTTATTTTATAAATATTTATTTTTATTTTAAAAATTTTTCAAATAATTTTAATTCATTATTTTACTGTGATAATTTCATAATAGTGAAGGTATTAAAAAAATCAACATTTCTTACTACTAAACTAAAAACCAATTATTTTAGAAAAATATTAAAAGATCATTCCTAAGATAAATTTTACATATTTAATCAAAAAATGAAGTTAATTTTTTCAAATTCATATTCTAGAATTTATTATTTTAGAATTTAAATAGAAATAAAATATATAAAGAAAATAATTTTTTATTAAAAAAGAGACCTTCATAAACATCAAGTCTCATTAATATTATATTATATAAATTCCCAAATAATTGAATGTTTAGATATTAGTTTGTAAATATAAATATTAATTAACATAATCAACTTTTAATTGGGGTCAATTTAATTTATTTAGGAAAAATGAATAACTTTTTTTAAAAGATCCTTCAAAAGGCAGGGAAACTAATAATGTGTGATTATTTTATTTTATTATTATCTTTTAAACTACTAATGATTATATTATTCATGTAATTTTAATATTTTATAGTTCATTTTATTCAGGTGATGTTTTTGTTTAGTGTTGCGTGTGGCATAAGATATTGAAGATAATATCAATTTAAAGGGTCTAAAATCTTGGGTTGTTACATTATACATCTATTAAATAAATTATGTCCTCATAATTTCAATAATTAGTCACCGTTGAACATAGGTGAGGGAATTCATAACATATTTGTCATTAGGGATATAACATTTACTATGAAATCTAACTTACTCATATAATCTATGTCATTTTACTTCTATTTCCTCAAACAACATTAATCATTCATTCACCCCAGTATGTACATAACCTTATCACATATTCTCCACCATAGGCCTTTCCCAAAACTATTTGTATCTATGAGACATTAAACCACAATGAAATCAAATATTATACTAAAAATTAACACTATGTTTTTCCTCAAATGGTATTAATTACTAGGAAATAAAATCACACATTATCAAATATATAGTAAATTACCAAAAAAATATGATGAACTTGAAAAAATATATCATGAATAAATTGTAAATCCAGATGTCACCAATACTATCTAACTTACCTTTTCAAACTCAATCAACACTTTATTATCTCAACATCAAGAATATAATAAAGCTAATAGTTATCCATACTTCAATCATGTGTTCTTAAATAGTTATCCCCCAAAATATAAACTTTTTATAAAATCACTTTTCAAGGTTATAAATACAATTTAATATATGTTTCAAAACATTTAAAGAAAATAAGTTGAAGAAAAATTCCTTGTTCTTTCAAATAACCCCCATTAATTATATAATATAATAGAAAATAATTTATTTTTGTCACCAGAAAACACATCCATGAGAATCCCAGAATTATTCCATCTATCATCTCATAGCTAAAGTCATTTTGAATTGTTTTATTTGACTAGTTTTAAAGACTGAATGTTGTTATGGATTAGATGTTATGACCGTTCGAAGTTAGGATACAAAAATTAGTTCACAGAAGCCTATTCACAGAGGTCCCTTCATGATGGAAAAGTAATGATGAAAGGCTCTGCGAGTTGGATGAGTTGCATGACTACCGAAAAGACATTATGGAAGCCTCTTTGATCCGATAGATATGTTCGCAACCACCGTAGAGCGCTGTGATGAAAGCCTCTATGAGTACGACATGAATCATGACCACCGTAGAGAAGCATGACAGAAGTATTCACGATTTCATTGGGGCCACCCCTGATCACGAAGCACCATCCTCTTCGCGAAGTAATTTTTGTTTCACAGGGATCCCCTCCAACCTCTGTTTCCTATAAACACTAGGCTCCCCCCTTCATAAGCATGGTTACACCGCCCTTTCATCAGCCAATCACCCATTTCACGGTGCTCCCAAGCACCGCGAAGTGATGCACTTCATGAAGGCCTCTGTCCTTCGTGAAAAAGGGAGAACCTTTTGGGTTTCTTGAGGCTCTACAATGCATTAAGCCTTCATGAAGAAATCTTAAAATATAGTTCTATTTTCTAAGGGAAATCCCTTCTCTTCAGAAGTCCTTCCTTTCTGAAGCACCCTTCCTTCACGAAGCTATTTCGTGAGACCCTGAGCTCCATGAATCCCCACCCTTCATGAGACCATTTTCTCCATGAACCACTTTCCTTCTCAAAGTCCTATCCACTGAAAATTTCCCACCTTCACACCCACCGATCCATACCATGGGGGCTATGCCCCTGCACCCCCACTCGGGCTCAGTGATGGGCTGCGGTCCTAGCCCTTAGTGCATTTCCCTTTGCTACCCTCACTAACCCTCATGAAAAATGGAGAATTGCACCGTGAAATTTTTGGTCCGGCTCACCAATATTTTACATTGTGCCATTATGTGCACCCGTCTTCCACTTATGGAATACCATGATTTTAGATACTCTTCCAAACATCTCAAAACATCCTGGGTCGACATATTTCCCTTGGTCCCATTCTCATATCGTGAGTTGAGATTCTCATCATTAATTACCTGAGTACCTTGAGTCAAACCATTCCTCAATAAACTCCTCCAAACCCCCTCACTTGGCTCATATGCCGGGTTAAAAAAACAATGGATGCTCATGAATAAGTCCCAACACAAGCCCTTCCTAGGAACCTTATGCCTAATAGTCCTCACTACATAAGATTAAACTATATAATTCTCTATCATCCAGAAAATGATTCCTCTTATTCTAAATAAGAGATTCCTTACTTGAAAAGCATAAGATGCGTTATTCCATGATTACATAGGCGTAATTTCAAGAGTGTTGGAGTCCATTCGAACATTAAATCACTCCAACTCACACTTTTCATGTCCTTCATTTGGATATTCATATTTTTCTAGATATTTAGGGACCCCCTAATAGCCTAGTCTGATACCACTTTGCATCACCTACCATTCTAGGCCAATGCCCTGGAAGACTTTGTAAAACACTTCGAGTTTGGCCCCATGTTTTGAATATTATCAGTGGTTGGCCTTTATTTGTTTGTTTCCATCTCAGGATAACAAGATGTGGATACTTCATTTTGAATATGGTCAGTATTTATCTTCCTTCATCATGCCTCCCACATTGTGTTCTGAATGTTGGGAATGTGATTCCAACTTTTCATCTCCCTTTGTTCGTACTAATTCTAACACCTTTGGTGTTATCCTTCTTGTGAACTAGCACATAGTTGTATGACCAAATTACATTCCTCAACCCACTAATGATTTGGGATTCCCTCTTGGTCATACATAAGGAAGAACTTACAAGCATATTTCATGTGTAAGCCCCATCCACTATTTCCGCTACTTAGCAACACTGGGGTAGCTTCCATTGGTAAGACCCATCCACTATTTTTTCTCCATATCAGCACTCGGGATACTTCCATGTGTAATCCATATACACTATTGGTTCTCCTTAGCAGCACCCTAGAATATTCCATGTAGAAGCCCCATCCAATATTATCGCTCCTTAGCGGCACATGGGAAGCTTCCATATGTAAGCCCCATCCACTATTGCTGCTCCTTATCAGCATTGAGGCAGCTTCCATGCGTACGACCCATCCACTATTTCTTCTCCTTAGTGGAACTCGGGATGTTTCCATGTGTAAGCCCCACACACTATTTTATCTCCATAGCGGCACTTGAAAAAATTCCATGCGTAAGCCCCATCAACTATTGTTACCCCTTAGCTGGACCTCGGAAGCTTCCATGCGTAAGCCCCGTCCACAATTTTTGCTCCTCAGAAGTAGCCAGGTAGCTTCCATGTGTAAGCCTCATCCACTATTGTCGCTCCTTAGAGGCACTTGGGAAACTTCCTTGCAGAAGCCCCAACCACTCTTACTAATCCTCAGCCGAACCCAGGTAGCTTCCATGTGTAATACCCATCCACTATTGTCTCTCCTTTACATCACTGGGGAAGCTTCCATGCGTAAGCGCCATCCACTATTTTCACTCATTAGAGACACCCATGCTGCTTTGATGCGTAAGCCCCATCCACCATTTCTACTCTTTAGTGTCACCTGAGGACCTTCCATGTGTAAGCCCGATCCACTATTTCTAGTCCTTGGTGGCACCCAGGATGCTTCCATGAATAAGCCCCATCCATACTTTCTGCTCTATAGCGGCACTTGGGAGGCTTGCATGTGTAATCCCCATCCACTATTTCCACACCATTGCAACACCTGGGCTGCTTCCATTTGAAATCCCCATCCATCATTGTCGCTCCATATCAGCACTCATGAAGTTTCCATGCATAATCCTTGTCCACTATTTCTTCTCTTTAGCGTCACTCGGGATGCTTCCTTGCGTAATCCTCCTCCATAATTTCCTCCCCTTAGTTACATCCGGGAAGCTTCCATTCGTAATCCCCATCCACCGTTTTAACTCCTTAGTAGAACCCTGGATGAATCTATGAATAATCCACATCCTCCATTTCTACTTTTTATTATCACCCAGGCATCATCTGTGAATAATCACCATTCACCATTGAATATCTTTAGCGGTACACGAGCCGCTAGCCTTGCATAAGCCTCACATCACATATCATGCCCACACCTTTGTGCCACAATCATCAGGTTTATTGTTGCCTCTCGTTTCTCACACTGATCATAAATCAGATGATCTTAGATTAAATATTGACCATCACAACCTCTTTGGTTAACCTTATTTTGTAATACCCATTCCCCTTTTTGTTGAACTAAGTGGAATTTTATCCTTCCTCTTTTCAAACAAGGTACGTAGGAAGCCTCCCTATGGTTCAAGCCCATCACACTTTGGTCCCAACCACTTCACGTTAGTACACCCTCATCCCACATGATGTTAAACTATATGCTCCCCTCATACCCTAGGAATTTAAACTATATTCTTTCAAACTATGTGGGTTTTGATCCCTGTCTCTTAGACAGGGTACGATGGAAACCTCTCTGAGGTTTAACCCTAGACATTGGAAACTTCAGCATGCCCTTTGTTGGGACCCACATCCTTGGTCTTCCCCTTAGTGGTGTCACAATAGTTCTCGGGTATCCAACCATGCATAGTCCCCTCCCTCAATACATACTCATCCTAACAATATTGTACATATTTCAATGGTCTTCTAACCATGTGTAAGCCCCAACATGTCTCTAGGTCTCTGTCCTTTTTGTACACCCTGATTCTATGCCCCATCTTGAACTACATGTACATTGATTCCCTACCACAAGGATATGTATAAATCCTCTCGGAGGTTCAATCCCATAATCCATGTCTCATCCTGGTCTCTCCTTCAAGGCTTTGTGTTTCGGAAAGATCATTACCTAGCCCAGAGGTTCTACTTCATTCGGGTCCCTAGCCATGCACTCCATTATCATGGTCAACCTATTTAGGTGTCCCATTGCCCCACCAAACTATGTGGACTTTGATTAATAGTCACTAGGATACATTGGAATCTTCCATGATTTTCAATCCCACAACTGTCATATTCACATTGGTTCCATCTCATCCATTCCACACAGTTCACCTAGTCCTCTATTATTCATCCTGTGTTCCCCTTTCGAGGATTCAGTTTCCCTGGTCCACCCTTAGTGGTTTCCATACCAGCCTTCATGGTGTGACATATTTTATTTATGGGACACACCAAAGTGGTTCTACTCTCATTGTACATTATGATCCATCCATCTGGTGTCCCCCTATCTGTGGTGAACTCCCTCTAATTCACCCTTTTTGGTGTTCAAGTTAGCCTTCATGGTAGGACATGTTCTCTTTTTGGGACACACCACCCTGGGTCTTCTATCATTGGGAATTCCAATCCATCCATATCGTGTGCCCCTTTCTAGGGTGACTCTCCCTTATCCACCCTTTGTGGTGTCCAGATCAGCTTTCACAGTGTGCCATATTGCCTTTTTGGGATGCACCACCCCAGATCCGTCCTCATTGGGTGTTTTGATCCATCTATCTAGTAAACCTTCCAGGTGCGCCCCCCATGGATGTACCAATCCAATATGACTCCATGAGGTGTTCTGATCACTCTCATTTAATCTCCAAGAGATATTAAACTCACAACCTACCTGGTTTTGAACATGGTATGTCTGAAGAAAACCTTGGAAACTACACTTTATGCATCTTTCTCTACTAGACACTAAACTGATGGCATGCCCCATATAAAATATGGGAATCTAAGGAAAACCTTAGAGAAAAGTCTTCGACATAAGATACCTTGAAATCAACATGGGATACCTCAGGTTCTACACCATTGAGATTCCCTATTATGGGGAAGAATATAGTTGACCAATGTCCATGCATCTAGAGAAGCCCCAGCATGCATAATGGTACTATCTTCTCCGACCAAAGGTTTCTTCCCTGACTGGACCCATTGGAATGTCTACATAGAAGTAGCATAATTAATCAGTGTCCACAAAGATATGGCACTGGGAATGAGATTCACCAACAACGTATTAATCTTTAAGGGTTTCCCAGACTACGCGATGAGTTCTGATGTGGAATCCAAAAAAGGAGAGACCGAAATCCCATCGTCCTATTTCGATCAAGGAGAAAAAATCTCTGAAGAAGTGATAAATGTTGCCTGCCATTGGAAAGCTGGAATACGGGGAAATAGTCAAAATTTCCAAACAGATGATGCACACCCTAGAGAAAGCTTCCGAAACTGAAATTGTGAACCTAAGGTGTATCTCTTTTCCATCAACTATAAATAGATGAAAAATGATTGGCATGAATGAATTGAGGAAAAAACCATGTGAATCCACTCTCCTTGATGCGTGAGAGGAAGAGTAACAAGGGGTGCATGAAGACTAAGTTCCACCGGCTCCTCTCTGACTCCTCCGCCTTCATAGGCCATGCAGGGGACATCCTCCACCGACTCCATCATCTCCTCACCAACTCTTCCACCTTCATAGGATGCGTAGTGGGAATACTCCCCTGAATCCATTGGTTCCTCACTAACTCCAACAAATTCATAGGACACATAGGGGGCATCCTCCCACTGACTCCATTAGCTTTGTGCTAACTCTAACAGCTTCGTCGGCCGTGCATGGAGGATCCTCCCCATGACTCCATCAGCTCCTCGCAAACTCTTCCTCCTTTATAATCTGTACAGGGGGAATCCTCCACAAGGCTCCATTGACTCCTCTCTGACTCAGTCTCCATCATCAACCACACAGGGGGATCCTCCCCCGAATCTATCGGCTCCTCTCCGACACCGTCTTCATCATCGTCCGTGCAAGGGGAATCCTCCCCCGACTCTATTAGATCATCACTGATATTGTCTCCCTCACCTGAAGTGTAGGGGGCATGCTCCCCTGACTCCATTGGCTCCTTGACGACACCGCCACCATCATTTTCCACATAGGGGCATCCTCTTCCCAACTCTATCGGCACCTTTCTGACATCGCTGCCATCATCAGTCGTGTAGGGGGAATCCACCCTCGACTCCATCATATCCTCACCAAAACCACCACTATCATTGGCTGCGCATGGCGTATCCTCCCCCCTAAGTCCATCGGCTCCTCACCGACTCCACATCTCCCATTGGCCACGTGGGGGGCATCATCCCACTACTCCATCGGCTCCTCGCTGACTCTACCTACTTTATTGGCCACATTTGGTTCGTCCACCCCCGACTCCATCAGCTCATCACTGACTCTGCGGCCTTCATAGGCCGTGTAGGGGGAATCCACTTCTCAACTCCATCATCTCATCACTGACTTCGCCACTTACAAAGGCCACACATGGGGAATCTACCCACTGACTCTGTCAGCTCCTCGCCAACTCTGCTTCCTCCATAGGCCACAAAGGGGGCATCCACCCCCCCCCCCGATCGGCTCCTCGCTGACTCCGACACCTTTATAGGCCACGCAGGGAGCATCCGCCCCGACTCCATCGACTCCTCACCAAATCTGCCACCTTCATAGGCCATGTAGTGGGCATCCTCCCTTGACTCAATCATCTCCTCAATGACTCATCCTCCTTCATAGGTCATGGAGGGGGCATCCACCTCCTGACGCCATCAGCTCCTCACTGACTCCACCGCCTTCATAGGCCCAACAAGGGGTATCCACCCCTGACTCCATCAGCTCTTCCCCAACTCCACTGAATTTAAAGGTTGTGCATAGTGTATCCTCCCCCGACTCCATCATCTCCTCGGTGACTTGGATACCATTAGAGGCTGGGAAGGGTTCATCCTCCCCCCAACTCCATCAAGTCATCACAGACACTTCCACATTCTTAGGCCGCATATGGGGCATCGAACCCCAACTCCATCAGTTTCACGCCGACTTTGCTGCCTTCATAGGAATTATAGGGGGCATCCCCCCCCCCAACTCCATCGACTCCTCACCGATTCTGCTACCTTTATTGGATGGTCTAGGGTAATCCGCCCCCCAAATCCATCGACTCATCACCGACTCCACCACCTTCATAGGCCGCATAGGGGGCATCCTCCCTCTGACTCCATCAAATCATCATTGAATCCTCCACCTTCATTGGCCATAAAGGGGGAATCTGTACCCTGACTCCATCGGCTCCTCTCTGAATCTGCCACCTTTATAGGCTGTCCAAGTGGCATATACCCCCAAAATCCATCGGCTCCCCATTAAATCTTCCGCCTTTATGGGATACGCCAGGGGAATCCACCCCTGACTCCATTGGATCATCACCGACTCAACCGCCTTCATTGGCCATGCAAGGGGAATCCTCCCCCCGACTCCATCGAATCCTCGCTGACTTCACTGCCTTTATAGTCCGTGTACGGGGAATCCGCCCCCAACTCCATTGGCTCATCTCTAACTCTGCCGCCTTCATAGGCTGCGATGGGGGAATCCTCCCCTAACTCTATATGCTCCTCACTGACTCTCCCTCCTTCATAGGCTGCACAGGGGGATTCCACCCTCCGACTCCACCAGCTCCTTGAAGACTCTGCCACCTTTATAGGCCACACAGGGGTAATCTACCCCAACTCCATCGGATCCTCACCGACTCCACCGCCTTCAGAGGCCATGTAGGGGGA
Source organism: Viscum album (assembly GCA_963277665.1). Taxonomy (NCBI): domain Eukaryota; kingdom Viridiplantae; phylum Streptophyta; class Magnoliopsida; order Santalales; family Viscaceae; genus Viscum; species Viscum album. The sequence continues at coordinate 602,573,342 of OY728130.1, read as the reverse complement.
ATTAACCTCCCCAACTCCATCGACTCCTCACCAACTCTACCTCATTCATAAGCTGTGTAGGGGTAATCCTCCCCCAACTCTTTTGACTCCTCTTCGATTATACTGCTTTTATAGGCCGCATAGGGGTAATTCACACTCTACGCCATCAGATCCTCATTGACTCTACCACCATCTTGGGATGCGCAAGGGGAATTTGACCTCAAATACATCGGATCCTCACTTAATTCATCATCTTCATAGGTCGTGGAGGGGGATCCCCCCCCCAACTCTATCGGATCCTCACCAACTCCGCCCTCATAGGTCGCACAGGGGGAAACCACCCCAAACACAACAGTGCATCGACAATAGTACCAAAAGCCACTATGGAGGTCCTCCACATCCCAAAAATCAACCAGCATAGAGGTACTCCCCATACATCTACAAAAGCTATCACGGAGGCCCTCCATGTGTTAAACCCATGCCTTTCCCTGAAGAACCAATACTGGGCATAGTTTGATCATATATGGGCTCCAGTTTCTCTAAACCATGAGATGAATTTACAAGATTCTGTGCATTCCAGAATCCATCACTCCATTGTGTGGATGATCCATGATTCCACACCATCCGGGAGCCATCGCCCCGTCATACGGACACTCTGGGCTTCCACGCCTTCGGGGAACCATCGCCTTGTCATACCAACACTCCAGGCTTCCACGCCCTTTGGGATCCATCGCCTCATCATACCGATGCCCTAGGATTCCACGCCTTCTAGGATCTATCACCCTATCATGCCGACGCTCCATGATTCCACGCCTTCTGAGAACCATCACCTCATTGTGCCGACGCTCCAGTATTCCATGCCTTTTAGGCTCTATTTCCCCATTATACCGATGATCCAGGCTTCCTTTCCATCTAGGCTTGGTCACCCCATTGTAGCTATGCTCTAAGATTCCACACCATTGGAGCTCCATCATCCCATCGTACTAATGCTCCAGCCCTCCAAACATTCTGGGCTCCATCACCCCATCATACTAATACTCTAAGATTCCAAGTCCTACGGGCTCTCTCACCCCGTCGTACTGACGCTCCAAGATTCCATTCCTGTTAGGTTCCATCGCCCCATCGTATTGATGCTCAAAACTTTTAGACCTTCCATGCTCTCTGTCCCCCATATAGATCGAGGGCATGTTATCACCCCTTCCACCCTTGAGACACTCTATTTCACCCCAACTATTATATTGCATCAACAACAGAGGTCCTCCCTACGACTTCAACACCATGTTGTGGAATGTTCCCCATGAGGTTGCCCAGATCCAGCATGGAGAACATCTATACTTACGTTGGGGGGAATTTTAGGTTAATCCCATCGTATGGATTCCCCCATCCTCCTCAAGGATCTGATACTATCAGAGTGGGGTAGAGATGATCGTCCCTATACCAACACAATTCTCGTGGTTTCACATCCTAGTTGCATGATGTTAAACTGCATAACAATGAACATCTTGGTCACATGACATTAAAATGTATGATATTATGGTCAAATATATGAGACCCAAAACCACAAAAACTATGTTCAAAGATATATGAGCTTAAATGAAAGTCGATTCTTGTCCTAATCACAGGACATTAAAATTTATAATGAAATTTTTTTACCATATGATGTTAAACTACATGTCTATCATCCTCATCACATGAAGTTAAATAGTAGGATTACCATGTGTCAATCACATGATGCCTCATATGATAAACATGAGATGGCTCTACGTCCTCATCACATGATGTAAAACTGTGTGATTACATGAGCCCCCCAAATGAGAGAGTTCTCTGCAATCAGAACTGGTCTACTACCATCCCACATTCCAAAAATACCTCAGAACCCTCTTCCTCGAGTAGGGGTTCATATACCTCTTTTGGATACACCATGTTGGCGTGCTCAAAAGTGTTGTTCCATATGACCTAGAGTGTTGGACTACAAATGGGCATACTCCCAATCCATTTCCATGATTAATGTCATCCCATCATTTGGATTCCCATCTTCTTCAAGCTTGAAGGGAAACCCTAACAGCCTAGTCTCATGCCACATTGGCTCACATATCGTGATGGGCCAATGCCCCAAAATACATTAGATGAAATTTTTATACATTTTCGTTTTTTCAATCATGGTCAGCATTCGAACCTCATTTGTCTATCTGCATTCTAGATAACATGATATAGATGATTTGTTTGGAACATGGTCAACAGTTATTCTCCATCTTTACACCACCATCATTGTGAACCAGATATCAGGCATCGTGATTAACCTTTTTCACCTATCTATGTTTAGGTGGAAATCCAACACCCATGGTGTTACCCATATGTGCATCTTTACACGTCCAATAAGAAGGCTGACACACGCTTTTCGTGAGGTTTGAAAAAAATAATTTAATCCACCTAAGGGTTTAGTATTAATGGTAACCAAAATGTCATTCTATAAGGAGCAGTGTTTTAATCTTGGTGTCACTTAAAAAATAAAAAGTTTGAATGATTTATGAAATAAAGAGGCTTTCTTAAGAAAGTTTTTGATTTTAATATTGGAGAGAAGTAACGGGATTTAAGTTGATTTTTCACATTTGTGATGTCATCATAGTTTCTTAAGAAAATATAAATCCTTTTATTTTAGAAAAATAATTAAATGAATTGAATAAAAATTGTTTCTTAGTTTTACAATTAATTTAATTATTTATCAAAGTGTAGAAATATTAATGGACTAATATTATTTAATAAAGAAATACAAAAATATAGTATTGATTTTCTCAAAATAGTTAAATCAATCTATTGTAATTTCTCCACATGATTTATCAATCATCAAATCACTCCCTTAATTGATTTTATTCATAGATTAACCAATTGGTGTAAAAATGAATAGATCAAGAAAGGGTAGAATAATATTGAAATCAGTGAAATTTAATATTCAAGAATAAATAAAAATACAATCATATTTAATTTAAATTTAAAAATAAATTAAATTGAAAACTACTAATTTAAAAGGAAATAATTTCTTGGAATAAAACTTCAGAAACTCAAACATCACAAAATCGGGTTCCCCTTCCCTTCACCCAATCACAAAGGATTCTACCCCTCCTTGCAAGGTAGGTCATAGAATTAAAATAAAAAATAAATATAGAGTAAGGAATTATGAATGAAGAACAAGGAGGATAAAGTTATACTCCTCTTGGATTCTTTCAGCTGGATGGAATGGGATATGAAGGAATGATTTGAGAGGTAGGAGCTCCTCTCCTTTTATAGGTAGATTTGGTCCTCCAAAATTTGTCATGTTTTAGACCCATTAATTGGCTAATTCACCTGTAGACCCCTTCATAAAAATAGTGCATAAATGTCTTGTTCGTTCAGCTTCCAAAATTTCAGCTCATTTTTCAACAGGATATATGAGTTATGAGTTTTTATTTGAGATTTCTTTTTTCGGATTAAGGTTGCCGGAAGCTTCTTCCAAACGTGGGACATCCAATGGCTACATTAAGGAATTCAAAACTCTCTCAAATTATTTATATAGGCTCTCCATTGTGTCATAGTTATATACGAGGTGAAATAACCTTCATTGAATGTGTTTAGGCCGAGATGTGGTTCTGTTATGGTGGTAGGGTCGACGTTGTTCGCCCAGAAAAATCTTCAACTTCATTGACATTATAAGGCCTCTAGATGGACGAATCATACCCTAGTCTAGAAGACAACGATGTTGGAAATAAAATAATAATTCTAAAAAAATAATCACTCTGTTTGGAATTTTATGTTTTATGAAATGACCAAATTACCCTTGATGTAAAAATCTGTTAAAAATCCAGAATTAATCACTTTCAAAAATTTAGACCATTTTCATTATAAAATTAAAATTACACATTATTTATATAAAAATTTAAATACATGGGTCTTATCATTTAAAAACATTAAAAAATCCTCATTATTTGATTAAAAACATGCACATAAATTTTCTCTGTCAAATACCCCCACACTTAAACCATACCTGTCCTCAAGCATATAATCTAAACATGGAAATCCGAGGACACCAATGTTACCAATATTCAAATTCCAATGCAATAAAATCAAAAAACATTCAATGTGTAATCAAACTTTCAAAAATATGTATAAAATATCTTTTTAATTTCCCATTTTTGAAAGAAACAAATAATTCACATATTTTACTTTTCCCATTTGAAAATTGATGGAACTTCTCATTTCACTCATTCAATCTCCTTGATTCATTAAAACATGCCAAGTCACGATTTACCTCAATTTTGATTCTTTTCCCTCATCACTCATGATAAAATTCAAGTAGAGTTATACTCATATCTTGAGAACATGCTCCTTATCTATAGGCTTGAATATGAACTACTTTCTACACTTTGTAAATATAAAAGACACTTAAATTCATGAGGACTTGAAATGAAGATTCAAATGAATATAAGGATTAAGGGTGGTAGGATTTGATGCTTTAAAAATTATGGCTCGAGGAGGAGGTTTATATATTTAGTACAATTCATGATATCAAAATGTTTAATGAAATTATTCCATTGAAAGTAGAAACACCGACTTCCCCAAAACACAAAGTAATTTCATGATCAAATTATGCATAATGAATGATTTGTGTACCCTCTTGAATATTATTTTTACTTTTTTACTTTATTTTTTTTTTGAAAGTTATAATTAGATAAAACCTCACATCCATCACCTAACCACATATGATCAGGAGATCTTCGGTCTAGAAAATGGTGATTTTTGGTACTCCCAAATCACAAACCATTTTTTATCTTTTTTTCATTTTTTTAGTTTTTTTCATCCAAGAGTGGAAAACAATAGAGTATAATGAATGATTCCAAAACCTTTTACAATTTTGAAAATAATACCCCCACACTTCTTCTATACAATGTGTATCATCCCATCCCCCATGATTCCCTTTACCCTCACACTTAAACTTTAAAATATCATTCACATACCAAGAGTAGGGTAGGAATTGATAAAAATGGCTTCAAACATGGCTCATCCCTATAAAGGTCATTCATGGTATGACTGAAATTTAATTTTTTTTATTATCATAAAATCCTTTTAAGGGATAATGATGAACCTCAGACATCAAAGATATAAGACAATAAACCACGCCCCAAAGGTTATATGCCCCAAGATCAATAAAGAAATATGCTTAAGATAAATATGATGTAATTGGTCTAGAAATCCTCTTAGAAAAGGGAAATATTATTTGGGACAATAACTCAATACATGATTAGCAATAGTAAATCAATTCACATGAATTTCATAAATTCAATGCATGAAAGATGGTTGGGGAATTTCATTTATATGAATCAATTGATTCCTTCAAATCATGGGTCGTCATTTCAATATCTATGCTTCTTATTTAAAAATTGAATTCTACAATTCAACCATTTAATCATATAAACATTGAAATCGAAAACATGGAATCACAAGATTCCTAAGAAAATCATGTCTCTTATTGAATCTGAGTAGGGCATAAATTTAAGTGTGGGCATGAAATTTCAACTTTAAATCTAAAAACATTATTTTTACAAAAAATGAAGGGTGTTTAAATGATAACTAGAAAAAGTGAACTCAATTTTGAAATAAATATTTTAGTCTTATTCCTCTTATTATTCGGTATGAGTTGTGGTTTCCTTCCACAATGGTTCCTGAAAAACTAAAACCAATCATACCAGTGTAATAATAATTACATTATAGCTAAAATGGGTGATGTAAGAGGTAACTCAGTCCTAACTCCTATGAAAATAGTAAAACTCAGTTTGCCTTTTGGAAGCGCCTTTGTTTAATGTCGTCAGATCAACTGTAATACAAGATAAGAAATCATTAGATGGGTTGGAGAAGATTTACCTCCTCCACCAGTTCTTCAGGTAAACTTACGAAGAACTTATTCAGACTTTTCCCATTTATAGTTAATGGGTTTTATTTTTTTCATGACATGAATGGAACCAAAAGGATATACATTACTGACAAAAAAGGACCTTCCCATCTAGAACGAAGATTATATGGAATTAGCTTCAATCTATAATTCAATAGTAGAATTTAGTCTCCAGGTTGAAAGCTCATTGGTTGGATTTGTTTAGTGACACCTTGGTTCTACCTTTGTAAATCCTAGAATTTCTAAAAGATTCTATTCTAGTTTCATGTAGATCTTATAACTATAGTTTTTTTAACTTTCACAAATTTCTCTAAATATATGGTTTGATCTCCTAAAGAAAAAAAATCACAAATCATAACTAGGTCTTAAATGGTATTATTGCCTTCTTCATGGGAGATTGAAAAGAGGGAGTGGTTGTTAGTCAGGTTTCTTTTTTTGTCAAGGACATTGAGGTTGACCTTGCTATCTCCAAGATCCATGGTCAGGGTTCCTTCATGTACATTGATGACTGTATTTACTATTTTCAAGAATGGTCTTCCCAAAATTATTGGTGAATGTTTTGGTGCATTTTCCTCCTCCATGGTGAGTATGTAAAAGTCTTCTGAAAAATGAGTTCACTAACTCTAACAAGAACATCTTCCATAACTCCAACTGGATAAAAATTATATCCATTTGCGAGTTGGATAACCACTCTTGTTGGCCTCATATCACCTATTTTCAATGACAAGAAGACATAATTAGACATTACATTTATGGATGCACCATGGTCACATAAAGCATTAGAAAAATCTAAAGAACCCATTGTCCATGGAATAAAGAATTTTCCTGGATCTTTACATTTTTTGGGTAAAGGTGGGGTGGAAATAGATGAGACACTCTATACAAAACTGATTTTTCATCCTTATCACACTTTTTATCTTGGTTTATATTTCCTTCAGAATCTTTTCATATTTTGGTATTTTGAAAATTTCCTATAGCAAGGGAATGTAGATTTCCACTTTTTAGAATGTTTCATGGATCTCCCTTTGAAGTTGTTATTCTTCAGCCTTTGATGATCGAGTTAGTGTAGAAGGGAATGGTACCTTGTTTCCTCTTTTCTATCTTTGTTACCTTTGAATTTATGTTTCTTCCTTCTTCTTGGGGTGGATGAGTTTTTCTTCAGGTTTTTGTTTGGAATCATCCAACATACATGGATCAGGTGGTCGAATCTCTTTACCTCTTCGAGTCGTGAATGAACTAACATTCTCCTTTGGAATTGGTATAGTTTGGACTGAGAGTTTACCTTTATTCCTGTTCAGAATATCCATAAGGCTATCAAACTTGTTGTCCAAATTTTTCATAGTCTTCTTCAGCTCTTCAATATCTGTTTCTTGGTAGAACTTCTTATAACTTGTTGGAGGGTGTTCAAAATTCCTTCATTTGAATGTTGGTGGTTGAAGTGTATGTTATGGTGGGAAGGGATGCTTGTATTGTGTCTGGTTCTGAAAGTGTTGTTTAAATGGTGGCCTGGCCTAGTTTTTTTCCCTCTGTATCCTTGTTGGGTTTGAACTTCTCTCCATTGTTTATTTTGTGGGAATTTCCTTTACTAGAAGGCAGCATCACAACTTTTTGTATCATGTATCTTAGCACATTTATTAGTGTACTGATTTGTTGATGAACATAACCCACATACCCGAGGTAGAGATGGTTGTTCATTCACCTGATTGATGGAAATTTGCCTCATAAGGCTTTTTAGCTCTTGAATTTGCGTTGTAAGAAGAGGTGATGAGACATAATTTCTTACCTCGTGTATCCCTGTTGTACCAGTTCTTCTTGTCAGGAATGGTTGTGAATTATAAGTTATCTTCTCAATCAGTATTAGGTATTTTGTGGGTGATTTTTCCAAAAATTCTTTTATGGAGGATGCATCCAAAAGGTTTTAATCACTGTCCATTAGTCCTTTGTAGAAAAAGAGCAGGAAGTGGTTCTCCTCTATTTCTTGGTGTGGGCATCTTACACTAAGCTTCATGAATCATTCCCAATACCCGTATAGAGTCTCATTGGTAGCTTGTCGAATGGTGTATATCTCCTTCCTGATTTCTGTGCTCTGGGAGGCTAGGAAGAACCATTTCATGAAACTTTGTTGATGATCATCCCATTCTTGGATTTATTCATGTTGAAAGGTATACAACCACTCCTTAGCTCCTCCTTCAATTGAAAAATGGAATCTTTCCACTTCACTTGTTCTTCCCCTACTCCCCTTGGTTTGAATATTGAACACACATGGGTGAATTCCTAAATGTGCCGATTGGGATCCTCACCTACAAGGCCATGAAATTTAGGTATCATGGGAATCATGTTTACTCGTAACATAAAATTATTTGGTTGTTTAGGAATGTTTAACTTATTCTGCTGGTCATCAAATTGAGGGGAACATAGATCCATAAAGGTTTGTTTTGGATTTTGTGCCATTATTGGTGGTTCTGATTGGATAATTGAGTCTTCTAAACTTATTTCTTCAAAATTGATTTCATGATTGAGATTTCTAAGCCTAGAAAACAATGTTTTTTCTATATCATGTTTGAAATCAACTAGTTCCTCATTAGAGGTTTTGGTCATGAAGATTTACACTTGCTCCCCAAAAACAACACTAGTTTAGACACATGATTACAGTGAGGTGTGGAAAATACAATTAAATATCCCTAAGGGTGTAGTATGAATGGTAACCAGATTGTTGTTCTCCAAGGAGAAGTGTTTTAATATTGGTTTCACTTAAAAAATGAAAAGTTTGAATGATTTAAGAAAGAAAGAGGTTTTCTTAATAAGGTTTTTGAATATAATATGAGATAGAAGTGATTGGATTTAGGTTGGGTTTTCTCATTTCTTATTTAATCATCATTTTTAAGAAAATAGGTATCCTTTAGTTTAAGAAAAAAAATTAGATGAATTGAATAAAAATTGTTTCTTCATTTCACCATTGATTTAATTATTTATCAATGTTTTGAAATCTTAAGGGACTAATATTAATTACTCAGGAAATACCAAATCTAGTATTGATTTTCCATAAATAATTAAATTAATCTATCTTAATTTATCCACATGATTTAGAAATCTTCAAAACACTCCCTTAGTTGATTTTCTTCACATATTAACCCATCAGTGTAAAAATGAATAGATCATGAAAGGGTAGAATAATATTTAAATTAATGGAATTTAATATTTAAGAATAAATCAAAATAAAATTGTATTTAATTTAAATTCAAAAATAATTTAAATTGAAATCCATTCATTATAAGAAAATAATTCCTTTGAATAAAACTTCAAAAACTCAAACATCACAAAATGGGGTTCCCCTTCCATTCACCCAATCATAAAGGATTCTACCCCTCCATGTAGGGTTGGGTCATCCAATTCAAATAAAAAATAAACAAGGCGGGAGGAATTATGAATGAAGAACAAGGAGGAGGAAGTTATCCTCCTCTTGTATGCTTGTCGCTGGATAGAATGAGATGTGAAGGAATGATTTGAGATGTAGGAGCTCCTCTCCTTTAATATGCAGATTCTGTCATCCCCAAATTTTCACGTTTTAGACCCATTAATTGGATGATTCACGCCTTGAAACCTTCATAAAATTTGTGCATAACTGGATTGGCCGTTCACCCTCTAAATTTCTGCTCCTTTTTCTATTGAATTTATGAGTTATGTTTTTTTATTGGATGTTTATTTTTCATGATGAAGGTTACATGAAGCTTCCTCCAAATGTGTAACATCCAATGGAAGTCTTAAGGACTTAAAAACTCCCTCAAATGCTTTTTATGGGTGCTCAAATGTGTCCTCGTTATATCCCAAGTGGATTCACCTTCATTTAAGGTGTATAGGCTAAGATGTGGTTCTGTTACAGTGGTAGAGTCCATGTTATCCTCCTAGAAGTATCTTTAACTTCATTGAATTTTTAAGGCCTCTAGATGGACGAATCAGACCCTAGTCCAGAAGAAAAAGAAATAGGAAATAAAATATGGATTCTAAAAAATAATAATCACCCAATTTTGAATTAAATGTTTTATGAAATGACTAAATTACACTTTTTGTAAAAATATGTTAAAAATATAGAATTAAGAACTTTCAACAATTTATACCATTTTTATTCTAAAATTAAAATTAACAATTTTTTTATAAAATAATTAAATACATGGGTTTTTTCATTTAAAAAAATTTAAAAAATACTCATTATTTCATTAAAAATATGCACATAAATTTTCTCTATAAAATACCCCTACACTTAAACCATGCATTTCCTCAAGCATATAATCTCAACATGGAAATCAGAGGACACCAATGTTACCAATATTTAAATTCCAATGTAATAAAATCAAAAAATGTTCAATGTGTAATCAAACTTTCAAAAATATGCATAACATATCAATTTAATTTCCCATTTTTCAAAGAAACAAATAATTCACATATTTTACTTTTATCCTTTGAAAATTGATGGAACTTATCCTTTTATTCATTCAATCTCCTTGATTCATTAAAACAGGACAAATCGTGATTTACCACACTTTGGATTATTTTATCTCATCACTCATGATACAATTCAAGTTCAGTTATGATCATATCATGAGAACATTATCCTTATACATAGGCTTGTAAATGAACTACTTTCTTCACTTTGTAATGAAAATTGACACATAAAATCATGAGGACTTCTAATAAAGGTTCAAATAAATCTGAGGCTTAAGGTTGGTAGGATTTGATGCTTTAAAAAATAAGGCTCAAGGAGGAGGTTTATCTCTTATGTACAATGAATTATATTAAAAAGTGTAATGAAATTATCCCCTTAAAAGTAGAAACACCCACTTCCCTGAAAAACCCAAAGTATGGTCATGATAAAATTACGAATAATGAATGATTTGTGCAAACTATGGATTTTTTTTTACTTTTTGACTTTTTTTATTTTTTTGAAAGTTATGATTAGATAAAACCTCACATCTATCACCTAACCCCATACGATTAGAAGATCATCAGTCTGGAAAATGGTGATTTTTGGTACTTCCAATTCAAAAACCATTTTTCTGATCTTTTTGTCATTTTTTTGTTTTTTTTAATTCAAGAGGGAAAAACAATTGAGTATAATGAATGATTCCATAAAATTTGACAATTATGACAATAATACCCCCACACTTCTTCTTTACAATGTGTATCATCCCTTCCACCATGATTCCTGTTACCCCCACACTTCAACTTTAAAATATCATGAATATTCCAGGAGTAGGGTAGGAACAGATACAACGAGCTGGAAACATGGCTCAACCCTATAAAGGTCCTTCATGGTCTCTTTGGTCTAAAAGAAGGATTGATGTAAATTTGGTTTTTAAAGAAAACAGTATATTTTCAAAGGATTTCTCAATCATTTTAAATGTGTTTTTTCATAGTCATTGCTTTGAAAAGTTTCAATACATGTTCTGGTCTGTTACATGTCCCAAGATCACTCAAGAAATATTCTCTAGATAAATAGGAAGTACTTAGTCTAGAAATCCTCTCGGGAATGAGACATATGATTTGGGACAATCACTCAAGACATGATTAACAATAATAAATTAATTCACATTAATTTCATAAATTCAAAGAATGAAACATGGTTAGGTAATTTAATTTATATGAATCAATTAATTCCTTCAAATAATGCTCATCATTCAATATCTATGCTTCATATTTAAAAACTTCAATTCTCCATTTTAATCATTTAATCATATAAACATTGAAATCTAAAACATGGAATAACATGATTCCTAAGAAACTCATGTCTCCTAGAAAAGTTGAGTAGGGCATAAATTCAAGTGTGGGCATGAAATTCTATCTTTAATGCTCAAAACATGATTTTGAGAAAAAAATGAAGGGAGTTTAAATGATAATTAGAAAAAGTGAACTCAATTTTGACATAAATATTTTGGTCTTATTCCACTTATTCTTGGGTATGCCTTGTGGTTTCCTTCCATTATGGTTCTTGAAAATCTAAAACCACTCATACAAGTGTAATAACCATTCCATTATACCTCAAATGGGTGATGTAAGAGGTAATTGAGTCCTAAATCCAAAGAAAATAGTGAAACTCGGGTTGCGTCTCGGACACACCATTGGTTAATGTCATTGGATAGAACATACCTCATGAGAAGAAATCAGTAGATGGGTTGGAGATGATTGACCTCCTCCACTAGTTCTTGAGGTAAACTTACAAATAACTTACTTAACATTTTTCTATTTATAGTGAATGGGTTTCCACATTTTTTCTTAACCTGAATGGCCCCAAAAGGATATACTGTTGAGTCAATAAGGTTTTCCTTATGACTTTTCCATTCCTTCTTGTTTTGAAAATCACAAACACCTTATCTTTAAGGAAAATCTCTTTTGTAAGGAAAAATGCTTTCTTAAGGAAAATTGCTTTTATAAGGAAAAATGCTTTCTTAAGGAAAAACGCTTTTATAAGAAAAATTTATCCTTATCATATTTTCATTAATATTTTTTTTCTTAAGTATGAAATTCGGATTCACTTTCTCGGAATCATAAAAACTTTGATATAAAAGTATTCTGTTTAGGATTCGGTTCTGGACAAGAACTATAAGGAAGTTTCATTCCGAATTCCGGATATGAATTCTGACTTAGTTCTATTCCAGATTCAGGATACGAATTCTGAAGAAGAATTCTCATTACGAATTCTAATGAAGAAATCCCATTCCGAATTCTCATTACGAATTCTGAAGAAGAATTTTCATTACGAATTCCAATGAAGAATTCTCATTACGAATTCTAATGAAGAAATCTCATTCCGAATTCTCATTACGAATTCTGATGATGATTTCTCATTACGAATTCTGATGATGAATTCTCATTACGAATTCTGATGATGAATTCTCATTACGAATTCTAATGACGAATTCTCATTACGATTTCTGATGACGAATTCCTATTCCGAATTCCTATTCCGAATTCTCATTCCGAATTCACCTATTAAACAGAATCTGATTATCATTGTTTTATACACTCTGAATTTATTCACTCCGAACTTTCACTCTGAAATTTCTATTCCGAACTTTTATGTTAGAGTTTAAAACGATGTCGTACTTTCTGTTACACTTGTTTTGTTATAAAACGATGTCGTCCATTTTGTTATAAACTAACCGTTGTCTAAGTGACACATGTACAGGTCCCTCCGAACTTTAAGGAAAATATGACCGTTGGAGAGGAGCTGACCTTACCTATAAATAGGAGCTCATTTGAAAGAGCTCGGTGCTGATTGCTGAAAAAGTGCTTACATGCTGTTGAAGTGATTTCTAGAGAGAGAGTCTCTTATTAACTCTCAAAAGCTTCGTGCGACTCCGAATGTTGGTGATTACATTCGAGGGCTTCCGGGGATAGGAAGACAGAGGTTCCGACTACCTTAAAGATCGAGGGCTTTCATGCTGAGAAAGACAGAGGTTGCCGACTACCTTAAAGATCGAGGACTTCCTTGCTGAGGAAGACAGAGGTTGCCAACTACCTTGAAGTTGAGGGCTTGCAGGGATAGCAAGACAGAGACTCCGATCTTCGTATCGAGGGCTTACCCTGGTGTGGGTAAGACAGACTTGCTTGAAAGTATAAATCAAGGGACCTTTATCCAAGGTTGTTGGATACCCTTCTCTTTGGGTTAAAAGACTATTATCTTGTTACTAGTAGTTTTACTACTTGTTGTTATTCCGCTGCAATTTGTATCGTAAGGAAAGTATAACTTTCTTATACTTCCTTACTTACTCTGATTAGTTTAGATTCTATACGCTTTAAGGTAGAATCTTATATTGTAATTTTTGTTAAGTTTAAATTTCCGGAACCTACTTTTGGAATCTCTTTTCGAGTTTAGTTCGGTGTTAGAGGTGTTGTGAATCTACTTAGTTTAACTTTGTTAAACTTAGTCCTTTCCTTTTCTTAAGGAAAATTTAGTTGTTCATAACTAACTTTAAAGGTTCCAAAGGAATTTTTAAAGTATACAATTCACCCCCCCTCTTGTATATTGAGCATCTCATATCATATTTTGATCCTACAATTGGTATCAGAGGTTGGAAACCTCTTACTCTATACCATTCTTACATTTGGTATCAGAGCCAAGGTTACTGAAATACTTGTACTCACATACAAGTTTTTCTTGCTCACTTTTTTATTCCGAACTTTTTCATTCCGGATTATCCATTCCGAACTTTTTGATTACGAATCTTTTGCTATTAACAAGTTTGTTTCCAAGTTATTTTCAAGTATGGTAGGAATGAATGTTGGATCTATTGACAATCTAAATCCTACAAGACCACCAATCTTTGATGGTAATGATTATGAATACTGGAGAGATCGTATGAAGACTTTTGTTATCAATACTGGAGTAGACAACTTTGTCATGCTTACTGGTGACTATAAAATTCCTGACAAGGAAGTCAGAACCTTTACTAACCAGGAAAAGCAAGAATATCAACTCAATTATAAGGTACGCAATACTTTATTATGTTCAATGACTAGAAATATATATAGCCAAATTTCTTCTTGTGAAGCAGCTAACTGTATATGGAAGAAGTTAGAGGTTACACACTTTGGGACTTCTAAGGTGATTGAGACTAGAAGAGCTATGCTTAGAGCTGAATATCATGGCTTCAGTTTTCCTTATGGAGAACCTATCTGTAAAGTTCAACAAAGATTTATGACAATTGTCAACAGTCTACAATCTATGGGAGAGAAAGGTTTAGATGATGAAGCTCTTGTGGACAAGATAATTTATATTATGCCCAATGAGTGGGAATCCAAGAGAACAGCTATAGATGAGAACAGGAAGGTCACTCAAATTACTCTTGATGAATTATTTGGAACTCTTCTACAATATGAGACAAGAATGAAGAGAGATGCTGACAACATCAAGAAGAAGAATGGAATTGGAATAGTTGCTTTTACTACAACTTCAAATCAGATGAAAGCTAAGACTCCTGAGAGAGTAACCAGATCCAAATCTAAGAAAGTCATTTTCCAATCCGAATCTAGTGAAAGTGAAGTTTCAGAAAATGAATTAGCCAATCTTGCTCGAAGGATGAACAAGATAGCTGGACAAAGAAACTTTCAATCCAAGTATAAGAAAAAGGACAGGAAAGATAAGAAAGATGGAGAAGTTACTTGTTATGAATGTAAAAGAGCTGGACATATTAGACCAGATTGCCCTATGCTCAGAAAGAAAGAAAGGAAGGAAAGACATTCAGAAAAGAACAGTAAGAAGTATTACAAAGCCAAAGCTAAGAAAGTTCTGAAAGCTAATGACACCTGGAGTTCCAGTGGTGGTGACTCTTCAGATGAATCTTCTGAATATGAATCTTCAGGACAGAAGAATCTTGGTCTTATAGCCAGATTACCTATTGAAAATCATTGTCTTATGGCTAAGGTACGAAATGCTGAATCATTGACCAATGTTTCTTTAAATTCGAATGATAGTAAGTATTATAACTCTTCTGATGAAGAATCATCTTCTGATGAGGAAAATACTTTACCTACTTATGAAGAAGTCTCTAGGTTTGCTGAACTTCTTGAGATTGAGAATTCCAAACTCAACAAGAAACTTGATAAGGAAAATTCTAGGAATTCTATTCTTACTAAAGAGATATCATATCTTTCTAAAGATCTTGATAAGAAAAATGCTGATTTTGAAAATATTTCAAAAAATCTTGAGGAAGTAAGTTCTGAGAAGAACAAACTTTCTAAAGAATTAGAAAAAGTAATTTCTAATAAAAATGTTTTCGAGCCTAACTCTAGTTCAAAAACTAATGATTTTGAGGATAAAAACTTGGTTGTAAAACTCAAGTCCGAAATTTTTTCCTTAAAGAAGTGTTTATCAAACTTTACCCATGGTAAGGAAAATTTTGATAAGATGTATTCTCAAATACGACCTTTAAGAAATAAATCCGGATTTTGTTATACCCAAGAAAAACCTGTTTTCAGCAACAATTATTTTGTTCCTCAAAGTGCCCCATTTTGCACTAAATGTCAATGTGGTGGTCACTGGGCAAGAAATTGTTCCTTAAACAAAACCCAATCCTTAGGTTTTCATAAAGCTTACTTTTCTAAGAAAATGTGGATACCAAAAATTTTATTGTCCGGAAATCTCGGATCCAAACAAGTTTGGATTCCGAAAGTCTAACCTTGTTCTTAATTTCAGGAAAATAAAGAAAGTTTCAGCAACAATATTTGGTACATGGATAGTGGATGTTCCCGGCATATGACTGGTAACAAAAGCTTTTTTGAAAAGATGATCAAAACGAAAGGAGGAAAGGTAACTTTCGGAGACAATGCTAAGGGAGAGATTGTTGGTATTGGTAATATTGTTCTTTTAGGTAAAACTTTGATTTCAAATGTTCTTTTTGTTAAAGGTCTTAAGCACAACCTCATTAGCATAAGTCAGTTATGTGATGAAGGTTACCTTGTGAATTTTAGGAATGATAAATTCTTAGTTCACAATTCCAAGGAAGAATTTATTCTCTCAGCCAATAGGCAAGAGAATGTTTACACCTTAAACTTAGAAGACCTAAGAAGCCAAGATTTACCTTGCCTAAGTGCAATGGAAGATCACTCTTGGTTATGGCATAGAAGATTAGGACACTGTAATCTTAGAAACCTATGTAAACTCTCTAAGAAGAAACTTGTTAAGGATCTACCGGAGCTTAGATTTGATTCTTCTAAAGTTTGTGATCCTTGTCAATATGGCAAGAAACATAAATCTAGTTTTAAGTCAATCGGTGAAGTCTCAACAACCGATGCATTACAGTTGGTGCATATGGATCTTTTTGGTCCAACACAAACTGGAAGCATTGGAGGCAAATACTATGTGTTTGTTCTTGTTGATGATTACACTAGATTTACATGGGTCTATTTTCTAGCAAGGAAATCTGAAGCTTTTTCTTATTTCAAAAGTTTTATAGCCCAAGTTAAAAATGAGAAAAACCTTCCATTGAAAACTATTCATAGTGATCATGGAGGAGAATTTCAAAATTCTGATTTTGAAACTTTTTGTAGTAAGAAAGGTATTACTCACAACTTTTCAGCACCTAGAACTCCTCAACAGAATGGTGTAGTTGAAAGAAGAAATAGAATTCTTCAAGAGATAACTAGAACCATGTTGAGTGAATATTCTATTGCTAGACATTTCTGGGCTGAAGCTGTAAGTACTGCTTGTTATACTATAAATCGAGTTTTGATTAGACCTTTTCTTAATAAAACTCCTTATGAGTTATGGAATGGTAGAAAACCAAGACTTTCCTACTTCAAGGTTTTTGGTTGCAAAGTATTCATTTTGAATACTAAAGATAACTTACATAAATTCGCACCAAAATCTGATGAAGGAATTTTCTTAGGATATTCCACAACCTCTAAGGCATATAGAGTTTTTAATAAAAATACTTGTACTGTTGAGGAAACAGTACATGTAAAATTTGATGAATCAGATCCTTTTGTTTTTAAAACCTCCCAACCTACATCCTCGGATGTGTTTTCAAAAACTGATTATCAACCGTTGATAGAAGAACCTTCTGATAAGGAAATTGTTCTAGAAGATAATTCTGAAACATTTACCCCAGAAGACTTTCTACCTTATGTTGATGAACAGGTTTTACAAAACCCAAATCAGGTGTTTCTTAAGAATCATCCCAGTGATAGTATCATTGGTGATGTAAATCAACCTGTAAGGACTAGAAGTTCCTTAAGAAATGAAGTAGAACATCTAGCATTTCTTTCCCAATTAGAGCCTAAAAGCACTGATGAAGCTTTAGGTGATGATGATTGGATCAAAGAAATGCAAGATGAACTAAATGAATTCGAAAGGAATAAAGTCTGGACCTTGGTTGAGAGACCTAAGGAAACTTCTGTTATTGGAGTAAAATGGGTTTTCAGGAATAAATATGATGAGAATGGAGTCATTGTTAGAAATAAAGCTAGACTTGTTGCTAAAGGCTATAATCAGCAAGAAGGAATAGACTATGAAGAAACCTATGCTCCAGTAGCTAGACTTGAATCTATCCGTATTCTACTTGCCTTTGCAGCATTCTTTAATTTCAAACTATTTCAAATGGATGTGAAATGTGCTTTTCTTAACGGTTATGTTCAAGAGGAAGTTTTTGTTGAACAACCTCCTGGCTTTGAAGATACAAAACATCCTGATCATGTTTTTAGACTTACCAAAGCTTTGTATGGCCTTAAACAAGCCCCACGAGCATGGTATGATAGACTTACTGGATTTTTTCTTCAAAATAACTATGTTAAGGGAAATGCAGATCCAACCCTTTTTATAAAGAAAGATAAGAAAAATGTTTTGATTGTTCAAATTTATGTTGATGACATTATATTTGGTTCAACTCAGCAATCTTTGACTGACTCTTTTGCTAGTCTAATGAAATCTGAGTTTGAAATGAGTATGATGGGTGAGTTAACATTTTTCCTTGGTTTTCAAATTTCTCAAAAACCAGAAGGAACCTACATATCCCAACATAAGTATATTAAAGATCTTCTTAAAAAGTATGGTTATGACAACACTAAGAGTATAAGTACTCCCATTGGTACCTCAAACTCTTTAGATCTTGATGAAGCTGGGAAACCAGTAGATCAAACATCTTTTAGAGGTATGATTGGAAGTTTACTTTACTTAACAGCTAGTCGACCAGACTTAATGTTTTCTGTATGCTTATGTGCAAGATATCAATCCAATCCTAAGGAATCTCACTTAAAGGCAGTAAAAAGAATTTTTCGCTACCTTAAGGGAACCATGGATCTAGGATTATTTTATACTTCTGGAAATGATTTTGTTCTAAAAAGCTTTTCTGATGCTGACTTTGGTGGATGTAGAATGGATAGGAAAAGTACATCCGGAACTTGTCATTTCTTAGGAGATTCATTAGTTTCTTGGTCATGCAAGAAGCAACATTCTGTTGCACTCTCCACTGCTGAAGCTGAATATGTAGCAGCTGGAAGTTGTTGTGCACAAGTGTTGTGGATGCAACACACACTCACAGACTATGGCTTGAGTTTTACTAAAACTCAAATTTTGTGTGATAACACAAGTGCCATTGCCCTAAGTAAAAACCCTGCACATCACTCCCGTGCAAAACACATAGATATTAGGCATCACTTTCTTAGGGATCACACACTTAAAGGATATATTATTCTTCAGTTTATCGGAACGCAAGATCAACTTGCTGATATCTTCACAAAATCTTTACCTTCTGATAGATTTGAATATATTAAACAGAAGTTAGGAATGATAACCGTAAGGTAATCTTCCTCAATTAACTTTCTGTTGAAAAATCTCCTTACAGTAATAAAACTCCTTTTCATAGGGGGAGTACATTTGTTTGATTATCTAACAAAGTTTTTCAAATATTGTTTTCAAACTTTTCGGAACGAAAATTTCCGGAATGGAATTTCTGGAACAACAATTTTCCAGAAAGGATATTTTCGCACAGAATACTTCTGGAATGGAAGTATTCGTATTGAAAATTTCCGGAATGGAAAACTTTCGTACTGGTATTTTCATAACGGAACTTTCGTACTGAGTCTTTCGTATTGACTTTTAGTGTTTACCTTTTCGTATTGAGTTTTTCGTATTGAGTCTTTCGTATTGACTTTTTCGTATTAAGGTTTTCGTATTTAGTTTTTCGTATTGAGCTTTTTGTAGTCATCTTTATATTACCCATTATGAATAACTTTCCTAAGCTAATCCGAAAGGTATGATTTCCTTACTGAAGTTTTCGTAATCATATTTTACTTGCTGGCAATTTCTTATAGTTTGTTTTTGGTTTTTGAATTTCTTAAATCTTTACTTTAATAAAACCTCAAAAAGATCGGATTCAAGCTTTCAACCGTTAGATCTGATCTCAAATCATTCTAAACCATTAGATCAACCGAGGAAGTTGAACCGTCATCCCAATGCCTATATAAAGGGGACCCTATTTTCTCGTCCCACATCGATTTCAAGCTTTTGTGTGCTGAAGCTCTGACTCTCTGATTTAAGGCCATTCCGAACATCAGTCTTCTCAGTTCCGAACTTCTCAGAGACTTCAGATCCGAATGTCTGCAGAGTTAGCTTCTCAAGAGATGTCTTCAACCAAGCCCATTTCTCAGTGGTTAGTCTACAGAGAGCGGTTAGTTCATCCGAATTTCTTCAGCAATTATGATTCTATTATATCAAAGAATATCAAGCTGAATGGCTGGGAGGATGTTGCGATATCAAAAACCGGCAACCAAGATGAAGTCTACTCTGACTTGCTTGTCGAGTTTTATGAGATAGTTGCTTTCTTCATGGAAGATAATAGAGAGAAGTTTTCCTTCAAATCGTATGGAAAGACATATAAGCTATCTTACACCAAGGCTGCAAGCTTGGTAGGGCTGAGTTATGAAGGGGAAGCTGAGTTTATCTCGCACGTTCTGCCAGACTCCTTGGGTAGTTTCAACAAGGAGAAAGCCTTAGAAATTCTCGGATTAGATGATGATAAGGCTCCGAAAATTGCAAGTCTTTCTACAAACTTCTGGATTCTGGAGTTATGGGTGCAAGGGCTTATCGTACCGAGAAAAGGAGACAAGGACAGCCTGAAGAAGAGTGAGATATACATCTTGGATTTTCTGATAAATCTAAGAAAGTTCAACCTGATGAAGCATATTCTTCTCAACATTGATAATTTGAAGAAGGGGAATCTAAGAGCTCAGATAGTGATGTACCCGGCAATATTGTCGAAGCTGATAGTTCGGTGCCTAGAATCCTTCAAGGTTGCTTGTAGTTCTAAGCCTAAAGTTTGAAAGATAATGTTGCTCAGTGATGCAACTCTTAAAAGGATGAATATAGCTTTTAACAAGGAGTCAGGGAAATTCATTGATCTACCGCCTCAAGAAGAAGTGACTCCGAAAGTGGCTGATCCGGAATCATCAAAGCCGGTAAGGAAGAGGAAGCAGAAAGAAGTGGTAAGTGAAGCTGAGGAACCCAAGTCTAAGGAAGTCCATTCCGCACCTCCTAAGCCTAAGAAGAAGAAGACATATACTGATGAGGTTGCAGCGAAGTGGAGAGCTGACAAGGAAAAGAGGAAGGAAGGAGATCCGTAGTTCGGATTGGATCCTGCAGAGGCTAAGGCTCTGAAAGAAAAGGCTGCTGATGAGCTTGAGAAGCAAGCTAAGGAAAAGAAGCTGAAGAAGAAGTTGTCAGAAGCTGAGGCTGTGCAAGCGTTGTTAAAGCTTAATGAAATGGTTTCAGCAACCATTCCCGTTCCGAGATATTTTTCTCTGGAATCTCTACCTGAGACTCCAGGAAGAAATCTTGTAACTCCGGAAGAGGCTGTTCCTACTGAGGAAGTAGAGCAAGTGGAAGAGGTTGAAGAAGCGGCTGAAGGAAGTGGTGAGACAGGAGATGTGCTCAAACAAGTAGATGAATATAAGGGAACTCCTTCGGAACACCTGTCGCTCCGAACATCTGAAGCTCAATCTTCAAAGCTTGCTACTCCTGCAATGGAAGAAGAAAAGGGAGAAGAAGAAGTTACTTGTCAAGAACATATTTTACTTGATGCTGCTCAGATGGGAAACTTGGAAGCCAATGTTCAAGAAGTTGCTGATGAGGAAGATAAAATTGTTCAAGTCTCTGATAGTGAGAACAGATCTCCGGAACAGGTTTCAATTCCGGAAAAACAAAAGGGAAAGCAAATTCTTGCTGATACCCCGAGTTCAGAAAAAAGTTTGAGGAAGGAAGCTGGTAGCTCTTCTAAGAGGAAATTGGAGCTTATTGAAGAAGAAAATTCTCCTAGCAAGATTTCTGATTCGGAGTCATCATCGTTGGGGCACGATTTTGTTGTACAGTCCTTGAAGAAGTTGGTGGGAACAATTCCGACCTTCTCCAGTATTGACTCTCGGTGCCAGATGCTCCAACATACAATGAATCAGAAAACCGACTCCGTATCCATGGTTATGGATAAATGTGTTGAGATAGAAGCCCAGTTCAAAAATTTCTTTATTGGTTACGAAGCACATAAAAGATCGTGCAAAAGGATGACTAGCTGGTCGAAGAAGAATGTGGAAGAGATGAGGTTGCTGGATGAGTTTCAGGAGAATGTTAAGGATGCATTTCAAACCGAGGACAAGAAGTTTCATGAGATGACTGCCTCATTCGATGAGAAATTGACAGAGGAAAAGAACATTCGGAGTCAGGAAGTAAGAGATCTGAATGGAAAGCTCAACTCTGTTAATCAAAGTTGGAAATTTGAAAGGGATCATCGGATCAATTTTCTAGAAAGGATAAAGTCTCAGGAAGAGAAAATGGAAGCTCAGGAAGAAAAGTTAAAGGCTCAGGAAGAAATCATTCAAGCTCAGTCAGCAAGAATAGTTGCCTTAGAAAAGCAAGCAGAGGAAGATCATAAGGATCTCAATAAGATCAAGACAATTCTCAAGGGGCTCATGTCGAAGGAGAAAGATCCGAAATGACCAATCCGATCTTTTTGTTGTAATCTGTTTTTGTTGCTGACATTTCAAATATAATGAAAATTGTGCTTGTTGTTTCTATTGCTGTCGTTACTAATCTTTTCAGGTACTTTGTTATTTTTTTTCCATTCCCTCCAATTCTTTTTGAAAATCACAAAGGGGGAGAAGGAAAAGATCCTTAAGAAAAAGAGGAAATCTAATAAGTGTTTATCAAAGGGGGAGAAAGAAAAATACCCAAGGAGATAGAACTCTAATAAGAGTTTGTTTAAGGGGGAGTTTTTCTTAAAGAAACATCACTCCGGAAATATGAATACGATCCTTAGAGACTCAAAGCCTAAGGGGGAGTTAGTCGTATTCATCTATATTCTTAAACCAAGGGAGATAAGCTTTAATATGTTTCTTTCTTCTTAGAATAGCTTTTTCGTAAGGATGTTTGTGCTTTCCAAAAAGGGGGAGATTGTTGAGTCAATAAGGTTTTCCTTATGACTTTTCCATTCCTTCTTGTTTTGAAAATCACAAACACCTTATCTTTAAGGAAAATCGCTTTTGTAAGGAAAAATACTTTCTTAAGGAAAATTGCTTTTATAAGGAAAAATGCTTTCTTAAGGAAAAACGCTTTTATAAGAAAAATTTATCCTTATCATATTTTCATTAATATTTTTTTTCTTAAGTATGAAATTCGGATTCACTTTCTCGGAATCATAAAAACTTTGATATAAAAGTATTCTGTTTAGGATTCGGTTCTGGACAAGAACTATAAGGAAGTTTCATTCCGAATTCCGGATATGAATTCTGACTTAGTTCTATTCCAGATTCAGGATACGAATTCTGAAGAAGAATTCTCATTACGAATTCTAATGAAGAAATCCCATTCCGAATTCTCATTACGAATTCTGAAGAAGAATTTTCATTACGAATTCCAATGAAGAATTCTCATTACGAATTCTAATGAAGAAATCTCATTCCGAATTCTCATTACGAATTCTGATGATGATTTCTCATTACGAATTCTGATGATGAATTCTCATTACGAATTCTGATGATGAATTCTCATTACGAATTCTAATGACGAATTCTCATTACGATTTCTGATGACGAATTCCTATTCCGAATTCCTATTCCGAATTCTCATTCCGAATTCACCTATTAAACAGAATCTGATTATCATTGTTTTATACACTCTGAATTTATTCACTCCGAACTTTCACTCCGAAATTTCTATTCCGAACTTTTATGTTAGAGTTTAAAACGATTTCGTACTTTCTGTTACACTTGTTTTGTTATAAAACGATGTCGTCCATTTTGTTATAAACTAACCGTTGTCTAAGTGACACGTGTACAGGTCCCTCCGAACTTTAAGGAAAATATGACCGTTGGAGAGGAGCTGACCTTACCTATAAATAGGAGCTCATTTGAAAGAGCTCGGTGTTGATTGCTGAAAAAGTGCTTACATGCTGTTGAAGTGATTTCTAGAGAGAGAGTCTCTTATTAACTCTCAAAAGCTTCGTGCGACTCCGAATGTTGGTGATTACATTCGAGGGCTTCCGGGGATAGGAAGACAGAGGTGCCGACTACCTTAAAGATCGAGGGCTTTCTTGCTGAGAAAGACAGAGGTTGCCGACTACCTTAAAGATCGAGGACTTCCTTGCTGAGGAAGACAGAGGTTGCCAACTACCTTGAAGTTGAGGGCTTGCGGGGATAGCAAGACAGAGACTCCGATCTTCGTATCGAGGGCTTACCCTGGTGTGGGTAAGACAGACTTGCTTGAAAGTATAAATCAAGGGACCTTTATCCAAGGTTGTTGGATACCCTTCTCTTTGGGTTAAAAGATTATTATCTTGTTACTAGTAGTTTTACTACTTGTTGTTATTCCGCTGCAATTTGTATCTTAAGGAAAGTATAACTTTCTTATACTTCCTTACTTACTCTGATTAGTTTAGATTCTATACGCTTTAAGGTAGAATCTTATATTGTAATTTTTGTTAAGTTTAAATTTCCGGAACCATATTTCTGAAACCTACTTTTGGAATCTCTTTCCGAGTTTAGTTCGGTGTTAGAGGTGTTGTGAATCTACTTAGTTTAACTTTGTTAAACTTAGTCCTTTCCTTTTCTTAAGGAAAATTTAGTTGTTCATAACTAACTTTAAAGGTTCCAAAGGAATTTTTAAAGTATACAATTCACCCCCCCTCTTGTATATTGAGCATCTCATATCATATTTCGATCCTACATATACATTAGTAAAAAACAAAGGTACTTCCCACCTAGAATGAAGCTTACCAATAAATAGATTCAATATAAAATTGTAGACTATAATTTGGTCTCCAAGTTTAAATCTCTTTATTTGGATTTGTTTATTTCCACCCTGGTTCTTCCTTTGTAAATCCTTCAATTTCTAAAAGATTATCTTATGGTATCTTCTAACTCTTGTAACTGTTGTTTTTTTCTCTTTCCTAACTTTCTCCAAATCCATGGTTTGATCATATAAATACAAAAAATCATGAACTATACCAAGGTATTTAATGGTCTTATTACCTTCTTCATGGGAGATTGCGAAGATGGGGTGGTTGTTTGATGGGTTTCTTTTTGAGTCAAGGACACTAAAGTTGACCTTGATAACTCCAAGCTCCATGATCAGGGTTCCTTCATGTACATTGGTGACTAAATATGATATTTTCAAGAATGTTCTTCCCAAAATTTTTGGTGAATGTCTTAGTGCATTTTCCTCTTCCATGGTGAGTATGTAAAAGTCTGCTGAAAAAACAATTTCTCTAACTCTTACTAGAACATCTTCCACAACTCCAGCTGGATAAATAGTGGATCCATTTGCAAGTTGGATAACCACTATTGTGGGATTTAGAACACCTATTTTTATAAAAAAGAAGACATAATTATACATTATATTTATGTATGCACCAAGGTCACACAAAGCTATAGAAAAATCTAAAGAACCCATTGTGCATGGAATAGAGAATATCCCGGGATCTTGACATTTTTTGGGTAAAGGTGGGGTGGAAACTGATGAGATAGTCTTTCCAAAACATATTTTTTTCATCCTCATCAATGTTTTTTTCTTGGTGCATATTTAATTCATAAAATTTTCATATTTGGGTATTTGGTGGATTGCCTCCATCACGGGGATGTTGATTTCCACTTGTCATAAGGTTTTATAGATCTCCCTTTGAAGTTGTTCTTCTTCATACTTTGATGATCTAGTTAGTGCAGATGGGAATGGTACCTTGTTTCCTATTTTCTCTCTTTGTTGCCTTTGAATTTTTGTTTCTTCCTTCTTCTTGGGTTAGATGAGTTTCTCTTCAAGTTTTTGTTTGGAATCATCCAACGTACTTAGATCATGATGTGGAAGATCCTTTCCGCTTCGAGTCGTGATTGCACTAACATTCTTATTAATAATTGGGATAGTTTGGGCTGAGGGTTTACTTTGATTCTTAGTCAAAGTATCCATAAGTCTATCAAACTTGTTATCCAAAATATTCACGGTCTTCTTTATCTCTTCAATATCTATTTCTTGGTGACATTTCTCTGAACTTGTTTGAGGCTGTTCAAAATTCCTTCTTTGGAAGGGTGGTGGTTGAAATGTTTGTTGTGGAGAAAAAGTCCACTTGTATGGTTTTTGGTTCTGAAATTATTATTGAAATGGTGTCCTGGACTAGTTTTATCTTCTTCTGTATCCTTGATTGGTTTGGCCTTCTCTCCATTGTTGATTTTGTGGGAATTTCCTTTGCTGGAATGCAGCTGCACAACTTTCTGTATCCTATATCTCAACACATTGATTAGTGTAATGATTTTGTGACGAACATAACCCACATACCTAAGGTGGATATGGTTGTTCATTCACCTACATTATGGACATTTTATACATAAGGCTTTTAGTTCTTGAATTTTCATTTTAAGAAGAGGTAATGAGTCAAAAGTTCTTACCTCATGTATCCCTCTTGTACCAGTGTTTCTTGTACTGAATCATTGTGAATTCTGGGCGATCTTCTCAATCAATATTCAGGCTTCTGCGGGTAATTTTTCAATCAATTCTCCTCCAGAGGATGCATCCAAAAGTTTCTTATCACTGTCTAGTAGTCCTTGGTAGAAAGTTTCTAGGAAGTTTTTCTCCTCTATTTCGATTGGGATCCTCACCTACAAGGCCATGAAATTTAGGTAGCATAGGAATCATGTTTACTCGTAACTCAAAATCATTTGGTTTTTCAGTCATGTTTAACTGATTCTTTTTGTTAGAGAATTGCGGGGTACAGAGATCCCTTAAGGTTTGTCTTGGGTTCTGTGCCATTATTGGTGGTTCTGATTGGACACTTGAGTATTTTATTCTTATTTCTTCAAAGTTTATTTCAATATTGAGATTACTAATCATAGAAAACAATGTGCTTTCTATCTCAGGTTCAAAATCAAGTAGTTCTTCATTAGATGTCCTGGTCATGTAGATTTACACTTGCTCCCTGGAAACAGTGCCAATTTTGACACATGCTAGTCTTGATGTGTGGAAAAAAATCCCCCTAAGGGTGTAGTATGAATGGTAACTAGAATTTCATTCTCCAAAGAGTAGTGTTTTAATCTTGGTGTAACTTAAAAAATAACAAGTTTGAATGATTTAAGAAAGAAAGAGGTTTTCTTAAGAAGGTTTTTTCATTTAATATGAGAGGGAAGTGATTGGATTTTGTTTGGGTTTTCTTATTAGTGATGTCATCATATATTTTTAATAAAAAATGAATCTTTTGGTTTTAGAAAAAATAATTACATGAATTGAATAACAATTGTTTCTTCATTTCACTTTTGATTTAATTATTTATCAAAGTGTATAAATCTTAATAGAATAATATTAATTACTAAGTAAATAACAAATCTGATATTGATTTTCCCTAAATAATTAAATTAATCTATATTTATTCCTCCACGTGATTTATCAATCACCAAATCACTCCCTCAGTTGATTTAATTCATAGATTAACCAATCAATGTAAATATGAATAGATCAAGCAAGGGTAGAATAAAATTTCAATCAAAGAAATTTAATATTTAAGAATAAATAAAAATACAATAGTTTTAAATTTATATTTAAAAATAAATTAAATTTAAAACCATTAATTTAAAAGAAAAAAATCCATTGAATAAAACTTCAAAAATTCAAACATCACAAAATGGGGCCCCCCTTCCCTTTACCCAATCACAAAGCATTCTACCCCTCCATGAATGGTGGGGTTATCAAATTAAAATAAAAAATAAAAATAGAGGAAGTAATTATGAATTAAAAACATGGATGAGGAAGTTATCCCCATCTTGGATGCTTGCCTCTGGATGGAATGGGATGTGAAGGAATGATTTGAGAGGTAGGATCTCCTCTCCTTTTATAGGTAGATTATGTCCTCCAAAAGTTTTCATTTTTTAGATCCATTAATTTTCCAATTCATGCATAGGCCCCTTCATGAATGTTTTCCATAAATGTCTTTTATATTCCCCCTAACAATTTCATCCCATTTGTCCACATGATGTATGAGTTATGATTTTTTATTTGAGTCTTCTTTTTCAGGATGAAGATTACATGAAGCTTCCTCCAAACGTTTAACATAAAATGGCATAATTAATGACTTAAAAACTCCATAAAATTATTTTTATAGGCTCTAAAATGGGTCCTAGTTCTATACCAGGTAGAATCACCTTCATTGAAGGTGTATAGACCAAGATATGGTTCTGTTAAGGTGGTAGTGTTCATGCTGTCCACCCTGAAAAATCTTCAAATTAATTGATTTGTCAAAGAATCTAGATAGAAGAATCATATGATAGTCTAGTGAACAAAGATGGAGGGAAAAAATAATAATTCTAACAAAAAAATAATCCCTAAATTGGGAATTGTATGTTTCAATAAATTACCAAATTACCCTTAATGTAAAAATCTGTTAAAAATCCAGAATTAAGCACTTTCAACAATTTAGTCCATTTTCATTCTAAAATTCAAATTACCCATTATTTTTATCAAACAAATAAATAAATGGGTTTTATCTTTTAAAAACAATAAATAATTATCATTATTTGATTAAAAATATACACATGAATTTTCTCTGTCATAGGCCAGTGTCGCTTGAATATTCTCGACCTGAAATATACATTACCTTTTTTGTGTACTTCCATTTGTTTGGAATATTCCATCATTAATCCTTATTTCCCACACCGATCATGAATCATGTGGGATTAGTAGTTTGGGTAGGATTTTGTATTGATATATTTGATCAACATATAAATCTTTTTCCCACATGACGTTATACTATTATATCATCCTGCATGTCGTTAAAATGTTCATCATTATCCACCATGATGTTAAAATGTTATATCATCCTGTATGACGTTAAACTATTCATCATCATCCTACACGAAGTTAAACTATTATATAATCCTGCATAATGTTAAACTATTCATCTTTGTCCTGCATGATGTTAAACAGTTATATCATCATGCATGACGTTTAACGGTTCCTCTTCATCCTGCATGATGTTAAACTCTTATATCATCATGCATGACGTTAAACTATTTATCTTCATCCCGCATGATATTAAATTGTTATATCATCCTACATGATTTTAAACTAGTCATCTTCATCCCACATTACGTTAAACTGTTATATCATCATGGATGATGTTAAACTATTCATCTTCATCCCATATGATGTTAAAATGTTATATCGTCCTGGATGATATTAAATTGTTCATCTTTGTCCCTCATGATGTTAAACTATAATATCATTCTTCATGACATTAAACTATTCATCTTCATGTTGTATAACGTTAAATTGTAATATCATCCTACTTGACATCAAATTCTTCATCTCCACCCCACATGACATTAACCTATAATATCTTCAGGCATGACGTTTAAATGTTCGTCTTCATCTTGCATGACATTAAACTGTTATATCATCCTGCATAATGTTTAATTGTCTATCTTAATCCCTCATAATGTTAAACTGTTATATCATCTTGCATGACGTAAAATTTTTCATCTTCATCCCACAAGATATTAAACTATTATATCATTCTAAATGATGATAAACTATTCATCTTTGGCCTACATGACATTAAATTGTTATATCATCATGCATGATGTTAAACTGTTCATCTTCATCCTTCATGACGTTAAAATGTTATATCTTCCTGCATGATGTTAAACTTTTCATCTTAATCCCACATGATGTTAAACTTTCATATCATCATGCATGATGTTAAACTATTCATCTCTATCCC
Source organism: Viscum album (assembly GCA_963277665.1). Taxonomy (NCBI): domain Eukaryota; kingdom Viridiplantae; phylum Streptophyta; class Magnoliopsida; order Santalales; family Viscaceae; genus Viscum; species Viscum album. The sequence goes on along the minus strand of OY728130.1, from coordinate 602,543,714 downwards.
ACATGGTGTTAAATAATAATATCGTCATACATTCCGATAAACTACAAATGGTATGAGATTTATGACCTTATACTAAGATCCATTTCATCTTGCATGATAATAAACTACAGCGGTAAACATACCTCATGATCCAAGCTTTACAAACTTAAACTAAGATCTCTCCAATCCTAGTCGCAAGACGTTAAACTATATGGGTATCTTCACACTTCACACATCCCTTTATTTGGGTCTTTATCATCTTTCACATCGAAAAGGACCCCCTAGAAGCCTAGTCTGATAGAATCTTGGCTCATATACCGTTCTGGGAAAACATCCCGGAGGATCTTCAATGAAAATTTGATACAAGTCCCTCGTTGCAAATATGGTCACCGATCGAAGCTCGTTCATTGTTCCCATTAAAAGTCACATGATATGTATATTATGTTGCAAACATAGTCAACAATTATCCTCTTTTGTTATCACCATACCCATGGTCTCCCAAATATCAGGTGCGATAATTCACCTTTTTCTACCCTCTTGTCACATGCACACAACATCAAATTGGGAATATACGGTTCAATATCTAGAACATTAAACTAAGATCTTTTTCATCCTTACCACATGACATTAACCATCTTGGAATTATAGAAATACTTGTGGCTTGATTCACATCCTTATGGGATACATAGGAATTATTGAACATTTTGTCTTCATGTCCAGTTCTAGGTATTGTAGATTATTCCTTATTTTGGCCTCTTCCCTAAGTATCTTGGAGCATGTGGCACGATGTGAACTTTTTCCCCATTCATATCGGGCTTACAATTACCATTTCATGTGTCCCTCCTTATGGATCTCCACTCTTTATACTTACTACATGACATTAAACTGCATGATATATTAAGAACTATGTGAGGCTTTATTCCTACCCTTGAAGGATATGTAGGGACACCCAGAGGTTTTGTCTATGGGTACAGACCCAAGTTCCCCATTTACTGCCTTACGACCTGAGATTCCTTTTGTAAGAATGTGGTTTGGTGTGGAGTCTTTCCCTATTCATGTCGGGTTTACAATAACTGCACCATGTGCCTCCCTTTGGAATACCTATCTTCCCTCTATGTCCTTACCACATGATGTTAAACTTAATGACATTTCATGAACTACATATTGATTTTTCCCATCCTCATGGGATACGTAGGAAAACCTGGGCGTTTATTCCCTGATTACAGTCCAAGATCCATAAATTATCTATTCAATTCGGTCCATTTGCTGTGATTCTTATGTAATTATGTGGTGTGGAATGTGGAATTTTGTCCCATTCACATTAGGTCTATAATAGTCACACCATGTACTACCCCCTATGGGATTTACCCTTTCATCTTCTTCTTAACCGTATGATTTTAAACTACATGAAATTTTCATAACTATGTTTTTCTTCATTCCTACCCTTGTATGATATGTAGAAATGCCCATACATGTTGTCCTCAGGTCCAGCCTTAGGTTCTTATATTCCACCTCCCATCCCCATGGCATGGGTTCTCTCCTAGGATCGTGAATGGTGTGGTATGATTACTTCTTTCATCCTCATTCATGTTGGGTTATTCTTACATGCCATACACATTTCACTCTTGAGAAACCTCTACCTCGTGCATCTTTACCACATGACATTAAACTGCATGGTATTTCAAGAACTACATATATCTTGATTCCTTCCCTCATAGGATACATAGGGACTCCCAGGCATTGATGATCAGGTCCAGCCCTAGGTTCATTAATACATTTTTCCATTTTCTTCTACTCGTATCCTCAAGTCATTTTCCCCCAGTTGAGACCTTAAAACTTTTTCCTAAATCATCAACACTCTTAGATGAACTGTGGGTTTGGACCTAGAGTGTTGGATCCAGTGTATACATGATCTCATTACATTTCCACACTTCATGCATCCTTTTTTTGGGTCACCATCATCTTTCACGTCTAAAAGGCACCCTAATGGAATGAATGCTTAGCCTTATGGCTCACCTAAAATTTTGGACCAACATACTAAATGATTTCAAACTACATTTGATACAGGTCCCGCGTCGTGAATATTGTCAGTGGTCAACCCTCACTTGTTTTTTTTATCCCTAGGTCTCATGATATGGATAATGTTATTTGAATGCAATCAATGGTTATCATCAATCATTATTCCAACCCCATTATACCATAAATATTGGTTTCATAAATCACATCATTTTCCATTTCATCATTTTTAGACGGATCTTTTACACCTTCATTGACATTCCTTCAAGAACTATTGCGCATCGAGAGGACAAGGTAATCCTTGACTTTTCACCTTTGTTCCCTACCATGTGATTCCTTGTGTTGTAAATATGTTCTCTACTAGTTTTTAACACATCAATAATGGATCAAGTGGGCTTAGGGATATGGGTAAGGTTTGCGCCCACATGGAAGAATCACACTTCCCCTTGGTCTGAGCTCCATGACCATGAACTAAGATCTCTTTTGTCCTTATTTTATGGAGTAAAACTACATCTTCTTCATCCGAGCTGTGTGATGATAAATTACACATCCATATGATGTCTTTATATGAGAATACATAGCCCCTTTTGGATCGTCCCTCTTCTATGTCACATTTTCAGAACTACGTGTGGCATAATTCTCACCCATGTGAAATACGTTGCAATTCACAAGTACATTACCTCCAAGTCCAGCTGCCGAGTCATGAACTTTTCCTCCCCCTTCTTGGTATGGGTTTTCCTCTATGGAATAGTGTAGTTGGACATGGACATCTTTTTTCCTCATTCACGTTGGGTTGTTTTATGATGATATAGAACACCTCTCCAACCCATGTGGTCGAAACTCTAAAACCTATAAAATAATACTTCTAGTGTCTTAGTTCAAAAGACATTAAACTACGTAATTGCTACGATTTTTCATTCCTGAGAGGATATTGTTCCTTTTGGTATTGGAAATCTTACATACCATCCTCAATAACTATGTTGGGATTGATTATCATTCTCATGATATATGTAGTGGTTCCTAGACTATTCATCCAAGGTTTATTCGTGACACCTTTCATCTTTATGGCCTCTTGTCTGTATCCCCCATTTAGGAACGTGTGGTGTGGTGTGAACTTCTTTTTTCAGCATTCAAATCAAGTTTATGTAATGCACTGAAGATCTCTCCCTTGGGGAGCCTATGTCCTTAAACTCGTGACCTTAAACCACAACCCCACCGTGGATAAGTTTAGGATGCTCCATAACAATTATGGGATGCTTAGGTTTCCTCTCTAGAGAGGAATACCAACACCATTTATTTCTAACCACGTTGTGATTTAAGAACTACATTTAACTTGATTCCTTCCCTTGTAGGATATGTAGGGACACTCGGGCACCTCACCTCAGGCCCAACCACATGTTCATTAACCCTAAAAGGCCCTTTTCCTGATTATGATCCAAACTCTATGAACTTAAACGTGGAGCCTACAGTCCGTGAAACATGACTTCAAACTGTTAGCCATAGTCTAGATAGTATGACCTTAAAACTATGTGAAACATCTTGGTCATATGTTGTAAAACTATTCCATGCATCATCCTCACCATATAAAGCTAAACTATATATTTATCATCCTCATTTGCGTGATGTAAAAATGAATGAAATTATAGGACCCCACTAAAGTGATACTCTCTTGAAGTAGGCTTGATCTTGGCTAAGACTGATATGCTCACCCAATGTTTTTTTCATCACGGTGGAAACATTTCAAGAGTGTTAGAATTCATTTGAACTTCCCATAACTCCATATTCATGCTTATCATGCCCTCTACTTGGATCCTCATCCTCCTCCATATCTAAAGTAACCCCCTGACAATATGGATTCTCAGCCTCATGGCTCACCTATAGTCTTGGGGAAACATTCTGGAGGGCATCTGGAAACACTTTGAGTTTGGCCCCTTGTTTCTGAATATGGTTAGCGGTTGGACCTCATTTGGTTGTTCCCATTTTATACTAACATGATGCTAATTCTGTGTTTTGAATTTGGTCAATACTTATCCTCCATCTTCATGCCACCCTCATTGTGTTCCAAATTTTGGGTATCTCAATTCACACATTCCATTCCCTTTCCTTTGTATTTATTCTAATTCTCCCAAGGTTACACTACTCGTGTGCTAAAGTGCATTGGGAAAAGAAAGACAGATTTCTAGAGTCTCCTGTTCTCCAGCTGTGACCCTCCTTATTCAGGACACTACTAACGGTGGTCGATGTCCCATTCTGATCCCAACACATCATCTAATATTTAGTAATATTATATAGGTGAATGGTCTTCTATTGTCTCTTATTTCTCACATCGATCATGACTCACATGGGCATAGATTATTGGTTGGTTGTTTTATCAATGTGATTGAGATATAGTGGACCCCATGGTAGGGGTTTTCCTTAGATGTTTTCTCATAATTCGGTCTTCCACACCCTCCTAATCCTCATTGGACCCCATTCTTAGGGTGGAATTGGTTGGCACCATGAAACGCATCCACGAGAATCAATAAATGCTACCATCTATGATCTCATAGCATAGATCATCTCTAAGGATTTTATTTTACAAGCCTCGAAGCTTGAACAAAGTTACAGATTAAAAATTATGACCATTCATAGATAGGTGGGAAAACTGGTTCATGAAGGCCATTTGCGGAGCTCCCTCTAAAATCACAAAGAAATGATGGATGTATCTCTATGTTCGATGAGCTCTGTGATCACCACGAAGCTGTGAAATAGGCCTATGAAATTTTATGGATACATTCATGACCACCTAAAAGAGATGTGATGGATTCCTCTACAAGTATTACATGCACCATGACCACAGTGGAGAAGAATGACAGAAGCCTTCGTGATTACGGGTGGGCCACCCCTAATCGTGAAGCACCATTCTATTAACAGAGTACTTTTTTTCTTCGTGATGAGATACACCCACCTATATTGCCTATAAATAGTAGGATCCACATCCCCCTTTAATAATCATGGTTATGTCGGCCTTTTGTGGACTGATCCCCCATTTCACGGTGCTCTCGAACACAGCTAAGTGATTACCTTCATGAAGGAGGGATCCCCTTTCAGGTCACTCGAGGATCTGAAAAGCATTAATCCTTAATAGATAAGTCTCAAAGTATAGTTCTATTTGATAAGGTGAAACCCTGATCCACTGGAGTCCTTCCTTCATGAAGCACCCTTCCTTCATGAATCTCCTTCACAAGACCCTATGCTCCGCGAAGCCCCATCCTTCATGAGAACCTTTTCTATGTGAACCACTTTCCATCATGAAGCCCTATACTTCATTAAGCTCCCATATTCACACCCACTAATCCATACCTTGGGAGACACGGCCCCACACCCCCACTCAGGATCAGTGATGGGATACATTCCCACCCCACTGGGTTGGTCCTGTCACTACCCTCACTAACCCACATGAAAAATGGAGACTCACACCATGAACTTTTTTCCCATCTCACCGATATTTTACCTTGCGCACCTACCTTCCACCTATGGAATTCCATGATTTGAGATATTCCTTTGAAATCCTAAAAACACCTTGGGAATACATATTTCCCTTAGTCCCCATCTCAAATCATGAGTTGAGATTCTCACCATCAACTACCTGAGTACATTGAGTTAGACCATTCCTCAAGAAACTCCTCCAAACCCCCTCACCTGGATCTTATTCTGAGTTGTACCCGTAAGGGCTAGTGTTGGGTAAGTCCAAACACTAGGAATTTCTAAGTGTGTTATGACTAATATTCCTCACTACATTATTTTAAACTTTATCATGCACTATCATTCAGAAATAGGACACCACTTGTTCTAAATAAGAGATTCCTTATGTGAAAGGCATAAGATGTCTCATGTCTTGATTAGGGTGGCATAATTTCAAGTGTGTTAGAATTTGTTTGAACATTCCATCACTCTAACTTATGCTTTTCATGTCTTTCATTTGGATCTCATTCCTTTTCCACATATGAAGGGACCCCCTAACAGCCTGGTCTCATGACACTTTGGATCACCTACTGTTCTAGGCCAATGAACCAAAAGACTTTGGATGAAACATTGAGTTTGGAACCATGTTTCGAATACAGTTCCCTCGTTTGATTGTTTCTATCTCAGGATAACACGATGTAGATATTTCATTTCAAATATGGATAGTATTAATCTTGCTTTTTCCTGCCTCCCCCATTGTGTTCTGAATGTTGGGATTGTGATTCACACTTTTAAACCCCCTTTGTTTGGACTAATTACAATGCCCTTGGTGTTATACCTCTTTTGCACTAGCATATTGGTGTAGGTACCAATTTTATGCCTCAAACCACTAGGGAGTTGGTATTCTCTCTAAGCTAGACACGAGGAAAACATTACGAGAATATTCAATGCATAAGCCCCATCCACTATTGCTGCTCCTTAGAGACACTTGGGTAGCTTCCATGCATAAGCCCCATCTACTATTTCTGATCCATAGCAGCACCCGAGAATCTTCCATGTGTATGCCCCATCCACTATTTCATCTCTTTAGCATCACCCAGGTAGCTTCCATGTGTAATCCCCATCCACTATTTCTTCCTTTTTGTGTCACTGAGGAAGCATCCATGCATAATCCTCATCAACTATTACCGCTCCATAGCGGCACCTCGGTAGCATCCATGTGTAAGACCCATCCACTAATTCTGATCCTTAGATGCACCTGGGTAGCTTCCATTTGCAAGCCCCATACACTATTGCATCTCCATAGTGGCACCCAATAATATTCCATGCGTAAGGCCCATACACTAATTCTTCTTCTTAGTGGCACCTGGGAAGCTTCCATGTGTAAGCCCCATCCACTATTTCCACTCCTTAGGTGCACCTAGGAAGATTCCATGCGTAATCCCCATCCACTATTTCCACTCATTAGTGGCACTTGGGAAAATTCCCTGAGTAATCCCCAACCACTATTGTCTCTCCTAAGCGGCACCCATACAGCTTCCTTGTGTAAGCCTCATCCACTATTGTTGCTCCTTAGCAGCACTAGAGAAGATTCCATGCATAAGCCCCATTCACTATTGTATCTCCTTTTTGGCACCTAGGATGATTCCATGAATATTCCCCATACATCATTGCCACTCCATAATGGCACCCAAGAATCTTCCATGTGTAATCCCCACCCATTATTGTTTCTCCTTAGTGGCACCCAGAATGCTTCAATACTTAAGAGCCATCCATTACAGCCACTCCATAGAGGCACTTAGGAAACATCCATGCATAATCCCAATCCACTATTTCCGGTCCTTAGCGGAACTTTTGCTGCTTCCATGTGTAAGCCCCATCCATCATTTATACTCCATAGTGACACTCAGGAAACTTCCATGCGTAAACCTCGTCCATTATTGCCACTCCTTAGCGGCACCCAGGCTGCTTCCATGCATAAGCCATATCCACCATTTCCACTCCTTAGTGGAACCCAAGAATCTTCCATACGTAAGAACCGTTCACCATTTCATCTCCTCAGTGGTACACGAGCCTCTAGCCATGCATAATACATGCATCACCTCTCGTGCTCGTACCTTTGTGCCATGATTGTCAGGTCTGTTGTTTCCTCTTGTTTCTCACTCTGACCATGACTCACATGATCTTAGAGTAAATATTGACAATCACATACTCTTTGGGATTCCTTAGTGTGTAAGTTTCATTCCCCTTTTTATCTAACTACATGCACATCGATCCTTTCCCTTTTCAAGAACTGTGCGTAGGAAGCCTCCATGAGGTTCAAGCCCATCACTCATCAGTCCTGAAAAATTCATATCGGTTCACCCTCATCTGGAATAATGTTAAGCTATATTCTCCCCTCGTCCCGCATTATGTTATACTATATGCTTTTAAACAACATGGTTTTTGATCCCAATCTCCTAGATTGGATACGTAGGAAGGCTCCCTGAGGTTCAACCCCAAACACAGGTAAACTTTTCCATCCCATTTGTTGGGACCCATTTCATTGGTCCTCACCTTAGTGGTGTCAGACCAGTTATTCAGAATCAAAACATGAATATTCCCCACCCTATATCCATAATCATCCAAACATTAGTGTCCCTATTGTGATGGGATTCTAACCATACGTAAACCCCAACATGTCTCTGGTTCGCAGTCATTTTTTTACACAACGATTCCACGCCCCATCCAGAACTGTGTGGACTTTGATTGTAACACCCCAAGCTTCCACGGTACGTTTCCCTTCGAATAATGCAATAGCGTGTGTTGTACGCAACCTCGAGCTCTAACACACACCACAACTAATTAAACTAGCCGTTGTGAATAGTAATACCTACTTTTTGAAATTTTATAAATTTTATTTATCAAAATAGACTTCATATTTGGATTCGGAATATCTAAATTAGCCTATGTTGAATTTTTGGTATTTTTCTGAGAACTTCTAATTTTTTATGAATAGTGAAAAATACTTAAAAACAACTTTTTAAATCAAAATAATTTATAGTGAAAAATTATACTACTTAGTGGTTTTAAAGTATAATTAGAATATATTTTTATCCAATGGTGTTCATTAGAATTAATTTAACATTGAAATCGGACATAAACAATTGTCAATCTTTTGATATAAATTGTTTCTTAGAAACACGCCATTTTTTGTAACAGTGGGAATTAATTATAAAATTAATTAATGAAACTTATATGTTTGGAATTTTGTAAAATAGACATCATTTTTGAATTCGGAATATCAATTATAGCTTAGGGTGAAATTTTGGCTTTGTTCTGAAAAACTTCAATTTTTGATGAATAGTGAAACCACTAAGTGGTAGTTAAATAACTGATTTTTCATTTAAATGAAATATTACCACTTCTGTGATTTGATTTTCAAAAATCCGACATACATGGTTGTCATTAAGAAGTAAAATGTGGTTCAATGAGATTAAAATAAATTTTTTGTGAATAGTAACTTTTAAGTTCTTAATCGCGATTAGAGGTAATTAGTGTAGTTTAAGGTACAAATAATGTTTTAATAATATGAGATGAGCATGACACTTGTCCTACTCCTATTGGATGAGTCATGGCCGACCAAGACAACCCATGGGTAAACTTGGGGACCCCATGGAGCCACTTTAGTTTGAAAATGACATTAATATATATTTATTTAATGTTAAAATTAAATTGACACAAACATGAGTTGTTTTATTATAACAGTTTTTAAGTGGGGTTACACAAGTCCCAATTTTGATTATAAATATTCATTAGAAATCTAAAAAGATTTCCTACATCATAGTATTTTTTTTATAATTTTTAGACATTAAATAAATTAAATTATTTATGACATCATTATGATGCGGCGATGACCTCATTATTTAACGATTTAAATAAAATGAGAAGATAATGCAAAATCCAAGGCTTACACTTGTCCAAAGCCTATTGGATGAAGATATTTAGAACCCTTGTCACCTTATCCACGAATTATATAAGTGTGGGACCTTTAGAATCCGAAAAGCATTGTATAATAATGTAACATTTCAATCTTTCCAAAAGAGCCCCTCCTCTCCTCTTATAAAAGGCCCCCACCTCTACCACCTTATTCACACTTTCAAGCCTTTTGGTTCGGCCAACCTCTGCCCAAATACTCTCCCAACTTCTCTCCCTTCATCCTAGAAGCTTTACTTTAGTCAGAAAGCCAACCTAAGGAGTCCTTTTGATCAAATCAAAAGGAAGAACCCGAAGAAGAGGTAACATTTTCATCACCCTCTTTCATGTTTCTTTCTTCTTCCACTCCCTCTTTGTTTATTATTTCAATTCTAAAATTATAACTCCATTATATTATATATACTTTGATGTTATTATAAATATGGAACAACCATATTCAGTATTATACCCATCATTTGAATGACATGTCACCATACGTGCGTACGTACGGCTTACCGTCTCCACGTCGTGGTGTAATTGTTATTCAATATATTATTATTTAGATGGGTATAATAATGATATGTAATTCATGTAAATAATAAATATAACATGATAATGATTCTGTATATATGATATACTATCCAATTATATATTATTTTAATATCAAAATAATGATATTGTCGCTCGTGCGTACGTACGGACTACTGTCTCCACGAACGTGATGAGATTCATTCACCGTCGTATCCATTCAAGTATAATTATCATTTGATGATTTAAAAATAATGTTTAAGGACATGATATCATTCTGGATATGAATAAGATACAACCTATCCATGAAAAACATGACTTACGTAACAAAACATATAAGAAAACGAGTAAGTTAACACCCGAAACAACGATAAATCTAAGATATTGTTAACAAAGCATAGTTAAAAGAACATATATGATATCATATGAATGTATATGATTCTTGTATAATTTAATAACAATTATTTCACCATTATACAGGAGGTTAACCTACCCCAACCAAGGAAAAGTACAAGGTAAGGGTTTACTTCACAACCTCTTCATTATCCAAGGTTGTTTATACCTAATTATCTACTGGGACCTCGTTATCATCCACATCCATGTTTCTTCAAAATGTATTTCAAAACATTTTTATTATTTACAAGAATATGGGTTAAAGTCATTTATACCCTTTTTGACTTTTTATAAGAGGAATCTTTCCGTCGTTTTCAAAACAAGGTCCTTTTTAACCTTTTCGACAGAATTGAGGTAAGAATGTTTTTTTTAACTTATACAGCGGGTGCGGTTATTTTCCGCCGTTATAAAATCTTCAAAGATTTCCTTACAAGCTTATAATAATATTTTCAAGAAAATGTTTTGTTTTATATGGCTCTTAAATGATTTCAAAAATAGAAAGAGATATTTCTCTAAAAAGTGTTTTGATTTCATCTATGTCAACATCCTTTGATGGATTTTACGCTTATTTGAAGTTGATTTATTATAATACAAAACTTCTATATTATATTGAAGGTTTTGTGATATGTTTGACTGTGGATGTGCTATTTTATACCATTCATAGTTTATGGTGAAATTATTGACATTTCGTATGCTAGTTTTAATACGAATGTTTATGTTATGTTTAAACCTTTTCATATGGGAATGCATTGGACTTAATATGTGACGGGTGGAGCCCGCTATAGCTCCTCGATGCATCGGTAGGTCTCATGAGACAAACTAGTGTCTTGGCACAAGGCCTTGACAAAATATTATTTGTAGTCTTGGCACGAGGCCTTGGCTATGTGGTTATGATAGTCTGGCATTATGCATTCCAACATTATGAAAGTGGTTAGTGATTTTGCATGTGATTATTCGATTAGTAGAATATCCATGAGAATGAGTAAATGGCATTATTTCATTTTACTTTTGCCATATTATGTTGATTTTCAAGTTTAAAAGGCTTTTGTTTTAGTTATACATTGCCTTAAATGTTTATTCTTATTTATGAAAGTTTCCGCTATATTGTTATCCTTACTGGGCATTTGAGCTCACCCCTTTTCTATGTTTTATTTTTCCCAGGAAGTGAAGAAGTAAATTATGAATGACCTGTAGGGATATTATGAGGGGATAATAGTGTGGACTCTGGAGACATTATGTTGTTGTAGTAGTTTTTCATTTTATGATGTATTGTAAAACTTATGAATATATCTGGTGTTTCCAAGGCTACTAAACCAATCGGTCTTTCGAGATTTGATATTTCTTGTGATCATGCCAATGTTACGAAGTAATGCACCGACTCTGGGTAGATGGGGTCGGGGCATTACAGTTGGTATTAGAGGAAGTTTAGTACAAACCTTGGAAGCTAGATTTAGATAAACTCTGATTAGAGCACATAGACCTAAGATGAACTTTGAGGATTAGTATAGAAGAACTTCCTAAAATTTGGTATTGTAGAGATTTTGTGAGTTTTCCGAGCAATACATCCCTGTCTGGATACGAGCAGGTAGAGGTGGCTCTGGCACAGATGTTCCTAAGGGTAAAACCCGAAAACACCGCTTTGAGCTAGACTCGAATGGGAACTGGTGCACGACAACGGGCCTTGCTGTACTCTTGGTTACGACAATCCCGGGGGATATGCTTAGGATAACTCTCATTTTCTTTACAAATCATTATGAAGGGTTTATGAGTATATACTTCCTCAAAGAAAACATTTTTATGATTATGGATTATATCCATAAATAGTTCAATTTATGTTAAGTGTTTTATAAGTATGGGATTATGTATTTTGATTCATAAACTGATGTAGTTTATGCCATTGTTTAGAAATGGCTCCTAGTGGAAGAAATGGAAACCGTATCAATGCACGCACTCCATGTAGGGATTTCCCTCCTGCTCAAGATAATTATAGTGGGGCTGGTGATGCAACTGGTGCCGATCTTCTAATCACCATACTGGGACAACTTACTCAGGTTATGAATAATAACCTTACCCGTATGGAGCACCCAGATCCACAGCGTGGAGGATCAATGTTAGATCGATTCATGAGGAAACAACCACCAACGTTCAATGGGAGTACAAATCCCTTAGTATCCGAGCAATGGATAAATTCCCTAGAGAAAATATTTCAGGCTTTGGGAAGCAGTGAAAGGGAAAAAGTTATCATGGCAGTTTACCGCCTCACTGGAGATGCCGATCAATGGTGGTCACTAATTCAAAACAAAAAGGAAGATGATGAATTAAAAAACATGGAATGGCAGGAGTTCAAAGAGCTGTTCTTAGAAAAATACTTTCCTCGAGACCATCGAGCGGATATGGAAAGGCAATTTCTGAGTCTGAGGCAGAAGGAGGATGAGAATGTAGTAAAGTATGAGGCTAACTTTACAAGGTTAGCAAGGTATGCTGCAGATTACATACGTAACCCAAGAAGTAAGACTGATCGTTTCTTTGATGGGTTGAAACCGTTTCTCCGTCGAGCTTTAGTATCACAAACCTTCTCTTCATACGAAGGTATTGTCTCGTGCGCTATCAAGACGGAAAAGGAATTCTCTAAGTCTTATGACTTTAAAGCAAAGCAAGAGAAGAAGAGACCTGCTGATCAATCTGGGAATGGAAATAAAGGGAAGAAGGGAAAGGTTGAATATCCATCTTGTGGTAAATGCGGGAAGAAACATCCTGGTACTTGCTTGAAGGGAATGGGAGTCTATTACAAGTGTGGTGAAAAAGGCCACCAAGCTCATGATTGCAAGGGGAAGAAGGAAGCTACCAACGTTTGGTGCTAAAATTGCAGGGAGATAGGGCATTATGCAAATGAATGTCCTAAGCGTCAGGAGAACTTACCTCAGAAAAGTCCAAGGGATCAAGGCCAGGCTTTTGCTATCACTACTGCAGAGGTAGAAGCTCCGAAAGACGTGGTGGCGGGTAATTTAATGGTTTCCTCAAGTTTAGCAAATGCATTATTTGATTCTGGATCATCGCATTTTTTCATATCTTCCCAGTTTGCTAAGAAAATTAGATATTTCCAATTTGATTTAACAAGGGAGTTGTCGGTCAAAACCCCTAAGGGAAGTATTGTTGCAACAAAGTTTTGTCGATTAGTTCCCATTAGAGCACCTAAATGTTCTTTACCTGCTGATCTCATCGTCATACCCATGATTGAATTTTATATAATCCTCAGTATGGATTGGCTTTCGGACCATGATGCAAAAATTTATTGTAAGAGGAAAGAGGTTACGATTCTTGATGATGATGATAAGGAACACCTTATCTTTAGAGCCGAATCGTCGCCACATAATTCTTATCTAGATCCACCCCCAGTAGCTCAACTAAATTCAATTATTGTGGAGGAAGAGAAGTAAATTACTGAGGGTGAGGAAAGGAATATTCAAATAGAGGATGTACCTATTGTGAGAGAATATGTTGATGTGTTTCCGGAAGATTTACCTGGACATCCTCCAGAACGAGAAGTTGAGTTTTCCATTGATTTAATTCCTGGATCAAGGCCCATATCGAAGACCCCTTATCGAATGGCCACTGTGGAATTAGTTGAACTAAAGAAACAACTAGAGGAATTGAGTAATAAGGGATTTATTCGCCCTAGTGTTTCTCCTTGGGGAGCCCCTGTTCTTTTTGTTAAGAAGAAAGATGGATCTATGAGGTTGTGCATTGACTATAGGGAGATCAATGCTATAACAATAAAGAACAAGTATCCCCTACCTCGCATTGATGATTTGTTTGACCAACTGCATGGAGCTCAATACTTTTCAAAGATTGACCTTCAGTCTGGATACCATCAGTTGTGTGTGAAGAAGGAAGACGTTCCAAAGACAGCATTTCGAACAAGGTACGGGCATTACGAGTTTACAGTAATGCCTTTTGGATTGACTAATGCACCCTCTGTTTTCATGGATCTAATGAATAGAGTTTTCAAGGAATATCTTGATGACTTTGTAGTGGTATTTATTGATGATATCTTGGTATACTCCAAAAGCCACGAAGATCATGAAAATCACTTATGCATTATCCTGAAGACTCTTAGAAGACATGAATTATATGGGAAATTTAGCAAGTGTGAATTATGGCTTCATGAGATTTATTTTCTTGTCCATATTGTCTCTAAGTATGGAATTTCCATTGATCCTTCTAAAACCAAGGCAATCCAAGAATGGCCAGCACCGACAAGTATAACTGAGGTACGCAGTTTTATTGGTTTAGCAGGTTATTATCGACGTTTCGTCCAGAATTTTGCCAGATTGGCTAACCCAATGACAAAGCTCACACGTAAAGGGATTAAATTTGTCTGGACAAAAGAGTGTGAAGAATGTTTTGAAGAACTAAAGAGAAGATTATTCAATGCCCCTGTATTGACTCTACCATCGGGGAATGATGGGTTTGTTATTTATAGTGATGTATCGAAGAAAGGACTTGGTTGTGTCCTTATGCCAAATGATAAGGTCATTGCCTATGCATCACGACAGCTAAAAATTCATGAGCAAAACTATCCTACTCATGATCTTTAGTTAGCAGCTGTGATCTTTGCTTTAAAGATATAGAGACATTACCTCTATGGTGAAAAATGTGAGATTTATACTGATCATAAGAGTTTGAAGTATATTTTCACACAAAAAGAACTCAACATGAGGCAAAGGCGATGGCTTGAACTACTCAAGGATTATGATTTCACGATACATTACCACCCGGGGAAGGCAAACAAGGTGGCAGATGCTTTGAGTAGAAAAGACCATGGAGTTTTGAATGTGATGAGAATTGAAAGGGATCCAATTTTCATGGATCTAGTGAAGATGGACATGGGAATAACTAGGGAAGGTGAAACATCAATGCTTTTTCAAATGGTTGCCAAACCATCATTACTAGAAAGGATTAAGAGTTCTCAGACCAATGATGAAGAATTTCAGAAGAAGATTAAAGATGTGAATGATGGAAGATTGAGGGACTTTGTGTATAAAGATAGAATTTTGAAATTCAGGAAGAGACTTTGTGTTCCCGATATAACTGATCTAAAAAGGGAATTGCTGGATGATGCTCATAGTTCCAATTTCTCTATACACCCTGGGAGCACAAAAATGTATAGAGATTTGAAGGAACATTTTTGGTGGGACAATATGAAGAGGGAGATTGCTGATTTTGTGTCGAGGTGTATGGTTTTTCAACAAGTGAAAGCTGGAAGGCAACATCCTCGTGGAGTATTGCAACCTCTTCCCATACCTGAGTGGAAATGGGATAATATTACGATGGACTTTGTCATGGGACTACCAAAGACTCCTAGAAGGAATGATGCAATATGGGTCATTGTTGATCGTCTTACTAAGTCAGCACATTTTCTGGATATACGGGAGGATCTACCACTTGAACGTCTAGCAAGATTATATATTAATGAAGTTGTAAGACTTCATGGAGTATCCCTATCGATTGTTTCTGATCGTGATCCTCGTTTTACTTCAAGATTCTGGAAAAGTCTTCAAAAGGCCTTGGATACTGAACTTTGTTTGAGCACTGCCTATCACCCTCAAACAGATGGACAATCAGAACGGACTATTCAAACCTTAGAAGACATGTTGAGATCATGCTCTCTTGACTTTCAGGGTATGTGGGATCAATACTTACCACTGGTAGAATTTTCCTATAACAATAGCTTCCATTCAAGCATTCAGATGGCACCTTATGAAGCGTTATACGGAAAGAGATGTCGTACACCAACCTGTTGGGATGACGTTGGTGAAAGAAAACTTGTGGGACCAGAACTAGTGGAAGAAACAATGGAAAAGGTGAAGGTAATCCAAAACCACATCAAATCAGCTCAAAGTAGGCAGAAGAGCTATGCCGATAACAGAAGAAAGGTTTTGGAATTTCAGGTGGGAGATCATGTTTTCCTAAAAGTATCTCCATGGAAGGGAGTTTTACATTTTGGTAAGAAGGGTAAGTTGAGTCCCAGGTACATCGGACCTTTCGAAATTCTAGATCGTATTGGGGCTGTAGCTTATCGTTTGGCGATGCCGCCAAATCTCTCCAAAGTTCACGATGTTTTCCTCGTATCTCTATTGAGGAAATACATGCCTGACCCAACGCATGTACTCACCTATGAGGAATTAGAACTGGAACCCGATCTTTCCTATTGTGAAGAGCCCGTCATGATTCTTGATGTGAGGGAGCAGGTGCTGAGAAACTGGACGACTCGTCTGGTAAAGGTTTGTGGAGAAATTATAAAATGGAAGAGGCAACATGGGAACCTGAGGAACTTATGATGAAGAACCACCTGAGTCTTTTTATGCAGTAATACCCTAGAAATTGCGAGGACGCAATTATTTGAAGGAGGGGAGAATGTAACACCCCAAGCTTCCACGGTACGTTTCCCTTCGAATAATGCAATAGCGTGTGTTGTACGCAACCTCGAGCTCTAACACACACCACAACTAATTAAACTAGCCGTTGTGAATAGTAATACCTACTTTTTGAAATTTTATAAATTTTATTTATCAAAATAGACTTCATCTTTGGATTCGGAATATCGAAATTAGCCTATGTTGAATTTTTGGTATTTTTCTGAGAACTTCTAATTTTTTATGAATAGTGAAAAATACTTAAAAACAACTTTTTAAATCAAAATAATTTAGAGTGAAAAATTATACTATTTAGTGGTTTAAAAGTATAATTATAATATATTTTTATCCAATGGTGTTCATTAGAATTAATTTAACATTGAAATCGGACATAAACAATTGTCAATCTTTTGATATAAATTGTTTCTTAGAAACACGCCATTTTTTGTAACAGCGGGAATTAATTATAAAATTAATTAATGAAACTAATATCTTTGGAATTTTTTAAAATAGACATCATTTTTGAATTCGGAATATCAATTATAGCTTAGGGTGAAATTTTGTCTTTGTTCTGAAAAACTTCAATTTTTGATGAATAGTGAAACCACTAAGTGGTAGTTAAATAACTGATTTTTCATTTAAATGAAATATTACCACTTCTGTGATTTGATTTTTAAAAATCCGACATACATGGTTGTCATTAAGAAGTAAAATGTGGTTCAATGAGATTAAAATAAATTTTTGGTGAATAGTAACTTTTAAGTTCTTAATCGCGATTAGAGGTAATTAGTGTAGTTTAAGGTACAAATAATGTTTTAATAATATGAGATGAGCATGACACTTGTCCTACTCCTATTGGATGAGTCATGGCAGACCAAGACAACCCATGGGTCAACTTGGGGACCCCATGGAGCCACTTTAGTTGGAAAATGACATTAATATATATTTATTTAATGTTAAAATTAAATTGACACAAACATGATTTGTTTTACTAAAATAGTTTTTAAGTGGGGTTACACAAGTCCAAATTTTGATTATAAATATTCATTAGAAAGATAAAAAGATTTCCTACATCATAGTATTTTTTTTATAATTTTTAGACATTAAATAAATTAAATTATTTATGACATAATTATGATGCGGCGATGACCTCATTATTTAACGATTTATATAAAATGAGAAGATAATGCAAAATCCAAGGCTTACACTTGTCCAAAGCCTATTGGATGAACCTATTTCGAACCATTATCACCTTATACACGAATTATATAAGTGTGGGACCTTTATAATCCGAAACGCATTGTATAATAATGTAACATTTCAATCTTTCCAAAAGAGCCCCTCCTCTCCTCTTATAAAAGGCCCCCACCTCTACCACATTATTCACACTTTCAAGCCTTTTGGTTCAGCCAAACTCTGCCCAAATACTCTCCCAACTTCTCTCCCTTCATCCTAGAAGCTTTACTTTAGTCAGAAAGCCATCATAAAGAGTCCTTTTGATCAAATCAAAAGGAAGAACCCGAAGAAGAGGTAACATTTTCATCACCCTCTTTCATGTTTCTTTCTTCTTCCACTCCCTCTTTGTTTATTATTTCAATTATAAAATTATAACTCCAGTATCTTCTATATACTGTGATGTTATTATAAATATGGAACAACCATATTCAGTATTATACCCATCATTTGAATGACATGTCACCATACGTGCGTACGTACGGCTTACCGTCTCCACGTCGTGGTGTAATTGTTATTCAATATATTATTATTTAGATGGGTATAATAATGATATGTAATTCATGTAAATAATAAATATAACATGATAATTATTCTGTATATATGATATACTATCCAATTATATATTATTTTAACATCAAAATAATGATATTGTCGCTCGTGCGTACGTACGGACTACCGTCTCCACGAACGCGATGAGATTCATTCTCTGTCGTATCCATTCAAGTATAATTATCATTTGATGATTTAAAAATAATGTTTAAGGACATGATATCATTCTGGATATGAATAAGATACAACCTATCCCTTAAAAACATGACTTACGTAACAAAACATATAAGAAAATGATTAAGTTAACACCCGAAACAACGATAAATCTAAGATATTGTTAACAAAGCATAGTTAAAAGATCATATATGATATCATATGAATGTATATGATTCTTGTATAATTAAATAAAAATTATTTCACCATTATACAGGAGGTTAACCTACCCCAACCAAGGAAAATTACAAGGTAAGGGTTTACTTCACAACCTCTTCATTATCCAAGGTTGTTTATACATAATTATCTACTGGGACCTCGTTATCATCCACATCCATGTTTCTTAAAAATGTATTTCAAAACATTTTTATTATTTACAAGAATATGGGTTAAATTCATTTATACCCTTTTTGACTTTTTATAAGAGTAATCTTTCCGTCGTTTTCAAAATAAGGTCCTTTTTAACCTTTTCGACAGAATTGAGGTAAGAATGTTTTTTTAACATATACGGCGGGTGCGGTTATTTTCCGCCATTATAAAATATTCAAAGCATTCCTTACAAGCTTATAAGAATATTTTCAAGAAATTTTTTTGTTTTATATGTCTCTTAAATGATTTGAAAAATAGAAAGAGATATTTCTCTAAAAAGTGTTTTGATTTCATCTATGTCAACATCCTTTGATGGATTTTACGCTTATTTGAAGTTGATTTATTATAATACAAAACTTCTATATTGTATTGGAGGTTTTGTGATATGTTTGACTGTGGATGTGCTATTTTATACCATTCATAGTTTATGGTGAAATTATTGACATTTCGTATGCTAGTTTTAATACGAATGTTTATGTTATGTTTAAACCTTTTCATATGGGAATGCATTGGACTTAATATGTGACGGGTGGAGCCCGCTATAGCTCCTCGATGCATCGGTAGGTCTCATGAGACAAACTAGTGTCTTGGCACAAGGCCTTGACAAAATCTTATTTGTAGTCTTGGCACGAGGCCTTGGCTATGTGGTTATGATAGTCTGGCATTATGCATTCCAACATTATGAAAGTGGTTAGTGATTTTGCTTGTGATTATTCTATTAGTAGAATATCCATGAGAATGAGTAAATGGGATTATTTCATTTTACTTTTGCCATATTATGTTGATGTTCAAGTTTAAAAGGCTTTTTGTTTTAGTTATACATTGCCTTAAATGTTTATTCTTATTTATGAAAGTTTCCTCTATATTGTTATCCTTACTAGGCATTTGAGCTCACCCCTTTTCTATGTTTTATTTTTTCCAGGAAGTGAAGAAGTAAATTATGAATGACCTGCAGGGATATTATGAGGGGATAATAGTGTGGACTCTGGAGACATTATGTTGTTGTAGTAGTTTTTCATTTTATGATGTAATGTAAAACTTATGAATATATCTGGTGTTTCCAAGGCTACTAAACCAATTGGTCTTTCGAGATTTGATCTTTCTTGTGATCATGCCAATGTTACGAAGTAATGCACCGACTCTGGGTAGCTGGGGTCGGGGCGTTACATTGATTCCCTGCCATGAAGATATGTTGGAATCCTCCTTGACGTTCAATCCTATCATCTATGTCTCATCCTAGTATCTCCTTCGAGCCATTATGTTTTTTGGAAAATCATTCCCTGGCCCGGAGGTTCTACTTGCTTCAGGCACGTTTCCATCCACTCCATTCTCAATGGACACCAACTTAGGTGTCCCATATCCCCACCAAAATATCTAGAATTTGATTCCCATTCACTGGGATATGTAGGAATCCTCTCTGAGGTTCAATCCCACAACTGTCATCTTCGCGTCAGTTCCATCTCATCTATTCCACCCACTTCACCCATTCCTCTATCAAACATCCAGTGTTCCCATTTCTAAGGTTCACTTTCCCTAATCAACCCTCAATGGTGTCCAAATTAGTCTGTACAGTGTGACATATTCCCTTTATAGGACACACCACCTTGGGTCGTCTCTTATTGGGAATTATGATCTATCCATATGGTCTCCCCCATTCTTTGGTGAACTCTCTCTGATCCACCTTTTGTGGTGTCCAGAGCAGCCTTGACAGTGTTGAATCTTTACTTTTTGGGGCACACCACCCTAGGTCCATTATCATTAGGTGTTCTAATCCATCAATTAGGTTTCCCCCTTATTGGGGTGCACTCTCCCCGATCCACCCTTTTTGGTGTCTAGATCATCGTTCATGGTGTGACTTATTCCCTTTTTGGGGCACACCACCCTAGATCCATCCTCATTGGTAGTTTTGCTCTATCAATCCGATAAACCTTATAGGTGATCCCCCAAGGAATGTACCAATATAATATGTCTCTGTGGGGTGTTCTAATCACTCTCATTCTATCTACTCAAGACTTTAAACTCCCAACATACCATGTGTTGAACATGGGATGTCTGAGGAAAACCTCATAAACTATGCTTTAGGAATCCGTCTCCGTGAGATGTTAAACTCAATAAATACCCCATGTTAAACATGGGAAGATGAGGAAAACCTCATATACAAGACTCCTAAATAAGATAACTTATGATCAACATAGGATACCTTAGGTTCTATACCCTTGATATTCCCTCTTATGAGTATGAATACAGTTGACCAATGTCCATGCATCTAGAGATGCCCCGACATGCATAATGTTACCATCTGCTCTGACCAAACATTGATGCCCTGACTAGACCCCTTGGAATGTCTAGACAAAAGAAGCAAAATTAAATGGTGTTCATAAAGATATGGAATTAGGAATGATATTCATGAACAATGTATTAATCTTTAAGGGAGAACCAGAATAGGTGATGAGTTATGAGATGGAATCAACAGAAGGAGAGACCAACATCCCATTATCCCATTTATATCAAGGAGTTATCATCTTTGAAGAAGTGATTAATGTCATCAGTCTTTGGAAAGTGGGAATGTGGGGAAAAAATCAGACCACACTCCCTGATGATGCACGCCCCGATTAAAGCGTTGCAAACATATATATATATATATATATATATCACTCACTAATGAAAATTACTAATAGTATCAACATTTAATTTTTTTCAAGATATCAACCTCACTATCTTAGGTAAGACTAATAAAATTACATTTTCCATCATAATATAAATTTTCTAAGATTGTAAATCAATTTTGTATTCTCTATTATTTAGTTATAATTCATCGTGATTTATTGATATAGACCTTTCTCAACATCATTTTCATGTCCTTTTTTAACCAATTATGAAAACCCAAAATAGTTACCAATAAAATCAGAGTAAATGATCATATAAATATAAAAACTCAATACAAATATTTCTTCAATAATTAATAATTAATTTTATCCTTTGATATAATAATTTCAATCCACCTTAATTTAACATCGGTTTTTTACTTAAGTTAGGTTTTCTTGTACTTATTAGCCAAATCCCAAAAAAGAACTAACCCAAGATTATCATGAACATTGTTAGAATATTTTAAAAGTGAAAAACATTGAAATATATAAACTCAAATTCCAACTAACCCTTTATTCATAAAATCACATATCTTTTAATATTCATATTAACTTGATAATATTTATGTTTTAATCTATGTTATCTATAGTCATTATATAATAGCCCCAAATCATCAGTGTTGGTTCCGATGATAAAAAATTGTTGTATATTTTGTTATAAACAATTAACAAAAAAAATACACACTGAGGACCCTTTACATATTGAGATTTGGAGGATTAAGAAAAACATTAATATATATATATGGGTTTTATATTTAATTATATAAATATTTATCCATCTTCACTAGATCTAAACTCTTAAACCAGAATCTTCACCAAGAACTTTTACTCATTACCATACCATTGAAAAC
Source organism: Viscum album (assembly GCA_963277665.1). Taxonomy (NCBI): domain Eukaryota; kingdom Viridiplantae; phylum Streptophyta; class Magnoliopsida; order Santalales; family Viscaceae; genus Viscum; species Viscum album. The sequence continues at coordinate 602,521,121 of OY728130.1, read as the reverse complement.
TTTTACAAAAATGGGATGTGAACTAAATTTCTCATTAAGGGGTTTTATTACCAGTGGTAAAATCATTTAATATTTTTCTAAAAAAATTAGATTTTTTAAAATCCATAATCATAAATGATTTTTAAAAATTTTAAATTTTTTTAAAACATAATATCCATTGATAATAAAAAACAATTTGAAATAAATCTTGATTTCTTATTTGAAAACTTCAAGACTACACTTTAAAAAACAATAAACCTTTAAATAAAATAATGGTACATGGAAATCCATAATAAATACATGTGGTCAATAGCTGTAATGAATTTCTAAACATCACTTTAAAGGGAAACTGCATATGTGGTTGTGGGTTCACTCTTCATTCCACATCATTATAATCAATACCCAAGTGCTAAAATTTTTAATAGAATATTTTTGTAAAAATTTCCTTCTCATACTAACTCCATTAAAAATAAACATTCAAAACTACTCATATATTTAATTTATTATCTTATTATAAAAATATTTTCATATCAAGAAGACTTTTACAAAGTATCATTTAAGGTTGAAAATCCATAAAGATTAGTAATAATCAAAACATTCATTAGAAACATTTAGATATAATTCGTTAAAATTAGATTTTAAAAAATTATCTTCTTCAATAATTATGGAATGTAAAGGATAACTATAGTACATGGACACACATATAATAATGAATTAAATTTATAGAAATCAAAAAAAAATTTGTAGATAAATTGTTAGTCATTATTACTTTGAAATCTACCTTGAATTCAGAAAACAGAATTACCCTTTTATGACCTAATAAAATTATAAAAAGGAAATTTTTAATAGAAATTGAATTTAAAAAATTAATAACATTATCCTACGTAAGGTGGGTTTAATAAAAATATATTTACCTTAAATTAAGGATTTTGGTTAAAAATAAAAAGATTTTTAATAAAACATTTTTTATTAATTAGGGTTTTGTAAATCCCAAAACATGAGTTTCATAAAAATAAATTTTCCTTCTAGAATATGGGTTTGAAAAGAAATAAAAATTTAGTAAAAATAATTCTATTACATTACCTTATGACTTATGTTGTAGAATGAAACTAAGGAGAGATTTGGAAGTGATATTTTCTAATGCTAGTGTATATAAACAAAAGTATGGAACGATAAAATAGGTAAAGAGAGAACCTGTGTTATGAGGGGTCTGGTTTTCAATGAGTGAAGAGAAAACAAAAGCCATTATATTATAGTTTTAACACTAAAGGTTTTTTTTTATATTTCTAAATCAAGTTACATGGTTAAGATAAATTTTACCAAATATCTACATAAATTGATATCCATTAGGTATTATGATCTTGATATGATTTAGAAAATCGTATCCTATGTTTCTTATGAAAGATTGACCTTGTGTTGTTTGAAAATGGAGGATTTAGTATCTATGTAAGATTTGGATTTATTTATCAAATTTGGTTTGAGAAATATAGGATATAAATACCAAATCAACCCCAAGGATTCACATCACCACTGCATACATATATCGATGGATAATATATATATATATATACCTCGTTGTATTAAATGGTGTAACTCATGGGGGAAGGTGATGAATATGGGAAATCTAAATAGAACTATAGGTGATCTTATTTGATAAATTGGTTTTCTTGATATAAAATATATCATCTTATAATTTATTCTTGTGGCGATGACCCTACAATCCCATCGCTGAAGACAATGGAGAGTCATCTCCTTCATTTCATGTACATGATGTCCATGCTTTGAATTTTATTATTATAGATATATATATATATCATTTATATTGTCTATTAGAATCTTCCTCAAGAATATTTCAATAACTGACTATAATATTGACATCATAATTTTCAATGTAAAACTAATTTCATCAAGTTGATAAAATCATGTGTTGTATGCTATGATGTCGACATGACTGGTATATGGGTTTAATAAATCTAGACCATGGAAAAAGGATGAGATAGAAATTTTTTATTATTGTAGGCTATTATATCTTCTTGTGTAGGGTGAGGATTCAGTGTTTTATAGTTCAAAAATTATAGGTTTGTTGCTGAAGGAAAACGAAATTGGTGAAAGAAGGTGGTATCAAGCTAGGGAATCTATAGTTCATGCATACAAGGGTTGTGGATGAAACCGATGTCAGATGAAGAAAAATAAGATGATAGGGTTTCTAGGTTAGCACATGAGTATGAATAAAATAACTGATAAGATCATATGACTGGAATCGATTTGAATGAACTACCCATGTTATTTTCAGATGTTATTAAATAGAGATACAGTGGTCACATACCTCTATCCCACATAAAAGTTTTATTTGGTATCACTCTTACGTATAAACTTAAACATTCCATAAGCATTGGATGTGAGTATCTTAGGGCCCGCTCAGGGATCCACAATGCACACATCGGGCTCACATGTCACACTTCCTTGTGTAGGCCAACCTTCTTATATGCTCACTCGAGTACACTCCTTCCAGTGCAATTTTTCAACTATGCTTTACCATGATATAAATTCACTCTCATACCACCATCCATGAGCTTGTGGTTTAACATTAGATGCCTTATTAGGATATCCTAATATTCCTTAGCTTAGTTTAGAAAGCTTGAAACTTTTTTTGAACCATTAAAATTTCGGGTCATCTGTTATAAAAAGAACACAAAATATATGTACAATATTATAATAATCATTTAAAAACTAAACACCAATTACACATTTTCATTTTTCAGACATAGTTATTACAATATTTTTTAAAATATATTTATTTAAAACTATTATAAAAGTATTTATACTAATGAAATTTTACATTTTTCACAAGTTACTAATTATCACCAAAGAATTATAAATAATATGCCTTGTGTGTATTACTTCATGGGTGAAAAATAAAAATAAAATTTTACTAATTAATTTATAAACATTTTATATTGATTCATATTTTAGTTCTTATTCAAAATGATTATAAACTAATAATTTTATAAACATTTTAAATAGATTCTAATGGCTACCTCATTATCAATGGTAACATCCCACATTCTTTAAATACCCCCTTAAGAGAAATTTTTTCATAATCCAAAATCTATGCATTGAAATTTTCTAACTCGCATGAATGATTTCTATTTTCCCCATACTTTATATTATTACACTTAACCTCTATTTGCGAATTCTTCTCATGGATGAACCTTAAAATAATTATATGATTTCAGTGTCATCATTTTAATTTTATGTTTTCAACTTTTATTAATAATGATAGTTGTAAATTTAGTATTATCGGCTCCTTAAATAGAAGCATACATTTGATGAGATGTTATTATATATAAAAAACTCTTCATATTGTTTTATGTTTAGAAAAATTGTTTATTTATATAATTTATTTAAAAATAATAAATGCATTAAAATTATAGGATGTTGCATTCCACCCCCTTAAAGGAAATTTATCCTCACAATTCCCTTACACATAATTAAACCCTAAATATCACTTACAATTATTTGGTCTTGAATTTTGATATCCCTACAAAAAAATCGTTATTTTCAATGAGAACTAAAATTATATTAAACAATTCTCTTTAAACAACTCATAACTTTGACAAAGTCAACAATTTCCTAGTTTTCCACTCTTGTAAAGAACAGGGGTAAAAAATTGGGGAGATACTTCATATTTTTTTCAAAATTTTATATATCTTTTATTCAAATTAAACATTTGAATTTTGGACTAAATTTATATAAACATTCATGGCCACTTGAAAATTTTCTATTATTAATATATAATTTCAAGAAATTCCTTTGAACTTGGTCTTTATTCAATAATCTTATAAAGACATCATTAAAAGAATAAAAATTATATTTTATATTCCCAAAAGAAAATTTTAAAATTTTGCAGATATAGGCTACCCATAAGTCTCCCTCTTCTATAGCTTCCATAAAATCACAATGTATTTCATATGTTTTAGATAAAATGATTAATTTATAATTTTCCTTTTGATACCTTTCACACCTAACATGTTGATAATTTTGAGAGTGCAATATTTTCCAATATAAAATCGACGACCCTTGAAAAAATCAAGGAATGGTATATATATTATATATCTCATAGAGTTCCTTACAAGTAAGTTGGATATTGAAAAAAGTTTCAAAGTCAATCGAGAATTTAATTAGAATAATATTTACAAGAAGATCATCCGGAAGAGATATAAGACTTGTTCATCATCTTCCTCCTTCCATCTTGAAATTGATCCTAAAAATAAAAATGTTACATAATATGGACTATAAAAATAAATATATATAATTAAAATATTTTTACCAAAACATCTTAATCTATAAATGTCTCCATACCTTTCCTTTGATACTAACTATATTAACCCCATACCCGCACTCCCAATTCTTGTGCAAAAATTTTGTTCTATTTTTTTAATATAAAAATTTAACTGAAAAATATATCACTCAATGACCATTTAATTATAGATATTTATAGGATTATAAATACTTTAATACATATCATATCTATATATAAAATTATACATACATTTATGTGGTTTAAATGAAGCTAAATTCTTAATCCAAACCCTTCACTAAGTTCTTGTACTCTTTACCATACCTGTGAAAAACACAAAAAAACATGGGATGAACATAAAATTTCTCACTAAGGGGTCTCAAAACTAGAGTTAAAGTACTTTATTTTTTCTATAACAAATATTTAGGGTTTTCTAAATCTAGAATAGGAAACCATTTTCAAAAAAATTAAATGACATATTTTGAAAACATAGTGCCCTTTGAAAATAAAAAACCTTAAAATATATCTTGATTTTTCCTTCAAAAAATTCAATACTTTCCTTTCATAAATAATAATCTTTTAAGAAATATTATTATAATTAGAAAACCATAAAAAATTCTTGTGTCCACTAGTTGTATTTAATGTCTAAACATCGCCTTGAGGAAAAATACTGTTTGATTTCATGGGTTCAATCGACATTATGAATCATTATAATAAATAGCTAAGTTAAAAAAATTTAAATAAAACACTCTTTCAAATATTTCATTTCTCACTAAAATTCCATTAAAAAATAACCTTGAAAAAATACACTGATATGTAATTTATTCTCTAAAAAGAAAAATAATTATATAGAAAATTTAATTTTTCAAAGATTCCCTTAAAGGAGAAAATACATGAATATTATTAATATTCTAAACATACATTTTCAACATTTAGAAATAATTATTGAAAATTAGATTTAAAAAATGATTTTCTAAATATGCATGGAATATAAAAGATAACTATAGTACATGGATATACCTATAATCATGAATGAAATTTATAGGAATAAAGATAACATTTTATACATAAAATGATAACCTTTATTACTTCAAATTCATCTTTGAATTCAGAAAATAAAATTCCCCTCTTATATAAATGTAAAATTTGTAATTTGTAATTTTTAAGAAGAAATTGAATTAAAATCTTCAAAAACACAATCCTTTGTATATAGGGTTTAATAAAAATATATTTCCATTAAATTAATGGTTTTCTGTTAAAAATAAATAGACTTTTAAAAAATGTCCCTTACATAGGGTTTTGTAAACTATAAATTAAGAGTTTCTTAAAAATCAATTTCAATTACATGAAAATGGGTTTTAAAAGAATTATAAATTTAATAATAATCATTTTATTCGCTTTCCATTTGACTTATATTGTAGACTAAAACTAATTCAAGATTTGGAAGTGATATTTTCCACTTCTCATGTTTGGAAATGAAAGTATAAAATGAGGAAATGCGTACAAAGAGAACCTCGGTTTAGTGGGTTCGGGTTATCAAGAGGAGAATAGAAAGCTAAATACTTTATATAGAAGTTTGAACATTGAATATTTATTTTCATATTTATAAATTACCTTACATATTCATGATAAATAATACCCAACACCTAACTAAATTGATATCTATTAGGTATTATGATCTTAACATTATTATGATAATCCTATAATGTATTCCATATAAAATATTTTCTTTCTGTTTTTTAGAAATAGTGGCCTGAGTATCTTCATTAGATCTGGATTTATACGTTAAACTTGGTTAGATAAAGATATAATATAAATAAAAAATCAACCACAAGGATTAACATCACCATAATATATATATATATTGACATATAATACATATATATTTATATATACCTAATTAATATAACTGGTGTAACCTGAGAAGTAAGGAGACGAAGATGGGGATTATAAATCAAATTTTAAGTGATCTTCCAGGATAATTGGTTATCTTGGTATCAAATATATCATCTTGTAATTTTTTATTCCAGTGACAACCCTGCAATACCATAAAAAATACAATAGAGAGTCATATCCAACATTATATGTGAATGATGTCAAATTTGTCACTTTTATTGTCATAGTTACATATATATATATATATATATCATTTATATTTCCATTATTGATTATCCTTGAGAATATTTCAATACCCCCCGATAATATTGACACTATAATTATCAACATAAAAACCATTTTAGTGTCTTGATAAAATCATGTGTTGTATACTATGAGGTTGACATGTTGGGATCATGGGTTTCATCACTGTAGATCTTCGGAAAACTGTGAGAGATATATAACGAGTTATTTAATGGGATTTTGAAAAAAAATGGTTAAAGGGGATGGGGTTCCTTATTTATTTAAAAATTGGTCTGGAGATCCCTGAATCCCATTCACACATCTTTCCTTCACCAGAGAAGCGTGAACGAGGTTTAAGCATCTTAGGTGAAGCAAAATATGCATGAACCCCATTCATACATCCTTCACAGATGTGATGAAATATGCATAAACCCCGTTCGTGTATTCTTTGTAGACGAGATGTAGTATGTGTAAATGAGGTTCACGTATCTTACCCAGAAAAATCTATAAAAGGTAGTCCCCCCTCAAAATTCATTCTTCTCCTCTAGATTTTTCTCCGAATCCCTGCATAATTTCTTTCTCAATAAATATTTTCTGCTTTTAAGAGGTAAAATTTCTATTGAAATTTGTAATTATTTAATTTTATTTATTTATTTCAATTGTATGGTTTATTTATTTGATTTGTGATATGTAGAAATTAGTGTTTGTGTGTATGGTTTATTTATTTCATATGTATTGATGCATGATGTGTAAATTACCATATTTTGTATTATTTAATTTTTGAATGGGTGTATGTTGTATGAATTCATATTTAATGTTTAGGAAAATTAATTATGTTATGTTTATAATGTTGTATGAATTCATATTGATTATTTAGGAATATTAAATATGCTATAAAATATGTTATTTTTAAAAGTAATATTAATTTAAATTATAATATTTTATACACTAGTTATATAATTTATGAATAATATATTAGTTATATGTATCATAGTTAAATTTATTAAAAAATATATAGAAAATTATTTTTGTTAATGGTATAAAAAATGGTTTTTATAAATAATAATTTTAAATTATATTAAGTGTAAATAATTATTATTTGAATTAATAAATTATTAAGTCATATTAATTTAAATTATAATATTTTATACAATAACTATATAATTTATTTTTATTATGTATCAAATTAAAATTCAATAAAAAATATAAAAAAAATAATTTTTTTAATGGTATAAAAACAGTTTTGAATAAATAATAATTTGAAATTATATTAAGTGTAAATAATTTTTATTTGAAGTAATAAAGTATGTAATATAATTAATTAGATATTGGAAAGTATAAAATTGACAAAAAATTTATATATATGTAATTTTATTAAATTGAAAATGACATAAGTTTATATTATTTTAATGTATGGGTTTTATTCAATTGTAAATTATATTAATTTTATTTACTACTAATAATAAATTTAATCAATAAAGTATAAAATATGTTAACTTATATTTTGAAAAGTAGTAGAATGACCAAAAAATATTATATATATATATATATTCAATTTTATAAAAACTGAAAATAACATAAGTGTTCATTCTTGTAAATGGTTGTTATGTAAATGTAAATTATATTCATTATAATTAAATTTATTAAATTTTATTAATAAATATATATATACACACATACAAATTTAAAAGTTAAATTTTTGGGAAAGAGGTGTTGATATTTAATAAATATTTCATCTTGTAATATATAATGTTATATAATATGTAGAATATAATAATTATACCAAAAAACACAGTATGTTGTGTGATGATTGATCTTGAGATGACCGACCAATGCATAATTGAAATTGAATGTCTTATTTTGTGTATGTGGTTTTTTAATTTGTAATAATTGCATTTATTTTTCTGCATTGATGACCTGGAAGTCATCTCTCACTATGTATCTAAGGACCTATGTGTCCTCGTAAAAAAGTTTTTTATTTCATACCCCTAGAACCCCCCACATGCATGTGAATAAATTTTTAATTAAAAGGAAATTATTAAGAGGCATCCCCAAAAGGGAATCCCTGAAGAGGTGTCCCTGAAGAGGCATCCCCGAAGAGGCATCGCCAAAGAGGTGTTTGAGAACAGGTGTTTGAAAGGATGAGTTGATGTTTGAAAGGATAATGGAGATTGTTGAAATATTTGGTAATAGAGATTCTAGGAGTCCACCCATAGGTTTTTGTTAGATTATCACATAATGATAAACTAATATTAAGTATCGAGTTTAATTCATGATTATTTATTCATAAGTAATTATAATATATAACATTATATTAAATTTTCTTTGGTAATAATATAATCATCACTATAACTCAATATTTCTAATACAAAAAAAGTCTCAAGATAAATTCAATTATTCATAAACAATTTAAATAATGTTAAATTTTGATGCAGTATATAAAATTTTATTAATTATGTTTTATAGGTAATCATGACTGTGCAAATATATTGCAAGAGTGAGGTAATTTATACTGAGCATGGTTTTAGTAATAGTGTGCCACCTTCTGGAGTTGTAAATCTTCAAGGTTGTATGACATTAGATGCATTTCACAATAAGATTCATAGTCGGTTAAAATTGAGGGTCGATCAATCCATTGCTTCAATAACATATCAACATATACAACATCCTAAATGTTTCTAAAACACCAAGTACCCTCTGGTCGATGAAGATGATTGGATGGATGCATCTTTCTTATTTAGAATATAGTGTTATAATGGTTTGATGGAGTAGTATTTATTTATTTCTGATATAGATGTGGTGCAACCAACTACTACATAACCATGTTTTTTGGGTCTATAAAATTTGTCCTTCGCATCAAACTTTTTCATTACCTCCTTATCAAATGAATCATGTGATAGAAGAAAATTAGAAAGGAGTTGATAAAAATTTGGAAGGAAATGTATATGGAAACCCTTTGTGTGATGATAAAGTGAATGAATGTTTATATGAGGAAGAAGAATTTGGGGAGCCATCAAGAGATAATATGGGTGAGGGTGATATTGGGAATGAACCTTCTGAGCTTCCTTTGAGAGACTAGCATCCATGACATCCACCAGTAAGTGGTAATCATCATTCAGTATTTAGTTCCTTAGTTTATGGAATGTATCGTGAACAACATTTTGATTGGTATTTCATTACACCGTCTTCTAAATTCCCGGACATTATAGGGAATATATCTACATAAAATTATAATTCCATCTATGTGGGGCATGAGTTTTAAAGTAAACTGGCCATGAAAAATACAACAAAGCAATACCACATTGAGAAACATTTCACATTTTTGGTTGATGTGTCAAAGAAGAAAAAATATCTCATCTCTTGTGAAAACTATGGGGCATAATGAAAATTTCTATTAAGGAAAAAATTTGATAATTAATTTTAATATTGGATGATAACCAAATTAGGAGGTCCACACATATGTATGCATCCAAGATTGTCACATGATCACTCTTCCCTTGATTCATAGTTTATAGCAACTGTTATTTTTGAGATGATATGAACATTTAAGTATGCTACTATTGCCCTTGTTTAGGAAATAATTCAATAGTTCTATAACTATAAGATATCATACAACAAATCTTGGAATTAAAAACATAAGGCAATTGTAAAAGTGTATGGTTATTGGGATGAATCTTATGCATTTTTTCCATAGCTTATTGAGATTTTCTCTCTCAAAAATTTAATTATTTATCATTTGGACACTATTGAGGGTTTATCCCATAATCACCAAGTTGATCGACCAAAGGTAAAGTTTAATAGGATTTTTTGGGCAATCATTCCATGCATCACTGCATTCCATATAGTAAAAAATTTACTGAGCATGATGGAACTTTCATTTATGGAAAATATACTGGTGTTCTACTCATTGTTGCTATACAAGATGGTAATCATGATCCTCTAGCACTTTATTTTACTATTGTTGAAAATGAAAATTTTGAATGTTGGTGCTGGTTTTTGTGTAAACATTCATGTTACACAAAACAATGACTTGTGTCTGATATTTGATTTCCATCAAAGGATTATAGAGGCCATGACTAGTGATGGGGTTTCATTGACTGAGCTGAAATCATGATTATTTAATTATAAATATTTAAAGTAATGTGAATAATCATTTCAGAGATGAGGTTATAAAGAAGACAATCCTCAAGTTGGGTATGTTTTTCTAAACATACATTTTTTAACAAAATTTAGTATCAATTTTAATACATTATTCTCTTATGGTATCACCATATGATCCCCAACAAAAAAGGTTTGATTGATGCCTTGAAGAGATTCAAACTTCTACTGAAGCTTTGTATGAATATATGATGCATATTTCAAAGGAATAATGGCCATTAGCATATAATGGTGGAAGAGGATATGGCCATATGACCATTAATATAGTGGAGTGCATAAATGGGGTCCTCAAGGGTGTGAAAAAACTCCCGATCATAGGGTTAGTGAAAGATATATTTTATATATGTGAACAATACTTTGTTTACTGGTCCTAAAAGGCCGATCATAGGATGGAAATAGAATGAATTTTACTCAGAATTTTCCAAGTGATATTCATCAGATACTGAATGAGGCTTCAATATAAAGTGTCCTAGTCATTGACAGGTAAAAGATGAGATTTTAGGTAATACAATGTTATGAGTGAGCTATATGTACTAGTTGTTAAGTGCTTGTGGGGATGTTGGATAATAGGTACTGTGATTGCGGCAACTTTCAGGCATTGAGATATCCATATTCACATGTTATCATAGCTTGTGCTTCAGTAAATATATCATGGGAGCCATATGTTGACCCAGTGTATCACATGAGCACTTTGGTTAACTGTTATAGTGCATCTTGTATGCATGTTGGTGAATTCCATTCTATCTCATTACCTACTAATCAGCCAACCATCGTCCCTGATATTTATAGGTTTCATAAGTTGGTTTTGTTTTCATTTATGATTTTTTCAATGTCTATCATTTTTTAAATTATTGGATTCATACTACCAGGTTCGGCCCCAGGAAAACCAAGGTCAATTAAAATAAAAAATGAGATGGATTGGCCTCAGCAACGTGGAGAGAGAATATGATGTAGTATTTTTCACACAGAAGGACATACTTGTAAGTGACGTCCCCAAGTGGTAGGACAGAGCTTCAAATCCCTTAATCCATGATCTAGTCTATGTATTTTATCATGAATATGTATATTTTTTTATGTGGTCGTTTCAGCATTGAATCTTTTTTCCCGAATTTCTCTATTTCTAACATGTTTCAATTTTGGTTTGCATCATTTATGGATTCTATAATAAAGAATTTTTTGATACTAAAACTATTAAAAAACAAACATAGAACTAAAATGAATATATCATGCTTCCACATGTTCAATGTGGGTTTTTCATCACTACTAGTTTATATTAAAAATATTGAAATAAATTAATCTTTATCTATTAGGTCTATACCCTACAACAAGAATAACATTACCAAGTAAATTAAGATATCTTATATTCCATGGGATTGATCATAGAGGTTGGGGCTAAAATATTATATCCAAGATTAAATACCTTTTCTATCAAATATTATGTCAATATTACACATTTTACTTACTAATTCATTCAATCCTCACCACTATGCTACAAACTACCATGGACACCAAGCCACAAACAACCAACGCCAAAAATCCACAATGTAACAAAGACACTAATCCGCACACAACAAATAAAGTATAAATAAAAGATTTTAACACAATCATTTTTAATTTTATTTTTGTACAGTTTTTTAAATAAATGTTTAAATTTTTTAATTAATTTACTATAAAAAAGTAACAATGATATCATTTGTGCAGATGATAGGTTTTCCATTGATCACATCCCATGCTACTCATGTATCATGACTCCTTTTAGAGGGGCATCATGTGTCTCTGTTGAGAGTATGTAGATCTCACCATTTCCATCACACAGAACCACCTCTTGCTATCATCCCCCATCATCGTTGCACTGGATTCTATGGCATAGAAATGTGCAACTTCACCTTTCTTGATCGTCATCTCATAATTTCACTTCTAGAGTGATAGAGGCCAGATTCACATACATTCCATTTTAGATATAGGAGATAACTATTACCCAGAAGGATGTGAACATTATGTTGGGCCACACCATCGACGGTGCATCTTTGACATGCCGAGCTGGAGCATATTTTTTCGAGATGGTTCATAGACTACTATCCATAGTGGTCCACGATTATGGAAGGACCATCGTCGGTGGTAGATTACCCATGCCTTGGTTAGACCATAAAATCACATATTTAGTATGGGATATTGAAGAGATCATCGTACTGTGATTTTCATGTGCATAGATTTTGAGGATGATAGGTGGTGCACTTTTTGTTGATCACTCCACTACTTTTTTACATCTGATGTATTTACCTTTTTTGGAGGATTTGGACTAGGCATGCTGGTATAGCTGGGGTTATTATTGTCTAGCATATACATACAGGGCATTCTACAGCACATGTTTCGTCGATAAGATTTAGATAATGGGATGTGTGGTTCTTCTATAGATGTGGGTATGGGAGTACATCCCTCATTTAGCTTCACATGCTTGTGTTCCATTTCCAGCAGATATTGTAGAAGAGGCTTTATATGGACATTGATATGTTATTACTTCCTTCTAATGTATAACTTAATAATATGACTTTCTATTATGAAATGAAAATATAAAAATATTATCAATAGGTGGAGTCTGGAATATCAACATTCATATTCCCCAAGACATGATGTACACGCCTACAAACTTATGTTGGAAATCATTATACCACACAACGTATGTAATTATTATTTATATTGTTAAATATTTATTCTTTACTTTAAATCTATTCATTTATTAATTGATCATTATTTTTTTCTTTCAGATTACATGGATTCCATATACAGGTGATATCAGCTAGAGTCTTCCACCACACTGTATAGTGATGCTTGCTATCGGCTCCTATAGGGTTCCATTGATTCATTTTCATATAGTCGAGTGCATCATACTAATAGATTTATGAGATAGTTCAGATTATTTAATCATGTTCCTGACCTCTCAGTTAGTTAGCTTCACTGCATTCCCTGAAGATGTTAGGGAAGGGAGATTTTGATTAGAGGATATATCATGCCATATATATTGATTTATGGGATAGACGACAGGAGTCCCGATTGCGAGGGGTGGGGACAATACATTTTCATTTGGTGGATAATATGGATTATCAATACTAGTTCATAGGTCCCCAGTCCTATTTATGACATGACACAGATGAGGATTTCATGAGTTGGTATATATTCTTCCATACACTATTCAGTAGAGTTTTTAGTCATATTACATAACAAAGGAATTATTTTTCAAAGGATTCTTGTATCTGTCATCTACTTCACATGTCTTATAAAGTAGATAGAGCCTCATTTGACCCAGCATATTTTCATAGCCTTGTGACATAGTTTATTCATTCGATGAATCAGATTTATCTTGACATTTTGTTTGATCCACCACATACTGAGGATGTTGTGGATCTTGCTAAGCCTACTGAGCCTCATATAGATGTACCAGGGGGTGTGGACCCTATTATGGATGTTTCTGTTCCATAGGAGGAGGGTGTTTAGCTTGATCTGTCATATGTTTCTGTTCCACAAGAGGATGGTGTTCAACATTATTAGTCAGATGGTCCTCCATCTTCTCAAGCACATCCATAGGTAGATACAAATGTTGATTGGATTGATATGGATGCTTTATTACAGACATCTGTAGCACAACAACCATATTATTCACATGTTGGTGAGAGTCAGAGCCATAATCCACTATCCTTACATGCATGATAGGGTATAGACAGTGGGACTGTATATCCGCCACCTGTCAGGTAGGAGGATGTGAAGGTGGTTGCTGATGATAATGTGCATTGTAAGCTAGAGCGCAAACATAGATAGACACGATGTGGACACATCCGGTATACTCCTCATTGTGGGAAATAGGATCATCCATTATAGAGGCATATATTATCATTATTTTATATTTATGATACATTTTGTATGTGCCTTAATATTATCATTTACGTAGTTATATTCTTTTTTAATAAGTGCCTTAATCTTATCAAATTATCTACCGAAATCAATAATTTCTTTTTCTTATTTATATTATTACTTAGTATTATTATCTATATATGTTTAATAAATAATATGATTAAATTCATTAATAAATATTAATAATATAAATTATTTTGTATTCAAATAGACTGTGGATGAAAAGATCCATGAACTTCAAGAAATCTTGAAAAATATTATTGATCTCAATGATTTGAAATTGGATGTAAAATCTTAGAAGATCATGGAACATGGTTATTTATTTTAAAAAATTAATTTCATTAAGAATAATTTTAATTAATAATTTATATTTATGAAGAGTAATTGATTATGATTGAAGATAAAAAAAACCAAAATATGAGATGTATGAAATTAGAAGTTTATTTGGCCAATTTTGAGAAGATAAATATTCCGAATTTATAAAAGGAAAAAATTTATACTGGTACTCAATCATTACTAGAAAATTTTACTATTAAAATACATCTATCATGTGATAAAGTTGTGGAAATTATGAATAATATTGATTTGATATTCTTTGAGAATAAGAAAAAATCCTTAAGAGGGTTAAGATTTCACCACCCATGAAAGCTAATAAAGAAATAAATCTCTACAAAAATTAGAATGTAACGTGAAGAGATCACTGATAAAAAATATAAATTAGAATAGATGTTCAGATGTACAATCATGAATACTAGAGGAACTAGACCAACATCATTGAGAAAATAACTCAACCTTCTTATTCACATTAAGAGGTAAGGAACATTCACCATATTTCCGTAATAATTTTTTAATTTATCTATTCTAATGATGTAAGGAATAGGTTCATCATTGATGTATTTTAAGAACATGTTATAATATCCAAGAAAATAATTATAAAGAAGATTCCATCATGTTTTGATCATATTTTTTGGTATCATAAAGAATAACTATTAAAGAAGATCATCCTTGGTGAAGTTATATAAGTTTTCAAGTCATGACAGTCATAATCCAAAGATAAATTCTAGTGTATTCTATAAATTAGAACATCTTGAAACCCACTATTAAAAAGATGAACTAGTATAAATATGTTTATGAGTGTTTCCCTTGAGGGATAGGTAAATGAAGAAATATTAAATTACAGCGAGAATTAGTATGTTAATTAGAATCAAACCTAATTACAACAGAATTTTTAGAAAGATCTTGTTATTGAAAGAGGAATTTTTTTATAAATCATCTTACATTGTTACAAAAAATAAACTGAATAGAAGGGGGTTGTAATTGAGTTAATCAAATACATAAGAAAAGTTCACGTATGGATGCACATAAAGTCCTTTTATCATTCTTATTATGGTTAGATATATTTGATCTATTTTTTAAAGTGAGTGCATGAGTTTTAGGTTGATTGTTATAATAAAAGTTTCATATCTCATTTAATATCACCATCCTCAAATAAAATTGGATTACCCTTGATGATAAGTGTATGACTTCTCATTTTATGTAGTATCATGATCAGGTGGTAGAGGATAACATTATTTCCCAAATCAAATCCTATTGTTTTATAGATAGAGCATGACTCACATAGACGTAGAGTGAAATAATGGATGACACATTCTTAAGTATAAACGGATACTGGTGATCGAGAAATGCACCAAGAAATAGATAATTTGATCAAAACTACCATGAACACTATTATTAATATTTTTGACTATTTTATTAATATGTATTCATATTTTTTTATATTTTATACATATTAATGATTTTTTAATTAGTATTTATTTATATTTAATTGGTATTTTTAAATATTGAAAATTTCATTTTTAATTAAAAATTCTATAGGGAGAGTGAATATGTATTAACAACTATTTAATGGATATCTATTATTCATGAATATTTAATAACAACTATTAAAACTAATTAATTTTTATTTAATTTTTTTAATAATTAATAGATATTTATTTATATTCATTAGTATTAAATTAATATTTATATTCTTAATAAGAGGGTTTCACCCTCATCCTTTTAAAAAAAATATTAAAATTTATCAACACTAATTTAATATTTATTGTTTTAATTGATATTTATTAATATTTTTGAATATTTGTTAATTTTTACTTAAAGTTTATTATTTTATGATTAATATTTATTAATATAGAAAAATATATTTTTCATATTTATTACTATTTTATTTATATTATTGATTATTTAATAAATATTTATAATTATTTATTAATATGTATTGATATCTTCATGATTTTTTATTTATTATTTATATATATTTAATTCGTATTGATTAATTTTTTTATTTAAAATTTTTGTAAGACGCGTGAACCTCGTTCACGATTCCTAGAGAGGGAATATGTGTGAACGAGGTTCACGCTCTCTAGCCCTATTTTTAAAAATACCCCCAACCCTATTCTGTTTTGTCAAAACAATCAACAACCCATTTTAAAAAATTACCCTTTAATGGGTTTTTTTAGTTTGAGGATTATTGGTATATTTCCATAGTAAGATGTCAATGGTGCAAGAAAGTGGTATTGAGCTGGGATGTGTATGGGTCATGAAGATGGGGCTGAGGATGAAAACTATGTTGGAGGAAGAATAATAATACCATAGGGTTACTAGGTTAGCATTCTAGGATAAAGATAATTCTTGAGAAGATCAAATAGCTAACATCATTTTGATCAAATGACTTGCGTTATTTGTGGATGTTCATAAGTAGAGTTATAGTGCATGTATATTGTGATGCCACATAAATGTTTGAGTTAGTCTTTTACTTACATATAACCTTCCACGTCCTAAAATATCTCAATGAGAGTAATCCAGGGTGTGCTCCTGGTACCAAACTCCAAACATTGGGATCACGGTTCATGCCTCCCTGCATAGTCCCACCTACGCATGTATTCACCCACATGTGTTCTTGCAAGTATAATGAATCCACTCTATTTTCATGTATAATAAATTCAATTCCCTATTACTGGTCCTGTGCTTGAGGTTGATAATTGGATTCCTTCCTAGGCTGGAATGATCTTCCTTAGCTTAGGCTAGCAAGAATTGAACCTTTTTTAAGCCTATAAAATTTTAAATCACCTATTATAAGAAGAACATTAAATATAAGTACTATATTATCATAACCATTTTATACCTATATACCAAATACAATTTTTTATTTTTCAAACATACTTATTATAATATGTTTATAAATATATTTTTCAAAATATTATAAAAGTATTTATAACAATTAAATTTTAAATTTGTCACATTTTACTAATTATCACCAAATAATTATAATTATTATAGTTTTTTACATGACACTTATTGTTTGAAAATTAATATTACTATTCAACTGCCACTTTTATAAAAAAAATTAATTCATATTTTATTTATTATTTAAAATGAATCTATACTAATAAATATATAATCATTTTAAATTTATTCTAATAGTTAACTACCTATAAATGATTACATAATCTATTCATTAAATTCCCCCATAAGATATATATTTTTATAATCTAAAATATGTGCATTCCTATTTTCTTACTTACATGGATGGCTCATGTTTTTCAAATATACTTCATTATTACTCTTATAATGTTTTTTGGATTTCTAATCAGGGATAATCCTAATGAAGTGGGATATTATTTTTTTGTTATCATGATTATTTAATGTTGTCTTATTTTATTACTAATGACCATTGCAAATTTAGTATTATAAAAAAATTAAATAGTAGCAAACTTCTGAAGAATTGTTCTTATGTCCAAAAAATTATTTACCTTGTTGTATGTATAGAATACATGTTTATTTATAGATCTTATTTAAAAGACATAGATACATTATAATTTTGGAATATTACATGTTCCCTGTTACATTTTCTAACTTAAATATTTTCAAATAATTTATAATGCTTCCTAAAGAGAATATGAATTAAACAAAAGATATCCCTAGGGATAGTCTATAAAAATATGAAATATTAGGCCTATTCATCATGGATGGAGTAAATACTGAGTTGATACTCAACCTTACTTTTGGGGGGTGATTACCCCTAGGTGAATTTGTGCCATAGTCTTATCCACTTTCCAGTATCCAGACAAGGATGAAATTTATAGGAAAATAACCCAATATTTACTTTACCAAAACATCAAGATTTTATCCTAAAATTATAATTATCCTTCCACATAAAATTATCCTTATGTTTTTCATTAATTTTATTTTATCCTGATCCATTAAATAATCAATATTACCTCACTAAACAAAAATGGTTGTCTATACCATTGTAATTATTATTATACCTAACTTACCAACACTTAAATTTTCTTTAACCAACATCCTAGCATCTAAACTTATCTAAAAATAACTATAATTCCATCTGTGATTCCCAAAAAATTTGATCATCTCAATTACATAACATAAAGAAAATATTTCCTTACAAACATTCCCAATGTATTTTTGGTTTAATGTTTTACAAATTTAGGATAATACATCAAATAATAAAACACCTTTTATTTTAATCTAATGGTTTTTTTCACAAAATATAAGAAAATTTTTAATCCCTAACAAGTCTTAAACATCCCCAAAAATTATTCACACAAGATACTCTTCTAGACACATAAACTATATTAACCATGTGAAATGGAAACATAACCAATGGGTGAGTCCATATGCATAGTATGGGTCAACATACGCGATAATAATTAAATGTGATAAGTGAACATAAGTGGAGTATATTTCTATAATAAATATACATACTAAAGTTATACCCAACCAACCATAGATAATAAATAATGACATAAGGCATAGAATAACATAAAATTGTCGAATATTTTAGAAAGGATTTATAAACATGGAATGTATCATAGCCAAAAAAATGAAACTTAGAAAGGTGGAATAACATGAAAAATAACATTGAGATATGGAATAACCATAATCTTAAGAAACTATAGTGAGAAAACTTATTATTCCAAGGTTTATTTGAACAAAATAATTATTTCCACAACTAAAAATGTGACTAAAATAATTATTTACACATATAGAACCTCTTTAGGATAAATATAAGATCATTTTTAGGACAATAAAATTAGTGATAAATTCAATTTTTATATTTTTTTGAAATAACATTCACCTCCTATTAAGATATAGTGATGACTGCTGAAAAATACCCCCACACACAAAATTACAAAAGGGAATGTAACATATTTACAAGTTTTGACTCTATATGTGAGAAGTATAATCCTAGGTTTGATTTAGATTCCTCTAGGATCACACTACCCTCTGGAGTCATCAAGTGTGTATGAAAAGGATAGTAAACCTTGAAACTCACATTTTCATGTATCATCACTATACCTCAATTCAACCCACACCCAAGTTCATCCCACAATTTACTACATTTAAAACTTGAAAAAAATAAAGAGTATTCAATCAAATTTATTTCCTCTAAGTCATTGAGTGTGTGGAATACGTCCACTTCTACTCTACTTACACTTCATAGAAGAATATTAAAATATATTTTAAACTTTCAAATGAACAATTTTCTTCTTAAATTTGTATGAACCAAAAATTCTCACAACCACATCGATCTTCTTATTATTATTTGTTTCCAATAATTTGGATAATCATTAAAAATTCACTATGTTACACATATCTAAAGATTCTTCTTCTTATTCGATATATTTTCAGCTTTCTTCGCATTCTTCACACTCCCTAAATCTACATACCATATCCCATCTTCAAAATCAAATTTAGATTTGAATTTTAATATCAAATTAATATCTCCTTCTTTAATACCAAATATTAGAACATATACTATCATAATATAAATCATTAAACTCAAATTTGTGGTTATAATAGGATGAAATTACCATCAAAAGTTGAATATGAATCCTGAAAATTTTTATTCCATCCACTTATATGGAATAACATCCTCTATTATGTAATGAGGTGGTAGTTTAAACCATTTATCTTTTAACTTCTCAAAAATATTATGAAATTATAGACCATCTACGACATGGAAGTACCAACTTTTATAGAGCCTTCAAAAATTGATCAAACTTCCTTTGAGGAGTAGGATACCACTATGATTTGGTCCTATAAATTTTATCCAAACTAAGACATGGAATATGAGATGTGATGTAGAGGTCCTAATTTCTCTCGGAACACCTGAAATTTTTATTTCTAGGAATTGGAGCATTGACCTTCAGTACTGTATGGAGACATCTGATTTGGCCTCTCCTGTAGTGCGGCCACTCACTCTATAGTGTAAGGTTCTGTAGAAAAAATTCCATCCTCCTATATAATTCAACATCTCCATTGAATACATAATATTCTATGCAGTGATCTATTCTCCATGGTGTATAACTTCTTCTTCATCCAAATTTCTTTGTGAAAATAAACATTTTTTTGCATGAGACTCCTTTCATAAAAATATTTCATCTCTAAATCCATTCATGATATGTTGTAACTTTTATACAACTTAATAATCATATGGATTGAACATCCAAAAACATTAAATCACAAAAAAATATTGAGTTTTAACATGGTTAATGTATTGAAAGAAAAAACAAATACAAAAAATCATGTCCACTCCAACCAATTTCACCAACTTACCACAAAACATATTAACACCTCTTGGTCTGAATAATATTCCCATTTGGATTTTTTTTTCAACCAAGGAGCATAAATAACTTTAAAACTATAAATAATTTATAATGGATCACCGTTCAATAATTCAAATACTACATGAGTGAAATCAATATAGAAAACATGAATGTTGAATAAATAATATCATTTTTTCCATAGATTAACAGTGATCTATAACCTTCCATCCTGAATACTTAAATCTATAATTTTTATGATATAACACATGAAAATCAATACATTATATCATAATCAGTTCTTCATCATCAACATCAAAATCACACCACTTTTTCTCATAAAAACTCATTCATGCAAATCAAAAAACTATTCGAACAATTTATACACCTGAATAATGCTAAGATAAAAAATTTACTCTTTTAAGAACCCTATAAAAAATATATGATCCCCCATAAAACATATTCATGGGATATTCTCCACCTTAAATAAACTTCAAGGAGTTATAAATAAATAAATAAATAAGTCAGAATTTTTCTCCCCATTGACAAAAATATCCAAATACATGAAGAGAGGGGGGTATAATAACCATAACCTATCCTTGAGAATGATGAGGTTGAATCATAAACGTATACCTTAGATTTTGATGTGTATTATTTGGAAATTTTTTGGTGAACACATCAGAAATTTGTTCCTATGTAGGAATAAATTCAACTTTTAACTTATTTCTTTCCACAAGTTCCTTAATGAAGTGATACTTGATTTCAATGTTATTGCCTCTTGAATGATGAACTAGATTCTTTGATAAATTTAGAGAACTTTTAATATCACATCCCAAGAGAAGTGGAAACTTGAATTCAACAATCAAATATTCCAATTGTGTCCTCATCCTCATTAATGATTCTTAAAATGTGTTTTAGCCACACATTCAACTTCAACCATTCTTAAATTCATATAAATTTTCTTCTTAGTGTGTCAACAAACAAACACAGACACACACCTTTCACATGTGAAAAAACTCCATCTGAATTGCATCTTCAATCATTAACACAACCTTCCCAATCTACATATGTATAACCAAATAGATTAATCCTTCATGTGTTGTCATACTACAAATATAAATCAATTATACCTTTAATATATTTTAAAATCCTCTTTCTATTGCGACCAGACCCAGAAGCCTAGAGCCGGTGTCTATATGAATTATATTAGAATGATTACAAGGAATCAAGACTCAAAGGATCGATCAGTGTAGTGGTCTTGGTAAACTAGATACATAAATTACTCTTGTATTACAAATTAATACCCTAATTACAATATATTTTTTTTTCTTCTTAACAAATTCCAAATAAATAACATTGAGGATAAATCTAATCCATCTGGTAAATTATATACTAACATTAATAGTACAATTCTTGGATTCCTGGGGAAGGAAATAAAATAAGAGTGAGCTTAAGTACTCAGTAAGGTAAAAATATAGCAGAAGCAATAATGAATCTATGAGAATATTCAATATGGAAAGGTAAATAATTGTACACACATGAAATATAATAAAAAAACTGAATGGAAGTGTGTAAAAAATATGTCAAGGTAATAACTTTAAATACATTCCATTGAAATAACTAGATAAGGAAAAATAATTATGGAAAGTTAAGAAATTGAAACGCATTCCTTCAAAATAACTTTAAAGGAAATGTATCCATAGATATGTCAATAAAAAATCTAATGGATGAATAATAATTAAAACATAAAAATAAAATGTATTCATAGATATGTCATCACAAAATCTCATGGATGAATAATAAGTGAATCCTCAAAATGAAATACATCCATAAATATTTTAACAAAAAATCTCATGGATGAATAATAACTAAATATAAATGAAATAAGTTCTTTATTATTGGATACCATGTTTCCGAGGTACATGGTACCTTTACTGTCAAGATCTTTCACAAGAAAATTTATAAAATACTCAGTAAAAACACATCTAAGGTGGCTATCCAAATGACTCATCCCATGAGACTAACCATGCATCGAGTGACTATCTATAACCAGGCCCCACCCATGTCGTACTAGTCCAAAACATTCTTCATATAACAAATAATATATTTAAAAATGTGCCTTATCAAATATCTATATGGTGTAAGAGATACATATTTATTAATATTTACCCAAATAATGAAATTAATTTCAAATTATACACAATATTTAAAATGTGAAATGGTTTAGGAAGTAGTAATATCCATGATAAATGAAATGGACAATTATGGGTAAATTCAATGTCCATTGATCATAGGATATTGAATATTTCAAGGGGAAAAAGAAATCAAGGAAGTGAATGTGAATTCTATCGTTGGAAAAATAAATAATAAACCATATAGAGGAAGAAGAAGGATGACATTGTGCTAAAAACCCAAGTGTATTAAATGAATGTTGTTGTCGTTGGTGGATGGAAATAATATAAAAAGACCTTTTAGAAAAGTTCTTGAGGAAAATATCCTTTTGTTTTGAAAAAAATTTTGAAAATCCTTTTATTTGAAAATAAATTTTAAAAAAATTTTCTTTAATAATTAACCTTTCAAAAATGAAAATGAATCACTGAAGGATTGACAACGGGTAAATCCATACATGCCATACAAGGTAGAAACAGCATTCCTTTTGCACAGTAAAAAGGTATGAAAATTTATTTATTCGAAAATAAAAAAGGAGGATTACTTTGAAAACACTGCTAAAATAATAAAATTGTAAACAATTATTTACCAAACCATTTTAGCAAAAAAAATTAAAACATTTTAATAAAACATGGATTTTATAAGAAAACATGTTCTCCGACTATAGAGAGAAGTGAAGTGGGGTTTTCTTTGAAACATTCTTAAAAAAATTTGAGCACCAAAGAGGTAAAAAATGGTATTAATACTTGAAAATGGTAAGGAATAACCAGATAATAAATAATTTTTTTATTAAATAATAGTTATATAATTTCCTTGAATGGAAATTCTAATGAAATATCATTAGTACTAGTCTTGAGGAAAATAATTTTTAAACATCCCAAAGTGTCCCATACCACTTTGAAACATTTTATATTATAAACCGTATGAAGGAATGATATTAAATGAAAGTATAAGATTATAGGAAGATAAAAGGATTAATTATATAATATAACAAAAGGGTCATTAGGCACACCACACAAAATATGTATTTGGTGAACATGACATTTATCTCACTTGTGTAAAAAGTGAGATGAGAATCTCTTACCTTGTGTTTCCTTTTGGGTGAACATACATTAAATTTATTTATAATAAACTTATGTTAATTTTATACTTTATTTAGAACGTTTTACATGTTTATAATTTATTTTACTTCACTTATTACTATGTTTTATACAATTACTAAAACAATTATGTTTACATCGGGTGTTTTGACCAAATTTGATTTATGTGTCAAAAAAAACTATGGTAGGTAGACTATGGTCAAATATTTCAATATATAACATACCTAGAATAATATTAATGATATAATTATCATATTTATATGTCAATTATTCTTTTAAAATCAACCATTAAATATGGTTACGAAAAAATGAACCAACATTTCAACCATGGAGACAGTAGGTCATACGTACCCTTGAGTAACGTTCTCAATTTTCAATGATCATTATGGAAAGAATGTAAGTTGAATTGTATCTTTAAAGAGTGATAATAATATCATTAAAACCATATTATTTAGTAATATATAAATATATATTAAATTATCATGATGTGAAAGGATTCATATCATGTGGAGGAGGAGGTAGTCCACGCGTCCACAACTGGTGTTATCACATTTTTGTGTGTGAAAAGGATAAAAAAATGATATGTATATATCTATATATATGTATATATATATCCAGAAATTTAATTATTTCATGAATATCATATATATGTTTTGTATCTCATTTTTTCAATTATAATCATCCTTTATACATTACAAGGATCATGTTGACGAACTACATCGCTTTGAGGGGCGGTAGTCCATATATCCTTCAACGATGTTATCGTATTAACCCAAAAATGGAACATATAAGGGTATGTGTTGTAAAAGAATTAAATAATATTAAATACATAAAAAATATCATATAGGAGATATATAAACAGTGTGTCCATCATAATGTCCAACCATGAAAGTTGGAAATGAAAAAATGAACAATCATTGTTTCGTGTGGCAGTAGTTCACCATAGACAAAAACAATATGTTTGTTACCCATTAAATGGATGTGTGTGTAGGTGTAGGTATAAATATTAACATGAAAAATCATAGTATATTTAGAATAAATTTTTATGTAATCATAGAATAATAAGAGTATAGGGGTTGATGAGTGGAAATGGAACAAAAAAGAATAAGAAAAGATGTTACCTCTTAATCAGGTAACTTATTTTGGATTGAACCAAAATCTTTATTTGATTGATTTATTCCAAATGGGAAGATTCTAGGATGATAGTATAGATTTTGGGAGACTAATTGGGTTGATTTTGGATGATAAAATATGGCTTGAGAGGTGTGAGGAAGGGGGGAGGTGGTGTGCTTTTATTGGGAAGAAAAGGAATCACTTGGAATGTTTTGTAAACAAGTAAGGTGTACACATGTTATTACCTAAAAAATTCATAACAACCCATAAAAACTCAATAATGAAAGGTACATAGACTAAATATGGACATAAAATTTGTTTTTTACAAGTTTCTAGGTTATTGGGGGCCTTAAATATAAGGTTTTGTCCATTTTCAATCTAATTACACCTTAATGACTGTAATCAATTTAAATCCATTTCACTAATAATTTTGGTCAAGAATTAATTTGATCTTATGAGACTTAAAAAATCATCCTGATTATAATGTTTTATGTCTGTTTTTTGAAATTCAAATCACAAAAGAGGTAAAATTAATATTAATTGTAATCTTCCATACATAAGGTTTAACTGGTTTTAGTATAAAATTGTTCAAAAGATTGTGGAGTTTTTTATATTCAATTTCAATGTGAAATTTATTATAATAAAATAAATTGTATAAATATATCTATTATTTAACTAATTAACTCTTTAATAAATTTAAATTATAATTTAACAATGATAATTATTTAAACTAAAAGGTGGTTTTTAACTAAAATGCAATATTTTCACTACTCATTAAAAAATGAAGTTTATCAGAAAAATAAAAAAACATCACCCTAGAAAAATTTTGAAATTATGAATTCAATAATTAAGTTTATTTTATCAAATTCATTTTAAAATAGTGTTAAAAATTTTATTTCGAATAGGCTCCAATTAAAAGGTGGTAAAATTACCTTTATTCACATATAGGTTTTTGTGTGTGAAAGATGGTTTTTTCTTATCTTATGAATATCGAACATAATGGATAAATATAAAAAAATATTGAATATATAAAAAATAATTTTTATTAAAATCATTCCCTAATTGTAATTAGTTATTCTTATTCAGGTAAAAATCCTTTGGAAGCACAAAAATAATAATATTTCTTTTTATATCCAATTGGTTATTACTTTTATTTCTCATTAATTTTTAACCAAAAAATTAATTTTACATTTGGTTAAAACATAATTTTTATAAGTTAGTTATTATTATTCGTAGAAACTAATTTAATGGCTAGTTTATATCATATTATATTAAATAATAATATTTTAATAATACGTTGTTATTTGGTGAAACTTGGTCTAACATGTAATGCAAGCTATCAAAGAAGATCGCTCTTGTGTGTAATGAAAGCTAACTTGGTGATGCATGCATTACAAGAAATATCATGTATTGAATTTATTTTAAATAGTAAATATAAAGTAGAGTCAAGGGATATTATTTTACCTTATGCATTTGGTGTTTTTTATCATACATGCTATTGAATACAAAGTTGTACTTCATATTTTCTGGGTGTTACATTTTCCAAACACTAAATGGGACACTTTTGGTAAACATTGAATTCTAGAACTAAGTGTAACAACATAAAATAAATATAGAATAGAATTTGTGACATATAATATACTTTCAATCAACATTATATAATCTTTAGGATCAATATCATTTATTTTTTCATCTTTTGAATGTTTTTCCCATTGAAATGGGTGTGTATGTGACTGAAAATTAACATTTTATTAATAAAAACACTTTTTAGGAAAAGTGAGAAACCAGTCTTAATAAATCTGAAGGCAAAGCCTCAAAATATAATGAAATGCCATCAAAGAATAGCCTCATTCTATTGGTAATTTCCTCTCTATAATGTTTCCAGTTCATAAGCTATACCTTAGAATTAGGGTATTCACCGGTAACAACTTTGAAGAGAGATGCCATTTTTCCCAAGTTCAAATATACTCTTATTTTCTGATTTTCCCATCATTAAAGCCTCTCATCAGGATCATATTCTATTTTATAATCCAATTATCCTATACACTATTGACCTCCACGTGTATATATCTTTGCATCATCTCAGCCTCTTCCTGTGGGATGTTGACACAATGAAATTCTTCCACCATTTCCTCCTCAGAGTGGAGTATAGGTTCTTTAGAGTCACATTCCATTTCGGTACAGTTTTCATTAGATTTAATACTCAAAAGAATCTTGTCATTGTTGATTCCCTGAACCATAACTTGATACCTCCCTTTCACAAAAATCATAGAAGAATATGACATTTGTTTCTCACATGGTTTAGATTTTTTACCTGATCGTGTTTCCATCAGTTTTGGTAAAACATGAAATTAACAAAGATATATTTGGCCTTTATCAGCACTAAAAAAGCACTGACAACATGAGTGATGTTAAAAGCCCGTGACTTTTATGAGCACTGATAATGGGGTCATTTGTCAGCACTTTAATTTAGAACTGCTAAAGGAACCCTTTATCAGTGATTATAAATGCATTTTTTTAGCGCTTTTAGAAGCATTGATAAATATGTTTTGTATCAGCACTTTTAAAATTAATGATAAAGGGCCATACGGCAGTATTATATTGCATCACACTGTAGCACCACTGTAGGGTTCTGCAATAGCACACTGCAGCACCAAAAACACACTAGAAACACATCAAATATAAAAAAACAATTCCCAATATGTAGTTTAAATGAAATGAAATTGACAACAGAAATACTTGAAAAAACACTACATTATAGAAATTTCAAACATTGTTTTATATAATTACATAATTAAAAATTATTACATAAATTCAAAAAAAATAACTATCAATGTTACCATGATTTCCATTGAATTTATTTGTAAAACTTCCAACATTGCATGAGTATTTTTAAACAAACTACATCAAATAAAAAAAAATCCACTTCTATAAGAAAATTATTATTATGATTAATACTAAAATGAAATAAATTAAACATAAATATGAAATAATACATTAATTATAAGGAAAATTATTTTACTGTGAAAATATAAATATTACCTCTATGATTGAGTTATAGAGGGAACTTTAAATAAAGTGATAAATATCAATACTATATGAGTGAAATTTTTTGTTTGAGAATAATTCTCATGAGTTTTTGGTGCAGAGAGGGATGAGATATGGACAGAGCACCCAAAATTGAACAAAATAATTCAACATTATAGAAAAAAATAATTATTACATTAGTAATACTAAAAATAAATAAAATAAACATGCATATGGAACAATATATTAATTCTATGGAAAATTATTTTACTGTGAAATCATTAAAATAACTTATGTGATTGAGCAGAAACAACATCATTGCTATTAATGTAAGGGTTGTGGAGGTAACATGAAAAAAATTGATAAATGAACCACTTTTGGGAAAGAAGGATTTCTGGGAGAAGGGGCATGAAAGATGGGAAGAGAACCCCAAATAAAAAAAAATAACCCACCTGTATGAGAAGACAATTATTGTGTGATTAATACTAAAAATTAATAAATAAAACTTACATATGAAACAAAAAATTAATTCTATTGACAATGATTTTACTATGTAAACATTAATATTATCTCTATAATTGAACAGAGACAGAATCCTGTCTCTTCCTAGAAAGGTAGTGGAGGTAACTTTAAAGAAAGTGAAAATTGCACCACTACAGGGGTGAAAATGATTTAAAGAATAAGGACCATGAATGTTGGAAATGGAACCCCAACTCAAACAAAAGTATCCACATATATAAGAAAACAATTATTATGTGAGTAATACTAAAAATAAATAAATTAAACATACATATTATACAATACATTAATTCTATGGACAATTATTTTTTTCTTAAAACATCAATATTACCTCTATGATTGAGCAGAGGAAGTATCTTTTCTGTTTTTTGAAAAGGTTGTTTAGGTAACTTGAAAGAAATTGATAAATACACCAGTACATAGGTGAAAGGTTTAATTGGAGAAGGATAATGAAAGATGGATAGATAACGCAAACTCAAAAAAAATACACCTTTATAAGAAAACAATTATAATATGCATAATTCTAAATGGAAATAAATTAAACATAAATATGAAACAATACATTAATTATATAGACATTGCTTTTTTCATAAAAACATCAAAATTACCTCTGTGATTGAGTAGATAAAACTTAGTTTCTCTTCATTCAAATTCATTCCACATGAACAGAAATATTCTAAAATAAAATGTTTTTCAAGCTCTTCCAGACTAATTTTTATTTAATAACAACAACGTGAACATAGATATAGGATTTTAGAAGAGAATTCTGCATGCTCTATGGAAATCATGATGAACTCTTTAACTCCATGTCCATATTCACTTGTCATATGATTAGCGTGAATCTATTTTTAGTCCATATCCATCTTATTGGGTTCATAAAAGATTAATTTTATATGATTTATAAATAAATAAACATAAGATATTCATTATCAAAATTTAATGTTGTAGACAATTCTAATAAGGAATCATGGATCATTTCTACTAGAATATCTGAGCACCTAGATATTCCAAATCCAATAATAAGGGCTATGTAATTTGAAAAAATAGAGGGAGATAAAGGCATATAATAATTGATATTATCACTAAACTTTATGAGTGTATCGAAAGTTTGGTAGTGTAATGACCCTAGCTTGAATTACCCAAACAACACTAGGTAAGATCATATTATGACCCCTAACATACCTCAATGTTACTAAAGGATGGTTTAAAATTTTGGTGTAAAAACCATAAATGGGAGGTGGTCCCCCTAAATAGAAATAATTAGTATTAGAGGTCGAACAAAATTCTAGAATGACCCTTGTGGTCAATGGAATTGGATACCTAAAATAATCATGACCCGATATAGGCATACCTATTAGACAAACTAATATGGAAATAAATGATGCAATAGCTATATAGTCACACATACATGTCATGACAGTATAAAAACTCCCAAACTTGTACTCTATAGGAAGTATCAAATAGATAAAATCCTAATATTCAAAAACAACCTAAAATTAAGGTACCATAATGATTCAAAAAGTAAAGGCTTGATGTGATAAAAACTCATGTGTTTAACTGGGGATGGACCCTTTGAATCTAATCCATAAGAAAACTAAAGACCATAGTGAATTATAAGAGGAAATAAATCATATGATATATATAACCAATAGTGAAAAAATAATTCACTCCACTAAATTGGTTCCTGAGAAATTGATTTTGAAGCTGCATGTCCACTGAGGCGACGACGAAGGCCTTCAGGCCGGTTCCTCCACCGATGGAGGGGGGACCTCTGCTGTCCTCTAAGGGGTGACATCTAGGACCTTCTCCCCCTTCTCCAACCCTAACCTCCTCCCCTCTTTCCCTTCAATCCCTCTTTCCACTAAGGTTCCGTATCAATTCGATAGAAGCCCTAACCTTCTGATTTCTCTCTCAGAATTCAACGCAGTGTCGGATCTCCTAAAATGTACCTTGGTTGCTCGCTTCAAGAAGAGGCATCCTTTAGTGGACTCATTTGATCGTCTTACTTTAGGGAACTGGGGTCTGCAAGCGAGAGAGGTTGTAGGCTTGCTCGACAGTAATCATTTGATGATTCAGTTCGAATCGGAGGTGGACTTGATCAAGGCCTGGTCTAGCACACCCCGCAGCTGCAACGGATCTTGGTTCTTCCTTTTTCAGTGGTCTTTCGACTTCCACATGAAGCACGACTCCTCTTCAGTTTCTATTTGGGTATGTTTTCCTCATCTCCCACTTCCATTTCAAAAACCTTATATTTTGAGAATGCTTGGGAATATTGTGGGTAGCCCTATGTCACCCGGATTTTAAAAGGGTCTGTGTTGAAGTGGATGTATCAATCTTGCCTTCTGAGTTTGTCTGGATCACAATGGGTGAGGAATTTTGTTGCAAACAGCTCGTGGTCTACGAATTGTGGGTCGATTTTTGTTCCACCTGTAAGAAACCGGGTCACCTGAAAGCTTCCTGTAGGTGTGGACCAAGGAGACTCACTACTCCGGAGGGTGTGAGCCTAGACAACAAAGGTTTGGAGCCAAGTGTGGAGGGTCCTCCTTCCCTGCATAAGCCGGTTAAGCTGAGTCCTAAAGACCTGAGAGTGGATTAAATTTTTTTTAGATTGTTTCATGATCTGGGTGTGTCAAAGCCGACAGAATAGACCTTAGGAGTTCCCTGCTCTAGGTATTCTCCTTCATTTGCAGAGACTGTTCAGGCAGGAAGGGGGTTTCAACCTCAGGAGTCTGATCTTCCATCTATAAATGGTGGTGTTGACCCTCATTATGCTTCTAGGGTGATTAAGGATTCTCAAGTTTCTAACACATCTGAGGCAATGTCCCGGAGTCAATGGGTGCCCGGTTTAGGCAAGTCTGCAAATCCAACCACGATGTATAATCGCTTCTCACCCCTGAATTTAGAAGGGAAAGAAAATGAGGACCCTGAAGGGTGGAATACTGTCATCCCAAGATGGAAACAAAAGTAGGTTGGATGTTGACATCCAGAAGATAAGTAGGCTAGTGTTCATGATGGGGTCTCCCAGACAAGTTTGAACTATGAGCAAGAGGCTCTGGTTTGTCCTTGATCAAGAAAAGGGATTCAAGGGAACCTCTTGACTGGAAATCTTCCGATTCTCAAGGGGGGGAAACAACCAAGACCCCGTAAAGACTACTCGAATACTCCAAAGACTATAGTAACCAGATCGGCAAGAAAGGAAAGGTGTAATGGCTCAGAGGTCAACTCGGTGGCCCCTTATTTTAACACGAATATGGATTTGGTCTCTGGTACATTGAAGCAGATCCCTTCTGAGGGTTGTAAGTCTCTTGTGGGTGAAGCAGAGGTGTTGGAGAGTATGGTCTCTGCTGTAGACAGGGAGGAGGGGATACAAGTGTTCTCTGTATCGAAGGTTGAAATTTCTGAAGATCCACTGTTGAGCTTGGAAGATCCGCAGCCGTGTGTGGTTGTAGTGGCCATGGAAGATTCATGGGACCTCCTTATGCATTCCAAGGAATAAATTCTAGATACAATTTTGATCAGTCATCCTTCCAAGGAGGATGTGGAGAGGATAATGGGAGACTAATGCAGGTGGATACCAACATAGAACAGAGCAATTGTATTGACACTAAACATTTAATTTTGACCAAAAGCTATAATGAGAAGAATATAACAGTGGAGGAATTCTTGCGAGCATGGGAAAAATTGGCCTCTCATTTTAAAGTGATTATCATAGAAAAACCGGATACAAAGGTAACAAATTTGTCTTTGAAACTGTTTAGGGATGTCACGTCTAATTGCCTTAAGTTGGTCTTTAAGAATTCTATTATATGCTTTAATGTCTGATGTATGGTTTCACTTGTTGGTTTCTCACTTTTTCCACAAAATTGTTGTTTTAAAAAAAATCTATCTTTAGTAGTAAGTGAACCACCAATTTTCTTCAAATTGTTAGTCAATAAAAATGAATATACATGAAAATTTATACACATTTATATACATATATGAAAAAATTATTTAGTAAGAAGATATAAAACATAGAAATAAAACAACAATGAATAAATCCAAGGTTCAGTGTTAGATATAAACAAAAAATCATACATCGGTAGTCAATACTAACAACAAACCACAAATCATTCCCTAAAAACAGATCACAAACAAATTTTTAACAATGGATCATAAAAAAATTATAGAAGATGAAATAAAAAACAAAACCAAAAAATCACAAATAAAATGGAAGGACTACCTTGCTAGGATGATGAAAATCAGAGACCCTATTAGGATGTCGGATGAGATGTTCGGAGGCAGTCGAGTGGTGTGATAAAACCTTTGATTCACTGAGGAGGAGTGCCGATAGTTGGTGGAATCTATGGAAAACTTATATATCATGACAAGTTCACAAATGACTAGGGTTTTTAAAATAGTCCAGGACACTTTTATCAGCACTTACCAATAAGCATTGATAATGATCCCTTTTATCAATTCTCATTATACAAGCACTCATAAAAAGACTATTTATCAGTGCTAAACTTATAGCACTGATAAATGTTCTTTTATGAGTGCTTTTTTTAGCACTGATAAATCCTCATCTTTATCAGTGCGCAAAAAGTACCGATAAAGATTCTTTTATCAACGTTGATTACTAAAACGCTGTTAAAGAATTTATAATTATAATTATAAATAATAATTTTAAATATTTATAAATACTTAATAAATATCTATAATTATAAATATAGTAAATATATTCCTTTTTAAAAATATTTATTATAATTTTATAATTATTTATTTATAATTATTGAAATATTTTTAAAAAATATTATTTATATCATTATATAAATTTATATAATTATACATATATATATTTAATAAATATATATAAATATAAATATAGTAAATATATTAATTATTTTAGTAATTTTTTATAAATTTAATAATTTTTTAAATATACAGAATTATATATTTATAATTATATAAATACTTTTAAAAAAATAGTTATTTATTTATAATTATAAATATATAATTATATAAATACAGTGAATCTATATTTATAAATATATTTAATTATTAATACTTTTTAAAAATATATTTTTCACATTATTAAAGAATATCTAATTTTGAGTTCATGCATATATGTACAGAATGAGTGAAGTTGAATAAATTAAGAATATAAGGTACACTTTAACATTATTGAAAACATGGATAAGTCCTCTATGTGTGCCTATGGTATATATAAAGCACATTTGATCTATATTAAATTGAAAAATAAAACAAAATTCAATTATATGTCGATTATTAAGCAATTATTCAATATTTTTAATCCATGTTATTTTTTAATTCTATACCATTATTTAATAAATATATAAAAATTTGATGTGAAGTGCATAAATATTTTGTAATATATAAATCATATTTAAATACATTAATATATATATATATAATAATTTAATAAAATAAATTATCAAAATTATATAATTAATAAACTTTTTAATATTTAATAATGTATAATCAATCAATTCATTTTTGTCAATAGTAATTTAATTAATAGAATTTGTAAATTTTTTAATAATTTTTTTCAGTTTTTATTTATTTAATTATTTCATTTTATCATCGCTAAAAATGAATTTATGAGAGAAATATTTTTCAGTGCTAAACATAAAGCGATGGTAAAGTGTACACTTTATCCGCACCAAAAATAAAGTGCTGATAAAGGATACCCTTTATCAGTGCCAAAAATAAAATGTTGATAATTTTTTCATTTATTTGTGCTAAAATAAAAGTGCTGATAAAAGGATAAATTTATCAGCGCTTTCTTTAGCACTGATAAATATTCCATTTATCAGCATTTTCTTCTAGTGTTGATAAATAACAGAGTTGTTGAAGGCCTTTTTTGTTGTAGTCAAACATGTTTCTAATATTCCATGCCAATCATTTTCAATGGATCCTTATCATAATTCTCTTGATAAAGGTAAATATACCCTTTCTTTTTTTATATTTGTAATCTAAGAAATTATTTCATCTCTCTTAGAATAAAATTTTCGAATAACTCAATCTCTTTAGAAAATTTCTCACATACTTCTTCATCAATTCCGTAAAATATGATGTTGTCTACATATTCAATGACAAGAATAGATACCTATTTTATATATTTTATGTAGAGAGTAATATCCACTCATAATTTTTTGAAATTCAATTTCTTTAAAATAGGTATCAAACATAGAAGGTCAATCTCATGGGGATTGTTTTAGCTTATATAAATCCTTATTTAACATGTATACAAAACTCATATTTACTAAATGAAGCAAACTAAATTATTTCTAAATATATGCATACTCTTAAAACCCACCATTAAGGAACAAAAACCTAAAATCCATTTAGAATGTATATTTTTTCCTTTATACTGCAATGGTAAGAATGATTCTAATGGTTTTTGTAACATCCCCAAGCATGCACTCCCAGATCTGGTGCTAAAAACATAAACATTAAATTTTTGGGTTTGATATTGATAAATTTTACCCAATTGTATTACCACAGAAAACTTACATCATAAAAAGGAGATATTGGATCACTTACATACATAAGGATCCTTTTCGTTCAGAGTTTTAGAGAATTTGGAAAAACTCTTACCTAAACAACATCCGTGTCTAGAAGTGAGTATTTTTCCTAGTATACTTATCTTTTCATATTCCATATTAATTATTCGAAATATCCCATAAGATTATTTACATATGAAACCTTTCTATACAAACAACATTTACCATCATTCTTCGTAACTTGGGGAATATGAAACATAAGAAGGGTGGTCTCAAATGATTCATAAGGGTAAATAAAATCATTACCATTTGAATGTCATCAGTGTGAATAAGAGGAGATTATGGGTATGATTACATAATAAAAGTGAATGAACATACCATAAGAGAATTCAAAACCATCAAAACATGGATCATAAATCATGAAATTTGAAATATAAATTTAATAAAGGATAGTGTTATTGGAATCTATAATCATGATCTATTTGATAAAAATATTGATTGAATTATACATTTATAACACATAGAAATCATATTGAAAATGTGTTTATATCTCGAAACATTATCTTCAAAACCCAGTTTATAAATAACTAGATCCTAATTAAATACAATGGATAAACTACACTGGTTGTCTCCCTCCTTATTTCTTATGGAGACGTGGAACATTTCCTAATGCATTATATCACTATCTGGACACACCCATCAAGTAATCTATATCAAGTTCACCCATTATATAAGCTGTATTGGGCTCTACCATTCATCATGAGCTATAATGGGTCTAAACCCTTTGTATAATCTATATCAGGATCACCCATCATCGTCAATAATGTCTAAGTTCCATTCATGAATAAAAAATTTATAATACATCACTTTTCAATTATATAAATAATAAATGTTCATTCGTAGCTTGATTTTCCCACGTAAAAGAAATGGATTTCATCATAATGTCATAATAAATCCAAGGAAAAAATAAATATGGTATCATTACTATAAATCCTCAGTGGAGTGAAAGTAACATCAAGTGTTTTTTACTTTGATGAATGGAAATACCATTAAAAGACCATTAAAACATTCTTGAAGAAAATACCCTTTCCACTTTAAAAATAAATTTTAAAAACTAAAAAAGTACAGAATATTTTTAAAAATGTTTTATTTGAAAATAACCTTAGAAGATTACAAAGTAATACTAAAATAAAATATTGATCATAATTATGGGAAAATCCATTATTATTTATAATGTTAAAAATAAACATTCTTTCCAAACATTTTGTAAATCCAATCAAAAGTGACTCAGTTTTAAAACATTAAGTAAATTCCATTTAATTTTTTTAAAGAAGGTAAAATATAATTTAAAATAATTGTAGGAAATAATTTAAGTTTTGGAAATAATATTCTTGAAAATAGTTTAGAAAACAAGGATATGTAAGAGAAATATTTCTTATGTAAAAGAAGGTACAAGATCTATCTCACATAAAAACAAATTTCTTGATGCTTCTTTAATCAATAGGTGAGAAAATGGAAATTAACATGGAAACCAAATTCATAAAAATAAGAAAAGAAAATATATTTGGTTCAAGTAAATAATAGAAAATGATTTACTCCAAATGAACCTTTAACATAAAGAATATTGAAAATAAAGGAGATTATAACATTACACCTTTACTTCTTTAGAAACTTTTGAATTAAGATTCATGGAATGCAGGAATATGATATGATTATTTAAATATCATTAATTTCGTTAACTAATATGTCAAAAATCATTCATGTGGAAATAACCATGCTATATAAGGAAATTATGGATCACGACATGAATAATGTCTTAGGAAAAAATGAGATTGAGAAAAATAATACCATTCCAAATACCATAATTTTATTTTGAGAATTAATCTATATAGTGATTTTGTGTAACAAATTTAAATAAAAAACAAGTGGAAATATATAATTAAAAAATTAGAGATCAATTAAAAAATTAGAGATCAATTAAAAAATTAGAGATCAATTAAAAAATAATCATGTTATAAAAAATTCAATGAAGAATAGTTATAACTCAAGAAAAAAAAATTAGATAACTATGAAATTCAATATTTGTGATGGGATCCATCGTAAATGAACTGTTGCTGAAAATGGTGTCACGAAAAATTATTATTTGTGACGAGCCATCACAAAAAGTTATTATTTTTGATGGGAACGTATCCCATCACAAATAACCTTTCATGGTATTAAAAGAAACTATTGTGATTTGAGAATTGACCCATCACAAATAATTATTTTCAACAGGTGAGTCCTCCCATCGAAAAAAGTAAAAAAAATGAAAAGTTAAAAAAATAAAATCAAAAAATCAAAAAAATAAATAATAATAAAATATATTCATAATAATATAAATAATGAATAGTATAAAATAGTAAATATATCAATTAATAAAAACATTACAAAAAATATGTTCATTGAAATGTTTATCAAAATAAATGTGCCAAAAGAAATACATAAATAACTTAGGGGGAGGGTCATCTAGGGGAGGTGGTGGAGGGAACTCCATCCCTAAACCCTGAGTTAACTGTCGTATGTACTCAATCATCAGGGGAGGTGGTGGAGGGAACTCCATAATATCCTACAAGAATC
Organism: Viscum album; assembly: GCA_963277665.1. NCBI lineage: Eukaryota > Viridiplantae > Streptophyta > Magnoliopsida > Santalales > Viscaceae > Viscum > Viscum album. Next base: position 602,482,990 of record OY728130.1, on the reverse strand, counting down.
GATCGAGATCCGATAAAAATAACTTTGCCTTTGTTGAAGGTATAATGGATCTCCAACATCCATATTGCATCATCAAATCCTACTACACTGGTGATCCAATCATCTGAATCAGCTTAATGATCATCCTATGTCTAATAATTCACAACCGAATATGATTCCATCAAATAGAATTTGAAATTAAGAAAGTTAAAATATTATTTTTAGTTAATTATAAAACATAAAAAAATTATATTGGCCACAATGTGATGCTAGAGACCACCCATAATCTCTCTAGTGACAGTATCATTGTACATCCTTTTATAATAATTGAACTACATAATATTGGGATGTTAGACTTCCTATATGAGTATAAAATTAACATTTCAAATTTAAATTTATATAAATTATTAAAAAACGTATTTATAATATGTTGTCGATGCGTACTGAATGTATGACTACCATATTGATGTGTCACCTCCGGCCTCCCCCGGTTCAGCTGACCAAAATGATGCTCTCCTCTAAAATGTAGCTCCCATATAGTAAAAACATAATCTATACCTAACCTGAGATGAGATGTAATCTGGTCCGTAGGTACAACAAGACCTATAAAAATCCATGACTCCTGCTTTCCACATGGTTGTCCTCCAAATATTTTGAAAAAAATGACAACAATACTCACGCATACATACCTCCCAGATATAGGTATTCATGCGATCATCGATGGGATATAATAAACCCTATAAATAATTAATAATTGGAAGTTAATAATTAAATAAAATTCAAAATAACTATTATTTATTTACGTATCATCCAATGATCAAACACGTGGTGCTGAAAATCAATGGTAATATGATATCATGTCACCCATGATCTCAAAAAATAATTCCACAATATAAAAATCCATTTTCCAACAGCTACATGAGAAAAGTTTTGAAAAAAGAAGAAAAAATCAAACAATTAGTATATAAATAAATTAATAAAAATTAATGAAAATAAACTAAAATATGCAACTGAACATACCTTAGAACCCTCCGAGTCATTGCTGAACCACCAGTAGCCTAAGTTTTAGATGATGAAACATTGAGATCGTTTCTTGGTAGTGCAACCTCATCCAACTGATAAAATAGATCAGATAAATAGTCGCCATCCATATGAAACATGAAATGACTGTTGTGATCAAAAAATTGAAAACCAGTATTATATATCGATATATATTATATATTTTTGTAAACATTATTTAATTGTGTCAATATTTGTCTTTATCTTCATCTTCATTTATGAATGTTTCAAAATATTCATATTCCTCCTAAGTATCATAAAATTCCATAGAAGTTTCAACTTTATCATCTCTTTCTATTTAAAATTAATTTCTTACATCAATAACATAATCATCACCATTAACCCATAATTGTGGGGTTGCATCATTGATATTCATGTCTCTTCATAGAAAATATTTATTTGGAGTGGTCTCTTGAGAAATTTTAATTATGTTTGCTTCAGTGGAACCATATTTACTTTGGATAAACTTATTTTCATGAGATTTCATTTTTATTATGCTCCATCAATAACTTAACTCTATTGAAGCATCACAATAATTTTCATAATAAATTTTATGTTCCTGAAGAGTCAATAAAAATGATTCATTTAGTGCAAGAAGGATTTTATATTTAATATCAGAGATTCCATGACAAGGATGAACATGCAAGCCTCTATCAGTATTTAACCAATTACATCTAAACAATGTAACATAGTTCTTTCCCATACAAAAAATTAAATTATTTCTTCCAGCATGTCATAAATTTAAACCCCATTATCTCAATGATAGTATACTCTCAAGAAAACAACACTATTCATTTTACTGATTCCCCATATGAACATGTATGAAATCGAAAACAATTCAACACATGTAAATTATATGGTTTTACTATTTTGGATGGTGGGTTACTCAATACACATAGTCAATTATCAATTTTACTAGTACGTTGAGATACCTAAAAATTTGAAAAACTATTATCAATATAATAAGTAATAATTTGATTTTATACGTTAAACCAAAAAAAATTTACTTTGCTAGTTTTTGAAACCAGTAAGAAAAATTATTTTTCCAACGTTCTTTAAGAGAATCTACTATAATTTTTGGAAACCTTTTTCTGATAAAATTATCATAAAATATATAAATAGAATAATAATAATTTACATTAAAAATTATAGAATAAGTGATAATATAAATCACTATAAAAAAGGTGTCATTTTTCACCCATGAGGAGAATATATGAATAAGCCTTATGATGTTCATCATTTGAAATCTATTGTTCTTTAACTCCACCAAAGGTAAGTTCAGGAAGATTAAAAATTGATAATTTATTGTTCATTTCAAAGTCAACATTTTCCTCATTATGGACCAATTAGTTATGTTTTGATGGATATTCAGATTGAAAATAATGAGAGTAGAAAAAGTAATTTCCTCTTGTAAATAATCTTCTACAATAGATCCTTCAACTAATACTTTTTTATATACCATTTTATTCAAATCATGCATGCATCACTCATGTGGGTACATCCATCAAATTTTTACCGATCCTCCACATTTTTATTAATGCGAAAAATGTAATATCAAATGTTCTATTGAATCAAAGATTGTTGGTGATTTTTTTTTATAATTTATATAAAATCAAAACAACATCTTCTTACAGTCTACATAGTGCATCATAGTCTGTTGTTATTGTGCAAATGTCTTGAAAAAATATGATATTTAAATTATCATATACCAAATCATAGAATTCAAAAAACCATTAAATCCAATCTGTAGAATTATTTCTCTTATAACATGATAGTCATTAATTTTTAATATAGTAATATGTCCATTTTTGACACATCAAGACAAATGTGAAATTTAACCATCTAAAAGACTCAAATATGAAATCCACTAACCAAATAATAAATGTTTTTCATTGGAAACTATATAAGCTTTTTTTGGATTCATTAAATTCTATGATCTATATTTTTTATACAGTTTATGTTTTGGTCACTAAAAATTTGTTCAAATTCTAGTTATGACTTTACATGTTCTTTGGTTTTACCAGATTCATACAAAATTATATAAAATATATTATCAAAACATTTTTTCACAATATTGATGACATCCAACATCTGACGGACCAAAAAATAAGACCAATATTTCATATCCCAAAAAATGATCCATTTTATCCAATTGTGTTCTTTTCCAAATCCATCTATATTTTATTAGTTTATATTGGTCTAAAGGTAAAGGGAGGTAATGAAGAGACAATATATTTTAAATCAATACTTGAAATAATTATTAGAGGACCATCTCTTTCAATTTTACCTTTTTTGAAATGATATCTTTTCGTCAAAAAAGGATGATTGATAGGAATAAATATTTGATGACAGTATAAAAAAGTATTTCTTACATTGATGACCAAAAATGATTCTTTGTTTCTCATACAGTACAAAACTTATTTTGGACCATGTGTACTCTATCCAAATAACACACCATATACTAGGAAGTCACTAATTGTCCACATTAATCCAACTTTCATTAGGAAATGTTTTTTCTCAACAACATCATATATACATACACCATTTCTTCAAAATAAATTTAACTCATAAATCATTTTCTTGAAATAAAAAATCGATATTTTTTTTTGGATTTCTAGAAACTAATAAGGTCAAAAATATATATGCCTCATTCAACAACATCCAAGGAGGTAAACTGCACAGAGTTATAAAGACATGCCAATAATAATATAAACTACCGTAAGAACCTAGTGGATCGAAACTGTTAATATAAAGACCTAATCACATGTTTTGCGATTTTGAAGTAAAATAAGAATGTACTTGGTCAACATTTTTTCTTGAATCACCATTATAAGAACGAATTAATATTTTACCAGTTGGAATATTGGTTTTGTGAAATGACATCTATGACACTGTGTTCTGATATATAAATATACATTGTAGTGTGGGTGAAAGAGGGAAATAAATCAATAGTTTTACAGGATGCAATCCAGACTTCCCTATTTGAGCCTCTTTATACCTTCATTTCCCATATGTAGGAAAACTAACTAATGAATCATATTTACCATAATATAATATACAATCATTTGAACATGCATGAATCTTATGATAACAAAGAATCAAATTTTGAACCAACCTCTTTCTCTCATATAAATATTAGGCAACACACTTCCATTAGGTAACAGTGTTTTAACTAAAGATAATATCTCATCAGAACATCTATTCACCATTATTTTTAATAGCCATAAATTTTTTAACCACATCAAATTTTCTATTCATGAAACCAGGATATAATGAATCCTCAACAGACATTAATGACTCATAAAATTGAGATGGTTCTAACTAAAAAGTTTAGTCAATATCATCTTGAGCTTTAATTTCATGAAAAGATGGACCAGCCATATCATGTACTAAATTTTGAAATAGTGATGGATCTAGAACCAAATTAATAGTATCTTCTTGGGAACTCCATTCACCATGTTGATAAAAATATAATCTTTTCAAAACCCAAACTCAATAGATGACCCCCAATGTTTTTAAATGTGTCAAACCTCCTGAGATCACATTTTTAACATGCCCACAAAATTGTTCCCTATAAAACCAATTATGGTTTTGATGATGCAATTGATAAAAAAGATTCAACACCCCCAATATATACAGGATTTATACTAGAATCATTTGGATTACTGTAATGATATATCCAATCGTGATCATGTAATATTTTTTTGAATTCCTTGTTCTATATTTCTCTAAAAAATATAAAATAAATAAATAATTTATGAATAATTTATAAATAAAATGATCCAAAAAAGTAGAAAATTAAAAAAATTATAATTTACTTATAAATTGGGTCATTTTTATCTATTTATCGATAATTTTTACTAATTAGTGTTTATTTTTAATAATTATCATTAATTACCGCCAATTACTAATTACATAAAATTATTACTAACCGCCACTAATTTTTAATATTTGTAGTGATTTACCATTAGTATTTAATAATTATAGCTATTTTTTACTTAATTGTAGTCATTGACCATTAATGTTTACAAATTTTTATAATTATAATTATTTGTTACTAATTTTAAGTATCGTTAATTTAAACTCTTTACCATTAATGTTATACATACTATATATAATTTATTGACCATTTTTACAAATCTTTACTAATTATCTCTAATTAATAATTATTTTTACTAATTACCAATAAATTTTAATAATTATAGTTATTTACCATTAATTTTTCCAAATTAATGCTAATTTTTACTAATTATAGGGATTTAACACTATTTTTTACTAATTTTCCAGTAATTCTTACTTATTTTTACTAATTAATACTAAATTTTATTAATTATAGTGATTTGCCACTATTTGTTACTAATTTTTTCTAATTACCACTAATTTTTACTAATTAACTCTAATTTTTACTAATTATAGTGAGTAATGTTTATATTTACTAATCTTTTCTAATTACCTCTACCTTTTTCAAATTAATAGCGAATATTAATAATTATAGTGATTTACCATTAATTTTTACTATTTAATGCTACTTTACTAGTAATTTTAACTAATTAATGATACTTTACAGGTAATTTTTTATAATTATAAGAATTTATTGCAAATTTTTACTAATTAATGCTAATTTTAACTATTTACCATTAATTTCTTTTAATTATTATAGAAATCTAATATTCATTTTTAATAATCTTTATCAATTACTGCAAATTATTACTAATTATTACTAAATACCACTAATTTTTAATCATTACAGTGATTTACCATTAATATTTCCTAATTATTGCTAAGTTTCACAAATTATAGAGATATAATATTATATTTTTCTAATCTATGAGTAATTTTTTATAATTATTAATAATTATAACTAAATTTTATTAATTATATTTATTTTCCGCTAATTTTTTCTAATTTTTACTAATTACTGCAATTTTTTATAAGTATAGTGATTTGTAACTATTTTTACTAATTGCCACTAATTATTACTAATTACAACTAATTCTTGCCAATTACCACTAATTTTTTCTTATTATAGTGATATAATGTTCTTTTTACTAATCGTTACTAATTGCGAGTAAATTTTACTATTTTTTTCTAATTACCAATAATTTTTAATAATTATTGCTATTTGCTATTAATTTTTATTAATTAATGATAATTTATAATAATTTTTACTAAATATAGTTATTTATCCTTATTTTTTTCTAATTATACCATTTTACCAATAATATTTACTAATTTGTCCGTATCACAGCTAACTTATACAAATTTTTAGTCATTTCCGCTAGTTTTTACTACTATTTATTCATTTCCACTAATCTTTGCTAAATGTAACTAGTCACTGCTAATATTTACTAATAACCCTAATTTTTTTTAAAATTATAGTGATTTACTGTTTATTTTTACTAATTGCTACTAATTTTTACTAATTAAAGTGGTTTAACATTCAATTGTATTAATTACTGTTATTTATTAAAAACCCTAACTTTTTTTATTACTTATTTCTATGATCTATAAATTTATAACTATGCTTTATTAATTAATATTATTCATTTATCAATTATAAGTAAATGTTATTAATAACACAAACATACTGATAATTAAAACAAATTATTGCAATTTAAAATTATTTGATTTTAATTAAAAACATTATTGCTAATTAAAACTAAATATTTTTAATTTACATTTACTATTGCATGTACTCCATTGTCTTCTTGTGCTGGTGCTTCCACCATCGACGCATCTCCTCATGCTAATACTTCTTCCATTGATGCATCTCCTCCTCCTACTGCTGCTACAATTGACACGTCACATCCTGTCTGTCATGATTCTGCCGACCTAATGACAAACTTTGACATGGTGGTCACAAATTAGTCATTTCTCATCACCTAAATATTGGAAATTTTCTGACTTACAATTTTTAGTAATTTAAAATATATTTCATTACTTTATATTAAATTATACTAAAAATCAGTGGTAATTAGTGGTAATTATAAATAATTAGCACTAATTAATGCTTTTTTACTATAATTTAATATAAAGTAATAAAATATATTATAAATTACTAAAAGGTATAAATCATAGATTTTACAATATTCAGGTGAAGAAACCAATTATGCCAACCATGTCCAAAGTTTTCATTTCTCATCACCTAAAATTGACGACTTATTTCTCATTTAGTTTTCAAGTAATTTATACTATAATATACTAAGCATTACTAATTACCACTAATTAACACAAATTATTACTAATTACCATTAATAGCCACAATTTATTAGTAATTATTACTATAAAACACTAATTATAACTAATAACCACTAATTATTGCTAATTATCACTAATTATACCAAATTACCACAAATTATTTCTAATTACCACTGATTATTACTAATTTCTACTTTTTTAATTAATAATATTGATTTACAACTAATGTTTTTCTAATTTTTAATGATCACTTCTAATTTTAATAATTATAGTGATTTAACGCTAATTTTTACTAATTACCACTAATTTTTACTCATTATAGTGATTTAATGGTCATTTGTATTAATCTTTTCTAATTAACGACTTTTTTTAATAGTTTTGAGAAATTACCCCAAATTCTCAATAATTATAGTTATTTTAACGTTAATTTTTAATAATTACTGATAACTATTTCTAATTATATTGGTTTACCGCTAATTTTAACTAAGTTTTACTAATCATCGATAGTTTTTACTAATTTATAGTCATTACCAATAATAATTACAAAATACAGCTTATTTTTACTAAACATTCGTCATTACCAAATTGTTTTACCAAATGTTGTGCTTTTTTGATAATTTATACTAATTACCACTTATTATTACTAATATTTAATCATCACCACTAATTTAAAATCATTGAAGCAATTTATCCCTAAATTTACTAATTACAGTTAATTTTTACTAATTATAGTAATTTAACAATCATTTTTAATAATGTTTAATAATTAATGCTAATTTTTATGAATAACAAAAAAATTAAAAATTATACTGATTTACTGTTAATTTTTACTAATTACTACTAATTTTTACAAATTATATTGGGTTAACAGTCGATTTTACTAATTATTGTTATTTATTCAGAAATACTATAAATTATTATTACTTTTTACTAAGATCTATAAAATATTACTATGTTTTATTAATTAATACTATTTATTTATCAATTATTTGTAATTACTATTTATAACAACAATTTACTAATAATTAATGCCAATTAAAGAAAATTATAATTATTTACTTTTAATTAAAAACAGTACCGCTACTTAAAACTAAATATTCCTAATTTAAAATAACTACTTCTAATTATAAATAATTATTTCTAATTAACTATAATTACTTTTAATTAACTCTAATTACTACAAGGGGCTCTCGGCTTCAGCTGAGAGGTCTCCACTAGGGTTCGCAACCTTCTTTGGATTCTTTGGTGGAAAATCCCCATGGATTGACGGATTTGGTGGACTGGACTTGTTCTCAGTCAGCAGCATCTATCGGTCCCCGGACGACGATGGTCGATTGGTGCAACACCTTCGTCGGTGGCTTCATGTTAGTGGAAACTCTGGTCAGGGCCGGCCCTAGGGCAAGCCCAGAGAGCCCCCGGGCTAGGGCAACAGGCAATCAAAGAAAAAAAATACAAAACCAAGGGCAAAAAAATCACCATTTCACTGTAGCTCCTAATACATTTTAGGGCAAAATTTCATAGGCAGTCTTGGGCAACAGAATTTACCGGGCCGGTCCTGACTCTGGTAATGGAGAATTCTTCGGATCAAGTGTATCGCATCTAAATCTGATGAAAACATCGTCATTTAGTTCAGATCAGTGAGGGTGCGGGTTCTCTGATGGCAAAACGATGGTCTTGGTGGGCGGTGCTCCACAAGTTGATTAGGGGGATAGATGTTCTTTCTGGGATTTAGCTGACGATAGGTGGATATATGGTGTCGGTGGTGCAGACAGTGTGTTCAGGTGGTGAAGTCATCGAACGGAAGAGGTGCCGGCCTTCGCCGGGTGGAGGGATCCGTCAGTAAGAGACGCGGTGGAGGCTCTGCGATGGCGTCTTTAGGCTGCGGAGTGACGAGGAAACGACGACTCGGGATGGAAAATAAGAATGACGGGTTGTGCGAGGCTTCGACCATTGATGGCCTCAGTTGTGGGGCTGACCTGGCTGCGGCGCGAGTGGCATTTCTTGCTAATCACGGATTAGGGTTTTTTTACTTGTAATGGGATTTTTACCAATGGGATTTTTCTACTCAAATCTAAGGCTATGTGCCTATGGAATTCAGGCATGTAAATTTTTCTCCCTTACCCCTATTCAAAAGGGATCTATGTTTTTTTATAAAGAGGTTATTCCACAACTTTTTTGGTAACTCTAATTACTACTAACTAATAATATTAAATTCTAATATAACAGAAAATGAACAAAATAAAAATTAAAAACATTACCTAAATACCTAAAAAATGAAAAAAAAATATAATGAAAAGCTCAAAATTTCCTTCCATGTAAAAATTAAAACTTATAATTGAATAATATAATATAAGAAGAGGAAATTTGAGAGGATGAAAGCACAAACAGAGAATAACTCAAAAAAATCAGGGGGGATAAGTTAGATTAGTAGCGGCGAGACAATTTGTGATGGATACCATCACAAATAGTACCCCCCATAAATAAATGAGGTGGTGGTTGAAAGGTTTTTTGTGATGGTACCCGTCACAAATACTCATCTATCTATAGAGGATTTATGATGAATATTAATGACTAGTCACAAATAACTATAAATAACAATATTTATTTGCAATGTGAACCTACTCCCATCACAAATACTATAAATGAATAAAGGTATATACCAATGATTGATGATATATATATTCTACATAATGATAAAGATAACATTAATATCATATATATATATATATATATATATTAAATATATCATTATAACCAGTCGTGAGAGTTGGTGATGGATAAAAAGTAGATCGGCCCGCAATGTGATATTCCACCATACACATAAATAATGGATTCCTTCCCAATTCGATGGATATTGGTGTTGGAAAAAGTTATGAAATTAACAAACATATATCTCAGTATATTTGTTAAACTTATGTTATTATATCATCATGGTATATTAATATTTAAAGGTTTTGTATAAAGAAATACAACAAAAATGACCGGTTAAGGACAATGCCTTTTCTTGAGACAACCTCTTAAGGATTACACCATAAGCTTTCATATGTTGGTTTTCTGATCAAAACAAGACTTATAGAATTTGAGTATGGATTTGAGTAAGGTATTTGGGTAGGTATTTTTTGAAACAAAATTGTTTTTAAGTGCGATGAAAAGATGAGAGGAGGTTCCTTTTTATAAGAGTTCGGAGGGACACCTTTAAAATTTATTAAAATACTAAATTAATATAAATTAATTTTCTAGTTAAAATGAATCCAAATTGAAAATGTTTTGATATAAGATGATTATAAGTCAAAGTTGTCTCATACAATAAAATTTAGATAAGTTTAGATAGGTTTTTCCATTATATTATTTTTAGCCCGTGTTAACCCCTTTTGACAATTACCACAATAACAAAGTTTTTACAATTTAGAGGTCAATATAGCTACTATAAAATTATAATTTGACCATAAATGGATAATTATTGATATTTTAAACCATATATAAATCACTTATCTAAATATTTTATTTTTTAAAATTTTAAATCATTTAATAAAATGTTGTTAATTATAAAATATCATTAATGTCAATTTAGGAAATATTCATATAATTTGAAATTAAAAACGCCAAGAAAAAGAGGTAATTTTAATATTGTACTTTAAGAAATCCCAAATAAGTCATGTTTTTTAAAAAGGAATTTTAAATAAAAAAATTAGTTCAAATTATATTACATTCAATATCTCTAGTATCATTCTTTTTCTATTATTGGAATAAATATTACAACTATGTTGTGTGAGAATTTAAAGTAATTATTTCACTAATAAAAAGTAGAAATAAATTATCATGATAAATATAAATAATTTATATTTAAAATTAATAATTATAATAAGAAAATACGTTCTTTTGATCCCTATTCCAAATATTTAAATATTATAAAACAAAGAGAAAGATATTTTTTACTTTTCATTACATAAAATATTATAAATGTCAAAATCAAAGAATAATGGAAACAAAATGCATTATATTATAAACTTTGACTATTATGGATGGGATACAATCATTTAATAAAATTTTATTAATTTTTAGGGTCATTGTTTTATTCTTATCATATTATTTTTAACATTAATTACCTGATTTACTCTTTACCATGGTAACAAATATTACTAACGTAACTATTCAAAATTTGAAAAAATAAAGGGGAAATATTTTCCAAATTTTTGACTAATAATTCAAAATATGGAATCCAGTTTTCAAAATTCAATTTACTGAAGTGGAATAATTTATTTTAATATCAAAATGAAAAATAAAATGAAATTCAGTTTTAAAAAATGTATTTTTAAGTATAAAATTCGTTTTTATACCAAATTAAAGTATAAAATTAATTCCAAATACTATATTTGGATTATTATTAATTAAAATTAACTAGTTAAATTTTAAAAAAATCAAAATAGTATTTTAATTGATAAATACTTTAAAATGAAATACAACTTTCAATAAAAATCATTTTTTTCAATATTCATTAAGAAAATCAAACTTTTCAGAAAAATGAAAAAATTTACCCATAGAATAATATTGATATGATGATTTCATAATAAATATTTATTTTATAAAATAATGTTTTTAAATGTTATATAAATTAATTATATTATTGTCTCACAACAAAAGAAATAAAAACTATTTTTTTGAAGAAAGCCCATATTTTCAGAATAAAATGGATTTACTAAAAATTGAGTGATTATTTCATAAGAATTAATCAATAACTTTGTATTAATTAGAACCTTTATATATATTTAATAAAGTAGTTAATAGTATTCATTCTTTCCAATTAAATTTCTAGGTTATAATGGCCATATTTAAATAATAATATTTTATTGTTTTTTAATGCTCAGTGTTAGATATCTTGTACACCATTGAACACAATCATTGATTTTAAAATATCAGGATATTACAGTTTCAAGACATAAAACTGGTGAAAAGGTCTTATCAAAATCCACTCTTTAAACCTATGAGTAGATTTTTTTTATACCATTATTTCTTCATTTCTCACTACTTATACATTTTCATTCAATTTATTTCAGGACACCCACTTTCTATTGACGACATTCATTGCTTTAGGTCAGGGTACAAACTCCCAAGTTCCATTATTCTCTATCTAACACAATTCATCATTAATATAATCAACCCATTCTTGATGGTTCTTATTTTCTTCAACATATATTGGTTCAATTTGTGAGTACAATGTGGTAAGAATTACCGTCCTCATAGTTCCCCGGGTTTTAACATACTATCTATGGTCCTCAGTGATGTTTCAAACCTGAAATTTCATTATCATACTTTGGTGAGATGAGTGAGATTACTGATCTTCACATGAAATATCTTAATATTCTTCACCAATATATACATCTTCAACACTTTCATCTATATCTAATATTTTTATGACTGTTAGATAATAACAACATCATCATCACTTTTGGAACATTATTTATCATGTGATGTTTATTTCTTCAATTTCTCCAGAACATTCACATTAATAGAATCAATTATCTTTAATCTTTATTTACAAAAATAATTATAAACTCTTCTATTCAAGGGACAGTAAAACAAACTGTCCATATAACAGAGTTTTAAACCACCGCTATATGGTTTTGTGACGGTTTAAAAAAACGACCACTAAAATCGGTGTCTGCAATCCAAACGTGGATTTTTCATCCATTTAGTGGATATTTCTTGAAAGTTTCATAGAAGAAATATTTAGGGGAGGTTTCCTTTGTTTTAGCAGTGGGTTTTTCTTAAAAAAATACCAGGGATTTAGCGGCCGTTTTTAACCGCCGCTAAGGTCTAGCCTTTTGACTGAAAAAAACCACCACTAATATGGATAAAACCACCGCTAAGAAAAATTTTGTCACATTTAACAGAGGATTTAACCGCCTCCCCTAAATAAAATTTATAATATAATGTAGGTTAAACCACTTTGGAAAAAATATATCTCTAGCGGTGGTTTAAACTGCCTCTATATTATGAATTAAAAAAAACAAGATGCAGGTTCTACAACCCTAGAACATACAGCCAGAACAACCAAATAGCGACACTTAAAATTTTACCAGATCATAAATTTTGTCATCAACGCATAAGGAAAAATATGTTAAAACTAAATAATCAATGTACATTGATTCACAGCAAAACATAAAGAATCCACACATTTACCAAGGAAAACTACACATTGAATGAAATAATACATTTCTCAATACATTTAAAGAATTAAACAAAACACAACACATTAAAATAATAAACCTATATGTAAAAGAGAGAAAAGAAACTAAACATCATATATGATCATAAATAAATTTGAATCTCTATAGCCAGTTGAAACACAACATATAGACACAAGGATGTACAACACATACATAAGGCACCCCTTGTCTTGATCCCATCTAAAATATATGAAAAATATAAAAAATACCCACATTGGATGTACTGATAAATGAACAAACACTCTCCACTAATGATTTCCCAATGACGATATCTTCTTGTCACCCTCTTCATCTCCATCTCTACTTCCTGCTACCGGCACATGTAAGACAATTATATTGAAAATTAAACAATGTTGTATATTTATATTTTAACATAAAATCAATAAAATTTTGTGTACTAAATGATTTTGAAGTTGTGTGATTTACCTTATCACCACCAGTCATCACTTGAAATACTTGTTTTTATGCCAAAGAACTTATATAGTAATATTCCCAAACCCATCCACACACTTGACCAGGATTCTCCTTCCCAATAACATTACCAACTGGGTCATCCTGGGAGACTGAGTAGGACTGTGTGGGATTGACATCCCATAGTTCTTTAATTTTTACCTATAAATAAAATATCAGTAATATTATAAGCAATATATATTAACATAGTGACAACTGATAATAATTTATTATAATTAAAAATGAATTCACACCCCAATTTCTTTGGAAATTTCAATAACAAAAATCCCATCAGATTTTTTTATAAACATTCAACCATACTTTTGTTCGGGATACTTGGTGGCCTGAAATAGGTGACTCCATTAATCCAAGATAAATTGACAATTTAATATATTAAACAAATAAAATTGTATAATAAATATTTAAACTAATGAAAATATTACTAGAGTCCATCTAATTCTAGAAAAACTCTTTGACTATGTAGTTTGAGTATAATGCTTATTCGATATTCCTATCATTTATTCAAATAAAATAATATTTTGTATATATATTTCAAATAATTCATGCAGTAAAACAATAGAAATGATAACAGATTCCAAATACTAACAAAAAAAATATACATAACAATGATAATTACTAACATTACAAATGACATAAGTGGTTGATAAATGAAGGGATAACTACACATACAATCATTTTATCCTCCAATCATGTCAGTTTCCTGCTACATCATTACCTCATCTACTTCATCCACTATTGAAAGACTAATATTATCAATATCATGATGGATAAATAAGTATGCATATTTATGTTTATGGGATTCAATGTTAGAGGTCAAATCTTCCACTTTATTACCCATATCATACAATTCTCTTTGTTTTACATGAAAAACTACACTACACCCTTCATCCAAGAAATCTTTCACATAATATACCATTTTCACTTGAAATGATAATATATATGTATCATTTAGTTCATGGTCCCCAAAATCCATCAAGAGAGAAAAGTTGCAAGGAATATCTTTTAACACCCCTGATAATATCCACCTATTTGCATTTGATAAAAACAACTGAAAAATGTCTATGGCAGTTTCATTCGATAATATCAGTAAATTTTCCATAGTATTCTACTTCAAAAATATAAATATGCCACTATTATGTGTTTTCAAACCCTTTTCTCGATCAACTGTATGGAATCTAAATCCCTTCATGTTGTAAGCGTCAAATTTTTACCTTGTTTTAGAGGACCTCGAGTAAGAAACTTAAAATCTTCTTATAACTCAGATCAATTATCAGTATTCATTATTTAAAAAATTAATATACATTATTATATTTACAAGATATATGTATCAACCTAATATCCGTATTGGTTGAAATATTTATGAACTTAAAGATCGTGAAAACCATTATACAAGCTCTTTATTAATAGATTTTGTTATATCTTTCTCCTTGTTTTACATCTTTTCATTAGTGTATTTGTTTGTATCCTCATCTTTTCAATAAATAGATATATAATTTCACTATTCTGCAGCACATATCTATGTGCCTATAATAATTACATTTTTATTAGTGTAACAATTGATCTCCTCCCAACTGATCGGCCAATAAAACTAATGTTTTATTGATTTCCCATTTATTTCAGATTGATTCGATGTGTCATCAACATATCCAACTCAATTTAATCTTGTCTCAATATCATCTATGTATCTTGAACCAAAGTTAAGAAACTCTTCTACGAAATATCCATAAAAAATATAGCCTTCAGGTTGAGATTTATTTTTCACGTATGATTTCAAATGCCTAAGATATTTGTGAAATAAAATTAAAAAACATATTTATGTATTTAATGATGTTCCAAGAATTTATTATTGAAATTAAAAACATATAAATAAAGTACCTCTCAATTTGATACATCCATTGATAATGTACGAGGCCTCATAATTTATCTTCCTTAACCAAATTCACATTTAAATGTATCATAACAGTAAAAGATGATGAAGATATGATCATCTACATTGTAAAAAGTGTCAATATAAATCTCTCCTGAAGTTTGTCAAGATGTAGTGGATATAAAGTTTTCTCACATAGTTTTTTGAAAAATGTGCATAATTGGATTAGAATAACAGTAAATGTTTAATGTAGTAATGTACACAATGATGTAACAATATATGGGAATCATGGATTTTCAATCCATGTAACCTACGATGGTTTAAGTAAACACATATTGAGATGTTACTTGAATACCCATAACATACCTTCACATGTTTTAAAATTGGAAGGAATGTATATTTATCCCTATTTTTCGTTTCAAACATTGTGGAAGCATACTTTCTATTCTCATCTAGTAAGAGATCATGATTTATGTTCATTAGTTGT
This sequence comes from Viscum album, assembly GCA_963277665.1. NCBI lineage: Eukaryota > Viridiplantae > Streptophyta > Magnoliopsida > Santalales > Viscaceae > Viscum > Viscum album. Next base: position 602,466,702 of record OY728130.1, on the reverse strand, counting down.
ATGTCTTTCCATGCATTGAGATGATCTGTTGACTTTATATGCTCATTAAGCAATGTGAAGATCAAATTGTCACAAAAATAACTCTCAATATATATCACATCAATATTATTCCACAAAAATTAAATTCCCAATACAGAAGTTTGAAAAATATACTTTTTTTCTTCCATTTTTTTTCCGATTTCACTTGACGATGCACTTCATACTCGTTTCCCCATTTAATTCAAATAATGCTCCTTCCCTGATTTGGTTTCAAAATTTCCAAGTTGTTTAAATATTTCAGAACTTGTTAAAAACTTTGTAGGTGGCCTATGATCAATGAAACCATTTAATTTTGAATTGTTCTACAGAAATCTATGATATGCTTTGAGAAATCTTTCATGACGCAAGATGCACCATTTTCCATAGTGAGGTAGCCACTTGAACTCCAAATCGAAGTTACAAATTGAAAAATCCAAACCTTTGTAAGTGTTCCAACCATATAGATTCCCAAGTCCAAGGAAGTCACTAATGGTCCACATTATATCATCTTTCATTTTGAACATTTTTCTATAATATGCATCATATGTCTCAACACCGTTTCTCCATAACTCCTGTAATTATTCAATTAAAGTCTATAAGTATACATCAATTAATTTACAAGAATTTGTTTTCAACGAATAATAATAATAATGATAAAAAAATGTTTGTTGTGTACACATCCATTGAGCAAGATTATAAGGGATAAAAAAACATGCCAAATGCTATAACTGGTACTCAAAGTCCCAAATGGGTTAAATCTATCGGCAACCAATCCAAATAAAACATTCCTAGTTTCATATTGGAAATATGGATGTAATGAATCAAATGCATTCCACAATTATGAATATCTTGGATGTCTCATTAACACATCATTGTTATTATCTAAATAATTCTACTTCATGTGTTCAATGGTTTTCGATGACATGAATAATCTTTGCAATCGAGGAATGAAAGAAAAGTTACACAACACATTTGTAGGTGTGTTAATTTTCTTATTCTTCATGGTATTATGTTGATTCATACTTCCAACATCACCCGTAGACTTCCATTTAGAGGAATAATGTTTCTTGAAATCTTGTGTTCTTGAATCCTCTCCCCAATACATCATACAGTCATTGAGATACCCATGAATTTTTCTATATTTCAAATGAAGATTGTTAACTAGTTTTTTCATATCATAAAAAGAATCAAGGATATTTTCTTTAGAAAATGCACCATGGAACAGTTTCTTTATCATAGAAATTTCCTTATTGGTAATTCCACATAGGCATTTGATAAGGTACAACTTCAGTAGAAAATAATGATTTGAATATTTCAAACATCCATTATACAAATCTTGATTTCCCTCATCAACTAAACCCTGAAACACATCTGTTTTCTCAGTTATGTTTTCTCTTACATAAGTATCCATATAATCAAGAGGAGGATCCAATGATATGTTACAATCTTGATCTGGTCGTCCAACTATCTAAAAAACATCACTTGTTACATTTTGATTTGTAGTACCCTCAAATGGTTGTTCTGATTTGTTTTGATGATTATTTTGGTGTATTTCAATGTCGAATGCATAATTTATAAGTTTTTTCATTTCATTACTAAATAGGAAAAGATATTCATACATACTAGTTGAAAAAATATGAATATGTTAAATAACCATACACTAACTTTTAAATGTACGTATAACCATATGTGAAATAAGAATTACAGACACTTCTGAAAAGTAATAAAACTATTTGGACTATCAGAATATATTGATGAAGAAACTAGTGTAGAGTAGTGAACTTTGACCCTTCTTTAATTGATACAGAATAAGGATATATAAGGCTACTAGAAATTCCTCAACAAATTAGTATAATGAATCCATGAATTTCTCAATCACTTTATTATTACTTATCCACTTATTTACTTATCTTCTATTTATATACAAAAGAAAAATAGATAACATTCTTTATAAATTCATTGAATATTATTCACATGGGTGTTTACTAATTCATCATCATGCATTTAAAACAAAAAATATATAAAATCCAAAGAATATAAAATCAATATAAATTTAAAATCCCAATCAATAAATGAGGTTAATAATAAATTTCTATAAACCAAGAAAATGCTTTTCAGGTAATGAAAATGCTTGAGCCATGGAGTACCCACCATTATAAATCAATTTAGTTGAAAACATCTTATGTAGTTAATTTATTTTAGAGGAAACCCTCATTGGAATCCTATCAAACATGAAACTTGCATATAATTAAATTTGAAATTAAAATACCTTATCAATATGAATTCCTTTGATTTTTCCATAAGGAAGACGTGGAAAGTAGTTTTATTCCATGATAAAACCATTACAAGTATCTTATAAATTAGTTTTCTAGTTAATAAAAACATGTATAAAAAGATAATTATTAAAATAAATCCCAAATAAAAGGAAGGGTATGGAAACACCTACCTCAATGAAAAAAATCACATCACCTTTGATGAATAATATAATATGAGCTCACAGGAGGAACTTCACAGTACCTAAAAAATAGAAACCCCCATTTAAGACATCCTTAGACATGAGGTTCAAACATCAAGGCTGCTAAGGTTAGAGGAGAGGTGAAAAACAAGGAATAAATAAAGAGAATAAGGAATGATAAGAGTGAAGAGACCCTCACCTTATGATTTAAATGAGAAACCACTAATAAATCACCTAGATTACACTATGGAAGGATATGAGAGGGAGAGAGTTGGTAGGGTTAGGTCTCTTGAACTTCCTGTTCAAAGTGGGGAATGAAATTATGGAAAAATAATTAAAAATAATAATAAAATAAAAACATAAAAACAATTCCCCTTTTAAATTATGATTCATTATTTACCTACCTAGTTCGCTTTCATGGTTCAAAAAACCATTTAGAAACCTTAAATCCTAGAAAATTATCAAATTGATTATATTTTTCATCCAAAAAATATTTAAACTTAAGATAATATATAATATAATAAATTTATACACATAAAAGTTAGAATAGGGTGTTATAACATGTGGTGTAATCCTATAGGGCTTGTTATACTAACACCCTATATCCACCCTTATGGTGTGTGTAGATTTTGTCTTATTTTACTCGATTAAAGGAAAGGATCTTATATGAGGTAGTGGGTTTATTATATCTTTTTTTGGGGGTTTTGAGGAGGTTTATAGGTGGTAGATACCACTTATTCACACAATTATGAGTTACAATGGATCGTGTTTTGGTTATTTTTGGTCATTTATTTTTTGTATCTCATGTATATTCATCCTAAAAGGCTTAAAATCACATTGTTTCCTTTCCATTATAATTATTTATGTACAAATTATTTTATATTTGAATTGTAATTGTTGTTTATATTTGGTTTTGAGATGCTATACCATGTTTGGTTACATGTTATTTCAAAACTTCTTATCATGTATGTATGACCCACCAATTTAATGGAAGGAAATTCTGAGTTTAGGGGTGAAACCCACTAGTCTTGTATTATATTTTATTAGGTGAAATCTTTCCATATAGAGTATGTTTGATTCTTAGAAACTAATTTTTATCTCATGGTGATCAAGAATTCACTTTAGGCCCTGTAGTGGGATGAATCGTGGATTTGGAGGGGGAAGATTGGGTTGGTTTATCACATGTGGGATATTGAAACTTCTTCCTATCTCCCTCTATATTAGATGAACTTCTAGTATGGTTCTCCACATTAAACTTATTTTCAAAGACTCCAAGATCATTTAATATTCAATAACCCTATTTACATATCTCCATTATAACATAAAATTCCTTTATAAATATTGACCTCTTATATTTCAAAAGTTTTATAAGGACGTGTATTTAATCCATTATAAAATCTATCAATATAAATTTATAGATCAATGAAAAATCCAAAATCATGCCTTTCTAACTAATTAAATTTAACTTCATATATCATAGAGGATACATTATTCTTCTACTTTAGTACAGGTAAATTTCTTCTCATATTGATTTTTACATTATGAGGAATGTATTTCTCAAGGAATGACCTCATGAAGTCACACCATAACATATATTAAATGATTTCTTCATTATTTATATTATTTATTAATGCACACAATTGATCAAAATTTAATAAAATATGAAAAAAACTGTAAACATCATTCTATTTTCATAGTGTTCTTCTATATTAAATATCTTTTCCAATGATGATACCCACCATTAAACTATAAGTGGATCCATGGGCCCACAAAAAAACGTAATTTCCTTAGGTAAATTCAATGATGAAGTAGTAATTTCCATATGGTTATGGTTATTATCCATAACTTGAGTCATTGTATTAATACAACCACAATGTTTTCAATATTAGCACCCATGAGGTTTTTTTGATCATATAAATAATCATCCCATTGCCTATTTATCCATTACATTAGAAATTATTATCAATACATATCATTCCTCCATCTATATAAGAAATTTTAATGAAATTAATTAGGATGAAATTAATAAAAATAAATTTGAGTATAAAATTATATCCTCATACACTTATACAAGATCCATAGAATTAAAGGTTTCCTCTGAGGGTTTTCATCCCAATTACCTAATATTCCTAGGTGATCTGATATGTAATACTATAAAGGGGTTTGAATTAATATTACTATGTCTTTATAATTTCATTTCTAAAAAACCATATTTAACTTGTTAAAGTCAATAACCCCTTGACATTAGAAACTATCACTTAACCGTTTTCAAAAAAGAAACATGAACACAAGGCACATAAATTTTTTACAAGGTTCACCCCTGTTGTGAATTCATTTTCCTTAATATTCCCAAGATAATTCTAATACATAGGTGTATATATAATTTAATAATGTTATTATAGTATGGTATGTATCATCCTTAACCTAAATCCATTTTTTAATAAAAAAATATCCTCCCTTTCTTGATACTGGATGCATCTGATTTAGAATGGTGTCCAAATTAGAAATGAAAATACTTGGTCAATGAAAGTTCCATATTCTCACTGACTCACTGACCTCTTACTTATTTCATTTAATAGTATAGTATCAATAAATAATATATACCCCTCTTAGAATTTTCCATAAAAAGTAATTCCATCACTGACACTGAAATTCTAGACCCTTGGTTTTTTTGTCACCACCTCCATTTGGTTCTGTATCATGATTCAAAATTTCACCTTCCAAAATTCTAGAAACATAGATAGAAAAAGGTTTTCACATAAAAATTCAAAACAATATCTATCTTGTATACTAATATCAAGGATTACACTATGTACTTAGTCACTTTAGAAACATATAAATATTCTCTTCAGATGTGGATTCTCTGATCAATTGAACACTAGTCATAAATGACCAACTAATATACATTTTCACCCAAAATTTCCAAGTCCATCACATTATTAATTATGTTTACTGGATTCTGAGTTCCACTAAACATTTATATCTTTAACACCATATCAACTAAACTATTCCATATAAAGTGACACATTAGTTGAATGAATTTTTTCCAATATTAGAACACCATATTCATTGCAATATAAATCATTTTTATCTATTTTAGAGTAATGTAAACTTTTTGAACTTATTTAGAATTACTCTAAAAAACCATTCAACTAGCTCAACTCATTACCTACTTAAATAATAACAATATACCCCACATGAATTTTCGATAAAGAAACTATAGGTTACAACTAAGACACCCAAATCACAACCAACCATACAATGGTAAACACAAAACAAGAGGTATTATTATGTGATTTTTAATCTCCTCCAAATTCCATATCCACAAAACCATACAATAGATTATCATTTCTGTAACATATTTTTAGGCCTACCAACCATTTATATATTGAAAAATCAACTTCACCTCTTTAATTTTTTCCTTAGCTAGATTCACTATAAATTCAAGCTCCCTCCTGATTCAAGAACTTGATGTACAAATGATTAATAATAAATTTTAAATTTATCTTCTTACATAATTCTACATAAAAAACTATTACTAAAATAATTTCTTCCTATTTAAATATCAAAAGACCTTGATTATATTTTCCAATATTAAAAATTACAAAATCTATGAAAATTATTAACAAAATGATCTCTATATTTGAAACTATTCAAAATTAAAATCTTGAAATCATACAGTTTTCTCATCATAACAAGAGTCAAACCTTTTCTTTTTTGAATCTATAGATCTATCAAACAAATATAATAAATTATATTATTTGAATGTATATCTTTAAATAACCTCAAAAATAATCTTCAAGAATACAAATAACATACCACAGAGGGGTAGTGATGCTCAGGACCGGCGGTGAGAAGCAGTGAGTCTTGGGACCAACGACGAGGCACGACGCGACGCAGTGAAGGGTGATGATGCACAAGACCAGCGGAGAGGCGCTGTGAGGGTAGGGCTTTGGGGGGGGGGGGTCGTGGTGGTCGGGGGAGAGTGGAGTTTGGGGGAGAAGTGTTGGGATATTGAAAAAAATTAATGTTTTATAATCGGTTTAATAAACTATTGTTAAACACTGATTTTAGTGTAGTGGGGTATCCAAGAATGATCCCATCAACACCTCAATTTTCAAAATTTCCAAGAATAAAATTTTACCATGATATACTAAGGGATAGAAAAAACATGATGATTCTTTAAACTTATAGATTTTTATAATACATAAAATAACGTGACATATCTTAATTTGGTATCTAAAATGCCAATTTTTGACATTAACCACTATACCAATAGTTTGTCTAAAAAAAAAAAAATAAGTATCACGTTCATACAATATTTTATGTTCCATATCTACCATGAATATGTTTCTATTCTCAGCCACACCATTTATTGAAGTGCTTATGGTATACCGATTTCATATTAAATGACATGAATCTCCAGATAATCTTGAAGCATCCCATTAGTAAACTTAGTTTTACTATTTTTTCAAATATTCTAGAGAGAAAAACCATATTGTTTTTTTAAAAAAATTAAAAAAATTAAAAAAGGTTCAAGGCCTTAGACATGTATGTCATAAACATGACATAATTGACATGAGTGAAGATTTCAATAACCTTAATAAAGCATTCGTCTTCTTTTTTTTGACTTCATACTCATAGGACGATACAAAAATATATGTATGAGATCTATGGATTTAGTATATTGAATATCTTTCTTCTTGTGTGAAGAGTTAACAATCTCCACCTTTTGGAATTTTGAGCACATTCAATCTATTTATATTATTAGAAAAGTAAAATCAGAGATATTTTCTCCATGAGTGATAAAATTCATCTTATTTTATCCAATATAGAAAAGTCTTCCATCACAAAATTCATTTTCTTATTTTATACTTAGATGGTTTATGTTTCCAGTGTCACCCACTTGAAACAATTTTACTCCTTTTAATTTTCCTTTTTTCACCACATTTCTATCTTTAAGTTTCTTTAAAAAACCCTTCTTTCATGAAAACAATATCTCTTACTTAATTAAAAATCTTCGAAACACTTAAAAAAATATTTTCAATCCATAAATATATATTTTTTGGGTTTAGGTTCTATTTTATAATGACCACTGAAAAAATCCTTTGATCTGGAGTGACCCATAATTTAAAAAATCTACATTTACTTCTTCATACTTTTAAAAAATGATGAAGAGTATTAAATATCCTACCATTTGGGAAAAGTATCTACTATACAAGTTACATGGACATTACCCTCTAGATGATTTAAATTATACGTATACAATTAAGACCTTCTCATTTGTTTTGATATTATTATTTTATTGCTTTTGAGTATTAAAACTCATATTTTTGGGGATTCTAAAGTAATAAGGCAATCAATAGCATGATGACCAAACAACTCATACTTACCACTGACGTTTTGAAGTAAATCAGACTTACTCTGTGATTCTTGTTCATTGTTCTTAATCCGTTTTTAAACTTTATTATTTTATGAGGAATGAATCTCTATTAACCCTTGATTATAACTTCTTATAATCACATTATGATGTTGGTAATTGAACCATCCCATCTTTACTATATGCTAAAATACATCATAATATAAATAATATACACAGAATATATATTTGACTTTCTAAATAACACGATGTCAAGATTTTGTTGACCATATTTATCTCTTATTTTAATAAAAAATCTTATCTAATTTTTATGAAATACATTTTTTTTGTACTCCAAACTCTTTGATTTTCATATCAATTTTATTTTCAGAAATTTTGTATACACCAGTTGTAGAAAAATTTTCACTCATGTTGGGACTCCCTAAATTTCCATATTTTTAAAATCACTCAATTTATCCCCAACCATACTCTTCATGAAATGATTCTTATTCAATGATTTTTCACCAAAATTTTCAGAATTTTCTCATCCTTATGTAATAATTTCTTTTAGTAATCTTGATATTTACACATCATTAAACATTCTCTAACTACTTAAATAAAATTCTAAACATCGGATCATCACCTCTTCAAATCCTATTTTTTAGGTTTATTTTTTTATTGTAAATAATCAAACAAATTCTCTTTATCCTTAAATATTTTTTCCAAATTGATGTCAAGAGTTTTAAAATCATCAAGAAACTTCTTCAAAACATCATCTTCTTCAAGAAACATTGAATTCTATTTTCTAAATAGATATTACTTTCTATTAAAATATTTATCATCTATCTTTAATTTTTTTAAATCCTTATTTTATTTGGAAATATTTGAGAGAAATTATCTTAGTTCTCTCTTCAACACAAATTCCATATGAGTATCTCCATCTTATTTTATTTATTCAATTTTAGAAATAATTTCATCACTCAAATTGAATTCATTATTCAATTCATAAATGAGTATTTTTTCTATATCCTCACTACTGGATGAATAATTAACCTCATCTTTATTATTATTATCTACACCTTATTTATAAAAATAATTTCTCTTATGAAATTTATATAACTCATAGTCTATCTCAATTTAATAAACCGTTAGGTTATTTTTTTTCTTCTTTTTGAATTTTTTAGATAGAATATCTTCATCTTCACTATCTTCATTGGTTTTGTATTTTTTAAAATTTACAGCATAATTCCCAATAGCTTAAAACCTTAAAAATTTTAAGGGAATATTTAATTTGTTATATTATTTTCCTATTATCTTGTTTCATGAAATAATAGACATAAATTCATCAAATTATCCTCCAAATATTTATGTGAATCTAAACAAAGATATTCTTATTCAACCGCAACCAACTTCTTCAACTTATCTTACTTTATGGATTCAAAAGAGATTACTTTTTTAGTATTCAAATTACTCTTGATTGAAATATCATTCTTTATTTCCTAATATATTAAAATAATAGGTAAATCATCAATAAGAATATCATTTTGGGTAATTTTCTTACAATTTGTGGAATTTAGAATCAATATTATATAGTAACATTTTTAAAATATTTTAAAAAATATTAACATCTTCAAACTTATAACTATAGCCTCTGGGTTTTTTTCACAACCTCATTCACCCTTTTGAAGAAACTTACAATAGTTTAATCATCATACATCATAAAATATTTATAGTTAAGTCTCAAAAAATTCAATTTATCACACATCACATTGGACTTTCCTTCATAGATATGCTGAATTTTGTCCCAAATATATTTTTTATTTATAAAAACTTTAACTTTCAAAAACTCACTTTCCAATAGTGATGATAGGATAAAATTATTTTCATGATAATAAATTTTAAAATTATGCTTATTTTTTGTTTTCATAGTTATACAATCATACAAGAGAAAAAACCCATTAGTTGTAACTCACACTAGATGAAAACTAATAGAAAATATGTACGATATCATCCTTTCATTCCATATGAGATATATTTTCCCATAAAATATATGGATATCAATTATGTTCAAGGAATTTAAATTATCCATTATAGATAAAAAATCATTTAATTATTCTTCAAATAAATATAAAGAGACATTAAATTTTAAAACATTAAAATAGAAAATCATTAAGGAAGTAAACATACCTTTAATACCACTTGTAGAACCACTTCAGGATCATTGTAAGGGAAATGTGTTGGGGGGGGGGTGAAGCAGTGATCAATGATATTTTTTATATTTTGTTCGAAATAATATTAACCACCTATTAGTATGTAGTGATGATTAATGTAGCCCACCCAAATGCAAACATATACAAGGGAACACAACATATTTTCAAGGTTTACCTCTGAATGTGAGAAGGATAATCATTGGTGTGATACAGATTCTTATATGAACTCGCTATCTAGTAGAATCATCTTATGAGTACAAATATTAGGGTATAACATTGAAACATATGTTCAAATGTCTCTATATTATGATTTTATACATTATATAAAGAAGTTTTTCACACACATTATACTGATTAAAATTCAAAACCAAACTGAAGGTACTTCAATCAAATTGACTTTCACTAAGTCATTAAGTGTGATTCTTTATTGGAGTTGGTGCCCTAGAACCAACTTATGGGTAATTTATAATAACCTGTATTTGTAGTTTTTAATATTAAAAAACTCCATATCACATAATGATTGTACTTATGTGTACCATTGTATGTGATAATTTCCTAATAGTAGTAGTCACACTAAAAGTTCAATGTTGTTCCCTACTATGATGAGAATCCGGAAGAGTTGTGACACTATTCTTAAATATATGTAATGTATCTAGATGATATTATTTGAGGGACTCAAATTATATAGGATACCATGGGTGGAGACTCATAGCACTTTTAGTAACCTTCTCATGGTGTATGTCATTGGTCATATCACGTGAATGATATTATAGGAACAAGACACACCAATAGAAAATCCACTATTATATGTGTCATTGGATGTTCCTATATAGGGAAATTTTTATTGATACTTACACATTAACATTATTATTATTGAGTATTATGAGTTATATAATTTTATTTATTGATAAATACTGTTATGACATATATTTGCAGCGAGATAGGATATTGGTTTCATCACATGTAATATTGCATTAATGAGTAATGTGAGATATGATTTGTCCCTTCAGTTCATTAACAAAAGATGATATATCAAGCCCTTTAATGTAAATTATGTAGCCTAAATAAATCAATTTCCATAGTTTTCTATAGGAAATATTGATTTCCTAGAAGTCAAAGAAAGAGCTGTTGAGAACATATGTTGATGGAACCAACATGCAACCTTTTTGATTAGGGATATCATTATAAATGAATTATATTACATATTAAGTGTCAGTATGAAGTATTATGTCATTGGATCATTAAATTATTTATGTATTGATGTGTTGGAATGTTTTTAGATGCCAACCTTGGACTTTAGACCGCTTCACCTAATGTCACTAAGAAATAGGCATAGAGGGGGAACATACACTAAGTGTATCCAGAATCTCAGTTAAAAAATATATTATTATTTATTATTTAACAAGTTTAATAAATATTATTCTCACATCTGGTTTAATAATTATTTATATTTTCTTGATCGCATATATTCCATCATAAATTATTCGAGATAATATTATGTGAGAAGAATATTTAATAAATATTTATTTTCTATTTAGTGAATATATTATTTATTTATTTATTGGGGAATAATGTAGTGATATTTATTTAATAATTATGTAGAAATTTTTCAAGGGTTGATAAATATTATGGAGGAATGGTGGACTGAGTTTAATATTCCGTTGACAAATAATATATATTAAATAATATTTGATTAAATAATATTTAATTTAATTCCCAAGTTAAGAGCATGTCAAGAAATAATAATATTACTATTATAGAAAAGCGGTACCTCAAGGTATTAAATAAATAATAATGATCACTTGTTTAAATATTTATTTCTAACTCTACTAATATTTATCCCAATTATAATATTTTTCCAGAGAGCCAATTCATTTGTTTGGTTGTGAAGAACAAATTTAGATAATTCATTGAATCCCTAGAGAGATCCCATATCCAAGAAAGATCCTAAGAATGGAGAGATATCTTACTCCACCTCCCACTCTCTAATCAAGAGAGATCAAGAAGAACACTTTGGAAGTGATTCTCATGGAGATCACAGGAGGACGAAGAAAGTGGTAGGATCTACCGTACTATCACCACTAGAGGGAGTTGGCACTTTATTCCAACAATTCAATGATCCTACAACATAGATCTATTTTATGATCCATCAATAAAGAAATAATCCTTACAAGGTAGTTCTTTAATTGATTAAATTAATTATAAATTATATGTGATGACCACTCCTATGGTACTTGTGTTTTATACATTTTCTATTTTATTTGATACAATTTAATTGATTATGAAATTTATAATTGTGTATATATTTTATTGATAATCTATCATGAAAAAATAAAGGCTGAGCACGACCCATCACATGCTTCCACTGCACCTGAATCCTCCAGTCTTAAACTTCTACTATACTTACACTATATGAAATAAACATAAATTATCCTTCAAAATTTTATAGGAATAAGTTACTTATTCACATTGTATGTGTAACACATGAAAATAAAAACTTAAATACTATTCTTCATCTTTATTTATTATACTTTAAATAATCAAAAAATATTCATTATATTGTACATATGTAGAACTTATTTTTTTTACTCTAATTTTCAACCTTTTCTTCTCAATCTTCTCTCTCATAAAGTCTTTTCAAAAGATAACTTATTTATAATAAAATTTATATTTTAATTTTAATTTCATATTCAAACACCCTTATTCAATCATAACCACTAGATCATCTAAAAACTTAATCATGAACATTAAATTCGAATTGGTGGTTATAAAAGAATGAAATAAATTCTAAAATTTGAACACGAAGCCAATTAAAATAGCATAGAAATAAAATTTTATGTTACAGACTCCTCTATTATGGCATGATGGGGAAATTTTAAGCAATTACTTCTAAACTAATTGAGAATATTATGTTCTTATAGATATTCTATGGTGTGGTGGTCTTGACTTTTTTATATAAATCAAAACCCGATCCAGTCACCATTATGGTGGAAGATACCAATGAGGTGTCTGAAATATTCTCTCCTAACTATGGTATGGAATATGAGTTATAGTTTTGTGGTATAAAATTCTATAGTAATACTAAAAATCTAACTTTATGTGCATTGCTTCATGGATCTTCACTATAGAATGGAGACCTTTGATTGATCCTCTCCTATGTCATGGTTAATCTCCCTATGGTGTGACGTCCTGTAGACCATTTTCCATCCCACTACCCAATTTAGCATCTCCATGAACTTAAAAATATACTATATCATGATTTTTACTCCACGGTGAAAAATATATTCTTCAACCAACTTTCTTGGTGCAAACACTTGTTTTGTGGAATGAGACTACCTTCATTAAAACCTTACATCATAAACTCCATTCATAATATATAAACACTATGATCTACCTTTGCGTCATATTAATTACACTCTAAACACATTTACCTCACAATAAATATTAGTTCTAAACAAATTTATGTAACACCCCAAGATTTCATGGTATGCTTCTCTTTGAATAATATAATAGTGTGTGTTGTACGCAACTTCGAGTTTTAACACACCACAACCAATCAAACTAGCCATTATGAATAGTAATACCCACTTTTTGAAATTTTATAAATTTTATCTTTCAAAATGGACTTCATTTTTGGATTTGGAATATCGAAATTATATTAGAGTGAATTTTTCGTATTTTTCTTAAAACATTCAATTTTTGATGAATAGTGAAAAACACTGAGTTATAGTTTAAAACCAAATTTTTATATAAATAATTATTTATTTTATTTAAATTTATTTTTGGTCAAAATAGATATATAATACCTATATAAGTCCAATGTAATTCATTGGAGTCAGTTTATAATAATTTTATTGAACTTTTCACCGTCTTTCACCCACCTCCTAGGAGAATTTGCAAATTCACATAAAACATAATTTTACCGCTTCTTTGAGTTGAATTTTAAAAATCAGAGAGACATGGTTAATATCAAGGAGTAAAAAATGTGGTTCAATAAGATAAAAATAATTTTTGATGAATAGTAACTTTTTACTTTTATTTACCACGGTTAAAAGTAAATAGAGTAATTAAGGGAAAAAATGATATTATTATTACCCTAACACATGTTCTAATTATGTTGTAGAAGTATAATTAGATCAAAAACAACCTTAGGAATAAAATAAGAACCTCATTGGTCCACTTGGATTAGATTAGGACACTTATTATTATTTTATTTAAAGAAGAGTTAAAATATTTAAAAGAGTTAAAATCAAAGTTTAGTAAATAAAAGATTTTTAATATAGGGTTAAAAATATGATAAATTCGACTATAATTATTCATTAGAAATATAAATAGATTTCCTACATAATGGTATTTTATTTATATTTTTTAGATGTTAAATAATTTAATTTATTTTTGTCACAATGATGATGTAGTAATTACCTAATTATTGAAATATTAAAATATGTTATATTATAAATATCCAAATAAATGTAATTTGAGATTTTTTATGAATTACAATAATTTTATAGGTTAATATAACATATTAGGGTTTGTTAGATGAATTTTTTTCAAATACATAATGCTTTTATGAATTTAGAAAAAACAAAATACCAAATTGTGTCAAAATTGACATAAAAGAGTTTTTAAAACAAATATTATATTATTAATTGATATTCAATTCCTAAAAATCTAAGGTTAAGATAAGAGACTTATATAATGATATGTGTATCATTAATGAACCATTTGGGGTTCTCTTGGAAGTATATAGTATGTTTATTAACCATATAATATAAAAATACAATGACACATGGTAAATGTCAAACTATTTAACTAAGAGTTAAATCTAAAAGATAATGTTAATATAGTGACCCAAACCTGTCTAAAACCTATTGGTTAAGTGGTGATCTACCCATACCCATATTATCCTTTAAATAATCTATTTTGGAGCCATTAGAAACAGAAAATGATTTTATTATAAAATAATATTTCTAGCTTTTCCTAAGGTGCTCCTCACCCCTCTTATAAAAGGGCACTCCCCCTTCTCTCTAATTCATACCTTCAAAGCCATTTGGATCAGAACACCTCTACCCAAATATACTCTAAACTATAATAACTTAATCCTAGAGGCCTTCCTTTAGTCAAAAAGACAACTTAAGGAGCTCTTTTCATCAAATCAAAAGGAAGAACCCGAAGAAGAGGTAAATATCTCACCACCTCTTTCAAGTTCCTTTCTTATTCCAATTCCTTTTTATTTGTTGTTTCCATTATAAAATAATTACTCCAGTATATTATATATAATTTGATGTTATTATAAATATTTTACAACCTAATTCATTATTCTATCCATCTTTTGAATGACATGTCACTATACGTGCGTACGTACGGATTACCGTCTCCACGTTGTGGTGTAATTGTTATTCAATACATTATTTTTTGGATGGGTATAATAATGATGTGTAATTTATTTAAATAATAAATATAACAATATAATTATTATTTACATATGATATAACATCCAATTATATGTTATTTTAATATCAAAATAATGATATTTTCTCCCGTGCGTACGTACGGATTACCGTCTCCACGAATGCAATGAGATTCATTACCCATCGTATCCATTTAAGACTAATTTTCATTAGATGATTAAAAATAATTTTTAAATACTTGATATCATTCTAGATATGAATAATATACATCCCATCCATAACAAATATGACTCACATAACTAATAATATAAAGGAAAAGGAATTTGTTAACTCCCGAAACAACGATAATACTAAGATATTTTTAACAAAGCAATGTTAAAAGATCATATATGATATAATATTAATGTATATGATTCTTGTATAATTTAATAAAAATTATTTCACCATTATATAATAGTTTAACCTACCCTCTACCAAGGAAAAGTACAAGGTAAGGGTTAATTCTACAATCTCTTCATTATCTGAGGTTGTTTATACGTAATTATCTACTATGACCTATTTATCATCCACATCCATGTTTCTTAAAAATAAATTTCAAAACATTGTTGATATTTACTAGACTATGGGTTAAAGTCATTTATAACCTTGTTTGACTTTTATAATATGTTTATAATGGAATCTTTCCATCATTTTCCAAATGCGGTCCTTTATAACCTTTTCGACAAAATTAAGGTTAGAATGCCTTTTTTCAACATATACGGCGGGTGCGGCTATTTTCCGCAGTTATAATGTCATCAAAGCTTCCCTTACAAGATTATAAGAATATTTCCAAAAATATATATTTTCTTTTATAGTTACATGACTTTTAAATGATTTTAAAATAAAAAGATATATTTCTCTAAAAAAATGTTTTGATTTCATCTATGTCAACAACCTTTGATGGATTTTTAGCTTATTTGAAGTTGATTTATTATGATACAAAACATCCATATTGTATTGAAGGTTTTGTGATATGTTTGACTATGGATGTGTTATTTTTATACCATTCATGGTTTATGGATAAAGTATTGACATTTAGTATGCTAGTTTTACTAAAAATGTTTATGTTATGTTTAAACCAGTTCATATAAAGAATTCATTGGTGTTAGTAAGTGATGGGTGGAGCCCGCTATAGATCCTCGATGAATCGGTAGGTATCATGAGACAAACTAGTGTCTTGGAAAAAGGCTTTGAAAAAATCTTATTTGAAGTCTTGGCACAATGACTTGTCTATGTGGTTATGATAATATGGAATTATGCATTCCATCATTATAAAAGTGGTTATTGATATTGCATGTGATTATTCGACTAGTAGAATATCCATGTGAATAAGTAAATGGAAATATTTCATTTTATTTTTTCCATATTATGATGAAGTTCATGTTTAAAAGGATTTTTTAGTTAGACATTTCCTTAAAAGTTTATGCTTATTTATGAAATTTTCCTCTATATTGTTATCCTTACTGAGCATCTGATCTCACCCCTTTCTATGTTTTATTTTTCCTAGGATGTGAAGAAGTATTTTATGATAGACCTACAGGGATAGTCTGAGGGGATATGAGTGTGGAATGTGGAGACTATGTTGTTGTAGTTTTTCACTTTATCATATAATGTAAGACTTATGAATGTATCTAGTGTTTCCAAGGCTACTAAACTAATTGGTCTTTCAAGACTTGATCTTTTGTGATCATGCCCATATAATATAATAATTCGTCAACTCTGGGTAACTAGGGTCGGGATGTTATAGTTGGTATCAAAGGAACTTTAATACAAACCTTGGAAGCTAGATTTAGATAAACTCTAATTAGATCACATAGCCCTAAGATAGACTTTGAGGATTAGAATAGAAGAACTTCATAGAATTTTGGTATTGTATAGATTTTGTGAGTTTTCCAAGAAACACATTCCTGTCTAGATACGAGCAGGTAGAGGCGTCTTTGGAACAAATGTACCTAGGGGTAAAACCCGAAAACACCGCTTTGAGCTAGACTCGAATGGGAACTGGTGCACGACAATGGGCCTTGCTGCACTCTTGGTTACGACACTCCCGGAGGATATGCGTAGGATGATTCTCTTTTTATTTACAAACCATTATGAAGGGTTTATGAGTATATACTTCCTCAAAGAAAACATTTTTTTATTATGGATTATATCCATAAACTATTCAATTTATGTTAAGTGTTTTACAAATTTTGAATTATGTATTTCGATTCATAAACTGATCTAGTATATGACATTGTTTAGAAATGGCACCTAGTGGTAGGAATGAGAACTATATAAATGCACGCACTCCACTTGGGGATTGACCTCTTGCTCAAGATAATTATAGTGGAGCTGGTGATACAACTGGTACTGATCAGCTTATCACTATACTGGGACAACTCACACAGGTTATGAAAAATAACTTTACCCGTAAGGAGCACCCTGATCCATAGTGTGGAGGATCAATGTTAGACCGCTTCATGAGGCAACAACCACCAATATTAAATTCAAGTAAAAATCCATTAGTAGTTGAAAAATGGATAAATTCCTTAGAGAAAATATTCCATTCCTTGGGGAGTAGTGAAAGGGAAAAAGTTATCATGGCAGTTTACCGCCTCAGTGGAGTTGTTGATCAATGGTGGTCATTGATTCAAAACAAAAAGGAAGATGAAGAAGTATCAAATATAGAATAGAGGTAGTTTTAAGATATTTTCTTAGAAAAATACTTTCCCCATGAACATTGAGCAGATATGGAAAGGCAATTTCTGATTCTGAGGCCAAAGGAGGATGAGAATGTCGCAAAGTATGAGGCTAATTTAACAAGGTTATCAAGGCATGCTGCAGATTATATACGTAACCCAAGAAGTAATATTGTTCATTTATTTAATGGGTTAAAACTGTTTCTCCATCGAGAATTAGTCTCAAAATCCTTCTCATCTTATGAAGATATTGTCTCATGTGCTATCAAGACAGAAAAATAATTCTCTAAGTCTTACGACTTTAAAGAAAAGAAAGAGAAGAAGATATATTCTGATCACTCTGGAAATGGAAATAAGGGGAAGAAGGGAAAAGTTGAATATCCATATTGCAGTAAATGTGGGAAAAACACCCTGGTACTTTCTTGAAGGGAATGGGAGTCTGTTACAAGTGTGGTGAAAAAGGCCACCATGCTCTTGATTGCAAGGGGAAGAAAGAAGCTACCGATGTCCAATGCTAAAATTGCAGGTATATGGGACATTATTCAAATAAATTTCCAAAGCGTCAGGGGAACTTACCTCATAAAAGACCAAGGGATCAAGGCCAAGATTATGCTATCACTACTGCTGAGGTAGAAGCTCCGAAAGACATGGTGGTAGTTAATTTAATGGTTTCCTCAAGTTTAGCAAATGCCTTATTTGATTCTAGATCATCACATTGTTTCATATCTTCCCAGTTTTCTAAGAAAATTAGATATTTCCAATTTGATTTAACAGGAGAGTTGTTAGTTAAAACTACTAAGGAATGTATCATCCCAACAAAGTTTTGTGAATCCGTTCCCATTAGAGAAAATAAATGTTCCTTATCTGCTAATCTCATCATCATACCGATGATTGAATTTGATATAATCCTCAGTATGGATTGGATTTTGGACCATGATGCGAATATTTATTATAAGAAGAAGGATGTTACGATTTTTGATGATGATGATGAAGAACACCTTATCTTTAGAGCAGAATCATCACCACCTGATTCTTATATAAATCTACCCCCAGTAGCTCAACTAAATTCAATAATTGGGGAGGAAGAGAATGAAATAATTGTGGGTGAGGAAGGGATTGTTCAAATAGAGGATGCACCTATTGTGAAAGAATATGTTGATGTGTTTCCAGAAGATTTACCTGGCCATCCTCCAAAATGAGAAATTGAGTTTTCCATTTACTTAATTCCTAGTTCAAGGCCTACATCGAAGACCCCTTATAGAATGGACACTATAGAATTAGTGGAACTTATGAAACAACTAGAGTAATTGAGTAATAATGGATATATTTTCCCTAGTGTTTCTCCATGGGGATCCCCTGCCCTTTTTGTTAAGAAGAAAGATGGATATATGGGTTTATGTGTCGACTACAGGGAGATCAATGTTAGAACAATAAAAAAAAGTATCCCTACCTCGCATTGATGATTTATTTGACCAACTGCATTGAGTTCAATACTTTTCAAAGATTGAACTTCTATCTGGATACCATCATTTGTGTGTGAAGAAGGAATACATTCTGAAGACAACATTTTGAACCAGGTACGGGTATTACGAGTTTACAGTAATGCCTTTTGGAATGACTAATGCACCCTATGTCTTCAGGGATCTAATGAATAGAGTTTTCAAAGAATATCTTGATGACTTTGTAGTGGTATTTATTGATGATATCTTGTTATACTCCAAAATCTATGAAGATCATGAAAATCACTTGCATATTATCCTGAAGACTCTTAGAAGACATGAATTATATGGGAAGTTTGGAAAGTGTGAATTCTGGCTTCAGGAGATTTATTTTCTTGGCCATATTGTCTCTAAGGATAGAATCTCCCTTGATCCTTTTAAGATAAGAGAAATCCAAGAATGGTCAGCACTGAAAAGTATAACTGATGTACGCAGTTTTATTGGTTTAGCAGGTTATTATCGACGTTTTGTCCAGAATTTTTCCCGGTTGGCTAACCTATTAACAAAGCTCACACAAAAAGGGGTTAATTTTTTTTTGAAAAAAAAAGAGTGTGAAGAATATTTTGAAGAACTGAAGAGAATATTGGTCAATGCTCTTATATTGACTCTACCATCGAGGAATGATGGGTTCGTTATTTATAGTGATGCATCGAAAAAAGGACTTGGTTGTGTCCTTATGCAGAATGATAGGGTTATTGCCTATGCATCACGATAGCTGAAAATTCATGAGAAAAACTATCCTACCTATGATCTTGAGTTAGCAGCTATAATATTCTCTTTGAAGATTTAGATACACTATCTCGATGGTGAAAAATATGATATTTATACTGATCACAAGATTTTGAAGTATATTTTCTCATAGAAATAACTCAACATGAGGCAAAAGAGATGGCTTGAACTACTCATGGATTATGATTTCACGATACATTACCACCCGGGGAATGCGAATAAGGTGGAAAATGCTTCGAGTAGAAAAGATCATGGAATTTTGAACAAGATGATAGTTGAAAGGGATCCTATTTTAATGGATCTAGTAAAGATGAATATGGGAATCACCATGAAAGGTGAAACATCAATACTTTTTCAAATGGTTTCCAAACCATCTTTAATAGAAAGGACAAATAGTTCTCAGACCAATGATAAAGAGTTTCAAAAGAAGATTAAAGCTATGAATGATGGGAGATTGAGTGAATTTGTGTATGAATATGGAATTTTGAAATTTGGGAAGAGAATTTGTGTTCCCAATATACCTGATCTAAAAAGAGAATTGTTGGATGATGCTCATAGTTCCAATTTCTCTATACACCCAGGGAGCACCAAAATGTATAGATATTTGAAGGAACATTTTTGGTGGGAAAACATGAAGAGGGAGATTGATTATTTTGTGTCAGGATGTATGGTTTTTCAATAAGTGAAATCTGGAAGGTAACAACCTAGAGGAGTCATGAAAAGTCTTCCCATACCGGAGTGGAAATGAGATAATATTACGATGGACTTTGTCATGGGACTACCAAAGACTCCTTGAAGAAACGATGCAATATGGATCATTTTTGATCATCTTACCAAGTCAACACATTTTCTTGCTATAAGGGAAGATTTACCACTTGAACGTCTAGAAAGGCTATATATTAATGAAGTTTTGAGACTTCATGGAGTACCCCTATCGATTGTTTCTGATCATGATCCACATTTTAGATCAAGATTCTTGAAAAGTATTCAGAAATCCCTGGATAATGAACTTCGTTTGAGCACTTCCTACCACCCCCAAAATGATGGAAAATCAAAAAGGAATATTCAAACCTAAGAAGACATGTTGAGATCATGATCACATGACTTTCAAGGTATGTGGGATCAATATTTACCTCTGGTAGAATTTTCCTATAATAATAGCTTCCATTCCAGAATTCAGATGGCACTATATGAAGTGTTATAAGGAAAGAGATGTCGCACACCAACCTGTTGGGATGATGTTGGTGAAAGAAAACTTGTAGGCCCAGAACTGGTGGAGGAAATAATGGAAAAGGTGAAGGTAATACAAAACCGCATCAAAGTAGCTCAAAGTAGGCAGAAGAGCTATGCCGATAACTGAAGGAAGGATTTGGAATTTCAGGTAGGAGATCATGTTTTCTTGAAGGTATCTCCATGTAAGAGTGTTATACATTTCGGTAAGAAGGGAAAATTGAGTCCCAAGTACATCGGACCTTTCAAAATTCTAGAACTAATTGGGGTTGTAGCTTACCATTTGGCAATGCCACCAAGTCTCTCCAAAGTCTACGATGTGTTCCACATATTAGTGTTGAGAAAATAAATGCCTAACGCAATGCATGTACTCACCTATGAATAATTAGAATGGAACCTGATCCGTATTATTGCGAAGATCCTGCCAAGTTTCTTGATACTAGAGAACAAGTTCTGAGAAACTGGATGACTCATCTGGTAAAAGTTTTATGGGAAACCATAAGATGGAAGAGGCAATGCGGGAACCCAAGGAACTTATAATGAAGAACCACCTGAGTCTTTTTATGCAGTAATATTCTAGAAATTTCAAGTCCGATATTATTTGAATTAGGCAAGAATGTAACACATCAAGCTTCCACGGTACGCTTCTCTTTGAATAATATAGTAGCATGTGTTGTACGCAACTTTGAGTTCTAACACACCACAACCAATCAAACTAGCCATTATGAATAGTAATACCAACTTTTTGAAATTTTATAAATTTCAAAATTCAAAATGGAATTCATTTTTGGATTCGGAATATCGAAATTATCTTAGGGTGATTTTTTGGTATTTTTCTGAAAACATTCAATTTTTGATGAATAGTGAAAAACACCGAGTTATAGTTTTAAACTGAATTTTTATTTAGAATATTATTTGTTTTATTTAAATATATTTTAGGTAAAAATAGGTACATAATACTTATATACATTCAATGTAATTCATTAGAGTCAGTTTATAATAATTTTAGATATATAAAAAATTTATGGAACTTTTCACCGTCTTTTACCCACCTCCTAGGAGAATTTGCAAATTCACCTAAAACATAATTTTACCAATTATTTTAGTTTAATTTCGAAAATCCAAGAGACACAGTTAATATCAATGAGTAAAATGTGGTTCAATAAGATAAAAATAATTTTTGATGAATAGTAACTTTTTACTTTTATTTACCGCGGTTAAAAGTAAATAGGGTAATTAAGGGTAAAAATGATATTATTATTACCCTAACACATGTATTAATTATATTGGATAAATATAATTTGACAAAAAATGACCTTAGGAATAATATATTAACCTCTTTGGTCCACTTGGATTAGATTAGGACACTTCTTATTATTTTATTTAAAGAAGAGTTAAAAGAGTTAAAAATTAAAGTATAGTAACTAAACTATTTTTAATTTAGGGTTACACATAAGATAAATTAGACTATAAAAATTCATTACAAAGATAAACATATTTCCTACATAATGGTATTTTATTTATATTTTTTATACATTAAATAATTTAATTTATTTATGACACAATGATGATGTAGTAATTACCTAATTAATGAAATATTAAAATAATTTATATTATAAATATCCAAATAAATGTAATATGAGACTTTTTATAAATTAAACAAATTTTATAGGTTAATATCACATATTAGGGTTTGTTAGATGAATTATTTTTGAAGCAATAATGCTGTTATGAATTTAGAAAAAACAAAATACCAAATAGTGTCAAAATTGACACAAAAGAGTTTTTAAAACAAATATTATATTATTAATTGATATTCTACTCATAAAAATCTACGGTTCGGCCAAGAGACTTATATAATGATAGGTGTATCATTAATGAACCATTTTGGGTTTTCCTGGAAGTATATAGTATGTTTATTAACCATATAATATAGAAATACAAAGACACATGGTAAATGTCAAACTATTTAACTAAGAGTTAAATCTAAAAGATAAAGTTAATATAGTGACACAAACCTATATAAAACCTATTGGTTGAGTGGTTTTCGACCCATCCCCACCTTGTCCTTTAAATAATTCATTTTGGAGCCATTAGAAACCGAAAACAATTTTATTATAAAATAATATTTCTAGCTTTTCCTACGGTGCCCCTCGCCACTCTTATAAAAGGGCACTCCCCCCTTATCTCTAATTCAAACATTCAAAGCAATTTGGATCGGCCAAAATCTGCCCAAATACAATCTCAACTATCCTAAATTCATCCTAGAGTCCTTAATTTAGTCATAAATCCAACCTAATGAGCCCTTTTGATCAAATCAAACTAAAGAACCCGAAGAAGAGGTAAATATCTCACCACCTCTTTCAAGTTCCTTTCTTCTTCCACTTCCTTTTTCTTTGTTGTTTACATTATAAAATAATAAATCCAGAATATTATATATAATTTTATATAATTATAAATATGGTACAACCAATTTCATTATTCTATCAATCCTTTGAATGACATGTCACCATACGTGCGTACGTACAGCTTACCATCTCCACGTCGTGGTGTAATTTTTATTCAATACATTATTATTTGGATGGATATAATAATGATGTGTAATTGATTTAAATAATAAATATAACATGATAATGATTCTGTGTATATGATATACCATCCAATTATATATTATTTTAATATCAAAATAATGATATTTTCGCTCGTGCGTACCTACGGATTACCGTCTCTACGAACGCGATGAGATTCATTCCTCATCGTATCCATTTAAGACTAATTTTCATTAGATGATTAAAAATAATGTTTACAGACTTGATATAATTCTGTATATGAATAATATACATCTCATCAATAAAAAATATGACTCACATAACAAAGAATATGAAGGAAAACGAATCCGTTAACACCCGAAACAACGACAATACTAAGATATTATTAACAAAACAATGTTAAAAGATCATATATGATATCATATTAATGTATATGATTCTTGAATAATTTAATAACAATTATTTCACCATTACAAAGGAGGTTAACCTACCCTCATCCAAGGAAAAGTACAAGGTAAAGGTTAATTCTACAATCTCTTCATTATCTGAGGTTATTTATATGTAATTATCTACTGGGACCTCTTTATCATCCACATACATATTTCTTAAAAATATATTTCAAAACATTATTTCTATTTACAAGAATATAGGTTAAAGTCATTTATACCCTTGTTTGAATTTTATAAGATGTTTATAAAGGAATATTTCTGTCATTTTCCAAATGAGGTCCTCTATAACCTTTTTGACAAAACTAAGGTATGAATGTCTTTTTTTAAACTTATACGGCGGGTGCGGCTATTTTCCGCTGTTATAATGTCATCAACGATTCACTTACAATATTATAAAAATATTTCCAAAAATAAATGTTTTCTTTTATAATTACATTACTTTTAAATTATTTCAAAATAGAAAGAGATATTTCTCTAAAAAATGTTTTGATTTCATCTATGTCAACATCCTTTGATGGATTTTATGCTTATTTGAAGTTGATTTATTATGATACAAAACTTCCATATTTTATTGAAGGTTTTGTGATATATTTTACTGTGGATGTGTTATTTTTATACCATTAATGGTTTATGGATAAAGTATTGACATTTCATATGATAGTTTTAGTACGAATTTTTGTGTTATGTTTAAACCTGTTCATATGAGGAATACATTGGACTTAGTAAGTGACGGGTGGAGCATGCTATAGCTCCTCGATGCATGGGTAGGTATCATTATACAAACTAGTGTTTTGGCACAAGGCCTTGACAAAATCTTATTTGTAGTCATGGAACAAGGCCTTGAATATGTGGTTATGATAGTCTGGCATTATGCATTCTATCATTATGGAAGTGGTTATTGATATTGCATGTGATTATTAGACTAGTAGAATATCCATGTGAATAAGTAAATGAAATTATTTCATTTTATTTTTTCCATATTATGATGAAGTTCAAGTTTAAAAGGATTTTGTTTTAGTTACACATTTCCTTAAATGTTTATGCTTATTTATGAAAGTTTCTGCTATATTGTTATCCTTACTGGGAATCTGAGCTCACCCCTTTCAATGTTTTATTTTTCCCAGGATGTGAAGAAGTATTTTATGATTGACCTATAGGGACAGTCCGAGGGGATATGAGTTTGGACTATGGAGACTATGTTGTTGTAGTTTTTCACTTTATCATGTAATGTAAGACTTATGATTGTATCTAGTGTTTCCAAGGCTACAAAACTAATCGGTCTTTCAAGACTTGATCTTTTGTGATCATGCCATTGTTATGTAATAATGCCCCGACTCTGGGTAACTAGGGTCGGGGCGTTACATTTATATATTGATATCAAAAGACATTATAAATAATTTCACCAACTCTAACCAATTTCACCAACTTCTCACAAAACATATCAAAACCTCATGATCACAAAACCATTTCTATGTGAACAAAATAAAAATGTCCATTCATGACTATAACATGAGGTGTTTTAGACCCTCTACTAGTATGGGTAATTTTGATATGGGGGAGAATTATTAGTACACATAACTTTTAATTTTATAGATTTTCCCTTTTAAGTCAATCCTAATCAAATACATGATACATCATTTAAAATAACACTCTCCCTTTATAATATGAAAGAAAGTGAAAGACAACAAAAACATAAGATATTATTTATGTGGTTTGGTCTCGATGTGAGAACCTAAAACTTTCCATGATAAACATGTGGTTATGTGATGGATTTTATTATCACTATGAACATCCATGATTACAAGTGAGACATAATTTTCACACAACATTTCTAGTAGGAATCATTCACTTCTTTTAAAATATAAATGAAATTATTTATACCGGAACCATTAGTTATTAAAAATTATCCTAATTATTAATGATGATATCATATTCTAGGATTTTTTTGATGTCACAATATCAACTTGAAAAATATACATTAGAGAATACTTAATCTCGTTAAATGATATTATTTTACTGTCAATAACATTCGTTTCCGTCTCAATATTTTTGGATAGTATTATCATGTGGGAGACCATGCATGAATGTGAATAATTTCCTTAATTGTTGTGAAATAACTCAATTAATAACTCATGTATTACTCTCCTTCATATAATATAATAAGTGAATATGATTATTTTATTTACGTAAGTAGGGAGATTCATGTGAACTTAAAATTCATAGAAAACTCCATTCCTTCATGAGAATTAGGAACCATGTAATATCAAACCCTTAATTCAACCCACTGAATATAAGGATCTCAATAAGTGTGAATTATATCTCCTCTCCTTAATGTAACAATGTTAGGTCATTTAGAATATTCTTCTTCAAGGTAAAGAATCTTGTTTACTACCTTTTCTTTACATATATTCTTCATTTGACCATGGTAGACCAAAAATGATCTATTTTTCTGAAATAAAATCTCTCCCACCATATTTCGATCACCAAAAACACAAACATCTTGTACCTTCTTTGATATTTATAGTAGAGGTATTTACATAACCTCTGTAACGACCCAAACTTTTTAAATAGTATATTAACTTACTCTTAACGATTTAATAGAGATGTTAATGGTTAATGCAGAAAGAGGAGTCGATGGCTTCATCCAGTAGACTCGAACCTTATGAATCCCACTTATCAGAGCTTGGGAAGGAGGTAGCATCTGTGGGCTTCGCTTTGGACCAAGCCCAAGCTGAAATCCAGCATGTCAAGCTTGAACGGAAACGCCTGCAGGAGAAGTTCAAGTTAGTAGAGATTACTACTAGGGCAATGTTATCTGAGCCTCCCTCAGATTCTCTCACCATAGCACACCTTACACTTAGGTCATATGCCGGTGTTATAAGGGGTTATGTGATGAGACCCTAGCTTCTTTGTGTAATCCTTTGGGATGAATGAATTGATATTTCTTTCTTTAGTGATGTTTGTGAAATTTCAAATGTCCGGAAAATTTTAGGATGTATTTTATTGACGAATTTTGAAAAAAATGATATTTTAAAATATTTATGTAAATCCTAAATAATTAATGATGTGTAATGATTTAAAAAAAATGGTCTTCTACAAAAGTGTTCAGTAAGGAATTTGGAGTCTAATAAGATCAAATTAATTTTTGATGAATAGTAAATTATGAATAGTGATTTTACGCTTAGGATTAGTAATGTGACCAAATGGATTAGTAATTTCACTCAAAGAAAGTTTTAATATAATTTAGACACCTAGATTAAGTAATGTGATTCAATAAAATGGGTAAATAACGGTTTCATAAATTATTAGCCAAGTATTAGTTTTTTCGGGTGAATAGTGTTTTTTAATTAAAAATTTAATTAAAAATGATTAGAAAATTATTTTTATAAAAAATAATTTATTTTTGAACTCAGAGCATCGATATTATGTTATGGTAATTTTCGGGGATTTTTCAGAAAAAAACGAATTCTCGATGAATAGTGTTTTTATTTAAAAATTAAATTAAAATTATTTAGAAAATTATTTTTATAAAATGGAGTTCATAAATTTAATTATATCATCGATATTTGGTTAAGGTGAAATTTTGGTATTTTTCTGAGTAAGATGAATTTTTCAGTGAATGGTAAAAATGCAGTTTTAGGGTTTTGGTATGTTTAATGACATCATAACTGTGTCATGATGATGTCATGAGATATTTTAAGGGTTGGCCGGCCAAGGGTGATGAATTATTGTTTTGGGGGCCCCATGTGGCCTAAATCCATGGTAAATGCCCAGGGAGAGCACATGGTTTTGAGAAAAGCACTTGTGAGGTGTCCTTTGGCCATTAATGCCTTGTCCCCTCACTTTCCCTATAAATACCCACCCCTTCCTCCTTTAGTTTTTACTCCCAAATCTCCTCCAACTATGTTCGGGTCTCCTTACCTCCCAAGGAGTCCTCCCAAGGTGCCCCCAAGCCCTCAAGGTCCAAACCTTTGAGTTTTAAGAGTTACGTTTTAAGGTAAGGGATCCGACCTCTCTCTTTCTTTTCTTGTAATCTCTTTTATGTCATTCCTTTTATTATCCATGTTATTATGTGAGAGGATGTTATTTTATATTCCTCTTACTTCCCTTTTCATGTTTATATGATGATAGATCCCCTCTTACTCTCATCATTTCGTTTTATGAATGTTTAAGTGACGCCGTAAGGCTGCCGAATTTTTAAGTGATTCTTTCACCCTTCTCATTTTTCTTGTTAGATTTTCATGTCAAGTCTTTCAAGTTCTTTTTTATTATTTTGGGATATTATCTCTATATCTATCATAATGATCTCTTATGATCATATGATGAGAGACCCTATTTGATCTTGTCAAATCATTTTTATTGAAGTTTAAGTGACGCTGTTATGCTGCCGAATTTTCATAAGAGAAATCTTATTCTTGTATCACTTCCATGTTTTTCATTTCGTATGGTATATCTTTCAAATTTCATTACCATGTTCTTAAATCCCTTATATTCTGTCCCCATACTATTTTATGGATCATTTATGAGTGGGTGACCCATGTCCCCTCTCTTTTCAATGTTTTCTAAAACCTTGTAACATAGCCGTTATGCTGCAGAATTTTCATCTCAAAATGCCTCTCTCTTTTCTCAAAATTATTTTATGTTATAAAGTGAATACTCAAATCTCTTATTTCTACAAGGGTATTCACATATATATCAAAATGTTCTATTTTAAATTCTGGGATTTACGTACATGAGACCCGCTTTCCCTTTCTGTGGGATTAAAGTGACGTAAAGATCATGTCTTTAAAGCAGTTTTTAAAACGTTATGATTATGAAATGAAACCCATTTATTTTATTCTATATGGGTTATTTATGAAATGTTTGATGATGATATATGTGTCTCACATGATAATAAAGGAAAATTTAAGGTTTCACCCTGATAGCGCTCCAATGCATTGGGTAATGATGTAACCACTAGAGATTACAATTTTCACGATACCTTGGTGAATAACCTTGGTAATTTTCAAATGAAACCTTGGGGATGGACCTTGGTGATATGTTCATGATTGTCTATGTTAAATGATGTAGCCACATCTTCAAGTTATGAAAAATGTTATTTTTATTATGAAATGCCACATGATTTTTTTCTCATGCCTTAAAGTTCTTTTCATGTCCTTATTGAAGTATCTCAAGTTCACTTGTAAAATGTTCCTCTTGTTTCCCTTACTGGGCCTTCTGCTCACCCTTTCTTTTTATGTATGTCCCCTGGTTATGAGATGCAGTAATGAACCTAGGATGAACTTAAGGAGAAGCCTTTCAAGTGTTTAAGAAGAATGATTTATGTTGTTTTCATGTATTATGTTCCTAGTTTCCAAGACACTAGACCTTAAATATCCTCAGTTTTGTGTAATGTAATGAAATTTTATGTTATAAAAAGGCAGGATGCGGTAGTTGGTATCAAAGGATGGTTTAGTTATTTGTGGAAATTAGGATATAAAAACATTAGGAAGAACCCTATAGAAAAGTTTAAATATAGGAAAACTTCCTGGTATTTTGGTAAGTATTGAGTAAGTGGTTTATCAAACAAATACATCCCTGTCTAGATACGAGCAGGTAGAGGCGGCTCTGGAACAAATGTACATAGGGGTAAAACCCGAAAACACCGCTTTGAGCTATACTCGAACGGGAACTGGTGCACGATAACGGGACTTGCTGCACTCTTGGTTACGACACTCCCGGGGGATACGTTTGGTTAATCACAAGCTTTTTATGAATCATTATGAAGGAATTATAGAGATGTGTAATTGTATAAGCATGAAGTCTTAGTTAAAAGATTCATAAATGAAATAAGTTTATCACTAAGGTTTTATTCTTTTAGAAAATGGCGGGCAATAGGAGGAACCGTGTCAATGGTGACCGCAATGCACCATGTGCTGACGGCCCTCCGATGGAAGCCGGAATGGAAACATTCATGCGAATGATGAACCAACTGACTCAAGTTATGAGTAATAACTTGAATCAAGCTGAGAGGCCGATCTCACCACGAAGGGAACAACATTCTATTGAGTCCTTCATGCGTCAACGACCACCAACATTCAGTGGATATACTGAACCATTGGTTGCAGAACAATGGATAAGCTCCATTGAAAAGATCTTTTATGTACTTCATTGTTCGGAACAAGAAAAAGTCACCCTTGCTGTTTACCGCCTAGAGGGAGAAGTTGATCAGTGGTGGTCACTGATCAAAAACACGAATCCACGAGGAGAGATGGATGCTATGGAGTGGGAAGAGTTCCGGGGAATATTCTTTAATAAGTATTTCCCTCGTTCGATGAGAACGAAAATGGAGAAAGAATTTCTCGAGCTGAAGCAAAAGGAGAATGAATTAGTTGGAACCTACGAGATGAACTTCACAAGGCTTTCCCGTTATACCTCAAGCTTCGTCATGGACCCTAATGGGAAGGTTGATAGATTCTTTGGTGGACTACGACCTCATCTGCGGAAGAATCTAGCCAACAGGGACTATGATAGCTATGAAGAAATAGTTCGAAGTGCTATGAAAGTTGAACTAGAGTTTGGGGAGACACAGTGGCATCACAAATCTAATGAGAAGAAGATAACTCTAGAACCAAGCCTGGGAAGAAGTTTTGATCAGGAAAGAGGTGGAAATAATATGCAACATGCCACATGCAATAAATGTGGGAAGAAGCATTCGGGGAACTGCTTGATCGGAAGTGGTAAGTGCTACAGGTGTGGAAGAGAAGGACATATTTCTCGAAATTGTCGTAGTGATGTGAAGCCTCAACTTCCCAACACTAACGACAGAGGAAAGATGGTTCTAGCCCTACCCGAAGTCACATGCTTCAAGTGTGGACAGCTTGGGCACTTTGCTAATCAATGTCCAAATCCGATGGCGGTGGAGGGGAATCACCATCAACCTTAGCAGAGGCCAAGGGAGCAAGGTCGTGCTTTCGCTATCACAACAACTGAAGTTGAAGTTCCGAACGATGTGGTAGTAGGTACTCTTGTCATCCTCTCAAAACTAGCAAGTACTTTATTTGATTCTGGTTCTACGCATTCCTTTATTTTCTCCAAGTTTGAAAGGAATATAGAATCAATCCCCGAACTGCTAGAGGTAGAGTTGTCAGTCAAGACTCCAAGTGGGATTATCCTTGCATCAACAGTATTTAGAGACTCTAGTGTTTACTTTGGTGAGCACAATCTTATCGCAAATCTAGTAGTCATTCCCATGTTAGAATTCGACGTTATACTAGGGATGGACTGGCTCTCAAAGTATAATGCTAAGATCAAATGCAGAAGTAAGGAAATCTCAGTAGTCTTGAATAAACAACCTACAGTTATCTTCCAAGGAGATATATCCCGAACTGATCCCTATCTAGAAGCACCTCCTATAGCTTTCTTTATGGAGTTAATCGGTGATGATGAAGAAGGAAAAGGGAGCATACCAATAGAAGATGTTCCAATTGTTCAGGAATACAAGGATGTATTTCCCGAGGAGTTACCTGGACCTCCCCCCGAAAGAGAGGTAGAGTTCTCCATTTAACTCGTACCTGGGTCTCAACCGACATCAAAGACTCTGTATAGAATGGAAAATGTGGAGCTAGAAGAGTTAAAGAAAAAACTCCAAGACTTTTTGGAGAAGGGGTTTATCCGTCCGAGTGTGTCTCCTTGGGGAGTTCCAGTTCTCTTCATGAAGAAGAAGGATGGATCAATGCGGCTATGCATTGATTATAGAGAAATGAATGGTATCACAGTGAAGAACAAATACCCTCTTCCAATAATTGATGATTTATTTGACCAACTTCGTGGGGCTCAATTCTTCTCCAAGATTGAACTTCGATCTGGTTATCATCAACTGAGGGTGAAAAAGGAAGATATTCTAAAGACTGCCTTCCGATCAAGATATGGGCATTATGATTTAAATGTTATGCCCTTTGGCTTGACTAATGCTCCTGATATTTTCATGGATTTGATGAATAGAGTCTTTAAGGAATACCTTGATAACTTTGTGGTAGTTTTTGTTGATGATATTTTGATATATTCAAAAAGTCGTGAGGAGCATGAAGATCATCTAAGGGTTATTTTGAAAACTCCACGAAAGGAGAGGCTCTTTGGAAAGTTCATCAAGTGTGAGTTTTGGTTACGACAAGTGGCTTTATTGGGGCACATCGTAACCAATGAAGGAATCTCGGTTGACCCTGCAAAGACAATGGTTGTGGAGGAGTGGCCTCAACCCACAACAATAACTGAGATTCATAGTTTCCTGGGTTTAGCGGGATATTATAGGAGGTTTGTGAAAAAAATTTCACGAATTTCTAATCCACTAACCAAGTTGTCTCGAAAAGGGGTTAAGTTCATCTGGACAAAGGAATGTGAGGAAAGTTTCCAAGAGCTGAAGAAGAGGTTGGTTACTGCACCTGTGTTAACACTACCCTCTATCGGAGAAGGATTCGTTATTTTTAGCGATGCATCTCTGAAAGGTATTGGGTGCGTCCTCATGGAAAATGACAAGGTAATTGCTTATGCATCTCGACAGTTGAAGATTCATGATCAGAATTATCCTACGCATGATCTAGAGCTGGCGGTAGTTGTTTTTTCTCTAAAGATATGGAGGCACTATCTTTATGGGGAGAAATGTGATATATACACTGACCACCAAAGTCTAAAGTATATTTTCACATAGAAAGAATTGAACATGAGACAAAGGAGATGGTTGGAGCTTATTAAAGACTATGATTGTTCAATTCATTATCACCCTGGAAGAGCAAACAAAGTCGCGGATGCGTTAAGCAGGAAAGATCATGTTGTTCTGGAAACAATGAGGATCCTAGGAGATCCCTTGATTAAAGATCTAGTAAAACTGGACATGGGAATTATAAGGAAAGGGGCATCATCAACCCTATCCCAAATGATTTCTCAACCTTCATTACTAGAGAAGATCAAGAAGGCTAAAAAAGATGATCCTTTGCTGCAGGAGAAGTTTGAGGCTGTAAAGGATGAGAAGTTCCCTGATTTCAATATTGATCAAGAAGGTGTATTGAAATTTCGTAACAAGACTATGTGTTCCATCTATTCCGGAGATAAAGAATGAACTGATGGATGAAGCTCATAACTCTACTTTCTCTATACATCCGGGAAGCACTAAGATGTATAAAGACCTTCGTGATCATTATTGGTGGGATAATATGAAGAGGGAGATTGCTGATTTCACTACAAGGTGCCTGGTGTGTCAGCAAGTAAAGGCAGAACGACAACTTCTCAAGGGGGTATTACAACCACTACCCATACCATAATGGAAGTGGGATAATATCACCATGGACTTTGTAACTGGTCTCCCAAAAACATCCAAAAGAAACAATGTGATATGGGTTATTGTGGACCGTCTCACCAAGACAACCCATTTTATCTCTATTCGGGAAGATTTCTCTCTGGATGAGCTTGCCAAGATATACGTGAAGGAAGTGGTAAGGCTGCATGGGGTACCACTATCCATCGTGTCTGATCGTGACCCAAGATTCACATCAAAATTCTGGAGAAGTCTTCAACATTCTCTGAATACTGAATTGAATTTTAGTACGGCCTATCATCCTCAAACTGATGGCCAATCTGAAAGGACTATTCAGATACTCGAAGACATGCTGAGATTATGCTCAATGGAATTTAAAGGTGGATGGGATCAACACCTCCCATTAGTTGAGTTCTCCTATAATAACAGCTTCCATTCGAGTATTCAGATGGCACCCTATGAAGCTCTATATGGAAAGCGATGTAGAACTCCTACTTGTTGGGATGAAACTGGTGAGAGAAAGCTTCTTGGGCCTGATCTTGTGCAAGAGATGACAGAACAGGTTCATGCCATCCAACAACACATAAAGGCTGCTCAGAGTCGGCAGAAGAGCTATGTTGACAATCGTCGAAGGGACTTGGAGTTTGGTGTTGGCGATAAAGTCTTCCTTCGAATTTCTCCCTGTAAGAGAGTCATGCGGTTTGGGAAGAAAGGGAAGCTCAGCCCTAGGTACATTGGCCCCTATGAAATCCTTGATCGCATAGGAGCAGTGGCCTATCGTCTAGCACTTCCACCGAACCTAGCTCAAGTTCATTATGTCTTTCATGTATCTCTCTTGAGGAAGTACATACCCGACCCTTCACATGTACTGAACCCAGAGGTGGTACAACTGGAACATGACCTCTCTTATGAGGAGCAGCCAGTGGAGATCTTGGACTGTAGAGACAAGGTTCTACGAAACAAGACTACCCACCTTGTGAAAGTGTTGTGGAGGAATCATAAATATGAAGAAGCGACTTGGGAGACTGAGGAAACAATGAAGCAAAAGTACCCTCACCTTTTTGACTAGGCCCCAAGTATAAAATTTCGGGGATGAAATTTCTTAAGGGGGGAAGAATGTAACGACCCAAAATTTTTAAATAGTATATTAAATTACTCTTAACGATTTAATAGATATGTTAATGGTTAATGCAGAAAGAGGAGTCGATGGCTTCATCCAGTAGACTCGAACCTTATGAAGCCCACTTATCAGAGCTTGGGAAGGAGGTAGCATCTGTGGGCTTCGCTTTGGACCAAGCCCAAGATGAACTCCAGCGTGTCAAGCTTGAACGGAAACGCCTGCGGGAGAAGTTCAAGTTAGTAGAGATTACTACTAGGGCAATGTTATCTGAGCCTCCCTCAGATTCTCTCACCATAGCACACCTTACACTTAGGTCATATGCCGGTGTTATAAGGGGTTATGTGATGAGACCCTAGCTTCTTTGTGTAATCCTTTGGGATGAATGAATTGAGATTTCTTCCTTTAGTGATGTTTGTGAAATTTCAAATGTCCGGATAATTTTAGGATGTATTTTATTTATGAATTTTGAAAAAATGATATTTTAAAATATTTATGTCAACCCTTAATAATTAATTATGTGTAATGATTTTCAAAAAATGGTCTTCTACAAAAGTGTTCAGTAAGGAATTTGGAGTCTAATAAGATCAAATTAATTTTTGATGAATAGTAAATTATGAATAGTGATTTTACGCTTAGGATTAGTAATCTGACCAAATGGATTAGTAATTTCACTCAAATAAAGTTTTAATATAATTTAGACACCTAGATTAAGTAATGTGATTCAATAAAATGTGTAAATAACGGTTTCATAAATTATTAGCCAAGTATTAGTTTTTTCGGGTGAATAGTGTTTTTTAATTAAAAATTTAATTAAAAATGATTAGAAAATGATTTTTATAAAAAGGACTTTATTTTTGAACTCAGAGCATCGATATTATGTTATGGTAATTTTTGGGGATTTTCTTAAAAAAACGAATTCTTGATGAATAGTGTTTTTATTTAAAAATTAAATAAAAATTATTTAGAAAATTATTTTTATAAAATGGAGTTCATAAATTTAATTAGAGCATCGATATTTGGTTAAGGTGAAATTTTGGGATTTTTCTGAGTAAGATGAATTTTTCAGTGAATAGTAAAAATGTAGTTTTAGGGTTTCAGTATGTTTAATGACATCATAACTGTGTCATGATGATTTCATGACATATTTTAAGGTTTGGCCGGCCAAGGGTGATGAATTATTGTTTTGGGGGCCCCATGTGGCCTAACTCCATGGTAAATGCCAAGGGAGAGCACATGGTTTTGAGAAAAGCACTTGTGAGGTGTCCTTTGGCCATTAATGTCTTGTCCCCTCACTTTCCCTATAAATACCCACCCTTTCCTCCTTTAGTTTTCACTCCCAACTCTCCCCCAACGAAGTTCTGGTCTCCTTACCTCCCAATGAGTCCTCCCAAGGTTCCCCCAATCCCTCAAGGTCCAAACCTTTGAGTTTTAAGAGTTACGTTTTAAGGTAAGGGATCCGACCTCTCTCTTTCTTTTCATGTAATCTCTTTTATGTCATTCCTTTTATGATCGATGTTCTTATATGATATGATGTTCTTTTATATTCCTCTTACTTCCCTTTTCATGTTTATATGTTGAGATATCCCCTCTTACTCTCATCATTTAGTTTTATGAATGTTTAAGTGACGTCGTAAGGCAGCCGAATTTTTAAGTGATTCTTTCACCCTTCTCATTTTTCTAGTTCGATTTTCATGTAAAGTCTTTCAAGTTCTTTTTTATTATGTTGGGGTATGATCTATATATCTATAATAATTATCTATTATGATCATATTCTTATAGACCCTATTTGATCTTTTCAAATCATTTTTATTGAAGTTTAAGTGACGCCGTTATGCTGCCGAATTTTCATAAAGGAAATCTTATTTTTGTCTCACTTCCATGTTTTTCATTTCGTATGGTATATCTTTCAAATTTCATTACCATGTTCTTAAATCCCTTATATTCTGTCCCCCTACTGTTTTATGGATCATTTATGAGTGGGTGACCCATGTCCCCTCTCTTTTCAATGTTTTCTAAAACCTTGTAACATAGCCGTTATGCTGCAGAATTTTCATCTCAAAATGCCTCTCTCTTTTCTCAAAATTATTTTATGTTATAAAGTGAATACTCAAAGATCTTATTTCTACAAGGGTATTCACATATATATCAAAATGTTCTATTTTAAATTATGGGATTTACATACATGAGACCCGCTTTCCCTTTCCGTGGGTTTAAAGTGACGTAAAGATCATGTCTCTAAAGCAGTTTATAAAAAGTTATGATTATGAAATAAAACCCATTTATTTTATGATATATGGGTTATTTATGAAATGTTTGATGATGATATATGTGTCTCACATGATAATAAAGGCAAATTTAAGGGTGCTCCCTGATAGTGCTCCAATTCATTGGGTAATGATGTAACCACTAGAGATTACAATTTTCACGATACCTTGGTGAATAACCTTGGTAATTTTCAAATGACACCTTGGGGATAGACCTTGGTGATATGTTAATGATTGTCTATGTTAAATGATGTAGCCACATCTTCAAGTTATGAAAAATGTTATTTTTATTATGAAATTCCTCATGATTTCTTTCTCATGCCTTAAAGTTCTTTTCATGTCCTTATTGAAGTATCTCAAGTTCACTTGTAAAAGGTTCCTCTTGTTTCCCTTACTGGGCCTTCTGCTCACCCTTTCTTTTGATGTATGTCCCCAGGTTATGAGATGCAGTAATAAACCTAGGATGAACTTAAGGATAATCCTTTCAAGTGTTTAAGAAGAATGCTTTATGTTGTTTTCATGTATTATGTTCCTGGTTTCCAAGACACTAGACCTTAAAGATCCTCAGTTTTGTGTAATGTAATGAAAGTTTATGTTATAAAAAGGCAGGATGCTATAACCTCACCTCCGATTTTCATAGTGATTCAAAATAACTTAAATTCATTAATGTTATTGAGATCTCATTTACTTTTTAATGATAATAATTTAAGATTAATCCAAACTAATACAATAATTAATAAAATGGTTCCAATGTCCCACATGATCACCTTTTATTGATTATAATATTCATGAAACATTAAGGACTCATCATACGACAACTTTATGGACTTGTGATCATGTGATGTAGGATGTCTATGATATGAGACTCTTGCACATGTTATTATTCACATGATTCCATTGTGTTTTTTAGTACGACTTCATGCGATTGATACTTGTTATTGCAATGGATTGGTAAAACACTTATCCCTATATTCTTATCCACTAAAAAATTTCATTTTTATTTTAACGACCATACGAATGAATGACAATGATTTAATGGATGACCTCAAGTTGATTGAGAATGTGGGTTGCTCAAGTTTGTGCACAAAAAATACCATTGAAGGCTTAAGGTTGAAAATGATGATGTTTTGATCAGGAAATACAAATTTAAATGATCATACATCTACACAAATATGAATATGATTTTAAGTAGAGGAAAAATTTACACATATCTCATACACCACATTAACATTTCATTATATTGATAACTTCTTAATAATATAATCCACTCAGCTGATTGCTATAGTTGACACCAATGTCAAAACCTAGAGAAACCATTACACATAGCATGAATGGGCTTTGCCACAACCATTAATAGTCCCATGGGTACCCTCTTGTGCACCCTATGTTCATCCTATTAATTATCATCAAAAACCTATGGGTTCTGTGAAATAACATGTTCACACCATCCACCCATGGCTATCTAGGATAACCTACCTCCCATCCAGTTGAACCTAGGGTCCCACATGTGTTTTAGGTGGGTCCCTTGTTAGCTATAGTCTGGCCTATTTTTGGACAAATACCCACCAAATAAATACTTAGATTTAAGATAAACATGAAAATTAACCATTATCAAAAATATATTTTCTAAATATTATATTCCTTTTCTATTCAAGTATTTTCCATGTCTTCAATTCCTCAAATATTCATCAATTCACCATGAAACTTATATTTTTCATATCCTTCAAACACAATATTGAAAAATATTTTCTTTATAAAACCCCTCAAAAACGTTGAAAAAGATTTATTAGCTATTGAACACCATTGAAACATTTCTCTGAGCATTAAAAAAGATCAATAATTTTCAGAATTAGTGTAAAAAATTACTGATTGACCAAAATTACAATTTTATCAAAAAATAAAATGGTTCTTCAATACCCCCTTTCTATTTTTTGAACCAATAATTCACATTCAATAAAAAATAAACATGATACATCAAATCATATCCTTCCTCAATGAGAAATTTCATGACAACATACTCCTAGATAAAGTAATTTTTTGAGAGAATTACATCTATTAGTGAGATGTAATTTTTCTCATAGTGAATTATATTCTCCCCCTTTTTATAATAACTGAAATTATAGATTCCTAAAATTAGAAATATCTACTCCCCTTATATGGAGAAGAGTGCACATTTTCTCTCCCTTTGACAATATAATCCTATATCATTTGGTGAGTTTATCCCAAGTATTTTTCATGATGTGGAAGGGTATGAACATCAATGATCAACCTCAGTGTCTCAAATCAATCCTTAGAGACAACTTTGGTGAAATTATCCGACAATTGATCTAGAGTTGGATTGAAATCCAAAGTTACATCTCTATTGACCACATTATCCTTGACGAAGTGAAATATGATATCAATATAACTTGACCTTGAATGTTTCTTAATATTTTTATAGATATATATAACACTTGTATTATCATAGTGAATTTGGAGAGGTTTTTTCAATTTTAACCCCCAAATATTCTAATTTTCCTTAATCTAAATAATTTGATTCCAAGAACTTATTGAAACAATAGAATTTTTCTCCATAGTACTCAGTGTGACTAAGTTCATTTTTTTAGTGTTCCAACTCACACATCTTTCTGCCAAGAGATAAATTTCACATGAGTTAGACCTTCTATCATCATAGTCACCTTCCAAAAAGTATGTGTAAAATAAAAAAGATTCAATTTTTTTCTTTCTTTTAAAGTAT
This sequence comes from Viscum album, assembly GCA_963277665.1. Lineage (NCBI taxonomy): Eukaryota > Viridiplantae > Streptophyta > Magnoliopsida > Santalales > Viscaceae > Viscum > Viscum album. Next base: position 602,426,663 of record OY728130.1, on the reverse strand, counting down.
CCCATAACTCATAGTCCCTTTGATATATCTGAGGACCATTTTATAATCCATAATATATGAATCCTATGAGTTACTCTGATATCTATCAAAGTGACTCACAACATATACAATATCTATATTAGAGGATGTGTGATAAAGTAAACTCCCAATACATCTTCTAAATTCTCTTTAATTTACAATGTCTTTATCGTCATCCTTAGGAAAATTCAGACCCACTTTAATGCGTGTATAAAATTTCTTTTATTATTCTATTTCAAACTTATTATAAAAATTTCTAGAGTATTTTTATTTGTATAAGAAAGTAAAATTTCCTTTTTTCCATGACTTCTAATCCCAAGAAGTATCTCAACTATCCAGGCATGGACATCTCAAAATTTTACTTCATTAGTTTTGTAAATATTGATAATAATTATTATGATCCCGTGAAAAAATTATATCATTAACATAAATAATTATAATAGGCATAAAAATATTCATTTATTTGATATACAAGTTTTTGTTAACATTTACTTTAACAAATTTTAACTCATTCAAGACGATGTATAGGTTTTAAAACTAGGCCCTTAGGGCCTATTTTAAACCATAAATATACTTATTCAATTCACATTAACTGATGTAATAATTTTTAAGGACAAAACCATTAGGTTTGTCAATTCACACCTCTTCTTCAATCTCACCATTTTATAAGGTAGATTTAGTATCCATTTGATAAATTTTATATTGCCTATAGGTTGCAACACCAATGAAAATTCTAATAGCTTCCAACAATGAAACTGGGGAAAAGGTCTCTTCAAAATGAACACATTATACTTGAGATTATACATTGAATACATGTATATATTTATTCCTCATAACCTAAACCTATTCATTTAGCTTGTTCCAGAAGACCCACATGGTCCCAATGGAAGTTTTATCTTAATTTATTGGAACAAGATCTCATGTGTAATTCTTTTCAATTTTACTCAGCTATTATTCATTGAATCCATCCACCCTTTATGTTAAAAGGATTATATGAATGATTTTGTCTCAACTTTATAGATAAGTGATGTTAGATTTTCAAACCTCAGCCTTATTCTAGTTGGATTTTCTATGTACTCATCATATCTCATATTCCTTCTAGTCTAAACAGGTGCAGACTCTTCTCTAATGTTATTATCTCTTTGCACATGTTTATTCAATAATTTGTACCATTTTAAATTTTCAACCATATTGACTTCATCATACGTCTAATATGAATCAATAATTATTCTATATGGTTCAATATTGCGTTATTTTTTACTAATTTTTTCAGAAACCTATTTTTGTTTAAATAGACTTCTTTAAAAGCTATTACATATTAATCATTCCTAATGGGTTTCATCTCATTTTTTTTGAAATCATATAATGTAGTCATTTTTTTAAGTCTCTTATTCTTGCATCTTTATCCTTTCCCATTAGACAAGTATCAAAGATAGGCACTGTCCTCATCTTTATCATCAAAGTCTCTTAGATTTGAGACTACGATTTTGATGACACAATGGTTCCTAAAGACATAAAAATATCTTACACTAAGTTTTTTATACCACATTTCATATGATGTTTGATTTTTAATTTATCATAAAAAAACATTGTTTATGAATGTGCACAAAAGTACACAATACATACATGTAAAAGAATTTTCGTCTTCCAAACTTATGAAGAACATTCCTTTCAATTTCCATAATAGTTCGATTCATTCTTTCAGAAAGTCCATTTTTTGTTGTGTAAGGGGTTCTATACTTTTGTTTTATCCTATAATTTCTAAGATAATATTTCAATGATCTCCCATTTTATTCCTTCCCATTTTCAGATCTCAACTTCTTGATGTGAATGGAAAATTATCTTCCAACTTCCCTATTATGGATCATGAACATATCAACTACCTATTAATTATTATATAATATCCCAATATTTTAAAATAAATTACTATACTTTATGGAGTATAAAATTTGAAATCCAAGCTTAAATGAACCAAGAAATATTATTATTTAAATATTAATGTTATAACCTAGTTGTTGAATTGGTGGGTATGAATATTTTTCAATAATTTATGAAAGATATATAAAAGTTTTAATAAATAAAAATTTATTTATTAATTCTTAGGAAATAATCACATAATTTTTAGTAAGGCCATTTTTTTATTCAAAGATAATTTTTATTCAAAAATGGGTTTTAGGGGTTTTTGTGAGAAAATAATATAATTATTTTCATAAATTTTTAGAAATTATATTTTATAAAAGATATATATTTTTTTGTAATCATCCGATAAAAATTTTCTTATGGTGACATTTTTAAATTTTTCTAAAAGTTTTGATTTTTCAATGAATAGTTAAAATACTGATTTTATTGAAAGGTGTATTTTATTAAAAAATAATTATAATGTAAAATTATATTTTGGGTTTTTTAATTTTAATTCATTCCTCTTGGATAAAACTAATCTAATTATAGTATTTAGAATTAATTTTATATTTTAGTATAAAACCTTTTTTATACTTAAAAGGTTATTTTTCTAAAAAATATTTTCATTGCATTTTGGGTTTTAATCTTTAATTAAAATATTATAATTCTGTGAATTGGATTTTGAAACATTGATTGCATATTTTTAATAATTATTTCCAAATTTAGTAAATATATCACTTTTATTTTTAGACATTTTTAATAGTAACTTTAGTAATATTTGTTACTACGGTCAATGGTAAATTAGCTAAATAAGGTTAAAAACAACATGTTAAGTAATAAAAATGACCCTAACACTAGAATTTATATTATTGGATTATTATATATCATCCATAACTATTAAAATAACTAATATATGATTTTTTTCCTTTTGATCATGATTTTGACCTTTATAATATTTTAGGTATAGAAAAGTAAACAAAATGTCATTCTATTTATTTTATTATATTTAAATATTTGTCATAAGGATAAAAAAAGCTATATTACATTCTAAATATAAATTATTTTTATTTATCATGTTATTTATTTTATTTTTAGTGGTCAGATAATTACCTTAAATGCTTACGTGATGACAACACAATTTTTATTCATTTAATAGGAAAATACATTACAGGGTTCTAAAAATATTAATAGTAATATAAATTTAAATAATTTTTCTATTAAATTAAATTTTTATTTAAAAATAACTCATTATAGAAGTTTAAAAGGATTATATTTTAATTCTACCTATGTCTTTGTGTCTTTAAAGTTAAATTAAGTGAATAGTTCTAAAATCAACAATAATGATATTTTATAATAGATAATAATTCATGAAATTATTTAAAATTGAAAAAAATAATATATTTAGTGATTTAATTATAACATGTTTAAAAATAAAATTGATGGTGCTTTTATGGGATAATCATCCCATTATAGTAACTATATTGACCCCTAAAGAGTAAAAACTTCGTTATCGTAATAATTGTCAAATTGGGGTAACACGAGTTAAAGAATACATATAAGAGGAAAAACCAAATATAATCCTGTAAAAGTTTTATTATATAATATAATTTAGAATAATACTCACATAATATTAAAATAATATCTATTTTTATAAATTTCAAAATGAAAATTATTTTATATTAAATTAATACTTTTCGAAATTCCAAGAGTGTCAATCTCCTCTCTTATAAAAGAGAACCTCCAATCTTATTCTATTCACACTTATAAACACTTTTGGGTTGGAAAATACTTATCCAAATACATTACTAAATTAAATCCTAATATTATATAGATCTTATTTAAGGTATAATACCCACCTTAGAGGTCGGTGTAAAACAAAGAGGTTGTCTGATGAATAAGTATCATTATTAACCTAGCGTTTTTGTCTTATTTCTTCTTCCATCCCCATAAAATATTCCTTAACCATGATGATATAATAAAATAGTTATCTATGCTATAAAATTTTATTATTATTTTAATTTAATAACCTATATCCACCTCCAACATGAATCAAATGGGAAAGGAATCCATTGATTATGTGTACAACAGACTACCTCATCACGAAAATATGTAATTCATTTTCCACAACCCCCTCTAATGGATGGTTATAATGAAGGATATCATATATATATATAAATGATATCCATGAAATATATATAATTTTTTATAATTAATATATCATCCATTTTCATTAATTTCCATACACTGGAAAATCAAAACATCTTTCATGCGTACATATGGACAACCACTTCCACAAAGTTATGTGATTAATTTTTCATCAACACATCAGATGAATTATATAAATGTGTGGTTTTAAATAAATAATACGGTATTTAAAAAATTATTATAATTATTTAAATGTAAAATAATACTTACATTTTTCCATGATGGTTATTGAAAAATGAAATCATTACTCATGTGTACGTACGACCTACCGTCTCCATGATTGCAACATAGTTAATTTTTGATAACCATATTTAATTATTTGTTTAAGAAGTTTAAAATATGTATAAAAATGATAATTATTTAATTATTATTTTTCTGAGATTAAGAAAAAATGACCTCTTTGACCACGGTCAATACATAAAAGTTTTTTTGAAATTATGGATCGTACATTCTCAAAGTAGCTCATGTGGACTTAACTGATTATGTAATTAACTATGTCATCAATATAAATGAAATAAATTTTATATGGATAAGATATGAACCTTTTAAAATGTTTTCAGGAAATAAAATAATTTATTTAAGTTTATTATACCAGAGTTAAAGGATATAGGTGGAAAGTATGGACTCAAGGTAATAGATTTCATCTCAAATTTAGTTCATTGAGGCATATTTTATTTTTATGCACCTAATTTATTTTATATGGTGTATATACTAACAATTACACATGTTATATCATTAATAATTTATTAATCATTATATTTTGAGTTTCAATTTTATTTATTTCTTCCAAGGATATTTTATATGAAAGTTACCAAGTGGTAAAAGGGTTCTTTACTCAATTTACATTTGTAGGGTTATAACCATTCCTCACATATTTTTTGTGAAATTATTATACGCTAATTGATTTAATTTTTTTTATTATTTATTTTAAATTTTTTATGTTTATTTAAATTAGTTACACATAATCACTCCATTGATTAATTCTCATTTGAAAAATATGATATTTATAAGGGTTTTCTTAATCTAAATCTCATTTTTTCCTAATACATTATTCATTATGTTTACCATTATATCATTTTATGGTTTAATTAATAACTATTGAATGAGTTTTTACATATTAATTAAATAAGTTATTTATATTTAGAGTTCCATATCATATTATTACTTTTAATTACATTTTATTCAAAAGTTACCAAAGCAGTGAAGGCTTTATGTTACAATCCCCCTTCTTTTAAATATTTTTTATGATCAAGGTTCCTTTAGGGGAAAAAATATGTTATTATTTTCTTTAACCAGTTATATTTTCATATAATTTATTTAGGAATTTTGTTTTCGTGTTAATTCCCATTTAATCCTTTATTGATTAAATAATCATCAAGAATTGTTTTTAAGTGGTACCGCTCTTGTACATTCTTTTATATTAAGAAATATTTTGCTTATATATGAATGTTTTCTAAAATTTTATCAAGTATATTATTTCCTAAACATAAATTATTTCAAGAAGTTATTTTAAATTAGGTTTCACCATATTTTAAAAGGTTTTAAAATTAAATTTCCAATCAATTTACAAATATCTCACTTTTTAATCCATTTACATTTTTTTGAAAATAGTGTTTTTATGGTTTACCAAATGAATGGATTTTACCACCATCACAACCATTGTTTTCTTTGAATATTCCTTTTTAATTTCTTATGGTTATTTTTAAATACCAGGTTTTTTAAAAATTTTAACTTTTTTAGTTTTTAAAAGTGATATTCAACGTGGAAAGGGTATTTTCCTCAATAATGTTTTGAATGATATTTTAATATTATTTCTTTTCGTCAACATTAATAATTGTTGATGGTAATTACACTTCACCGAGGATATTTTGTAATGATTACATACATATTATTTCTCTATATGTATTATGGGATTTCCATGGAACCTTTTTCTTTTACATGGGTAAATGAAGATATGAAATAATATTTGTTATTATTATGATTGAAAATTGAGGGATTGTAAATGTTTTATTCATGAATAATACTTTGACATTATTGATGAATATGTGTGGAACCAATATAGATTATACAAATATTTTATCCCCATTATATATCATTATGAATAGGTGATACTAATAAAAAATATTTTAAGTGTGAGCCCGATATATATATTAAATGATGGGTGCCCCATATAATAATCCCATGCATTGGGTAATGTTTATTGTCTTTGGAGGAAAGAAGGAGGGAGGTAACCATTGCAGTTTCTCCTATGGATTTAACTAGGATCTAGATATTTTAGAAATGGGTTATTAATATAATGGTCCAAGATTCCAAAATGTTTTTATTTTTCTTTCTATGGGTTATAAATTTTTCCTTTGTTAAAGATTAACTTCAAATGGATCGTTATTATGGATTAAATCGATTCATGCCTTTGTTAAATCTTTATTTCATGTTTCATGATTTATGTTATATATATTTATGCGTTTGAATTATCTTATGTTATCAGAAAACACCTTGGTTATGTCATCATACACGTATGATCATCCTATTATCACTGATGACAATCAATCATCAATGCTTATGTTTACCTTTACTGAGTATTTGATCTCACCCTTCTTATGTTTCTATTGCCTAAGTTATTAATAATGAGTTAAATTATTTGAGTCTAGAAATGTTTCATATATGAATAATTTTATGGGAGATGTTTAATACTTAATATGGAATATGAAAGGATGGGTATAGTGGGAAAATACTTCTTGAATTCATGTGTATTATTTATGTAATAGTTTTTCCTAATTATCTAATAATATAAACCAAAAAGGTATTCAGGTATATAAGTAATATAATATTTACTTTTTATTTTATAAGTTTTTTAAGGTAAAAAATTGCCCACATTTATTGGTATCAAATCAAAAAATGTAATGTTTATGTTTTTAGCACTGGATTTTGGAGTGCGGATTCAGGGATGATAGTTATGATTTAAGAAAAAAACTATTTTCATTCTTATGAAATCATAAATTAATGTTATAAAATAAAAGTTACATTTTATATATTTTTATCTCATATATCTTCAAAAATCTGATTGAATTAAATCTATATGCCTTATTGAGTGTGTATCCACTCTCTCGTGCTTCCCTTAGACTATTTTCCATCTCTTATGATTTGAAAAAACATGATATATATCTCGAATTAATTATGAAAAATAAAAAACCATATTTTATTTATATATATATTACTAAAATTATTTTTACTAATATATATTTTTATTCTATGCCACATATTAGTTTTATCTATAACATCGAGATGATTAGAAATACATGGATCACCAATCTGAAATAAATTTCTATTGGTTCTTTAACCTCTTATAAAAATACTTATATAAATAATTATTTTCATGATAAAATTATTTTCCTTGAAATTTTACTAATATATTTAATTGTGTAATTTCATGACACTCAAAAAGTTATTTTTGGGACCACCAACAAATAAAACCTCATATGGGTTTTATCTAGACAGTCCAATTTCAGGTGAACCAATTCTATTGATTTTTAATTAGATCTCATTTTTGAAGAACATGGTTCTTCCATCATGTTACATGATATTATTTAGGATAGTGATATCTACTATTATATGTGAAGACATACATCTATTATAAAATTCTGTTTTTCCCATTTTCTTTCTTTTAAAGCAATGCCCACAATCAATGATTTTCCTTATATTGATTATTTGATATATCTCGGTCAATTTCTATATAAAAGTTTTGGTATGTTGACCACCATTAAAGGTGTTATATAATAACATAACAATCTACATAATTTTAGGGTTGTGTGGGTGTATTTACATTATTATTCCATTAGGATAAAAAATTTAGAGTTATATTGGTTTCTATAAATTGATCTAAGATTAAGAAAGGTACTCTGATATGTTTATTTGAGGTGGTTAAGTTTACTATGACCGTTTATTTTTAATATAACTTATAAAATATAAAATATTAACTTTGTATAGTATTAATATTGTAATAAATATCATTGTTTTACCTTTAATAAATAATATAATTTCACCCATGCTAGGTGTTGATGGAAAATAAAGAACACCACTTCCTGGAGGTAGTAGTTTTCACAAACACATGATCATCATAATTTTGATTATCTAAGTGGATGAGAAGGAATTAATAAGGTTTTTTACATTAATAGAACAATAATTTAGTGTAATAATGATACTGAAGTAATTATACTACTATGGATAGGGTAGATTTATATCAAGAATGATCATTAATAAAGGGTTATGTAATACTCAATTTGGGACCTTGAACATTCTCTTGAAATCCTCCTTGAAAATATTTGGAATTGGATAAAATATAGTGACCAAAGACTTTAGGTCATGAAACTAACTTATAGGAGAATAAAATTTGGCATGGTTACATTGAAATTTAAAATGAGATGTGTAACATTAAGAGGGTGGAATTGATCCCCTTATATAAGTGAAGAAAAGGCAACTTTTGTGAATTCCCATTATTCTTCAAAAACAGAATGAAACTATTCAAGGGTAAATGGTTCCAAATGTGTGAAATACTAGAGTGAAGGGTGAGATAAGTTCAAGAAATCCCCCACCACCCATTTGACCACATGTTTTAAACATGTTTCAATCCCTCAAAAAAATTTGTTTTTACAAATTTTCATTTATGTTTTTACCTTGGTAACTAGGTTTTAACCATGTAATTTATATTTTATTAAAAATAAATGGTAACCATTATAATTTTTTTGATATTATACATAGAAACTATTATGTAGAAAAACAATTTAAATGAGTGAAGCTATTATGTAGGAAAAAATATTTTCACCTTTAGGTGTTATTAATTTTATATAACATTAATTACAATTTAAATGAGTGAAAAACATGTATATACAATTGAAAAAATATATTTAACATCCATTTTTGATGTAGTTTACAATAGGTTTTATTTATGGATCTGAGAAAATCCCAACTCTTAATGCATCTATGATACAGATCCACTTCCCAATTGAAGGTGATCACTGGGCATTTTTCCAGTGACTCGTAAAAAATTGCATTAATCAAGAGCATGGGATGTCAAGATCATCCCACCCTTTGGGGAGGAATTTTTTTCTACAATGGGACTATTATATATATTTAATATATACTATTGGATCCTACCCAAATAAAAGTGTTGGAATGGTTACCCCCATGAAAATGATCTGATTGAGAACATTTATTTAATGACTACCTCTATATATATTTTATGTTCCCTATATTATCTTATTAATTCATGATGATTTGGTTTAAAGATAACTAAATGGGATCACTAAATTTTAGTTCTTCCTAGGGATGCATTTGGTGTTTTTTTCATTTAGATTGAACCTCAAAGAGGAATCCTACAAATCCTATTAAAATATTAATCTAACCCCTGAATATAAATTAAAAGGGTTAGGAGAAATGGAATTGGTCTCAAACCTCAAAGAAGATTCCTACATAAATTTCTAAGAGTAAGAATTAGATCCCATGTAATTTAGTAGAATGGATAGGGACTACACCTAAAAATGAGGTCTATAATGGATAAACATTCATCATGACGATGGAATGGTCATCATAAATATCTAATCCCATGTGAGTCATTATTATTATGTGAAACAAGAGACAAACCATTAGCTCACAATTGATTCAAGATACTCCTCATGGTTATCACATAGATCTATAATCCCATGCGATTGAATTTTTTTTCTCATAGAACTAAGAGGATTTCCATTTTTCTGGAACTAGGAGGTGCATCATGGCTCACAGTGAATAATGGTTACCATGAGGATAATCCCAACTCAATGGTATTTAAATATTTGACTGAGGATTACACCCATTAGAATGCCCATGCTTCTAGAACCAAGTGTATTATCCTGAATCATGGTGAATAATGGTAACCATGAGAAAAATCTATGCTAAATTGTAATTAAATATTTTTTTTGGGATTACAGATAGGTTGATACCCATGTATTTTAGTTGGGGATTACACCCAGTATGGGGACCAGTAATAGTTCCTTCCCACACAGCTGTTGGTAATAGGATGGGGAAGGGATATTGTTAAGGTTGGGGTTAAACCTAATAGGTGGCCCTATTTATGGATGTAGTAGGGAACTACACCTATTTATGAGGTCCAATAATGGAATTTTGATGGAAATTCATGAAAGGGTATCCATATAATGCTTTGTGAAGGGGAATCCACATAGGAGATTTGTTAAGGTATCATCTATATATTAGTTTCTTGAAGTGGTGGTCCACATAGGGTATTCATGAAGGGGTATCCACATAGTTCTTCATGAAGGGGTGGTCCGCATAGGATATCTACATTGGTATGGATTTATAGAATTTGACATATAGGGTAATTAACATGGGTTCATCATATAGGATTTTGATATAGGGTTCGACACAATGGAATTTCACACAGGTTCTGGCCACACTATAACCGGTGAGAGAGTTGTGTTGGGAGACTTCTTTGAAAAGGGATTTCCTCTCCAATGGAATTACTTGTGGAGGGATTTCCTTATGTAGGGACATCATTAGATTATATCATTATGGACCTTTATAGTTTGAATCTTAGTAATTTTACTTAGGATAGTAGGTGTATTTTAACCCATATAGTAAGTCCACAGTGTGTATTATCCTCTTGAATTACGTTACCATATTTATAGGAAGTGGTGAATAATTTCTCTCCCAAAATAGTCAGTGGCATAGAAACAGGTAGTCTTGTAGAAACACATGGCTATATAATTTTTTTCAAAATATTTGGGAGGATGAAATTTACCACCTCAGATTGGAAATTCTTTCAGGTCAAGGTAGGATGAAATTTATCACCATGTAATGAAAATGAGTTTAGTTCTCCTAATTATTGTATCAAAAACTATGTGAAGCGCTATTTGGACTGAGAAAATGGCTACGTGTAAGAAAAAATCATTGAATATGAGATAAAATAAAAGTGGATTTAATTTAAGTTCTATTGGAATTTTGAGAAATGATATGTGTGATTTTGGATGTTATTAATTTTCCTTCCAGATAAACTGAAACCTATCTGACTATGCTCACAAATTTTATCCGTAAGTCCATTTAGGCTCTCCGAGTAATCAAATTGAATAATGTGATGTGAAATATGCCCCTATGCTATAGTGTATACATCGTAGAAGGACATTTTATGATGAAAAAGTACCCAAAAGAACCTAAAATGGGTTTCAAGGTGTCAAAACCTTTTTATCAACAATTTTTCAAATCCACAGTAAGATATTGGAAGGACTTTCCCACTACCACGTAACTAGGTTATGCAATGTTTTGGTGGAATCTCTATCCCTTGGTGTTTGAGAAGTCTTATAGCACATAGATATCCGATCAGATTCTTCTTCAAGCCGGGAGACATATTTTTACTTAATATTGACTTGTGTTTTATAAGTGGGGATAATATCTTGGTTCATGTAGATAAGTATATGGAACAAATTTTTCGATGAAAAAAATGACCTCCTAGAATGGGAATCATGTCGGGCACTTTAACACATTCTTAATTCATCTGGTGGGATTTGGACTTGTATCAATAGTTGAAGTATTATTTCCAAAATAAGTATCTTAACATGTAGATTTTGAATTTAACCAAGAGAAGAATATAAACTTAAGGAAATTTGGTTACCAAGTGGACTGGAATGAAAGTTTATTTTCAGATAGATCTAATATAGGAGATCTGGATGTCACTACATATCCTATTAGAATATGAAACAAGCCACATGTCGTTTATATAGAGGGACTGATATATAGATTAATCTCATACATAGAGGGATATAATTTTCAATATAGGTTCATTATGGAAGAACCCTATAATTAAAGGTCATACATAGATCTTTCTTGTATGTTTGAAAGGGTATATGATCACTTTACTATGGATTCATGAGTAGGGTCTTAGGTTTATATGGGGATGCTCCATAGATCTAAATTTCATTCTAAAATTTCAGTCTATATAGGGTTGGCCTCCCTAAGAAGTTTAATTTAAATTAGGATAGACCAAATATCATGCAGTTATTTTAATAATGAAATGAAGAATTGGTACCATTATGTAGGTAATTGAGGAGAAAATATGTGCTCTATAATTTTCTTAGTTCAATAGACTTAGCGAGCATAAATTGATATTTTTTAAAGATGAATGGCAGTCCCTAGGAGTTTTGAAACTTTTTATTTTTACCATAATATTTTCCTAATCCATTGATGGGAAGGACTAGAGGGTAGGAACTAAAATTATACATAGACCACCCTTTATATTTATTCAACGTGATATTCTTTATGTATTTTTATTTTTATTTTTAATTATCATATTTTCACTAGGTTATGTATGGTGCATGCCTAGTGAGTAGAGACATGAATTTTTATAGGGTTACCTTTATGGGGTTTCAACCTAGAAAGTAAAATGTATATTTCCATTAGATATTTATTTTATTGAAAGAAATAATAATGTATAATGTGTTAATGGTTAGACATATTTGAGAAAAATTGAAGATTTCTACATAGTGACATGGGAAAAACAAACCCAACTTGAATTAAGATCCAAAAATCATGATTTTAGATGACCTTGAAGAGTGGTGCATATATTTTAATGTCATAATTCTTGTAATATAAGATGCTGATATTTTAGTTTGAACATTATTGACTATATACGGATATAATTTAAAGTCAAATATCATTGAAACAAAAATGTGGGTGAGGAAATCTATAAAGTAAGGGAAAAGAGAAAACTAACATGAATGGAGAGGTCAATGATAGTATATAAGGTCTTAATGATAAGTAAAATTAGTTTAATGTGATAACACTAATTTCTAGGGGTGTATAGAGATTATGGTTACACAACTTTGACCAATTAATTGTGTAGTATATGTAGAAAAGATAAGGAGAAACCCAATGAGGATAAGGGTATGGGGATATAATAAATTACCCTATAAAATTGGAGGCATTCAGTTTATGAACATGAATATTGGACCCTATGGTGGATAAGAGTTTCCATAAATATAATATCAACATAAATAATTGGTTTCTCAATTGGATAGGCACACCTAGATAGTATTCACAAAAAAATATAATTCCATAATATTTATTTGAAAGTTGGAATGATTCATGAATGTGTAACATTGAGGGAACTTGAATCTTCTTGAATAGTTGGGTCATGTAGTTTGTAAATCATAACCAACAACTTTATGAATCAATTTGAAATGGATATTGTAGGGAGTAGAATACCCATTAATAATTTACAAACCTAATTTCAAGCTCAGTTCAGAGAAGATGGAATGGGTTTAGGTGGACATCTCCTTCAGGTCTCAAACATCCCCTAAGGGTTACTTCATAGGCATAGGGGAAAATAGTTCTATTCACCATGAAATCCCTGTAGGGTCCTTTTAGATCAATCAATCCATGTTACCTATATTTTCATGTAAGGGGGAACCAAGATGATTAATCAACTCAAGGTAATGGGGTTGTAAGAGGATTATATTGACTCATGAAATTTGTTGGTGTTAAATCATACATCAGAGATATGAAATGGGTTTATGGAGAACATAAATATTCAATAAGGTTTCAACAACCATAAAGGTTAAACCACTATGTAATGAACACAGTCTAATGGAAATTGAATAAAAACTTATATTTTTGGGTGAAAAATCACTTAAATGGTTCATATTCTCAATAGGAAGAGGTAATATTGTCATGAATGACATGGAACCTTGGGAACAAATTATGTTCTCATGAAATGGGGAAGGAAAATATACTATAAAGTTTTACTAGACCAAGGGTCTAGTAAGAATATATAGGTTTTTTCGAGGCTCACATAGTGAACCCCACAGGCTTGGTGACTTATTTTATTCTTTAAATTTCTCATAATCTATAAAAGGGGAATGGATTAGTGAGCGAAGACTTTACTTCCTTATATTCTTCCCATTATGCATTTTTTAACATAAATATCATTTAGAACAATTTTGATATGAATTTTAGGGTTCTATAATTAGGAACATGATGTGTTAATGTTTGTGGTTATATATCTTTGACCAAATGTTGTTGAGGTATAAGGTCACATATCTTAGACCAAATGTTGTTGATGTATAATGTCACATAGCTTGGACCATATTCTTATGACTGGGCCAAGGATTATAAATCCTAGCATCACAATATATCTATATATAACGAGAATCAAGTAACTTGTAGTTATTTTAATGAAAAGTTGCCCTACATATATTTGGCTCATATATAGTGGAAGGGAATTTTATTCCAAGAATGGGTATATAAATGAGATAACCCGCATCAGAATCACCCACATAGATCCAACTTGTACATAGGAGGGTGGATGTTTATGTTTTGACTAAGAGGATAGAGGGAGAGTCAATGGTAGAGTACTTGGATGTCCCCACATATCTTGTAGTGATGTGAATTATGTCAGCACATAGTTGTATATATGAATGATTACTTATATAAATCTAGATTATATGTGATTAATATGGGAATTAATGTTCTATAGAAAAGGATGACCACACAACAAATACTTCTACATGGATAGATATCTCATGTAGGGGAGAATATTTCACAAGGAGTGGACCACTATAAGTAGTTTAAGGTAAAAAAGGATGGACCAATTGTTCCCTGAATTTGGTCATGGTTCAATTTAATCATTAATTTTAATAATTATCTCAAACCTCTATGATCACATGATTCATTCTTGGTGTGTGAAAGAAGAGTTAATTAGAGGATTACCAAATGGTATTAAGATGCCAGAAAAGGATAGTTTCTAATGTAAACCACCTGATTTGTTATCTTGTAGTGGAGATGTTGTCATATTATTTTACATCATGTGACAAGGATGTTGGTGCTATGAAGTTCAAAGTCATATCATCAGTACTTGTGTTATGAAGAATAAACCCATGTATCTTGGAAATGGTTCTATATATTTGAATAAAACTTTATATTATTTGTGTTAGTCAGAGAGAATCTCCAGGTCCCTTAAGCTCACAGGATTCATGATCTGTATGAGAAATAAGCTACAACATGGAAAATAATTTGGACCACAAAATATTTCCTGAAATGAAACATGTGGGTAAAATTTCATTTCAATTAAAGCAGACATCTCTATAAGGATTTTGATCTCATGGATGGACACAGTTGATAGTGATGAAAATATGGGTCTAGGTATAAAATAAATATCTAAGAATCAATATGTATCCCATGGTATGAGAATGAAGAAATAGATAGTTCTTATTGAAAGGGACCATATAAATATCTTACTTGTGAGAATAGAAATTGGAAAATTATATTCATAGTTTGGGTAGAAAATGGAATTATGACCATATTGTATAACCACAACCCCAGAATCCCTATCAAAATAAAAGGGACCCCTATATAGATCAATCTATATCATTAGGGATGGAAATTTTTTATATTTCAACCTCATATGGGAATATATCAAAGTTAATCTCTATAGCTGTTTCCTAATATAAAAGACTTCGGTTTCCTTAAAAATAGAGTACTTAATTGAAGTTACTAAGGATTAATGAATCACTAAGAGGGGGGGGGGGGGGGTTGAATCAGTGAATGCCTTAAGAATTTAAACTTTAATAAACTTAATCCACTGAAATTGTTATATTTTGTTCCTTATTAAATTTTACTAAACATATTTTAATGAAAATATAGGAATGTAATCAAATCATACAAGATTTACATGGTTTACCCTTAGAGTGAGAATTTTTATCCTTTCCATATAAGCTCTCGTGGTTCTTTGGAAATTCACTATTATGATTAAGTGAATACTAATTTTGTGTTAACTCCCATTAGATACCTTATATATCCCATTAATAATGATTATACTAACTCCTGCAAATTTACAAGATTTTTATTAAAAAAATTATACCCTAAAAAATATGTAACTTTGTTAAAACTACTCTTTAATGGTCTTTCTAGAAACTATGTCTGATGTTACTATTTTATATGGGTCTAGATTTAATAACCTCTATCCAATTCTCTATTTCTAAGCCTATATGTTTTAAAAAACCTCTATTCAGTAACACCCCGACCCCAGTTACCCAGAGTTGGTGCATTATTACATAACATTGACATGATCACAAAAGATCAAGTCTCGAAAGACCGATTAGTTTAGTAGACTTGGAATCACTAGATACATTCATAAAGTTTAAATTACATCATAAAGTGAAAAACTACAACAACATCTTCTCTCCATAGACCACACTCATATCCCCTCATACTATCCCTACAGGTCATTCATAAAATACTTCTTCACATCCTGGGAAAAATAAAACATAGAAAGGGGTGATCTCAGATACCCAGTAAGGATAACAATATAGCAGAATCTTCCATAAATAAGCATAAACATTCAAGGCAATGTATAACTAAAACAAAAGCCTTTTAAACATGAACTTCAGCATAATATGGAAAAAATAAAATGAAATAATGCCATTTACTTATTCACATGGATATTCTACTAGTCTAATAATCACATGAAATAACAATAACCACTTTTATAATGATGGAATGCATAATGCCAGACTATCATAACCACATATTCAATGCCTTGTGCCAATACTACAAATAAGATTTTGTCAAGGCCTTGTTCCAAAAAACTAGTTTGTCTCATGAGACCTATTGATGCATCGAGGGGCTATAGCAGGCTCCACCCGTCACTTATTAAGTCCAATGCATTCCTTATATGAACAGGTTTAAACATAACATAACCATTCATATTAAAAATTGCATAAAAAATGTCAATACTTTCTCCATAAACCATGAATTGTATAAAAATAACACATCCACAGTCAAATATATCACAAAACCTTCAACATAATATGGAAGTTTTGTATCAAAATAAATCAACTTCAAATAAGCTTAAAATTCATCAAAGGATGTTGACATAGATGAAAAAAAACTATTTGAGAAAAATATCTCTTTTTTTACATCATTTAAAAGTCACATAATTATAGAAGAAAAAATTTACTTCAAAAATATTCTTATAAGCTTGTAAGGGAAGCTTCTACAATTTTATAATAGCGGAAAATAGCCGCACCCTCCGAATAAGTTAAAAAAAGACATTCTTCCCTAAATTCTGTTGAAAAGGTTAAAAAGGACCTTGTTTGGAAAACGATGGAAAGATTCCTTTATAAACATCTTATAAAAAGTCAAACAAGGGTATAAATTACTTTAACTCATAGTCTGTAGAATAGTAAGTATGATTTGAAATACATTTTTAAGAAACATGGATGTGGATGATAAAGAGGTCCCAGGAGATAATTACGTATAAACAACCTCGGATAATGAAGAGATTGTGAAATAAACCCTCAACTTGTACTTTTCCTTGGTTAAAGGTAGTTTAACCTCCTGTATAATTGTGAAATAATTTTTATTAAATTATAAAAGAATTATATACATTAATATGATATCATATATTATCTTTTAACATTGCTTTGTTAATAATATCTTAGTATTATCGTCGTTTCGGGTGTTAACTTACTCGTTTACTTTTATATGTTTTGTTACATAAGACGTGTTTGTTATGGATAGGTTTTATATTATTCATATCCAGAATGATATCAATTCCTTAAACATTATTTTTAATCATCAAATTAGAATTAGACTTTAATGGATATGATGGGGAATGAATCTCATCGCGTTCGTGGAGACGGTAGTCCGTACGTACGCACGAGCGACAATATCATACTTTTGATATTAAAATAATATATAATTGGATGGTATATCATATATACAGAATCATTATAATTTTATATTTATTATTTAATTCAATTACACATCATTATCATACCCATCCAAATAATAATGTTTTGAATAACAATTACACCACAGCGTGGAGATGGTAAGCTGTACGTACGCACGTATGGTGACATGTCATTAAAAGGATGGATAGAATACTGAATATGGTTGTACCATATTTATAATAACATCACAGTATATAGCAGATACTGTAGTTATTATTTTAGAATGGAAATAACAAAGAAAGAAGAAGTGGAAGATGAAAGGAACTTGAAAGATGGTGGTGAAATTATTACCTCTTCTTCGGGTTCTTCCTTTTGATTTGATCAAAAGGGCTCCTTAGGTTGGCTTTCTGATAAAACTAAGGCCTCTAGGTTCAAGTTAGGGAAGTTGGGAGGATATTTTCGTAGAGTTTGGCCGATCCAAACGGGTTCGATCTTGTGAATTAGTGAGAAGGGGGAGTGCCCTATTATAAGAGGGGTGAGGGGCACCTTATGAAAAACTAGAAATATTATTTTATAATAAATTCATATTTGGGTTATAAAGGATCAAAAGTGACTTATTTAAAAGATAATGTGGGGATAGTTTGAAAACCACTCAACCAATAGGTTTTAGACAGGTTTGGGTCACTTTAGTAACCTTATCTTTTAGTTTTAACTCTTAGTTAATTAGTTTGACATTTACCACGTCTCTTTGTATTTTTATATTATATAGTTAATAAACTTACTATATACTTCCAAGCGACCCCCAAGTGGTCCTATAATGATACAATTATCATTAAATAAGTATTTTGGCCAAACCTTATTTTTTTAGGAATATAATATAAATTAATAATATAATATTTGTTTTAAAAACTCTTTTATGTAAATTTTGACACTATTTAATAATTGATTTTTGTTAAAGTCCTAAAAACTTTATTAATTCAAACCAAATTCATTTAAGTAATCCAAACTTGTCATATTAACCAATAAAATTCGTGGATTTCATCAAAAATTTAAATTATATTTATTTTAACATTTATAATACCAATTATTTGATTCTTTCATTAATAAGGAAAATACCGCATCATTCTTGTGTCATAAATAAATTTAATTATTAAATGTCTAAAAATTATAAATAAAATACCATTTTGTAGGAAATAGTTTTATATTTCTAATGAATATTTATAGTTGAAAATATAACAAATATAACCCAATGTAAAAATTGTTTATCTAGAAGATATATGCTTATGTCATTTTTGTATTTACTTTAACTTAATTAATATAAAGTGTCGTTATCACTTAAAAGTGGCTCCATGGGGTCCCCAAATAGACCCAAAGATGCCCAAGGTCGGACATGTATCAACCAATAGGGTTAAGACACATTTTAGGGTAATTTAATATTATTATAATATTATTTGTTTACCCTTATTTACCGGAATTACCCTTTAACCATGGTACATAAAATATTTACCGAAGTAATTATTCAAAATGTCTAAAAATAAAAGTTAACTATTTAAAAAATTTGGACCTCATGATTCTAAATATGGAATCAAATTTTCAAAATTCAAAACAGAGAAGTGGCAGGAATTAATTTAAAATTAATTCCCATTGTCAAAACAAAAAGCGGTATTTTAAGAAATAATAACTATCAAAAGATTGACACTTGCTTATGTCTATTTTAAATGTGAAATTACGTCCAATGACCAAAATTGGATTAAATGGTAAAAATATAATCTAATTATACTTTAAAATCACTCAAATTCATAATTTATCACTATTAATTATTTTGATTAAAAAATTTGTTTTTAATTAAAATTTCGTAATTTTCACTATTTATCAAAATATGAAAGTTATTAGAAAAGTACCAAAAATTCACCCTACAATAATTTCGATATTACGAATCCAAAAATGAATTCCATTTTGAAAGTTAAAATGTATAAAATATCAAAAAGTGGGTATTACTGTTCATAACAGCTAGTTTGATTGGTTGTGGTGTGTTAGAACTCGAAGTTGCGTACAACACTCGCTACTGTATTATTCAAAGAGAACCGTACCGTGGAAGCTTGGGGTGTTACATTCTCCCCTCCTTCAAATAATTTTTTCCTCAAAATTTCTATAATACTACCGCATTAAAATACTCGGGTGGTTCTTCATCATAAGTTCCTCAGGTTACCACGTTGCCTCTTCCATCTTATGGTTTCTTTATAGAACTTTTACTAGATGCATCATCCAGTTTCTCAGCACTTGTTCTATGGTTTCAAGAATCCTGATGGGCTCTTTGAAATAATATAGATCGGGTTCCAGGTCTACTTCCTCATAGGTGATTACATGCGTTGGGTCAGGCATGTATTTTCTCAACAGTGATACGTGGAACACATCATGAACTTTGGAGAGACTTGGTGGCATTGCCAAACGGTCAGCTATAGCCCAATTCATTCTAGAATTTAGAAAGGTCCTATGTACCTAGGACTCAATTTACCCTTCTTACCGAAACGTATAACACCCTTCCATGGAGATAGCTTCAAGAAAACATGATCTCCTACCTGAAATTCCAAATCCTTCCTTCGGTTATTAGCATAGCTCTTCTGCCTACTTTGAGCTGCTTTGATGTGGGTTTGGATTACCTTCACCTTTTTCATTATTTCCTCAACAGGTTCTGGGCCTACAAGTTTTCTTTCACCTACATCATCCCAACAGGTTGGTGTGTGACATCTCTTTTCATATAACACTTCATATGGTCCCATCTGAATACTTGAATGGAAGATATTGTTATAGGAAAATTCCACCAGAGGTAAATATTGATCCCACATACCCTGGAAGTCAAATGGGAAAGATCTCAAAATGTATTCTAAGGTTTGAATAGTCCGTTCTGATTTTCCATCAGTTTGGGGGTGGTAGGCAATGCTCAAATGAAGTTCAGTATCCAGGGATTTTTGAAGACTTTTCTAGAGTCTTGAAGTAAAACGGGGATCACGATCAGAAACAATCGATAAGGGTACTCCATGAAGTCTCACAACTTCATTAATATATAGTATTGCAAGACGATCAAGTGGTAGATCTTCTCTTATAGCAAGAAAATGTGCCGAATTGATAAAAAGATCAATAATTACCCATATTGCATCATTCCTTCTAGGAATCTTTGGTATCCCCATGACAAATTCCATCGTAATATTATCCCATTTCCTCTTAGGTATGGGAAGAGGTTGCAAGACTCCTCTGGGTTGTTGCCTTCCAACTTTCACTTGTTGAAAAACCATACATCTTGACACAAAATCAGCAATCTCCCTCTTCATGTTGTCCCACCAAAAATGTTCCTTCAAATATCTACACATTTTGGTGCTCCCAGGGTTTATAGAGAAATTTGAACTATGATCATCATCCAACGATTCCCTTTTTAGATAAGGTATATCGAGAACACAAAGTCTCTTCCCAAATTTCAAAATTCCTTCTTCATATACAAAGTCACTCAATCTCCCATCATTCACAGCTTTAATCTTCTCTTTAAACTCTTCATCATCGGTCTGATAACTCTTTATCCTTTCTAGTAAAGATGGTTTGGGAACCATTTGAAAAATTATTGATGTTTCACCTTCCATGGTGATTCCCATATCAATCCTTACTAGATCCGGGAAAATAGGATCCCTTTAAACTCTCATCTTGTTCAAAACACCATGATCCTTTCTACTCAAAGCATCTGCCACCTTATTTTCCTTCCCTGGGTGGTAGTGTATAGTGAAATCATAATCCTTGAGTAGTTCAAGCCATCACCTTTTCCTGATGGGGGGTTCTTTATATGAGAAAATATACTTCAAACTCTTGTGATCAGTATATATCTCACATTTTTCACCATAGAGATAATTTATCCATATCTTCAAAGAAAATATTACTACTGCTAACTCAAGATCATGAGTAGGATAGTTTTTCTCTTTAATTTTCAGCTATCGTGATGTATGGGCAATAACTCTATCATTCTTCATAAGGACACAACCAAGTCCTTTCTTCCATGCATCACTATAAATAACGAACACATCATTCCACGATGGTAGAGTCAATATAAGAGCATTGACTAATCTTCTCTTCATTTCTTCAAAACATTATTCACACTCTTTTTTCCAAACAAATTTAACCCCTTTACGTGTGAGCTTCATTAATGGGTTATCCAATCAGGCAAAATTCTGGAAGAAACACCGATAATAACCTGCTAAACCAATAAAACTACGTACCTCAGTTATAATCATCAGTGATGGACATTCTTGGATTTCCTAGGTCTTAGAAGGATCAACATAGATTCCATCCTTAGAGACAATATGTTCAAGAAAAGAGATCTCCTAATTCCAGAATTCACACTTGCTAAACTTCCCATGTAATTCATGTATTCTAAAAGTCTTGATGATAATGCGCTAGTGATTTCCATGATCTTCATAGATTTTGGAGTATATCAAGATATCATCAATAAATACCACCACAAAATCATCGAGATATTCCTTGAAAACTCTATTCATTAGATCCATGAACATTGAGGGTGAATTAGTCAATCCAAAAGGCATTACTGTAAACTCATAATGCTCGTACCTGGTTCGAAATGCTATCTTCGGAATGTCTTCCTTATTTACACACAACTGATGGTATCCAGATCGAAGGTCAATCTTTGAAAAGTATTGATCTCCATGCAGTTGGTCAAATAAATCTTCAATGAGAGGTAGGGGATACTTGTTCTTTATTGTTATAGCATTGATTTCCATGTAGTCGATACATAACCTCATGGATCCATCTTTCTTCTTAACAAAAAGGAAAGGGGCTCCCCATGGAGAAACACTAGGGAAAATAAATCCATTATTACTCAATTCCTCTAGTAGTTTATTTAGTTCAACTAATTCCACAGTGGCCATTCTATAAGGGGTCTTTGATATAAGCCTTTAACCAGGAATTAAATCAATACAAAACTCAATTTATCATTCTGGAGGATGTCCGGGTCAATCTTCTGGAAACACATCTATATATTCTTTCACAATAGGTAAATACTCTATTTGAACATTCCTTTCCTCACCCACAGTTATTTCATTCTTTTCCTCCCTGATAATTGAATTTAGTTGAGCTACTGGGGGTTGATCTAGATAAGAATCAGGTGGTGAAGATTCTGCTCTAAAGAATAGGTGTTCTTTACCATCATCCTCAAAAATCGTAACCTCCTTCTTCTTACAATAAATCTTTACATCATGGTATGAAAACCAATCTATACCGAGGATTATATCAAATTTAATCATGGGTATGATGATGAGATCATAAGATAAAGAACATTTATGTGCTCTAATGGGGACTGATTCACATATTTTTGTTGCAATGATACTTCCCTTAGGATTTTTGACTGACAACTCCCTTGTTAAATCAAATTGGATATATATAATTTTCTTAGAAAACTGGGAAGATATGAAATAATGCGATGATCCATAATCAAATAAAGCATTTTCTAAACTTGAGGAAACCATTAAACTACCTTCCACCACGTCTTTCGGAGCTTCAACCTCAACAGTAGTGATAACATAAGCTTGGCCTTGATCCCTTGGCCTTTTCTTAGGAAATTTCTGATGATGCTTAGGAAATTCATTTTCATAATGTCACATCTCCCATCAATTGTAGCATTGAATATCAGTAGCTTCTTTCTTCCCCATGAAATCATGAGCTTGGTGGCCTTTTTCACCACACTTGTAACCGACTCCCATTCCCTTCATGAAAGTACCGGGGTGTTTCTTCCCACATTTACTGCAGGATGGATATTCAACTTTTTCCTTCTTCCACTTATTTACATTTCCAAAGTGATCAGCAGATTTATTCTTCTCTTGTTTTGCTTTAAAGTCATAAGACTTAGAGAATTTCTTTTCTGTCTTGATATCCCATGAGACAATATCTTTGTATGACGAGAAGGATTGTGAGACTAATTCTCGACGGAGAAATGGTTTTAACCCATCAAAGAAATGATCAACCTTAATTCTTGAGTTACATATATAATCTGCTGCATGCCTCGTAAATCTTATAAAGTTAGCCTCATACATTGCGACATTCTCATCCTCCTTTTGTCTCAGACTCAGAAATTGCCTTTCCATATATGCTTGATGATCACGAGGAAAGTATTTTTCTAAGAAAATCTCTTTAAACACCCTCCATTCCATATTTAATACTTCATCATCTTACTTCGTGTTTTGAATCAATGACCACCATTGATCAGTATCTCCAGTGAGGCGGTAAAGTGCCATGATAACTTTTTCCCTTTCACTACTCCCCAAGGGATGGAATATTTTCTCTAAGGAATGTATCAATTGCTTAGCTACTAGTGGATTTTTAACCCTATTGAATGTTGTTGTTTTTTGACTCATGAAGAGATCTAACATTTATCCTCCATGCTTTGGATCAGGGTGCTCCATACTGGTAAGGTTATTATTCATAACCTGAGTGATTTGTCCCAGTATGGTGATTAGATGATCAGCACCAGTTGCATCACCAGCTCCACTATAATTATCTTGATTAGGAGGGCAATACCTACATGGAGTGTGTGCATTGATACGATTTCCATTCCTTCCAATATGTTCCATTTCTAAACAATGGAATACACTAGATTAGTTTATGAATTGAAATACATAATTCCAAACTTCTCAAACACTTAACATAAATTAAACAGTTTATGGATATAATCCATAATCATAAAAAAATGTTTTCTTTGAGGAAGTATATACTCATAAACCCTTCATAATGGGTTGTAAAGAAAATGATAATTATCCTAAGCATATACCCCAGGAGTGTCGTAACCAAGAGTGAAAAAAGGCCCATTGTAGTGCACCACTTCCCGTTCGAGTCTAGCTCAAAGCAGTGTTTTTGAGTTTTACCCCTAGGTACATCTGTGCCAGAGCTGACTCTACCTGCTCATATCAAGATAGAAATATATTGGTCGGAAATCTCACAAAATCTCTACAATACCAAAATTCTAGGAAGTTCTTCTATACTAATCCTCAAAGTCCATCTTAGGTCTATGTTCTTTAATTAGAGTTTATCTAAATCTAGCTTCCAAGGATTGTACTAAACTTCCTTGGATACCAACTGTAACGCCCCGACCCCAGTTACCCATAGTCGGTGCATTATTACATAACATTAGCATGATCACAAAAGATCAAGTCTCGAAAGACCGATTAGTTTAGTAGCCTTGGAATCACTAGATACATTCATAAAGTTTACATTACATCATAAAGTGAAAAACTACAACAACATCTTTCCTCCATAGACCACACTCATATCCCATCATACTATCCCTGCAGTTCATTCATAAAATACTTCTTCACATCCTAGGAAAAATAAAACATAGAAAGGGGTGATCTCAGATGCCCAGTAAGGATAACAATATAATAGAAACTTTCATAAATAAGCATAAACATTTAAGGAAATGTATAACTAAAAAAAGACTTTTAAACTTAAAATTCAGCATAATAAAGGAAAAATAAAATGAAATAATGCCATTTAATTATTCACATGGATATTCTACTGGTCGAATAATCACATGAAATATCAATAACCACTTTCATAATTATGTAATGCATAATTCCAGACTATCATAACCACCTAATCAAGGCCTTGTGCCAAGATTAAAAATAATATTTTGTCAAGGCCTTGTGACAAGACACTAATTTGTCTTATTAGACATACTGATACATCGAGGAGCTATAGCGGGCTCCACCCATCACTTATTAAGTCCAATGCATTCCTCATATGAATAGGTTTAAACATAACATAAAAATTCGTCTTAAAATTTGCATACAAAATGTCAATAAATTCTCCATAAACTATGAATGGTATAAAAATAACACATACACAGTCAAACATATTACAAAACCTTCAATACAATATGGAATTTTTGTATCATAATGAATCAACTTCAAATAAGCTTAAAATCTATCAAAGGATGTTGACATAGATGAAAACAAAACGATTTGAGAGAAATATCTATTTTTTTAAATCATTTAAAAGTCACATAATTATAAAAGAGAACATTTAATTTGAAAATAATCTTATAAGCTATTAAGGGAAGCTTAGACGATTTTATAACAGTGAAAATAGTCGCACCCACCGTATAAGTTAATGAACACATTCATACCTTAATTCTGTCAAAAAGGTTAAAAAGGACCTTGTTTGGAAAACAACAGAAATATTCTTTTATAAAAAACTTATAAAAAGTAAAAAAAGGGTATAAATGAATTTAACCCATAGTCTAAAAAATTGTAAGAATGATTTGAAATACATTTTTAAGAAACATGGATGTGGATGATAAAGAGGTCCCAATAGATAATTACGTATAAACAATCTCGGATAATGAAGAGATTGTGAAATAAACCCTTACCTTGTACTTTTCCTTTGTCGAGGGTAGTTTAACCTCCTGTATAATGGTGAAATAATTGTTATTAAATTATACATGAATTATATACATTAATATGATATCATATATGATCTTTTAACATTTCTTTGTTAATAATATCTTAGTATTATCGTTGTTTCGGGTGTTAACTTACTCATTTTCTTTTATATGTTTTGTTACATAAGTTGTATTTTTTATGGATAGGTTGTATCTTATTGATATCAAGAATTATATCAAATCCTTAAAAATTATTTTTAATCATCAAATTAGAATTATACTTGAATGGATACGATGGGGAATGAATCTCATCACGTTTGTGGAGACGGTAGTCCGTACGTATGCACGAGCGACAATATCATTCTTTTGATATTAAAATAATATATAATTGGATGGTATATCATATATATAGAATCATTATAATGCTATATTTTTTATTTACTTCAATTACACATCATTATCATAACCATCCAAATAATAATGTTTTGAATAACAGCTACACCACGACGTGGAGACGGTAAGCCGTACGTACGCACGTATAGTGACATGTCATTCAATGGATGGATAGAATACTGAATATGGTTGTACTATATTTATAATAACATCACAGTATATAGAATATACTAGAGTTATTATTTTATAATAGAAATAACAAATAAAAAAGAAGTGGAAGAATAAAGGAACTTGAAAGAGGGTGGTGAAATTATTACCTCTTCTTCGGGTTCTTCCTTTTTATTTGATCAAAAGGGCTCCTTAAGTTGGTTTTCTGATCAAACTAAGGCCTATAGGTTGAAGTTAGGGATGTTGGGAGGATATTTGGGAAGATTTAGTCCAAGCAAAATGGCTTTGAAGGCGTGAATTAGTGAGAAGGGGGAGTGCCCATTTATAAGAGGGGTGAGAGGAACCTTAGAAAAAACTAGAAAGATTATTTTCTAATAAATTCATATTCAGTTTCTAATGGCTTTAAAGTGACTTATTTAAAGTATAAAATGGTTATAGGTCGAAAAAAACTCAACCAATAGGTTTTATACTGGTTTCGGTCACTTTATTAACCTTATCTTTTAGTTTTAACTCTTAGTTAATTAGTTTGACATTTACCATGTCTTTTTGTATTTTTATATTATATTGTTAATAGATTTACTATATACTTCCAAGAGACCTCCAAGTGGTCCATTAATGATACACCTATGATTATAGAAGTCCTTTTTCTGAACCTTATATTTTTAGTAATAGAATATCAATTAATAATATAATATTTGTTTTAAAAACTCTTTTATGTCAATTTAGACACTATTTAACAATTGATTTTTTTAAAGTCCTAAAAACATTATTAATTCAAACCAAATTCATTTAAGTAATACAAACATGTCATATTAACCAATAAATTTTTTTATGTCATCAAAACATTCAAATTATATATATTTAAACATTTATAATAACAATTATTTGATCCTTTCATTAATAAGGAAAATACTGCATCATTATTATGTTATATATAAATTTAATAATTCAATGTATAAAAATTATAAATAAAATACCATTATGCAGGATGCCTTTTTATCTTTATAAATAATATTTATAGTTGAAAATATAACATATATAACCCTATGTAAAAAATGTTTTTCTAGAAGATATATGCTTTTGTCATTTTTGTATTTACTTTAACTTAATTAATATAAAGTGTCATTATCACTTACAAGTGGATTCATGGGGTCCCAAAATCGACCCAAAGATGACCATGGTCGGACATGTATCAACCAATAGGTTTAGGACAGGTAATATTATTTGTTTACCCTTAGTTACCGGATTTACCCTTTAACCATGGTAAATAAAATATTTACCGAAGTAATTATTCAAAATGTCTAAAAATAAAAGTTACCTATTTACAAAATTTGGACCTCCTGATTATAAATATGTAATCAAATTTTCTAAATTCAAAATAGAGAAGTGGCAGAAATTAATTTAAAATTAATTCCCGTTGTCAAAACAAAAACCGTGTTTTTAAGAAATAATAACTATCAAAAGATTGGCACATGCTTATGTCTAGTTTAAATTTGAATTTATGTACAATGACCAAAATTGGATTAAATGGTAAAAATATAATCTAATTATACATTAAAATCACTCAAATTCATAATTTATCACTATTAATTATTTTGATTAAAAAAGATGTTTTTAATTAAAATTTAGTAATTTTCACTATTCATCAAAATATGAAAGTTATCAGAAAAGTACCAAAATTTCACCCTAAGATAATTTTGATATTCTGAATCCAAAAATGAAGTCCATTTTGAATGATAAAATGTATAAAATTTCAAAAAGTGGGTATTAGTATTCATAACGGCTAGTTTGATTGGTTGTGGTGTGTTGGAACTCGAAGTTGCGTACAACACACACTTCTGTATTATTCAAAGAGAAGCGTACCATTGAAGCTTGGGGTGTTACATGTTCTATCAGAATAGAAAACTCAGTGTGTCACAAAATTCTGCTTACAACTTTGTATGATCTTCACTATCTAATAATTTGAAATGTCTACTGTCTGATATTTTGATCAAAGGCACTATCTAAAAACCTCATATGGCACAAAAATTTCAATGGTTTAGATATTTATCTCTCTAAATAGTGATAATTATGATGTACTTTCAACCTATATATATAGGATCTCTCAGAAATAGCAATGGTGAGAAATATAAAATGTATTTCCACTCACCCAAATTCATATATCATAATTTTTTAGATATTTTATCTTTATTTGAGAGTTTAATTAATATTATTTTCTCTTCTAGAGTCCTCTATAATATTCATGAATTCCATAGAATATCAAAATTCTCAACTTTACTTAAATTATAACATTGCAATTTTTTCTAAAAAAAATTCCATTCATTGATTGTTCAAAGATTCTATTTTCATAACTCTATATAGAACTCTCTTAATCTTTTTATTTTTCTTTACCTACTTTAAATAAAAAAAATTGATTCACACTATTAATTTTTTAATAGTTAAAACATTGGAAACATGATTTGTTTGATGTACATTTTTATGAAATATTCATTCAATGGAATATCTTAAGAAAAGTTCATCTGATGGAATTTATTAATGAGAGATTCAAAACATTATATATTTGGACTTCAATATCCCTGTGTCACATGTTATTTTCCCAATACTATATAAACACTCTAAAAAAACAATAAAAACCATTATCTATCCATTTCTTTAAGAAAAAATGATAGTTTTGACTACATAATTTCAATTTCTAAAGATTTTAATTTCCTTTTCCATCTCTATGTCATATAAATATCGACACATCTGAATGTTTCTCTATCTCTAGACTCACTCGCCACAACTGCATCTAATCAATTAGTCAAAATGCATATGAATAGGTTTTTCAAAATAATAGCATCCAATTAAAAACATCATCTCCCCATTTGTCTTTGTGAAAATATTAAAATTTATTCCTTTGATTCACTTTGAATTTATTCCTCATTTTTTAAGGCCACAAAAAATCTGAAACCACAACTTTCGATATTCTTACAAATTATATGCACGATGAACTACCTCTTATGATTCTTCTAGGTTCCATCCGATAGCCATGATCTGGTCAGGTTAGACTAACATTTTATGTCTTATTCTATTGCATTTAAATATCCTTCACACAAACTCAAACATTATAACAGAAGTTTCATTCTTTTGGTTCATCTACCAGGCCATCTAATGGATAATATGATTAGTAACTTTTTAATTATGCTAGATTCCAAAAAATAAACTTCAACATTTCTTGAAATTTATCTATATAGAGATATGTGTCCAGAGATTTGAGTTCGAAAAATTCAAATTTTAATAAAAATTCCATCTAATTTGGTTATGACTGGTAATTTTCATCAGGAGCACCATCCAATTCTCTTCGTATAGAAAACTAGATTCATATATTCTTAGTTCGATAAAATATGTCTAAAAAACATCAACACCCTCCTTTATTTGAATTTTTTATCATGATTTTCTTTTTGATGTTGAGAACTTTGAGATAATAAATACATAGTCTCACTAGATTTAGAAAGTTATATAACTTCGCATCTTTCCTAACTCAAGGAATTTAAAAATATATTCCTTTCTAGTAAGTCAAAAAAATTTATTAAGATGATTTCCCAAAACTTTATAAAAAACACATTTAAGAACATTCACTTGTTTTGAAAAAACAAATCT
Source organism: Viscum album (assembly GCA_963277665.1). Lineage (NCBI taxonomy): Eukaryota > Viridiplantae > Streptophyta > Magnoliopsida > Santalales > Viscaceae > Viscum > Viscum album. The sequence goes on along the minus strand of OY728130.1, from coordinate 602,396,204 downwards.
TTACAGAATATTAGTTAGAAAAAAACCAAGTTGAAACAAAACATCACAAATGATTTTTAATCTACCTATTTTCTTCTTTTCAACACATAGACTTTTTCACAACTCATTTTTGAACATTTACCAAAACATAGTATTTCTCAAATGAGAGTGTCCTGACACCTCACTAATCAATAAAGTAATATTTTTGAAAGAATTCATTCCTTCAAAGATGTTAAATTTTTTATCATGTTATGATACACTCCCCTCACCTTTCTTTTTATCCCCCATTTTATGATAACCACAACTTCATATTAATTTAATTAAGAAAAGTACTTATCTCCCAATTATAGGAAAAAGTTTATATATTCTCCCCCTTTTTCAAAATCATCCAAGTCACATTGGGGGACCTTCCTTATGAAATTTATGGAGTCAAATTTGGAGGTTGTACATGAAGCTACAACCTCAAATGCATAAATAAACCTTTCGACATAGCTTTGGTAAAGATATCAGTAATTTGGTACATTATTGAAATATATCCAAGAAAAATATCCACCAATATCTTTCTCTTTTAGGAATTGAAGCTTTATTACAATGTCAGTAGATATTGAGTGTTGGATAGTATTTTTAGAAAGAAAAATTGCACTCTGATTATCGCAAAGTATCTTCAATGGTTTGAAAAATTCAACTTTCAAATATTACAAATGGACATTCATCCATAGCCATTGTGTACAAGCATGGGTGGAAGAAAAATATTCTTAACATGATATTATTATTGTTAATAAACTTTTTTTCTTACTATTCCAACTCACAAAATGTTCTCCCAAGTAAACATTTCCTCTAGAAATTGGTTTTCTATCATTGATATACCCATCCCAATAAACATAGTTAAAACCATGAAGGTTCATATCGAAAATTATTTTATAAAATAGATTACATGAAGTTGTTCCTTTAACATATCTTGAAATTCTCTTCACTTCCAACTTATGAGATTCCTTAATATCAATATGATATTTAGAACATAAAGTCACAAAATAAAAAAAATTAGTTCTTGAATATGTAATCTAAATAAAACTTTTGATCAATTTTCAAAAATATTTCTGATTCACACATTTCAGATATTTATCTTTACTAATCTTTAGACCAACTGAAAAAGGAGTATAAAACTATTTGGATTCTATATTACCAATATTTTTTAATAATTATCTTACATACATTTCATGATATAGAAAAATGTCTTTTTATTTTTTATTTAACTTATAAAACAAGGAAGAAATCTAATTCTTCAAACATTGACATCTCAAAATTTTCATTAATTTCATTAACAAAATCGTTACAAACATTTTCTCTATACCCATCAAAAATTATATCATCCACATAAAAAATTAAAATTATGGTGCCAGAGTTTACTTCTTTCCCATATAAGATGTTGTAAACCCTACCACTAGTGAAATTTAATTTTTTCACCCAATTATCAACTTTGGAGTACTAGGAATACATGGATTGTTTCAAACCATACAAGGATTTATTAAATTTACAAACATTGATTACATATTTTTTATTTATAAACCCACAAGGTTTCTTAATGTAAACTTCTTAATCAATTTATCTGTTATTGAAATATGACTTTACATCCATATGATAAACTTTATAACTTTGATTTGTAGTCACTATTAAAAAAATTATAATATTTTATAATATTTTAATTGGTGAAAAGTTTATTTATAATCCCAATCTTCCACCTATGCATAGAATTAATAAAAAATATATCTTTGTTTCTCAAAAGATCTCCTTGTTCTTTAAGCATGTTTCTATAGAACAATTTTATTCCAATAACATTTTTACCTACGGGTTGTGGAATATGTTCCCATTTTCATTTTTCTCAATTTGATATAACTTATCATTCATTTAATTCACCCAATATTTGTGTTTTACTACTTATAAAATTGATTTAGATTCAATATGTGAAATGAGTGATGTCTAATTTTCTAATCTCATCCATCATCTAGTCCAAATATGAGCCTTTTGATTTCTATATATATTTTCAGTTTCATCCTCTTTCTGTAAGGTCATAAATTTAAAATTTTCTCTTCCAACTTCACTTTTATCACCACATGATTCCGTCCAGTCTTGATATATTTTCTTTGGATCACTTTCACTCTCATTTTAATTATTATGTTTTTCTTCCTCAAAATTTTTAACATATTTTTCTAAGTAATTTTGATTTTCAATAACTTTCACATCATATTAATCTACCAAATTTTGTCAAAATTGGTTCCATCACTTGTAACTTCTTTATTAGGATGAATATCCCATGAAATTTCTTTCTTTAGCTTTCTCATAAAATTTTCCAAGATTCATATTTTTTATTTTTAATAAATAGTAAATTTTAAAAGTATTGAAGTATTTAAATGATGGTTTTTATTAAAAAAATATTTTGTATGAATTATTATTGGATTATGTTATTAGAAAATATTTGTTTTGAACATATACATCAACACTCACTACATCCTTCCAGCAAAAATTTGAAAGTTTTTATTCTGATTACATGATTCTTCCTATATCCACCAAACATCTATTTTTTCCTTTTTTCTACTCCATTTTCTTCTGGGGAATATGTTGAATTGATTAAATAATTTTTAGATAATATTATAAATAATTTTATATGAGTTATATACCATTATGTGTTCTCAACTTCATTATATAAATTTACATTTCTCTTTTAACATCTCTTATTAAAATTTTGATCATTTAAAGAGCCTCTGACTTTTGTTTCATAAACATAATTTTTGTCTTTTGAGTGAAATAATAAAAAAAATAATAAAGTAAAAATATAATTTTATTGATTAATATATCATTGGTTTAAAAATATCTAAATGAACAAGTTCAATATGTCTAGTAGACCGAATCCCATCATTCTTATGGATTTTAACAATTATTTTCCCTTTTGGAAAAGATATGTCAACATCATCTTTTTTTCTTTTCAATACTATATAATTTCATACAACACCATATTTAGAATGTTTTTTCATGATTTTCTTCCAAATATTACCAAGAATGTGATTCCATAATTTATTTTCATCCTCAATAGTTAGATAATAAGAGTCACAATGCTCTCATATCTGGAAAATATTTTGGCTAGTTATTTCCTATTTAGTTACAAATTTTCTATCTTTCACTATTTTGATGAAACAACAATCTTTTCTAATGATCAATGCTTTCCCACTATCAAAAATTTTACTTACACTAATTATTTTTTGGTTTATCCCATCTATAAATATAACATCCTTATATTTCAAGTTTTACGACTCAATCTCAACCCTTCCAATTCCATGTATTTTTAAGAAACCATCATTCCTGAATGTAATTTATCCTCCATCTCAATTTTCAAAAAATATCATGATTTTCAAATATCCCATATTTTTTAAATGAAAACTAGTATTAGGAATCCATATTTTTTTTTATTTTTAGTTGGTTTTGAAAATGTCTCAATAATAAGCTCTATTTAAACTAATTTCATATTTCCATATTCTTTTTCTTTTCTAGCATAATAATTTTCCCTTGTAATAGTTTTTATACATTCTTTGTGTGACGTACCAAACCTAGATTCCCCTTAATAGGTTCCCCGAGTCCAATGTGCCACATGGCCTCAAGCGTATCTCCCAAACACCATAGGCTCCCGACTAGTAGTGAGGGCCTAGAGTGTGTCTATGGGGAGACTATTCCCTCATTATCAGAGTGTATCACAAAAGATAATTATAAAAATAGGTAACTAGTGGAAGCATCAAGTAAAACAAATTCATAGTGGCAAGAGAAAAAACAATAATAACTGAAATAACATACAATAACTGAAGATGATATATGTTATGTTACTAGAAAGCAGAAAAACATGAATACAATGTAGCATTAATACATTAAAACCCCAATATAGAAAAATAAATGAATAAAATATCCCAATATTCCTAAGAAATTACTCGTTCATCTAATACCAACTCCATCCTAGCACCAAAAAATAGAAAGTGTTTGAATTATTTTTCTTTCCTTTATCAACACCTTCACACATGTAATCTTCCCCTGGTACCAAATAGATCCTAGAGAGGGTGTTAGATAAATCTCAGTGGGACACCACCAATAGTTTCTATAACATCTGGCCCATGTAATAGAAATATAACAATGTGTAGTCCTGGATAAATATGTAATGTAGTATAAAGTAACTAAATAACAAATTACCTACTTCTTCCCTCATCCAGTGATTGAACGGGTAACCAATTCATCAATTAATTAAGTTCTAGTTTACTATGAAAGTTCCAAGGTTGTAACCATGGAAATTAATACCTCAAGGGTCTCTAACATAGTAGTAAATAAATATTTTCAACAGGTTAAGAGTGTAATCCAAGAAACAACATCCAATGTATTCCACAATAAGATGCTTACCGAGTCCAAGGGGTTCTTCGAAGGGCAAACAAGGTTAAACAATGACAGGGACCAATGAGTTGTATCTATGTCACTTACTTATCAATGATGGATCCAAGGAGTGTATCCAAGGAATCCCGTAATAATAATGAAGTGATCCTTTGGCGTCATACTAGGCATCCAAAGGCAGATAAGGATTGGGTTCCCGTGTAGGTCTCACCCAAGGTAATAGGCATCCTTGAATTGGATTGACGCCCTCATGTACACAAATAATTCCCTAGGTAATCCAAGAGTTAACACAATTCAATACTTACTATAAATATGTCAAGTTCCATATGCATAAATAGGCACCTTATATTCAATTCATTATAATTTATTTGTTCATTTGATAACTATGCCATGAAAAAGTTGTTGGGTTGAAGCCTTTCCTTTCATAAGTGTTATAAGTCCTAGTAGAACAAAAACTTATAATTAAAACCATGTAAGTCAAGATAAATTAATATGGTTCACTCTTCTGCCATCCATGAACATGGAAAGGTGTTATACAGACATGCAACCAAACATTAATTTATATTTTAATGACACCAGGTCATATACTTAAGTATGATTATTATAATATTATTTGAATGAATTACTTACATTTAGTAACATACATTATGTGGTTCAAGTGAAAGTGAATGTGATAAGGTAAAATCTATTCACAATTTCATGATTCAATAGGCAATTAATGTAAGGAGGATTACTATTTGTGCGGTCAAGCTCGAATACACCCAAGCATTGGCTTAAAAGTGTCAAAACACTAAAAACCCAATTATGAAATATTACCCTACATGGGGTGTGGTGATTTTTTAATATAACCACAAACATCTAATCAAAATTTTGGAAAGATCATAACCATATAGTTTCAATGAATATAATCATGGCATATAAATTCAATAAATAGAACCTGATGAAATCAATGATCCCCATATGTCACTTCCAAGAATCAATGAACTTGACGGATGGGTTATAGACCACCAACCTAGTACTCGTACAACTCTTCTCCTCTAGTATTAAACTCTAATTTATCTTAGAATATATTAGATCTAAGAAAATATTAATAATTATTACACCTTAATAACTAGGTCGAGGTAAATAGAGATGAAGAATGGATAAAATGGCTCGAGTGCTTAATGTTGTGCATCCAATGTGATGAACGGAAGCTCGAACAGAACTCATTTGAAGGATGTCTCTTGACACCTACATTAAGACTTCAAAAGATCCAAAATGTGAGAAATGGAGGTTCATCCTATTGTAATTTTTATTAGGGAAGAAGGGTTATGTTAATGAGATATTTAAGGGTAAAAATGTAAACTTACCCAAAAATTACCCTGTGCAGAAGTTGGCCACAGGGTTTTCCAAACCATTTGAAAAACATGCATGGGAACCCAGAAAATAAGGGGAACTTACACGATCAGGACACAAGTTTTGAGAAACCATGTGACATAGATCTGCTGGAAAATGCATACCATTCATACGTTTTAGGCTAACCCTGCGTTCTCCCCGAACAGTTTCCTCTAACCACGCAATAACACCATTGTTTCCAAAAATCTATGGTTTAGGCTGCGAAAAATCCCCAAACACTCATGATACCTTCACTAATTCATTTTGAATCCAAAATTCTCTCCAAAATAATGAATTATAACAAAATTTAAAGGATCCAAACATGATTGAAAAACTGGTTTCTTAGAGTCTCTCTCCCTTAAATTAACTCATCCCAATGTTCACCTTCCATGGGTGGTGATACACTATCTAAGAATAACTCTGATCAAAAGGAACATCCATCAACCTCTCACTCATAAGTCTCATCCAACACATGATCATTCTTCTATAGCACCTGTACCAGTGGGATAAACTGTCCTCAGAGAGGCTTCATTATCTGGTCAACAATTTAAACTAGATACTCCTCAAAGGTAGCATCGACATCAAACATAACTTTATTAGGATCAATGTTATGATATGGTTTAGAACGTTATAGGAAAATCTATGAAATATGGAAGATTCCATGCGTGAAATGATACTTCTGATGTAATAGCTACTGATAGGCTCCTGGAATGACTTTCTATAAAGTTTATAATGACCTTACATAATTAGCTGACAACTTCCCTTTATTTTGAAACTTCACATTCCTTAGCTTGGCCGATACATGAAGTAAAACACAATCCTTGACCTCAAACTCTTGAGGTCATCAATGGGGATCAACATAATATTTATATCTATACTAGCGAGTGGTCATATTCTTCATGATCAGTTGAACCTACTCTAAAGTCCCCTATACGATATGAGGACCTAGTGGGGATACCAGACCTACCTGTAGCCAGCCCAGAGGTCAATGACACAACCTAGAATATAAGGCCTCAAAAGGAGAAATCTGAATCATCGCTTGGAAGCTGTTATTAGTGTATAACTTGATCAGTGATATATGATTCTCCCAAGAACCACTGGAATTAAGGAGACGTGATTGGAGCATGTCCTCTGGAACCTATATTATCCATTCGTACTGGCCATTAGTCTGGTGGTGAAAATTTGTACTTAGAATCACTTGTGTACACATGGGCTTTTGTAATCCCAACCAAAATAATGATGTGAAACAAATGTCCCTATCTGAAATGACAGTAAAAGTGACCCCATATAGTCGTATGATCTCGAAGACATATGGTCTTCCTAGCTCGTAAACTAAGAAAGTATACTGACTGGGAATAATGTGAGATTATTTCGTTATCTAGTTAATGACTACCCATACAACATCACTACCCCTCGGCAAACGAGGTAAGATAACTAAAAAAATCCATAGAAATATCTTCCCGTTTCCATTTTTGGACTGGAAGTGGTTGTAGTAAGCCTGAAGGTCTCTAGTTCTCTTCCTCCTCTTGCTGAAAAGTGGAACACCTAGTGATAAAGCCTTCTATATAACATTTCATCCCAGGACACCAATACTGGAGTCACATATCTTGATACATTTTTGATATGCCTATAGGATCTTCCCACTTATAATTTTATGAGTATTTCATAAACTCCTCTCTTATATTTATAGGAACCCAGACACTCACATGAAAACAAAGGATATTGTCTTTGTCCACAGATCTATCCAGAAGCACGTCCTCTCTTGATATACTCTCATGGAGAAACAAGACCTAAGGATTTGACAGTTGTATACCCTTCATCTTCTCAAGGAGGGAATAGGAAACTTTCAAGGATGAGAGGTAAGACTACATGTCACTATCATGAAATTCAAGATGCATCTCATAAAAGAGGGATATTAACTTCCATTCACCACTCGCTTCTCGTACAACCTCTTCTTGAGTTTTACTACTCAACACACTAGTGACTATATTTCCCTTTCCAGGTATAAATGCAATATCAAAATAAAAGTACTAATGATATTCGATCTAGCTTAGGTGTATGAGGTTCATGTCACACTATGAAAACACATATTTGAGGATATTGTGGTCCATATACACCACAACTCTCTAACCTAATAAATAGTGTCACCAACAATGTAAGGAATGTACAACTATTGCTATCTCAAGGTCATGAATATGTAATTACTGTCATGAGTCCTCAAGTACTAAGATCTGAATGCAAATACTCTATCCTCTTACATCAACACTTCTAATAGGTCGATGTCTGGTGGATCACAAAATCTGATATAACCTCCAACTGGCTCTAGAAGAATCCAAATATGTTCCATGACAAGCCTCCCTTTCAGCTTTTGAAAGGTTTTCTCGCACACTTCTAACTACAAGAACATAACATACTTCTTTGTAAGTTCAATAATAGGTGAATAATGGTGTGATAAGTCATATATGAAATTCTTTTAATATCCACCCAACCCCAAGAAAATCTGTATATCAAACACATTCTTGGATTTCTCATGGTAAACCACTACACTCACCTTATTTGGGTCAACAGAGACTCCCTAATATGAGATTATATGAACCAATAAGTTAACTTTTTTGATATAGAAGTGGCACTTATCAAGCTTATCATAAAGATGATTCTTTCTCAATGTACCCAAAATTATTACAAGGTTGTTGGCGTGGTCACAATGAGTGTGACGATACACCAATATTTCATACACAATGGCTATGAAAAAATAATTCGTATAGGGTTGGAACATCCTATTAATCAGAGAAATGAAAATGGAGGGAATGTTCATAAGATTTAATGACATAAATATGTACAAATACAAACCATACCTACTACAGAAAGCTATATGAGGTATTTCTGATGGCTTGAATAACACATTATGATAGACTGATCTCAGGTCAATCTTAGAGAATAACATAGCTCCTAGAAGGTGGTCAAATATATCATATATTTGAGGTATTGGATACCACTTCTTGATTATAATATGGTTAAAACCTATGTAATCCATGTACATATGAGAGGTCTTATTCTTCTTCATAGAGAAAAGCACAAGAGAAATCCAAGAGGATGTTCCGGGACATATAAATCATTTATCTTCTAAGTTCTCTAACCACTACTTAATCTCATAGATCTTAGTATATTCCATAATATATAAATTAATGGACACAGGAGCAGCTCATGGACTTAGGCCGATCATAAAATATACCTACCACTCTAGAGGTAGGCTAGAAAAGTAATTTGAAAAAACATCCCTAAAACGATCTACTACTGGTGGAAATTCATCCTATCCTAATCCTTGATCCTCTATGAAGATATTGGAAATCTGGGTGGTTACCCCAACTAGCCCATGATTCCTTGGACCGGCTCTACTAGCCTGGACATCCCACTCACCCTTATGTAGAAAACTGCTACCCTCTGGTGATTTAAATGATACCCTTTGATAATAGAAGTCTACAAATGTGTGATATGACACCAACCAATACATCCAAATAATTACATATAATACCATCATCTCATGAAAAAATAGGACCAATAATAAAGGGTAATTTCCTAACATAAGGGGATATTCCTTACACTGGTGTATGACCTCTTATTGTACCCCTAATGGTGTATCTAGGGTCATAAAACCAAGATAACGTTAAATTTCCAACCCAAGGCCTTTCATGGTAGATAAAGAGATAAATGAGTGTAAAAAACCGATGTCAAAGAAAGAAGATACTATAGTGGAGGATACTAGAATATTACCTCATAATGTAGATAGTCCCATAGCCTAATCCTTAGGTATTGGTTGTAAAGCATGCATCAGGATTGATCCATGACCCAGAGCAATAGTTGGACTACTATAATCAAAACTGCTTTGCTGGTGCTGTTGCAAATCAGGGGCCTGGCTACCATGACCATGTCCTCCTCCCCATCTATTTTTGTTGGTGATACTCCAACTCCCCACCTAATGTTGTGTAAAAGAACCTTCCCCTGAAGGTGGAAATATTGAGGAACCTCTTCCACTATAAGCTGATGGAAAAGTATGACATAAATGGTGAAGATTCCCCATAAAAACATAATCATGACACTCCCGTGTGTATCTATTGCACCGAGTCTTTATATTACTCATAGGTTTTAACTAGAGACACACTATAGATCAACCTGTATTGGTACCCCAGCACCCACTACCCTGATGAGAAACATCGAGGGAACGCTTCCTTCCATCGTAAGAACTTTTGGAATAATGCGTCATTGGTCCTCCATACCTGGTAATGTAACCATACCTCAGGTTGCACTCAATAATAAGAGCCTCATTTACTATTTTAGAAAAGTTATGTGGGCTAAATACATTCACCTAAGTACATATGACATATTAGAGCCCTTCCTCGATGCATCTTGCATGTGAATTCTCATCATCAGTGAGAAGAGGTGCAAAGCACTGTAACTCCATGAAACAAGCTAAATATTCTATAATTGAAATAGAACCCTGCTTGAGATGCAGGAATTCTCTAGAACTATCAGCTCTCAGCATATGATGATAGACATGATTATAGAAGGTAGTCTAGAAATCAACCCATAACATTCCTTGATGATGACCAAACTAGGTAATCACATACCACTCACACTTGGACAAATCACACATCATTTAGGTATAATGTTCGACCCTCCACTCTAGAGGCTTTGTAAGATGCTCAAAGATTGATAGTGTGGAATATATCAAAGACTCACTATCATGTGAACTTCCATCCCTCGAGAAGGAGGGAGGATGCTGCTTCTGAAACTCACAAGTCATATCAGAAATTATATGTAAAAATCGTGGACCACCATGAATGGACTATATTAGATGTAGGAAACTATCACAGACTTTGGCATCAGTGCCCAGACTAGGTAAAATAGGCAGTGCCTCCCATGGTACTCTTGGTTGTAAGACTAGAGGCTGAGGGCCTACCATGTCTAGAGCATGGTCATTACAACATTCCTGGCCTATGAAACGAGGAATTCATGGAAACATTTGCCTAAAAATTCCAAGAAAATGACTCAGAAATAGTTATAATCATAAAGATAGCATCACTAGTGGTAGTTGAACGTAAGAAAACTCACTACCCAAGGAATAAAACCGAAAATACCTTCTTATATGACCATGTATTGGTAAGTTCTCAAATATAAGTTTAATGGGTTCTAGTAAATGAATGGTCAATAGTAACATGCCTCATTATTTACTGGTAACTATTTCTTTTCATTTAAAATTTAATTACTATGTCAATCCTTTAACTTTCATAAGAATGACATGTAAGAATAAGAACATTCGACCATTCCACTTTTATGTTTTCATTTTATTATAACATGCATCAATGTTACTTTAAAATGTACATTCATTCCAAGTAAATTAGGACCCATATTCTTTATCCCAAAAACAACACCCCTTTAATTTGTAATTAGAGGCTTAATTTGGTAATTTACTCCTTCTAACCCACAGGGGTCCATAACACCTCATGAATTGAAACATGAAACCACTCAATCAAATCCCGTAGTAGCACAAGCAATATATAAACAAGGAAAGGTTCACTAATCAATCACATGTGTAATAAGCAATGCAAAGTAGCGAAATGAACCTATATGGCATGGTAATATTAATGAAATGTGAATTCTTGGTGCCTGTACGATGAATATAACAATGCTCCTTTCCCTCATATCATTAGGACAAGGATAAAGAAGAATATAGATCATAATAATAACCAAAAACACCTTATATCATGTGTGTCACCCAATGGTGAAATAATATCAAATGTAATACGAAAAATAAAGGAAACAATTATTATCCAGGAAACTCAACTTTTACACTGAACATGGGTTCCGGACACCCAATAACAACTTATGACCATTTTCCAAGAATTATAAATCTCTAATTTATTATCTCCAAATTATAAAGAAAGAATGGAAACTATTCTGATACCAATTTGTGACATCCCAAACTCAGATTCCACCTAATAGTTGCCCCGAGCCCAGTAGCCCACATGGCCTCAAGCGCTTCTCCCAGAATGCTAGAGGTTGCTGACTAGAAGCGAGGGCCTAGGGTGTGTATGTGGGGAGACTATTCCCTCATTAATATAGTTTAAAACAATAGATAATTATAAACACAGGTAAATAGTGGAAGAAACAAGTAAACCGAATGAATAGTTGAAATAGAAAAATCTATAATAACTGAAATAATTGGAATAACATAGAATAACTAATGATGATATATGTCATGTCACTAGAAATATGTAAACTACTGATAAACAGTAACATGCATACATTTAAAACCCAATGTAGCAAAGAAAATACATAAACTATCCCAATAAACCTAATATAAAGCTTAGTCATCTGAAACCAGATCCATCCTTCCACAGTGGGAAATCAAGTGTCTGAATCATTTTGCTTCCCTATATCAACACCTGCATACATGTAATCTTCCTCTGGTACCAAATGGTTCCCAGAGAGGGTGTGAGATAAATCTTAGTGGTCCACCACCAACAGTTTCTATATCATTCAACCTGTGTAACAGAAATTTAATAGAGGGAAGGCATTCATATATATGTAATGTAGTACAATGTAACTAAATAACCAAGTACGTGCTTCATCCCTCGCCTGGTGTCTGAAGGGGTAACCATTTCATCAATTAATTAAGTTCAATTTTATAATGAATGTTACGTGGTTATAACCAAGGAATCATAGAACTCAAGGGCCTCCAAATCAGTAGTAAATGTATATTGGAAAAGAACTAATAGTTTAATCTAAGGAGCATCATCTAACGCATTCGATAATAAGACTCCTACCGATTCTAAGAAGTTATTCCAATGTAAAATGGGGATAATAAATGACTTTCCCTGATGGGATGTTACCATTTCACCTACATGTTAATGTTGGATCCGATGGGTGTATCCAAGGCATCCTATAATAACAATAAAGGGATAATACGGTGCCATATCGAGCATTCATTGGTAGACAGGGATCGGGTTCCTGGCTAGGTCTCACCCAAAGGAAACTGGTATCCTTGAATTGGAACGACATCCTCAAGTACCCGAGTCATTCCCACTGGAATCCATTAGTTAAGAAAAGTCAAGAATTCCTATAAATATGTCAAGGTCTATATTCAAAAATAGGCACCTTCCATTCAATTCACTAAAATTCATTTGTTCATTTGATAACTCTACCATTTACAAATTCACTTGGTTCATATCTTGACTTTCATTAGTTTGAGAAGGCCAAGGAGCATGCAACAATTTAATTAAAACCATATAAGTCAAGGTCAATTAATAAGGTTCAGTACACTTCTTTCCATGAACATGGAAAGGTGTGTTATGGACGTGCAACCAAACATTCATTTACATTTAATAAGGCCAACTCATATACTTAAGTATGCTTACTATAATATCATTTGAATGAATTATATACCTTTAGGAACATACCTTACGTGGGTCAAGTGGAAGTGATAAGGTACGAGCTATTTAAATTTCATGATTCAATAATAAAATTAATGCAATGAGGCTTACTATTAGTGTGGTAAAGTGTGAACACACCTGAACAGTGGCTCAAAAGTGTCAAAACATGAAAAACCCAATTATGTGAAATTACCCTACATGGGGTGGTGTGCATTATTAATATAACCACCAAAAAATAATCCCATTTATGTAAATCTAATAAACAAATGTTTTTAATGAATATAATCATGGAACATAAATTCAATAAATTGAACCCAATTAAATCGGCGGGTCTGACACATCACATTTAAAATCAACGAATTTGAGGGATGAGTTATGAACCAACAAATTAGTACTCCTATAACTCTAATCCTCTATTATTAGAAACTATTTTAGATTTTAATGGAGTATAACTAATAAAATATTAAAAATTATTACTCCTCGATAACTAGGTAGAGAGAAAGAGAGGCAAGGAACATATTAAAAGGACTCGAGTACATACTGTTGTGCATCCAATGTGATGAATGGAAGCTTGAATAGATCTTGAATGAAGGATATCTCTTGATCCATAGGTTAGGCCTTAAACAAGATCCAAAATGGGAGAAATGGAGGTTCATCCCGCTGGAATTTGGATTAGGGAAGAAGGGTTAAGTTAATTAGATCATTATGGGAAAAAATGTAAAATTACCCAAAATGTAGTTTATGCACAGATTGGCCACATGGTTTTCCAAACTATGAACAAACCATTAATGGGTTCCTATAGAAGATGGGGGGACTCACATGTATAAGCTACATGGTTTGAGAAAACATGTGATAACCATGTGATATGGATCTTCCCGGAAATGCAGATCATTTTAACAGTTTAGACTAACCATGCGTCCCCCCTACATGGTTTTGATAACCATGAAACAAGGCCATTTTTCCAAAAAAGATGGGTTTTGGTCTTTGAATAAGAGACATACACCCTTTAGACATTTTATAAATCATTAATAATCAAAATTAAGTCCAAAATAAATAATTAGATCAAAATTTAAAGGATCCATACATGAGTGAAAATAGGGTTCTTACACATTGAAATGGAGGCAAACCTAGTCACATCTTCCACATACATCTGTGAGGAAAAAAAATTGTTTTTTGTTGGTTGTTTTCTAACATCTTGATATTTCACATTTCTAACTTTTGTGTTTTTGGGATGTTAATCACACTACTTCTACCATTAATTCCTCTATATTCATACCTTTTTCTGCATAGTGAATGATTATACCAATAATTATATTCCATATGACCATAAATTCCACACTACTAAAAAAACATTAAATATTGGTTTTCTATAGAAGTATGATCATTATCTATATATATTGTGGTTTGGTTCATAAATTATTTCTACTCTAACATTATCTAGGTCTCTTCTATCTTTCTTATAAAGGAAATTTTAAAATTTTGGGGATGTGGTATATTTTCCCAAACCTTCTCTACCAATGTTTTCCCAAAAAAATTACTACTACCATAAATGTTATAAACTTTAGATGAAACTTTTTTAGAAGGTGGAGATTGAGCCTAATTATTATAATTTTATTTTTCTACAGTTATAAATGAATCATATTTTACTTCAAAATCCTTGTGGGAATTTTCATTTAACTTTATTAAGGATCTTTCACTCACAATAAATTTTAAATTAGTTTTGTTAAATTCATCTTCCTTATATGAAAAATTCTTACATAGGTATTATACCATCATTCCCTATTGTGAAATTATTAATTTTTTCCCTAAGTTCTCCTGGTGTAATTATTCTTCCTAATTAGAAACATCTTTTCTTTCTTCAATCATTTTCTACTATCTTTCTTCATCATTCTGATTTACTGATTGAGAGTTCTATTTTTCTCAAAACATGCAACAATTTCTAGTCTGAGCTAATACTCTTTGTAATATTATTCACCACCTTCTTCGCTATTTGATGAATCTTCATCATTCTCAACATTCCTATAGAGGGTTATAATTCTTTATTAAATTTTATCATCTAATAAATCAATCTCTTCTAAGTTAGATTTAGATTTCATACTAAAAATTCTTCTTCTATTTTTAGTTAACTTATTATTTACACTAGTAAAGTTATATTTTTTATCAGATTTTTTATCTAACTTCTTCCCTAGAGATATTTATTCAGAATGGTCTTCATATTTTCCAACTTTCTATTTGGGTAAATTCATTGAAAAACACCAAATTCCACCACACTAAAAATGTTTGAAGTAGTTTTTCCTCTATACATTATCCTTCCTATTTTATAAATCTTGGAGATAAGAGATAATATTTTTTCATTCATATTATCATCCAACTTATCTTTATAATCACAATGATCAAAATCTTCAGTATCTAGAATTTTCATCTTTATTGTAGCTCCAAATTCCACTACATCTTTGATCTTTTTTTAATACTAGAGCTTTTACCATTTTATATGAAGTGAGAATTTTATAAAAATTTTCAATAGATTAATCTACACTATCTTTTAAATTAAATATTTTATAATAAAACATATCCAAAAAAAATCTCATGAGTTTCATAATAATTATAGCATATTCCAAGACATCTCTTAAATATATGATGTTGCAAACAAAGTCATTCACTCTGGTAAAGTAATAATCAATAGTTTCTTTATCTATCATTATTATGTATTCAATATTACTACACCATATTTTTAGTTTTTCTTCCATTACATTGGTATTTACTTTAAAGACACTTTTGATATTTCCCCCATTATCTTTTTTGTTTTTAGATCCATCACCTTCATGTAAATATTTTTTAGAAGATGAATTAGAATATAATTTCTATATTTTCTATCAAATTCAATGTTTCTATTATCATGGAAGTCATGCGGGAATCTTTATAAATGGGTGAAACCCCAAATGTAGTAGCATCAAAAATTTATAGTCCAAGTGAAAGAAGATAGGGAGTCATTCAGTTTTTCCAAGCATGATAATTTTTCCATCAAAGGTAGGAATACCTCTACTATTGATATAATTTTTTTCCATAATAAGAACATTATAGGGGAACATAATGATCTGATACTACATAATGTTCCTAAGGATTGTTGAATCACTGGGGGTGGTTAATTAGTTATTATCTTTATAAAAAGATTCAATTTTAATAAACCTAACCCCTGAAAGTTGTTAGAGATTCTTCCATGTCAACATTTAGTAAAATTGTAAGCATGAAAATGTAGGAATATAAATAAGGCACCCAAGAGTTACAGGGTTTGACCTTTATATGAGAACCTATATCCTTTCTATAGGCACTTTGTTGGGTCAATGAAAATACACTATTATGAAGAATTGAATAAAATTTTTGTTTCAATTCCCATTATAAATCTTCTATATCATAACCAAAATAATTATAAAAAGGAATATTAATTTAGAAAAAATTATTATTAAAAAATTTGAGCCACAAAAAAAGGTACTTTGTTCAAAATAATCTCCTGAAGGTCTATCTGAAAAATCTATTCAATGTATAAATGTTTGATGGGCCTATGTCAGATGAACTCTATCTGAGGCATCTTTTATGATCCATCACTTTTTAAAAACCCTCTATTCAATCATATTTGAAAACTCAGTGCCTCACAATATTCTACTTGAAACTCTATCTGATATTTTCTGTTTGGTAAACTTCTGTCCTGTAATATGGACTATCTAATGTATGATAATCTAATTTGATATTTTGGTTTCATAGTTATATGCATGATATATTTTACACCTCTATTTATTGGTTCTCCCAGAAATGGGAAAGGTATGAGACCTGGAAAGTATCACCACTCACCAAAATTCATATATCCGGATTTATCAGATATTTTAAATTCATTTGAGTTCTTATTTAATATTCTCAACTATTCTAGATTATTCTATAATCCTCATGAATTCCAAATAACCTCAGAATCCTTAACTTTACTCAAATTATAACATTAAAAAATTCTACCAAAAGTTCTACCACATAATTTATTTTCCATAACTTTTCTATCTGGAACTCTATCTAGAACTCTTTTAATCTATCTAATTCTCTTAATCTACTTGAAATAAAAAACATTAATTTAGTCTGTTAATTGTTTTGTTGTTAAAAATTTGGAAACAAATTTTGTCGGATGGATAATCTTTACAAATATTCATTCAATGTAATTTCTTAAGAAAAGATCATCTGATGGAGTTTCTTAACAAGATCTTCAAAGCTTCATAACTTTTAAATTTAGTAATCTTATATCATATGCTATTTACCCACAAAATAAAAAACTATCTAAAAACAATGAAAACTTTTCACTTTCTATTTATCTAAAAAACTGAATATGGTTGACTATATCATTGAAACTTTTAAATAGTTCGGTTGCCTACGACATATCGGTCTGGTTGAAACATAAAGACATATGAAATTTTATCTATCTAAAAGCACTATCTACTCTACTACATCAAGTCACCCTTTCATTATAAATCTGATCTTGTTTTTCTAGAGAATGATTCATTACTATAAATATGATCTTTCCCTTTGACTTTTCTTAGATATTAAAATATGATTTATTGAGACACTTTTCATTTCTTCCACATTTTAAAAAATTAAAAAAATATGAAACCAAAAATCAAAAATTCTTAGTGGTTTTATATATGAGGAAATATAACCTATTATTTTTATATGTTCTATCTGATATCCATCTTCTGTTTGTGTATGACCAATGATCTGTGTCTAAGTCTGTTGCATCAAAATATCTTTCACACCAACCCAAACATTCTAATAGAATATTCATTCCTATGTTTCATCTAATGGATCATCTGATAAAAAACTTTTCAATTCATTGTTCTTCATCAAAAAAACATCCATATTTCTTAAAATTTCTCTATATATAGAAATGTGTCTTGAAATTTGAGTCTGAAAACAACATCTCAGATAAAAACTCCATCGGAAGTGGTTCTATCTGGAAATCATCAGTAGGAGATGTATCTGATTCATGGAATCTAGAAAACTATGTGAAGATTTTCTTTTCTAATAAAATCTGCCCAGAAAACATCAACATACTCCTTTATTATAATAATTTTATCATGAAGTTTTCCATGATGTTGAGAACTGTGATATTATAAAAGAATCATATGACTAGAATAGTAAGGATCTAAAACTTATAAATTTTCTTAACTTACGTACTTTATAACATTATTATTTTACTAAAACATATAAAACCTTATTAAAAAATATTTCAAAAGCTTTAAAACAAACACATTTAATAACATTAACCTGTTTAATAAAAACTATCTTTACAAAAATTTAGTTTTCAACAGAAAAAAAGTGTTAAAAAACTTTACAAAGGTTATTCATAAATTATAATGTTGATTTATATATAGTTATATTATAGAAGTTAAATCTACACAGATCTAGCTCTCTAGAATTTAATGGGTCACATAGAATAGACCATGTGTCAAATTTTTTAATTACATGACACATGGAATTTGGTGTTCTATACTTTAGGGTCATGTGATGAGGAAATTGCTCCACATTTTTACATCATGAATCTTGGATGAATGTTATACATTTTAGCATCATGTTACTAGGATGTTAGCCACATAATTTAACATCTTATTTTAGGGACGTATGATTGCTTAAGTTTAAGGGAGCCTAGATCTTACTAATGAATGTACCTTTTAATGTATTACATCTAGGACCATTATGGGTTATTTTGTTTAGTTTCATGCATCTATGACCTTGGAGTGCTGATATTTAAGGTCAGGAAGATTGGAACATGGGGATATGATACTACATTCCAAGGAAAAACAAACCTGAGATGAATGGAGGGACCCTAGTGGATCCAATACCAACACAAGGAACCTCACTAATGGAATATAAGTTCATGAATGAACCTATGATAGGGGTATGGGATTTATTATGATTCCCATGAATTGGAACCAAGTCAGACATTTTTTGGAAAAGTGGTATGGTAGGAGTCTAAAATAGATTGTGGAGGTCCTATCAGGTAAGGACCACAAAAAAATGAAACTTTACATCTTATGATAAGCATGTTAACCATTAAATTTAATTTCTTATCATTAGGAAGTTGGAAACCTATATTTACTTCATATTGTGAGAATATTGCACATGTATTTTTATGTTTTACAGTAAAGACATTGGATACTCCATTTAATTTAATATGGTGAGGATAAATGGTTTTATAGTTTTATATCATGTAAACAGGGAAATGTGAATCAATGTGAGGATTATGAAAATAATATTTAGGAACAACTTTCATTGGTTTGGGGTATTTGTATACTTGTGAAATTCTCATCCTTTCAAAAGATTATGGATAAATGAATATATGTTGGGGGACCTTAGGTAAAATAAAATTATTCATAAGTAAAGTGGGTGTTATGGACTAGATCATTATTTTCAATCTAAGGTTATGTAGTGTGAACCAAAACATTACACTATTTATACTCACATGACTTGGAGGAACCATAATAGTTTCTACAGGGTATGATGGAATAAAACATAGAAATTTTATATATCTATTTTAATAAAGGGAAGTGAATTAAGAAAATCAGGTCTCTAAATGTATGAATTTGAGATTGGAGACCGGAAGGACTAGAATAACCATTATTAATGCTACAAAACTACATTAATGATTAGTCAACGGATTGGGCATGGGTTTTAGGTTGAAATTTCATCTATGACTGAAGTATCCCATAGGGGTTAATTTATAGGATCAGGGAAAAATTGTGATATTCACCAGAAAATCCTAGTGGGTTCCCATCAAATCAATCAACCCATGTAACCAATATTTCCACACAAGAGAGAACCAAAAGGATTAATATAATGAGGGTATTTTTGGATTTATACATCTAAATTTATTATGTATGTTGAGTTGGTGAAGGTGTTATTCAAGAGGTTTTGGATAATTCCATGGACATACCATCATGTGCTAGACTGACTATTTGGGTAGAAGTAATAAACCCCAAACATAAAGAATGTTCATTTTAAATTTATAAAGAGTGTATATAGAATACAAGATGTAATGGGGGATCTTATTTATGGATTTATATCATTTTAGAGTGACCTGTTTGAAAATTTTATGGCCATGAATTTTGGACCATGCACCAAAAAACATAAAATTCATGTGTCTAGGACTAGATGACATGAATTTTAACATCATGTTATGAGGAAGAATGTTCGCTATAGATTAGGGTCACATATAATTGACCAATGGAATACCTTTTATGGTCTTTTTATCTAAGACCAATAGAGAGGGAAAGACATATTCACTATCCAAAAATAACTAACCCAACATAAACAGAGGCCTTAGGTGATGAATTCTAGTGATGATAGTCTCACTTATGGGAAATTATTTTTTATTATACCTGAGAAAGAGGGAATAGGTGTCACTATGTATAACATGAAATTAGGAATCAAGATATATGTATTTATAAAAAGGGGGAATTGTTTGGGAATGATACTGGATGGAGGTCCTCTTAGGTGATGGACAAAGCATCACATAGTTTTACTTTATGTGATAGGGGCATTAATTGTGCAGTTTAACATCTTGTGGAAAGGATAGTGGACATACAATTTAAAATTTTATGATGAGGAAGAGACACCATACAATTCAATGTCTCATGAAAAATATATTTTCTTTCAATGTTACATAATGCGTCTAGGACGAGTGCAAGGCAGTTGAAATTCATGTGTCTTGGACAATGGTGCCTTGAAATTTAGGGTCATACAACTAGGACCATAAGGTGACATAAGCCATATGGAAAGGTGATATTCTAGTGGAGTGAGAATAACTCACATTTATATGACATGTGTATCAGGATTTGTAACTCTATCATTCCCTTGTATACTTGTTTACAGATCCAATATTTGAACATGAAGTATTCTTCAATTATACGTCCCAAAACATGGTGTTAAGGACAATAGTTGGAATGATCTTTTGGGATTGCCTCTACGAGTATCCTGATTTTGGAAGATCAAGAAGGATATTCTTCAATTAGTATGTTAATTAGATGATAATACGACCATGATTAGAGGAATATAGCATACTGCGTTTTTTGCTGGGGGATGAATAGTTCAGATTCTTTGACACACACAATGTGTTCTTCCTAGGATGTCCATGTAGATGAAGCAGAAACCCGGGTGTCAGGGGATCCAACATACCCTCATCTATTTTCATCTAAATCCAATCCATGTATAAGAATCAACACTTTATTATATGTCCTAATATTCACATTAAGGGGAAATATGTTAGATTTACTCTCATATATTCCTCTTCAGGTCACATAATCCATGTGAGCTCGATCAAATCATTTTTAATGGCTTACAAAAAATCATCAACTCTTTCTCATATTGAATTGAGTATACTTTAGTTTGTCTATCATCAAGAGACAGATGAAAACACTTATTCTCTATTCTTTTACATATGAATCCATTAGTATGGGTATGAGGATGAATTTTGGATCTAGTAGGAAGTACCCTAATCTTGATCAATTCCGGAGTAAAATCTAAAGCATTGGAAGCCTCTGCTTCTCATGATGTCACCTCTATATTTTGGAACTATTACACCCTTAGAAGCTCTATGGAAACTACAGATTTTGAACAACATTATAAATTAACCTAATGATGAGGTGGAAAATAATTTAATTCACCTATCCTACTAGGTTGGGGGAATTTAAAATTCAAAAATAATCCCAAATCTATGGTATAGGGTGAGGTGGAATGAAGTTCAGAATTCACTCAATAAGGGGGTGAAAATTTTAAAAGTACCCCCATCCACGTGGGGTGGGAAAATTTACTATAATACGGGACTTTGTAAGGTAATTATAGTATATAATGGGGAAAATATCTAGGAATAATATTTATAATTAATTAATTGAGGTCCTCATTTTCTTATTTCAACGGAGTGATCTGTTCTTCTAACAATATGATATTATCATTCTCAAGGGGATGACATGCAGAATAATTATCGAAACCACTTCTTTATTCAATGTATGGATGGGTGGATGATGATGGGAGTCTCAATTTGGACATAAGAGATTTGATCTTCCATTGAAAATGGGAATATTCTCTATAAACCATGCACTCTGAGGAATAAAAAGGGCCGATAATGCCTTCAATAGAGGTAGACAAGGTTTCACCGATCCATTCTTCACCAATGAATGGAGAAGAGGGAAGTAAAACCTACTTGAGATTACAAGATTTAAAGAATATAAAATCATCAAATAAAAAGTTTACTTATTAGAACTAGGTGAAAAGTCTTAAGACTTGGTTGATAACATGGTGATAGGGATAGAGGTTAATATATGCTTCTCTTCTATAGAATTTCTCATTTGGGGGGATGATTCTTGTTGGGAAATTTAGTTGGAGATGCCTATGACCATACTTATTTTATTTGGGAGTATGGATGTAACATATACCACATGTTCAATGGAGTTATATATTTTCATTTGACCCTCATGGATAATATTTTTTAGTAGACTTTGATGATAACGAATTATTGGATTCTGAGACTGAGAATACATTGGTAAGGGTGGTAGTTTTTATGATAATTCAGACTTTCTTCATCTAGATTCTTAACTTTTGGAAGCATGATTTGATTTTTCTCCATTACAAAGGTGATACCTAAGAACCTGATCATTAGGAAAGAAATAAAATATATAATTTATGATGTCATGGACATGCCACCTAATTCTTTTCAACTTAAGGAAAAAAGTAACTAATTCAACTTTCCATAAATTCAATATTTTTTATAGTGTTTCATTATATGATCCTTCCTTTTTTATATGAATATCATCGTTGATACATTATACTATTTCCAAAAACTCTGAAGAACCATTTTGCCACTTCAATGGAATGATCATAGTTGAAAACATATCCTGAAGTTTTTCAATAGAGATATCTATTAGCTATTTGAGATGAATTTTTGTTTCCATAGAATATGATAGGGCCCTCCATCTTACAATTATATCCACGATTCCCTCATTTTTTCACTATTTTTAGTTGATGTGTTCAAGTATTTTTTATTTTATCAACATAGAGATGAACTGGGAGAGGAATTGGTGATAAAGATCTTCCTAGTATGAGATAGACTCGTCCGTATTGTTATTATACCGAGAAAAGGTAGGGCCTCCTAACACATGAAAAAATCACTAGAGCATGGAATAGTTTTATTTCTATAAGGTTCCCAACATTGGGCCACACCTAGAAGATACATTCATGATATACTTTTCTAGATAACCCATTATATCGAATGTTGATAATCTTGGATTATTGAAGTTGGGAGTGGAAAGAGTTGAATCCACCCACTAAGGATACTATTTCCACTCTGTTTTTACTAGTTCACATTAAATATCAAGAGAATCCATTCAATAAATAAGGGAATATAGTAATTAATATAATATACCAATCTGACTTAAACTCAAAAGTGTTTCCTAAACTAGTCATTGATTTATTCCTAGTAGTGGGAACACTTGGTAATCAATCAGAACTGTAGTAAAATGGAATAATTAATGACATATTAGTTTAATGGGGTGTCTTTATTATGGTATTATGGTTTGATAAGCTATACCATATTGAGGTGGTTCAATTTAAGTAGTCATAACATATAAATATGATGATTTTACTTGAAGTATTTTATTCTCCTAAACAACTCATCATTGACCTATTAATGATATATTATTCTAGCTTCAATATGCGCACTCTTCTATTCTACTAAGATGTTGTATCCATGGTTGGGTGCTGAGAGGGTAGTGAATATGGACACAAATATCACCTTTTTGACAGTTTCATGGTTTGAATCATCAGTTAGACTAGTAGTGATGACATTTACTAATGTGATACACATGAAATGAAGTATATATTTCCTTTGAGGATACTTTATAATCATAGTGAATTACTAACCACTTAATGAAATCGTTCATTATTTATGGGTTAAAATTTAAAAAAATTAACCCAACCCTAGGGTACGGGTTTCTCCCTATGATTCTTCTATAACTAAGGCTAGTTGTGTAGATATTTGCAGTTTTTGGGTAACAGTAATCTTGAATTGGCCCTGATCCACTATTAGGATGTGCCAATGGGCCTTAAAATTTTTAGGATTTGAAGGGACATGGATTTTCTATACAGTTGTAGTGGTTTTCTACCCCTCATGGGATATCCTTTTGGATTACTAAATATGGATGGATGGGAAAGGAATTGTTTTCTTTATATTTTCTTGTAGAAATGGGGTCACCCATCGATGAAAATGACCACAGTGTATAAGAGCCCTCCTAGGTAGATCATATGCAATTTTCTTGATGTGGTGGAAATCCTTATACGCCTCCCTAAGATACAGAAGGAATGGGTTTCTACACTTTAGGGATATGATCCCAAAACTATTTGATGTATTCATGGCCACCACTTACTACATCATAACCCACCATTGTTAGGAAAATATATGGGAGTTCATCCTATAGGTACATTAATGAGATACTCTCAGTGTTACGAATGATACATTGCAATGAAAATTCCACAATAGTTCATTCATCATCAGATTTTGGAGATTCTGGGTTAATGATTGTGTGTGTCGAGGCCATGTTCTTCATGGAAGTCAAGGCCTATGTTTGGCATGTACGTTGGTTATGTGCAGTGGATTTAGTTTTCCTAAATATATTTCCATATTTTCCATTTATTTTGGAAATTTAGAGAATATTTGGTAATTACTCTTGAATTTTATGACACCATTAATGTCCAGAATAGGAAACAAAAGCACAAAATCCATAAGTGTAGCATAAAAAATTATAGGTCATGGTTGATCTATCACATCCACATTTAAAGGTTTCACATCAGCCCATTTTGTTTCATACTAGAATGGAATGATATCTAATTATGAAATTCTGTCAAATTTGAAAGATTCTTTTTGGGTTCACCATTTTGGTTTATCAACCCTTTTTATAGTGGTTTACAATGGATTTGGTTTAGGAAACTGGAAACACCCAACAATCATCACATCCATGATATAAAAATTCTTTCCAAAAGCATATGATCACCAAAAGTTTTTCTAATGATTCTTTGGGTATCAAATTGGCTAAGAGTATGTGATATTAGGATCAACTCACCATTTTTAGAGGATTTTTTTTACTCCAAGACTCCCTTATATATTTAATACATATTTGAAAATCCTTCACAAATCCCAATGTGGGAAAAGGTTACCTCCATGCCAATGATCTAATCAAGACCATTTTTTGATGTCAATATATATATATATATATGTGTGTGTGTGTGTGTGTGAGGTACCCTATCATTCTATTATTAATTCATGATGATTTGTTTTAAAACTAACTATATGGGATCAATATATTTTATTTCCTTATAGATATTTTGTTAGGGTTTTGGATTTGGGATTGAAACTCAAAGAGCTGTCCTATGTGTCCTATAAAAATAAGAATCAAAACCCACATAGTTTTATTAAATTGGTAATGGATAAATGACATTATTTTTTAACCTCAAAGAGAAATTTTATATATCCTTTTAAGGATAGGAAACAAATTCCATGTGTTTTGGTATAATTATTGGGGATTACACCTCAAAAATAGGCCTATAACAGATAAACAATCATCGAGATGATGGATTAATAATCACACATCTCTAGGACCATGTGAGTCATGATCAGTGTGAGGAGTAAGATACAACATAAGATCAATCACATTACATAAGATCATACCATTAGATTTAATAGAGTGACTATGCACTAATTCTACCGTGGGAAGATTAATGTGTCATGAAAGGGGAGACAATAGAAAAAAAGGTGTGGATTATGCATGAGCTTACCTAAGATACCTATCATACGAGTTAGTTTATATGGGGTTGTTCTCTGATACTTACACCTAGGATGAGACCCTTATTTTTATAACCAAGAAGTGTATCTTGAATAAAGGTGAATAATGATAACCATTAGGAGTATCTCGATTGCATGGTAATTAAATATTTGGTTGGGGATTAAACCTAGGAGGATACCTATGATTGGAAACTAAGGGTAGTATCTTAACTTATGGTGAATAATGACAACCATGATGAGTATCCCAACTCAACAGTGATTAAATATTTGTTTAGGGATTACACCTATTATCATGCATATGTTTCTAAAAAAATAAGAGTATCTTTGTAACACCCTAATATTTTATGAGAAATAATTTTTTTTGTCTTATGTTATACGCAACATCAAGAGAATCTTTCACTACACACAACACTAGCTTGGCTTGCGTTACACGCAAGAGCAACCTTCCTCGCTATCTTTCATTGTACGCAATATCGAGTTTCACTAAAAAATGATATATTATTATAATATTATGAACTAGTCATTATGAATATTATTAACTGAATTTTTAATTTTATAACATTATAATTCATATTACACATTTTCTAGAATGATATATGAAAACAAAATCAATTTTTCGGATAAAAGAAATATTTTTCAAAAAATGAATTTTTACAGCCTTTTGATGGCGTACCCATTTTAAATATAATTTTTGACAAGTTTATAAGTTAAATTTTAAAAAATAAACATCTTCTTTTGAATCAGGATATAAAAATTTACATTGGATAGATTGTTGATATTTTTCTGAAAACTTTCATATTTTGATGAATAGTAAAAATATGCTAAATTTTTCTTAAAAACAACTTTTTTCATCAAGATAAATTATATGGATAAATGATAAAATTTAATGGTTTTAAAGTATAAATAGAATATATTTTTACCATTTAATATAATTCATGTCATTACCATTAATTTTATATTGAATTCATTGGAAAAACATTTCAATCTTTGCCAATGTTTTATCTTTTAAAACACGTTTTCTTAACAATAGGATTAATTTTAAATTAATTATAGAAACTTCTGTGTTTTGAATTTTGAAAAATGGATTCTATATTTGGATCCAGTGGGTCCAAATTATGTTAATATGTTACTTTTATTTTTTTGACATTATGAGGAGTAACTGTGGTAATTTTTATTTACTACAGTTAAAGGTAAATCGAGTAATTAAGGGTAAAAATAAGATTATTAAATTACCCTAACACCTGAAAAAATTCTATTGGATAAATAAAAGTCGACTCATATCACCTAAGGGTCAGAATAGATTCATTTCATGGACTATTGACCATGAAAATGATATAATTATAATTAAAACCAAAGAATGTGACAACATGTCACTCTCTTTTATCTTATAAGTGTAATAATTTTACTTTAGTGATAAACTTCATAAAACTTAGAACATGAATAGTTTCCAAAAATCTAATAAAATTATCTACATCATGTGAATTTATTTATAATTTTTAGGGATTAGATAAACGATGACACAATAGTGATGTTGAAATTATTTTATTGATTAATATATCAAATAAATGGTTAAAATAATTATTATATGAACTATTTAATATGATCCACAAATTTTTTAGATGAATATGACATGTTATGAATCTATTAAATATTTTGGTTCGAATATATCCTCTGTGTATATTTTATTTAAATTCAAATAAATGAATAGTGTCAAAATTGACACTATTGTTATTTTATAAAAATAACATATTATAAAATTGTTTAAAAATCACAAAAATATTAAAAAATTATAAATTTAAATTTATATGGTCTAAAATGTCATAACGTATCCAATTATGGGCAATTCATAGCACATAAGTAATAATTTATAACAATTTAAAATTTAGAATATTATTACCCCAAATAAAATTAAATAGATTAAATAAGGATTAATCAATTTGATAAGGTTTAAAATAAATTCGAAACATGTTTGAATTTTATTGGTTTATGATATTACAACCCTATCTCATATCATATTCAAATTGAAGTATTTTTGGAGGTTTTTAAGTGGGGTTAGAATTTATTATAAATTAATATTTCTTATAATTCCAAAGGTACCCCTCTCCTCCCTTATAAAAGGGAACCTCCTCCCTCTCCTCCTCGCACAATTTTGATCCTTCAAGATCAGCCATATCCTTCCAATTTCCCTTATCCACTTCCCTAGAAACATACTAGAGGTCCTGGTCTTCTTCAATGACCAACCTTAGTGCCCTAAAAGGAGGTTTAGAAGAGGCACGTCGAAGAGGAGGTAATATCCTTTACCGATCCTTTCAAATTTATTTCTTCTTATACTTCCTCTTATTTATTGGTTTCATTATAAAGTAATAGAATCTGTATCACTCATATACTGATATGTTATTATAAATATAAAACAAACCTATTTTACCTTCTATCCATCCTATGGAAAATGAAATCACCGCACGTGCGTACGTACGGAATACTGTCTCCACGCCATGGTGTAATATGTTTTCCACCACCACATTACATGGATGGGTATAATGGTGTAAAGAATGACTATATATGATTATTATAGCATGATACTGATTCTGAGATATTATATCCTCAACTCCAATTCCATTCATATAATTATGGGAACAATATCATCGCTCGTGCGTATGTACGGTCTACCATATCCACGATGTGATGTGAATCGTTCTACATGATCTTCATTGAAACAAAACTATTTCAACTTCTATAATCCACTACAATACCATTCAATAATTATGGGAATGATATCATCGCTCGTGCGTACGTATGGCTTACCGTCTCTACGATGCGATGTGATTCGTTCTACATGATCTTCACTAAACCATGATTATATAAATGAATTGAATGAATAAATATAATATATATTATACTACTACCATTCTGTAAATGATTTATCTATAACCTAAAAAGAGGAATAAGAATTTATTCGAAAAAACACGCATAAGAACATAAAGCAATGAACACCTGAATAACAAGTAGCAATGAAATATTACTAATAAGAAGATAAGAATATGACCATATATGATATCATAACAATGAGTATGATTCTGGAATAAGTCAATGACATTATTTAAATCATTATACAAGAGGTTCAGACACGTACAAAGCATATCGGACCTAAGGAAAGGGAAAATCACACAATCTCATTTTTATCTGAGATTGTTTATACTTCATAATTTACTGTGGAATATTTATCATCCACATCTATGTTTCCTCAATATGTAATATTATTTCTATACTCCTACACTTTTTTAAATCCAATTTTACCTATTGGTTAATTTTTAGTAAAAGATATGAAAGGAATCTTTTGTCGTTTTCAGTACGAGATACTTTTGGACTTTTTCGGCCAAAGTATGAGAAGAATGTTTTTTTAACTTATACGACATGAAGGGATTTTTATGATTTCATAGAACATTATTTCCATGAATCTTATTTTACAAGTTTTAAAGTTTATTTTTAATTAACTTCTTTTAGTTTAAAATTGTATGACATGTTAAGAAAGGAAAAATGTTTTTGAAGTAGAAAGGATATTTTCTTCAAGAATGGAGTTCAAATGTTTTACCAAATTTTTTTTCCATATAAGATAATATAGGGTTCTATTTCTATCCCTATTATTACATTTATTTGATTAAGTATTTGATGAAATTATTTTTATCAAGTCCTTCTATCTTATATGGATTATGTTGTGATGGCATGATGTTTAAGAATCCCATTTTTATTACATGGGTTATGCTATGATATATGATTTATGATTTTGTGGCATACATAAGAATGGTTTCATTATGAGATGGGTGGGACCTATATCTCCCTCCAATGCATTTGGTAAAGATTTATATCTTATGAGATAGACATGGCTGGAGTGACAAGTTAATCTTTTTCAGTGATACAGGACTAGAATGAGGAGTGAACTTAGTTCAGAAATTGACTTTGTCTGCTATTATGGTCTTGGAAATGAGTCTTGAATAATATGAAATGATTTTCTATGATTATATGTGTATGACACAAAGTTTCATGTTTTATGATATGATTGTTGGGATTTCATTTCACTACTTTGATTTATCCCATGTCATGATATTATGATCTCTTTTGCAGGTTAATATTTTCAAAATGTTATGTTCTTATGAATATGATATGATTGATATTTCCTTTGTTTACCCTTACTGAGCATTTGATCTCACCTTTTTTTATGTTTTATTTTACCTAGGTCAGGAAGAAGCATATTAAGTAGGATATGCCAAAATGGACTCTAGATATGATGAAAGAAGCGGGAGACAATGTATATGATTTATGAACTAGTTGTTTATGTTTCCTGGTTTCTAAAGACACTACACCTATACGGTCCTATCATGGTTTTGTTATATGTTGTAATAAGTATGCTTCAATTCAAAAGTAATAACAATGTATGTTAAGTATGGATCATTATAGTTGGTATCAGAGGAAATGTATAGTTAACCTTTGGAAACTAGGATGTGAAAGCCTTAGTAATAACCCTAAGGATATGTCTAAGCATAGAATACATTATTAGTGTTTTATAAATGTCCATGAATGACCTATGATAAGACCTAAAGTGTGAAATTTTATTCTTTATTATGTGGTTTTCCTATTATGATTAGTGTTTCTCACACTATGCTTATTGGTTTTAGTCAATGGTTGGAACCCAAAGGAACTATTTTAATGCTGAATACTATAGGAAATGCAATGATTGTCCCCTTGAACAACCAAATGTTATGGGAGCTGGAATGAAAAATCTTATAGTCATGCTCACACAACTTTCTCAAGCTATGAATCATGCAGGACTTCCAAACGAGCAAAGGAAGGAGAAAAATTCTGATGAATCCTTCATGAGGAAGCATCCACCTTCATTCAGCAGGTTTTCTGATCCATTAGTGGATAAACAATGGATTAGTACCACTAAAAAGATATTTTCAGTTCTACAATTCTCTAAACATGATAAAGTCATCTTAGTAGTATATCTTTT
Source organism: Viscum album (assembly GCA_963277665.1). Taxonomy (NCBI): domain Eukaryota; kingdom Viridiplantae; phylum Streptophyta; class Magnoliopsida; order Santalales; family Viscaceae; genus Viscum; species Viscum album. The sequence continues at coordinate 602,365,138 of OY728130.1, read as the reverse complement.
GGAAGGTGAAGCTGATCAATGGTGGAATCTTATAAAGAATACGAGGCAAAGAGACGAAATTGAGTCCATGGAATGGGATGAGTTAAAGAACTTATTTTTCAATAAGTACATCCCTCATATTATTTGAACAAAGATGGAGAATGAGTTTCTTGAACTAAAGCAAAAGGATGATGAATCTGTTGGTACCTACGAAGCAAATTTTACAAGGCTTGCTAGGTACGGTTCTGGGATTATTATCCAACCTGAGAGTAAGATCGATCGATTCTTTAGTGGCATAAAACCATGTTTCAGAAGGGAATTATCCATAAGGGACTTCCATAGCTACGAGGAAATTGTTTGATGTGCTCTCAAGGTTGAGATAGAGATTGGTGTAACCCAGTAGTCATATGGGTTTGATAAGAAGGGGAAAATGGAATTCAAAGGGAAATCTAAAGACCACACTGAAAAGAAGATGATTTTTCCCTTAAGCTCAAAGTGTGGAAAGAAACATGGAGGGAATTTTCTTAAAGGGACAATTAAATGTTTCAAATGTGGAAAATAAGTTCATCAAGCATTTGAATGTCGTAGTGATGGGAAAAATATGTATAGTGATGCGAACAAAGAAAAGGCTACATAGAATGCACCTCCTACACTTAAATGTTACAAGTGCAAGGAAATGGGGTATTATGCTAATAAATTCCCTAATCCAAGGGTTGTTGATGATTATTGATGTCAAAAAACTATTAAGGCCAAAGACAAAGGAATGTCACATGCAATTTCTATTGGCGATGTGGAGTATGATAACAAAGTGGTGAAAGGTACACTTACCATCCACTCTAAAGAAGAAAATGTTTTATTTGATTTTAGATCCACCCACTCTTTTATTTTTGAAGAATTTTCTAAGGGTATCATCGTACTACCTCAATAATTAGCTGTTGAGTTAGCTGTGACAACTCTAAATGGTACAACAGTTGCATAAAAAGTTTATAATTCTTCTCCAATTGACATTTGTGGTAAAGTGCTTCCTGCAAATCTTGTGATCCTTCCTATAGTGGAATTTTATGTGATTCTTGGCATGGATTGGATTTCCTTATATGCATATCATATTTATTTCTAAAGAAGGGAAGTCACATTTCATATTCCGGATCAATCTATGATCATCTATCAATGCAAGGATGAATATAACCTTACAGTGGAAATTTCTTCCATCTTATGGGTCTTGATTCCAATAAATGAAGGTTATTTATCTCAAATGGTTGGAGAGAAACTCACGATTAAGAATATACCCATTGTACGAGAGTTTGATGATGTCTTTATAGAGGAATTTTCAGGTCTTTCAACAAATCTCGAAGATGAGTTCTGAATAAAACTCATACCGGGTGCTATGCCCATTTTAAAGAAACCTTATAGAATGGACCCAATTGAGTTGCAGGAAATGAAGAAGAAACTACAAGAGAATCTTGATAAGGGATTCATACACCCTAGTGCATCACCTTGGGGAGCACCTGTTCTGTTTGTTAAAAAGAAATATGGATCAATGAGACTCTGCATTGATTACTGAGAACTTAACAAGATCACTATCAAGAAAAAATATCCTCTCCCACTCATTGATGACTTATTTGACCAACTAAGTAGAGATCAATACTTTTCCAAGATTGATATCTGTTCTGGGTATAATCAATTAAGAGTCAAATGGGAGGATATACCAGAGACGAATTTCCGTACAAGGTATGGACACTATGAATTTATAGTGATTCCATTTAGTCTTACTAATTCCCCTGCTATCTTCATGGATCTAATGAATAGAGTCTTTAGATACTATCTTGATTAGTTTTTGGTAGTCTTTATAGATGATATTCTTGTCCATTCAAAGAGAAAGGAAGAACATGAAGATCACTTGAAAATTGTATTAAAGACCTTAAGAAATGATAAGCTTTATGCCAAATTTACCAAGTGTGAATTTTGGCTTCAAGAAGATTCCTTTTTGAGTCACATAATCTCAAAATAGGGGACATCTATAGATCCAGCAAAAATAGAGGTTATCAAAAGATGGTCGAGAGCAACAACAGTAACTGAGATTCGAATATTTCTTGCTTTGGCTGGATATTATCGACATTTTGTGAAAGATTTTTCATGATTATCTAATCCACTCCCCAGTTTGACTCGAAAATGAGTTAAGTTCGTTTGGACGGAGGAGTGTGAAGAAAATTTCAAGGAGTTAAAAAGAAGGTTATCCAGTTCACCTGTGCTCACACTGCCTTGTAGTGGGGAAAGGTTTGTGATCTACAGTGATGCATCCAAGAAGGAATTGGGGTGTGTTCTCATGAAAAACAATATGGTGATAGATTATGCCTCACGGAAGTTGAAAATCCATGAGAAAAATTACCCAACTCATGATCTGGAGTTAGCTCCGATAATCTTTGCATGAAAGATTTGGAGGAATTATCTTTGTGGTGAAAGGTGTGGTATTTATACTGATCATAAAAGTTTAAAGTATATTTTCACACAAAAGGAGTAGAATATGCGCCAAAGAAGATGGTTGGATCTGATTAAGGATGATGACTGCTCAATTCATTATCACCCTGGGAAAGAAAACAAGGTGGAAGACGCATTAAGTTGACAAGACCATGCTAGATTATCCATGATGAGGATAAAAAAAGATCCAATATTTATGGATTTACAAAGGATGGATCTTGGAATTATAATAGAAGGGGAAAAATCATAACTTTCTCAAATGAATGTTCAACAATCTATACATGTGAAGATTAAAGAGGCACAGAAAGAAGATGCATAGTTACAAAACAAGGTGAGAAATGTTCCTGAATTCCACATTGATTACAATGAAATAATAAGGTTTAGGAATTGGGTTTGTGTTACTACCATCCCAAAATTAAAGAAGGAAATATTGGATGAAGCTCATAGTTCTTCATTCTATATTCACCCTGGAAGCACGAAGATGTATAGGGACCTGAAGGAGTACTTCTAGTGGGATGGCATGAAAAGATATGTTGCTGAATATGTCTCTCGATGCTTGGTTTGTCAAAAAGTTAAAGTTGAGAGACAAAAGTCTGAGGGGATGTGACAACCATTACCCATACCATAATGGGAATGGGAAAACAATACTATGGACTTTGTCACTGGACTTCCTAAAACATACAAAGGAAATAATGTTATATGGGTTATAGTTGATCATCTTACGAAGTTGGCACACTTCATTGCTATTAGAGAGGATTTCTCTCTTGATCAGCTTGCCCGGATATATGTAAAGGAAGTGGTAAGATTGCATGGAGTACCACTTTACATTATATCTGACCGGGATCTGAGGTTTACCTCAAAGTTTTGGCTAAGTCTTCAGTATACTCTTGATACAGAGTTGAGTTTCAACACTGCTTATCATCCTCATACAGAGGGTCAGTCTGAGAGGACAATTCAAACATTAGAAGACATGTTGAGAGATTTCTCTATGGATTTAAAAGGTGGTTGGGATCAACACCTACCTTTATTGTAATTTTCTTATAACAATAGCTTTTACTCCAGTATTCAGATGAATCCTTATGAATCTCTCTATGGAAAGAAATGCAGAACTCCAACTTTCTGAGATGAAGTTGGGGAAAGAAAGCTATTACGGACCTGATCTTGTTGATAAGATGGCAGAAAAGGTCCAATTTATTCATCAACACGTAAGAGCAACTCAGAGTCGACAAAAAAGTTATTCTGACAACCAAAGAAAAGACCTAGAGTTTGAAGTGAGTGATAAAGTGTTCTTACGAATATCTCCTTGGAAGAGAGTAATGAGATTTGGAAAGAAGGGAAAGTTGAGCCCTAGGTATATTGGTCCTTTTGAAATATTGGATCGTGTTGGGAAGGTAGATTACCGATTGGAGCTTCAACCGAATCTCTCTCAAGTTCATGATGTGTTCCATGTATCTCTCCTGAGAAAGTACATACCTGATCCTTCACATGTAGTAAGCTCAGAAGTTGTACCGTTGGAGCAAGATCTTTCTTATGAAGAACAGCCGATAGAGATTCTGGATCGTAGCGAAAAAGTTCTACGAAACAAGACCACTCGCTTGGTTAAAGTTTTATGGAGTAACCACCAATTATAATAATATACATGGTAACTTGAGGATATGATGATGGAGAGGTATCCTCATCTGTTTGTTATGAAGTGACGAATTTCAAGGGTGAAATTCTTTTTAACTGGGGTTGAATGTAACACCCTGATATTTTATGAGAATTTTTTTTGTCTTATGTTATACGCAACATCAAGAGAATCATTCAATACACAAAACACTAGCTTGGCTTGCGTTACACACAAGAGCAACCTTCCTCGATAGCTTGCGTTGTACGCAATACCGAGTTTCACTAAACAATGATATATTATTATAATATTATGAACTAGCCGTTACGAATAGTATTAACTAAATTTTGAATTTTATAACATTATAATTCATCTTACACATTTTCTAGAATGAGATATGAAAACAAAATCAATTTTTCGGATAAAAGAAGTATTTTTCAAAAAATGCAGTTTTACCGCCTTTTGATGGCGTACCCATTTTAAATATAATTTTTGACAAGTTTATAAGTTCAATTTCATAAAATAAACTTCTTCTTATGAATCAGGATATAAAAATTTACATTGGATAAATTTTTGATATTTTTCTGATAAATTTCATATTTTGATGAATAGTAAAAATACGCTAATTTTTTCTTAAAAACAACTTTTTTCATCAAGATAATTTATATGGTTAAATGATAAAATGTAATGGGTTTAATGTATAAATAGAATATATTTTTACCATTTAATATAATTCATGTCATTACCATTAATTTTATGTTGAATTCATAGGTAAAAACATTTCAATCTTTGACAATGTTTTAACTTTTAGAACTCGTTTTCTTAACAACGGCATTAATTTTAAATTAATTACTGAAACTTCTGTGTTTTGAATTTTGAAAAATGGATTCCATATTTTGATTCAGTGGGTCTAAATTATGTTAATAGGATACAATTATTCTTTTGAAATTATTAATAGTAACTATGGTAATTTTTATTTACTACTGTTAAAGGTAAATCGGGTAATTAAGGGTAAAAATAAGATTATAAAATTACCCTAACACCTTCCAAAATTCTATAGGATGAATAAAAGTCGACCCATATCACCTAAGGGTCAGAATAGATTCGTTTCATGGACAAGTGACAATGAAAATTATATAATTATAATTAAAACCAAAGAAAGTGACAACATGTCACTCTCTTATATCTTATAAGTGTAATAATTTTAATTTAGTGATAAAATTCATAAAACATAGAACATTAATAGTCTCTAGAAATCTAATAAAAGTATCTACATCATGTGAATTTATTTAGAATTTTTAAAGATTAAATAAATGATGACACTATAGTGATGTTGAAATTATTTTATTGATTGAAATATCAAATAAATGGGTAAAATATATATTATATGAACTATTTAATGTGATACACAAATTTTCTAGATGACTATGACATGTTAGGAATCTATTAAATATTTTGGTCTGAATATATCCTCTATGTAGATTTTATTTAAATTCAAATAAATGAATAGTGTCAAAATTGACACTATTGTTATTTTATAAAAATAACATATTATAACATTGTTTAAAAATAACAAAAATATTTAAAAATTATAAATTTAAATTTATATGGTCTAAAAATTAATAAAGTATCCAATTATTTAAAATTCACAGCACATAAGTAATTATTTATAACAATTTAAAATTTAGAATATTATTTCCAAAAATAAAATTAAATAGATTAAAAAAGGATAAATCAATTTTATAAGGTTTAAAATAAATTCACAACATGTCTAAATTTTTTTGTTGATGAGATTAAAACCCTATCTCATCTCATCTTCTAATTGAGTCATTTTTGGAGGTTTTTAAGTGGGGTTGGAATTTTTTATAAATTAATATTTCTTATAATTCCAAAGGTGCCCCTCTCCTCCCTTATAAAAGAGAACCTCCTCTGTCTCCTCCTCACACAATTTTGAGCCTTCAAGCTCAGCATTCCCCTACCAATTTCCCTTCTCCACTTCCCTAGATACATACTAGAGGTTCTGGTTTTCTTTAAAGACCAACCTTAGTGCCCTAAAATGAGGTTTAGAAGAGGCGCGTCGAAGAGGAGTAATATCCTTTACCGATCCCTTCAAATTTATTTCTTCTTCTATTTACTCTTTTTTATTGGTTTCATTATAAAGTAATAACATCAGTATCACTCATATTCTGATATGTTATTATAAATATGAAACAAACCTATTTCACCTTCTATCCATCCTATGGAAAATGAAATCATTGTGCATGCGTACATATGGAATACCGCCTCCACGCCGTGGTGTAATCTGTTTTCCACCACCACCTTACATGGATGGGTATAATGGTGTAAAGTATAACTATATATGATTATTATAAAATTATACTGATTCTGGGATATTATATCATCAACTCCAATTCCATTCATATAATTATGGGAACGATATCATCACTCGTGCGTACGTATGGCCTACCATCTCAACAATGTGATGCGACTCGTTCTACATGATATTCATTGAAACAACCCTATTTCACCTTCTATCATCCACTCCAAGACCATTCAATAATTATGGGAATGATATCATCGCTCGTGTGTACGTATGGCTTACCGTCTTCGCGATGCAATGTGATTCGTTCTACATGATCTTCACTAAACCATTATTATATAAACCAAATGAATGAATAAATATGATATATATTATACTAAAACCATTATGTAAATTATGTATCTATAACATAAAAAGAGGAATAAGAATTTATTCGACAAAACACACATAAGAACATAAAGTAATGAACACCCGAATAACTAGTACCAATGAAATATTACTAATAAGAAGCTAAGAATATTACCATATATGATATCATAACAATGAGTATGATTCTAGAATAATTCAATGAAATTATTTAAATCATTATACAGGAGGTTCAGACATGTACAAATCATATCAGACCTAAGGTAAAGGAAAATCTCGCAATCTCATTTTTATCCGAGATTGTTTATAATTCATAATTTACTGGGGAATATTTATCATCCATATCCATGTTTCCTCAATATGTAATATTTCTTTCTATCCTAATACAATTATTTAAATCTAATTTTACCTATTCTTGAATTTTTTGTAAAATATATGAAAGGAATATTTTTTTTGTTTTCAGTACGAGATATTTTTTGACTTTTTTCGGCCAAAGTATGAGAAGAGTGTTTTTTTAACTTATATGGTATGAATGGATTTTTATGATTTCATATAAAATTATTTCCATGAAGCTTCCTTTACAAGTTTTCAAGTTTATTTTTAATTAAATTCTTTTAGTTTAAAATTGTATGCCTTGTTAAGAAAGGAAAAATATTTTTGAAGTAGAAAGGATATTTTCTTCAAGAATGGAGTGCAAATGTTTTATCAAAATTGTTTTCCTTCTAAGTTAATATAGGGTTCTGTTTCTATACCTATTATTTAATTGATTTCATTATGTTATGATGGAATTATTTTTATCGAGTCCTTTTATCTTATATGGATTATGTTGTGATGGCATGATGTTCAAGAATACCATTTTTATTACATGGGTTATGATATGATATATGATTTATGATTTTGTGGCACACATAAGAATGGTTTCATTATGAGATGGGTGGGAACTATATCTCCCTCCAATGAATTGGGTAAATATTTATATCTCATGAGACATACATGGCTGGAATGACAAGTTAATCCGATTCAGTGATACAGGACTGGAACGAGGAGTGAACTCAGTTCAGAAATGGACTCTGTCCACTATTATGGTCTTAGAAATGAGTCTTGACTAATATGAAATGATTTTCTATTATTTTTTATGTATGACACAAAGTTTCATGTTTTATGATATGATTATTGGGATTACATTTCACTACTATGATTTATCCCATGTCATGATATTATGATCTCTTTTGCAGGTTAAGATTTTCAAAATTTTATGTTCTTATGAATATGATATGATTGATATTTTCTTTTTTTACCCTTACTGAGCATTTGATCTCACACTTTTATATGTTTTCTTTTCCCCGGGTCAGGAATAAGGGTATTAAGTAGGATATGCCAAAAGTGACTCTAGATATGATGAAATAAGCGGGAGAAAGTGTAGATGATTTATGAACTAGTTGTTTTTGTTTCCCAATTTCTAATGACACTATACCTATAAGGTCCTATCATGGTTTTGTTATATGTTGTAATAAGTATGCTTCAATTCGGAAGTAATAACAATGTATGTTAAGTATGGGTCATTATAATCTTGAATCATGGTGAATAGTGTATCTATAAGGATAATCCCAACTCAATGTAAATTTAATATTTGGTCAAGTATTAAACCTATGAGGATCCCCATGTTTTTGGAAACAATAAGAGTATCATGACTCATGGGGAATAATGGTAACCATTAGGATAATCTCAAATCAGTGGTAATTGGGGATTTTTACAAGTAATGAATCAGGATTTTAAGACAATTTACTTTTCATTTTACGAGGTTTGATGGGATTAAGATGGTATTTTTATATTTTACCAATATCTTTTTATATGTTTAGTCATGTGGTCTGTTGGCATGGTAACTTTTATATTCATGAGGTCAAGTGGTTGGTTATGCGGTCTGTTGGCATGGCCACTTGTCTGTTCTTGCAGAAAGGTGGATTGTCTTGTGGTTGGTTGGTATAGTCACATTTATTTTCATGTGGTGGGATGGTTGGTTATGTTTTCATTTTTCATAGTCACTTGTTTGTTTATGTGATAGGGTGTTTCCTAAAGTGGTTAATTTTCATAGTCACTTGTCTGTTCATGTGGTTGGGTGGTTAGTCGTGTGGTTAGTTGGCCAGAACACTTGTTTTTTATTCAGTAGGGTAGTTGTTTATGTGGATGGTTGATGTGGAAACTGGTTTGATCACATGGTAGGTAGGTTGGGATGGGTAGTTCATGACTTAGCTGAATTTTTGAGATTTACCATTTCCCCGAAATTCCCCTAAAAGTAATAAATACAAATATTTCATATAAATTCAGGTTTAATGACTAAATTAATAGTATTTAAAGGTTTATTCATGGTGGATAATTATATCCTTATATTTACATGATTAATGAGGCCATTAATGAGTATCTAGATGGATTTTAATGAGATCCCTATTTATAGTCAATTAAAATCCTTTCTATGATCTAAAATCCCACTGGTTTCCGATATGTTTATTCTAAAGAGATAATATTTCCTTCACTATTTCGGTATTACTTTATCATTAGATGGGTAGTGATGAAGACTTTCCCTTGGATTGGTGGAAGCCTTTTGTATCTGTTAATTTTGGTTTGAGATATTCATGTGGTTCCCTTCTATGAGCAAACCCCACTTCTTGGTTTAGTGGATCACATGGGGCTTCTTTCTTCTAGGTAGGAATTCCTTCATTTCTCAGTTAGTGTATCATGAAGGATGGAATTATTCTTTTTATTTCCTAATAATATGTTCATATTATTCTTAAATAAGATAAATGAATCATTTTAATTAAAATTTAAAGGGGAAGGGGAATAGAAGTACTTGTTTTTAATTTTTTTTGTTATTATATATGTTTCGAACTATTTGGGATAATGCCAGAAAAAAATCATAGCTATTGGGAGAATATGTTATAACTGTAGTTGTTGTGTTAGAGAGACCTTTTTTCTGTTTATTTTTGATATCACAAAAAATGGAATTGTTTAATCACTTATACATAGGTAGTAAAATAGGTTCACCCAGAAACGTTTTCATGTGTGATAATACCCTTAGAAGTAAATTGAAACATGATAAATACCATTAAATTGGGTGTTGTGTGGCCTTGTTAGCATGAGGTTGATTATGATGGTGTTGTTAGAATTTTGGTGTATTCTTGTTATTATTTGTTGTGATAGTTTCTTGAGTAGTATTTAAATTAATATAGGCTTGATAAAGGAAGAATAAATTATAATTGGATTTTTGGTTTAAATGGTGGGTATTAAATATAAATTAATGGGCTGGAAAATGTGTAAAGAATTGGATGTTTTAATTGAAATAGGTATGTAACAAAAATATCCAAATTGGATTGGGTTGTAATGAGAAGATTAAAAGCATCTTGTTCCTTGTGGATTGTGGTATTTTGTGGTGCACATAGATGTGGCAGTGAAAGTGGTGTTTTTATGAGTTAGTGGTTGAATTTTTAGTGAACCCATATTTTGGGATGTGAATGGAATTATTATATATTTATATATATATATATATTATTTTTAATTTTTTTACATATCCTACTCACGTTGAGTTCCCAATACTGATAACCAATAGTTATAGGGGTATTTTTTCCAACATCCCACTAGTCAGGGTGGATAGATGACCACTCACTCTTACCTCCTCCCTCTTCTTAGCGATAATGACATGCACTAGATATGATGGGCCAAAGTCCAAAGTTCTATTATCAATATGTGTTGTGATATGACTACAAAAAAATAGTACATTAGAGGGGGTTATTTAGAGGGGGTTCTACACAACCCCCTCTAAATTTATTTTCTATAACACTAGAGGGGGTTCAGCACAACCCCCTCTAATCATCAAATTTAGGGGGGGTTATAAATCCTCTCTAAATTCATTATCTATAAAAATTAGAGAGGGATTATGCACAACCACTTCAACATTTTTTAGCATTGTTTTTTTAATATTGGGTTTGATTTTAGATCTAGTTATATTTGAGGGGGTTTAAACCCCCTCCAATGTTGCTCGAAATTTACCACATTAGAGGCATTTATAACCAAAACCGCCTCTAATATAGGGATTTAGGGGCAGTTCAAACTGCCCCTAACCCCTGGACACCCACCCCAACGCACCTCTGTTGCCACCCCATGCGCCCCCTTGACACCCTCCCCTGACACCCTAGACACCCACCCAGCGTGCCCCATGACATCCCCCCGCGCCCCGCGCCCCCTAACACCCCTGCATGCCCCCCTGACACCCTTACCTGACACCCGCACGCCCCCATGACACCCTGCCCTAACACCCGCACCCCCTAACACTTATGCGCCCCCTGACACCCATCCCTAACACCCCCTTAACACCCCTATCTGACACCCCAACGCG